>CM067480.1:12743290-12870415 GCA_034552555.1 Semaprochilodus insignis | reverse complement strand
TGCCCACCCCCTGCCGATCCCCCCCCCAGGCCCCAGCCATCTCATGTAGCCTTTATAAATATTTCACCATACCATGATCAAAGCTCAGCTCTGTGCACGCTCTGTGTTAATGGCTGAAATGCGAGTCTTGAAATGATAGGACGCGCCTAGATGGAGCTATCAGTGTTACCGAACTATCATATCTCATCTTCAGCACAGGCGTGGGGAAGCTGTGTGAACATCGCTGGTTTGGTTGTCAGTGTGTGGAGCTGATTCATTTATTTGGCTTGGATGGCAGGAGTTTGGCTCTACAGCGAGAAGGTGGAGGAATGTGTGGAGCTGAAGGCGTGTCAGTAGGTGTTCCTCATACATATGCTGTGCACTTGTTTCAATACAGAGAGAAGAGTTTCAATAAAGAGAGAGAGAGAGAGAGTTTGTTTGTGTTACCTCAAAAGATTAGGCCTCACTTGTCCACAGCTGTATTGTGTTTAATGTATTCACATACAGTAATTTAGTATGCCCATTGTAACTTTTTGAGGAAGTTAATGAGGATAGGCCACTATAATAATAAAATCATTAGATCAGTGATGATTAAATGAATATATATGATATGTGAAGTGTCCTAATATCTTAAAAGTAATGGTTCCTGATGCTTGGATATATGGCTCCAAAAAAAAAAAAAAACCTTGACTGTTGCATCATACGGAGGTTCATCAAACTTTAATGAATCCTAATACTTCATACTTAAAGTCTTACTTACAATTTCTGGTAATTTGCTAAAATAAATATATGGAAATATAAAAAAAAAGTACATTACTGTGCACAATACTATACCAAGTACAAGTATGGAAAATATTGTTTTAGGTTTCTTTGAAAAAGCTGTAAGCAAGACTCCTGAAAATAATGGTAGACATTAAAGTAGACACTAAAATGGATATTATATCTACTTGTTAAGATTGTGTATAAAAATAAAATAATAAGAATGGTAGTCCTGTTTTAAGGATTTTAAGAAGTAATTTTGCAATACTGTGCTGATGAAGACTAGCTTCTCATGATGCTAAAGGTAAATCTCCTGTTTTATAAATCTGGGTTGCATAGGCCTAGCTGCACCCTTATGTCTGACTCCATCCACCTATCTAGAAGAATAGCAAGGGGAGCTCCACAGTAGTTAACATGCTGCTAGTTCTTCCATCTGAACTCTGTGTGGTCCACCTCCTTGCTGCTCTCCTCCCCTTGCCGGGGGCTCAGGAGTGACTCACGCTGGCTTGCCCTGACTGCTTGCCTCCCATTGATTCCCTGAGCTACTGACTGATGAAGCCTTCGGACCGCCTCGCAAGGGCTTTGCTGCCTTTCATGTTTTCTACGTCTATGACTGTGTTCTCCTCATGCTAATGCACTGTTTGTTTGCACTGCTTAGCAGCTTTGGAGGTCTTTATTAGTTAGGGAGAAATTTCTCCTCCCTCTGCCATTACCTTACTAGTCCAGAGACGGATAGAATGTAGTAGTGCAAATTGTTGCTGCTCTGCTATCTGTATTTGACAGCATTCTGATGCTTACTTTTTTAATACACTGTCAAGTATTCTTTGGTGATCTCCAGTGCAGTGTTCATTAAAAGCCTTTCCTTCCTCTCAGGAAAGTTTTACTTGCAGGGGGAAAAAGCCTCAGGTCGTAAACTCCAGCCACAGGAACGACTGAAACCGTGAAGTTGGCACCTCCAACACTTTCATGCAGAGAAAGTTGTTCCAGCGTTTGCTCCTGATAAAACAGTTTTAATTGAATATCCCACTGTCGTGTGGCTCTCAAATTTGAGCCTCTGATTGGCTGGCTCATCCCTGCCGAGTGTATTGATGTATCCCAGAGGTCCCTGTGGTCAGTGTTTAATTGCATTATTCGGAAGCTTCCCCTCTGCTGCCCACCACTGCTACAGAGCTACAATGGCTGTCTTGTTATAACCACTGTTCAAAATGAGCATGGTCCAAAATCCTAATTCAATAGAGTGCATCAGAGTTTAACTTTGAATAGTTACCTCAGCTGCTGATTGAGGTTCATTGTCTCTGAACTCTGGGGCAGACATGCATGGCTTCCCTCCGAGGTCAGGTGAGCAGACTTGTTCTTTTCTCTCTGAGAAAAGACACCCGACGTGCGTTTTTAACTACTTTGAGGAGCGTCAGCATTCACTTTTGTGAAAGTAATGTCCTCGCCTCACCCCTTAACCTCTCTTCACAAACCTCCCATAATGGCCAGTGTGTTATCTTTACCGGACCGCGCCCAGAGCTGCTAATTAGAGAGGGTGCTGGAGTGTGGCGCCCTCCATTCAGTACAGCCAGCTGCACTGGCTTTCACCTGGGCCTGCTAAAAGAGTTTATGGCTGCTCTGCTGCCCTGTCCGTTCATCCAGGAGACACTGGAGGGAGGATGAGCACAGGACTCTTCCTATTCTCTTCATGCCTGCCATGCCAGACACACCTGCTCACGTTTGCTAGCATCCACACAGAGGGGCCACCTATTGGCAGACAAGGCCATTGTGGCTCTTCTTTTGGAATGAGCTGAAGTGGAAAGGCCAGGGCCGGTGTGTGGGAGGCAGAGATGGCAGCCTGCTTTCTTTTCCTGAACCAGAAACGCCCGCAGACCTGCCCAGAGAGCTTGTCCCCTCCCTCTCTCTGTTGTACTAATTACTGTGTTACTTGCTGCAGTGGGGATCCCTGCTCTGCACTTGGGTCTGTGTAATAATGAGGTTTTTTTTTTTTTTTTTTTTTTAATGAAATCAAAGCTAAGCCTGATTCTGATTCTGATTCTGATTCACTGCCTAATGCAGTTCAGAATGGAAGTCAGGAGTGTCTTCAAGCTAGTGCTCTGCTAGTTCAATTAATTCTTTTAAAATGCACTCTAGTGCGCCTGTTTTTGTAGTCCGCAGTGTGACCACTAAGGGCATTTTCACTACTTTACAGTTCTAGCTCAGTGAAGTATCACTGTTTGAATTCCCAATGAGACTTGCATCCTTTATGCACCAAGCATCAAATTAAGCAAAGCTTTATTTGGTGAGGAAGTGGGAGATTTAAGAGATGTCCCTGTCTTCAACTGCAAAACTCTCCTGCCATGTCTGTTTTGGGCACAATGTCTGACAAATGCCATTTGTTTACAGCCAATGCCAGCCAGTCTGTGTTGCTGTCCACTCTAACCTTATAGCTGACCCTTGCATTGTCGGACCTTTGAGACAGTGGCTCAAGCGTGCTGTCACTAAGCAGGTTTGGCTATATGTGTGCCGGTCACACAGCGCACTGAGTCACTCCGGGTGGCATCTCCCTCTTGCCTCAACCCCTTGACCCCCTCTTGGGGATGGCCCCTGAGATGACTGACCCACTCCAGCCGACTCTGGCCAGGTGGCTCCTGACAAGCGTGCTGACAAAAACAGGAAGCATGCCTCTGGACACAGCCAGCCCCAGCAGGGATTCCTGATTGGCTGCTGACTCAGCACTGCTGCCCAGGAAGTCCTGACCCAGGAACTGGCCAGGGATTTGGACAAGATGGCCGCATAAATAATTGGTTGCATGAGCAATGGGCCACTCATTGTTAAATCAACAAGTTACCTCTGCAGTCAAGATTGTGGAGACATGTTACATGAATGTTTATGGTATCAAAGTCAGAGGCAGTGGGGTAATAGCTCTTACCAACTTGCTGCACATGAGGCCAAGAGATCTGAACTGCCATCCTATATTTCATCATAGATTATACTTATGGGTATGCCATTGATTAGTGATTAGATTACATATAGTTACTAGCTCTGAATGCTGTGACTAGTCTTGGAGCAAGTTATAGTAGCTTAATCAAAAAAACATTAAGCTTCAAAACACACCAAACTCTTTGGGGATATGCAGAAGACTAGGTGACACAAAGATGTTTATAATAAATCAGCATGATTTCCTTGTCTTGCAATTGCTTAACATACACTCAGAGTTGTAGAGGTCCTAATGGTCCCTAAGAGGTTCTTAATGGTGTCCTGCAATAATCCATTCCATGCAGCTTGAATATTCTCACCCAGATCCGTTCCTGCAGTAGGGGAGGAGGTGGGGTGACACTAGACGTTCTGTACATGTCACATGTGACAACAAACTGTTCATCTTGGCGCTGACTACGGTGCCTCCACACATGGATTTGTTGGTCGTCTCCACCGAGACAAAAGTGGAACTCATTACTGAAGATGACCCGCTGCCATTCTGAATCATTCCATGACAGTCTGGAATGACATCATTGCAGTTGGCGTGGTGTTAAGGGCATTCGCCGTAATGGTCTGCATGCATGTAGTCCTGCGTCGTGCAGCCATCTGCCAATGGTGCTGGCACTAACAGGATGACTTATGGAGGGCATCACTGCTTGCTGACTGTCTGCATCCTTGCCTACCCAGGCCCAGTGTTAAACTTGAATCATTCTCATGTCTCACAATGTTAAACCTAGCCACCAAAGTTGCAACTATTTGTGCAACTATTCTTTTGATGCTAACTGTACATTACATTTTTTTTATTTTAAAACTGAAGGAGCACATGACAGTAGTACCTTATCAGTAATTCCATACCCTTTTTGGCCTTTGTGATCATCAGCAGTATTCAAACTTTCAGTAGGTTAAAACACCATTGGCCCAATATGTGTTTTTAGCAATACCTTAGAAAAGAATTGCATTATTAAATTATATGTTTTGAAGATTTGGCAAGTCATAGCTGTTTTGTTACCACAAACTTAAGTTGTATACTTTACATACTGTTAAGTTGTTTAACTAACAGTAAAACAGAAAAAATAAGTTAGTACTTACATTTAGCCTGCTATGGTGTTGTTTGTGTGTGTGTGTGTGTGTGTGTACATGTAGCATCACCTGGGGTGATTTTAGGTTGGAATTTACAGGTTAGATAGAATCCTCTAGTTATGAGCTTCTGCAGTGTGAAGGGGTAAAGCTGAAGCTTGAGAGCTTGACATTTCTCACAGTGAGAGAGAAAGAGAGAGAGAAAGAAAAAGAGAGAATACGAGAATACAGATCAGTAGAGCAGAGGTCTCTTTTCTCTCTCTCTCATAGCAGAACCCACGCTGAGTCTCATGGGTCCTGCCACACAAATTTATGTTGATGTCAGCAATGAAAACAGCAACACATCTCCAAATATTTGTCAAGCAGCAGTCTGCCTGTTCTCTCTCTCTCTCTCAAAGGCCTTCACCCTCTCTCTCCCTCTCTGCTTAATTTTCTCCTACTCATATCGCCACATTTTATCTTTCCTCTCACTGGATATTGATTTATTGTTTTAAGATCCCCAGCCTGGGACAGTATGGCTTTTACACATGATGTGTAATGCTGGTCCAGGGGAAATTATAAACCTGCGTTAGTAATATACCTGGAATCTGAGCTATCAGTGGAGATGATCCACATAATATATTTTAGAGCAAGAAAAAAAATCATCTGTCTAAATAATTAAGCACATACAGGCAGCAGACAGGCATATTGGACAGCTAAGCCTGTATGAAAAATGTCATCTTCAGGTGTGATCTCATGATTATAAATAGGAGAGATGTTCTTCTTCATACTTAAATAATGGTCATTTTCAGTTTTGAGGTCAAGATCTGAGGTTTCATTTTTCGTGTGTTTTCTCTTTATCTTCCTCCTCATTTGGAGTAGATTTCTCTCTTTATTCCTCCACAGTTGTATACTGCAACAGCAATTATACAAGTTTGCTTTGTAGCAAAGTAATTAACCGTCAGAAATTTTGTGTTTTCATTGTCATTTTGATATAGAGTTTTACAATACATTTACTCTTTATTTTATCATTCTGTAATTATTTAAATTGAATTAATAATAACTATTAGGCTTGTCAAAGTTAACCAAGTTTTAACAAAGTTTGGTGCCTCCGCCTTGCTGTTAACACATTTTTCTATTTACAGTTTGAACCTTTGAGCCACCTGTAGTTGAACCTCACATTAAAAAACAGCCTTTTTCCCACATATTTGAATTATACATTGGTGCTCAGGTGGAGAGCAGGGGGCAGGTGGAGACATTGACTCAAAAACAATGCATAACAAAACTGATTATAACAGCTTTTTTAACAATAATCTCAGCTTTTACAAATACACATGGACTTTCATTTTCAGCAATACTATTATTTCAGCAAATAAAGTATAGAATATTATAATACATAGTATTTCAACAAATACTATATACATCTTCTTAGAACACGTGATGTAATTTTCCCTCTGAAACTGTATACAGTCACATAAACATAAATAAAAGCAGATGGCTTGAACTTCTGCCTTTTTAACCTTTTTGCTCTGGTAGCTCATACTACGGTTCACAAGGGCTGCTCATTCTCATGCTGTCTCCAAATTGTACTGTTCTGTTGGTATTACTAGGAAAAACTGCAGCTTCGAAGTTATTGAACTTCATTAAGTTAAATCAGGAGTAACAATAGAATTGAACAAATACATATAGTGACTATGCTCCATAGTGCAGGTAAGGAACACAATATGTAGTGTTCTAAATATATCTAACATGAATATTTAGAGTCTACACAATTTTTTTCTGATAGTTGAGCTATGAAGTATAAGTACATTTCAGCGAAATATAAGAGTAGGTGTTTCAAGGCCTGAAATTACGTTTTTGCTGTGTGCATGCATGTGCTGTAAACTGGATATCTAAGAAGCATGGCATGTGTGAGTAGCCTCCAAACAGCACGGGCGTGGGGTTTTGATTTCTATGTGAAAATGTTATCTCCCATCTCTCTTGCACTGCGTGGCGGCTGAGCTTTAGCTGAATGCTGCTGGTCAGAGGTGTGGCTGGACTCTCCTCAAAGTGCCATCACCTGAAGCCCTGCGATAACAGCGTCCCCATGCTCCAATTGCCTGGTGCTGCCATCTCAGCTGTGCTTTAGAGGAAAGGTGGCTCCAGCCTGGATGTGAGATGGGTTTAAGGTATTAAAGCTAAAGCCCGGACAATGTGCGTTTTTCCTGCCCCGCTGCAGATGACCTTTCCTTGCAGCCCATGCTTTGTAGGGGAGCGGCATTTGGGGGAAATCTGAATCCCCCTGCTCTGAAGAAAGCAACGCAGCAGGAGCCTGCCTAAGAGGCCTAATTCTGTGCATGCATGTGCGATTGTGTGTGAACATAGTCGTATGTAAAGTTGTGAACTGCCTGAAAAAAGTATTATGTTCAGTTTAATATATGATGATATTTATGCAGTGTTAGTAACAATACATATGAACATCATTCACAATGTTTAACAGTATTAATAGATCATTGTGCTGTATTCAGGTACAATATCTACACTTCAAATTCTCACACTCAGGACTTGCTTATTGGCTTTATAGTAGCTGCTAAATCATTATTTCAATAAATTCATATTACTGAATAATACATATTAGCATTAATTAAAACAGTGTAAGCAGTGAATTATATCATATTGACCTTTATTTAAAAGAGTTTTATTTAAAAGTTTCATAAAAACAAGACATTAAAGAAGGTAACTTGTGATGCATTCATGCTTGATTGTAAAAGAAGCACCCAGGAAAAGCAGTGTACTTTATGAGCAAAGGTGTGCCACAAAAATATTTTTTTGCAGAATATCTTGGAAAGATTGAGTGAATCTGGAGAAATCTATAAACAAAGTGGCCAAAAACCACAAATAAATGCTTGTGACCTTCTACTTTTCAGACAGCACTGTGTTAAAAACAGGTATACTTCTGTAATTAATATAATCAAATGGTCTCACAAACCATTTTTAGTAAGCCCAGTTCATCACAGTACCTTCAAACATAACTACTGACTTTACTATCCATACATCCATACTAGCCATACATCAACAATATCCAGAAATTGCTCATCTGAGACAGACTAAGGCAAAGCTGAAACATGCAGTGTGGTTTGATAAGTTCACCTTTTAAACTGCTTTTGGAAATACCGGGCGTTTGGACCAAAGAGAAAGGGGACAATCCCTGTTGTTACCAGCCTAAAAAGCCAGCCTCTGTCATGGTATGGGTGATGTGTTAGTGCCAATAGCATTGGTGACTTCCACATCTGTGAAGGCACCCTTAGTGGTGAAGTTTTACACTTTTGTGGAGCAACAACAGCTGCCATCTTCGTGATGCCTTTTTTGCAGGAATGTGCCTGCTTTAGCAAGACAATGCCAAACTACGTTCTGCATGTGTTACAACAGCATGGCTGTGCAGGTGCTAGACTGACCTGCCTGCAGTTCACTCCTGTCTCAGATTGAAAACATGTGGTGCATTATGAGGCACAAACCCCGGATTGTTGAGTAGCTGATATGTTACATATCCAGCAACAATTGGTGTCTTCAGCTCCCAAATGATTACTGAATGTTGTAAAAGGCAAAAGATATAACACGTTGGTTGACCGTCCACTGTCCCAACTTTTTTAACTTGTTGTGTCAACTTTAGAATAACTATTTACATGACAAAACACAATTGAATAGGTTAATTTAAAACATGCAATGTGTTGAATGGCAAAATAGACTCCATTAGAGTTACCATTTTACAAAAAGTTTTTTTTACAAAACAAGTTAGTAAAAATGTAATTGTAGGCAAGATTGTATGCACAACTATCAGTTTACGATTAAGCTCAAATTAAAATGTGTTTATCTTGACAGACATAAATGTCACAATGAAATTGTGTCGTTTGAATAGAAATGAATTGAAAGTTTAGATTCTGCACCTTTTACTATTTTTTTTTACTGTAAGAAAGAAATAATTAATTAATTTAAATGATACCATACCTTTATTGGCGATAGAAGTAGCTGCACCTTTTAAGTATTAAGATAACCTTCATTAAGTTAAATCCTAATGGTGATACAGAATGAATCCATGCACAGGAACCAAACCTGTGTTTTTCTATCTATATCGATAAGATTATAATCAAAAAGCAAGACAATTTAGTCCCTTTGTACTGTATTTGGTTTTTTTTTTTTTTTTTGTTAGTATTTTATTAGTATGTTATGTAGGGTACCTGCATGCTCAAATGCACTCAGTGCCTACATATTATGTCCTCAGATGACCTAAGACTTGTGTCAATGTTTGGTGAGCAGAGGTGTCTGTGTTTCACCCATTTAAGATTTAATGTAACCCGCGGCAGTGGCGGAGATTGAGAATATGTAAGGGTGTTTTTTGTGGGCTGGCTGTGGTGCTGCTGCTGTAATTGCAGAAGTCCCCCCTTCATTGGCAGGCTTCCCCCTGGTGCACACTTATGCGGTGTAGGGTTTGGAACAGGGCCATGCCTGCAGGCTGCCGGTGGCTGGCCCTTCCCCAGCAACCTCCCTCCACAGCCCTGCATACTCAGCCCTGCTGCTCCTGCTACTGGGAATCCAGCAAGGCACGAGTGGATAAGGAAGGAGCTGCTTCCTCTGCCTTATTTGCTAAACAGAATCTACTTGCATTATACTCTCTTCCTTTGTATAGTGATATGAACATAGAGGATATTGTGTATAGTTTTCCAGTATCTTGTTTTACTCCTTATAAAAATCTATAGGTATAACTTGTAGAACTTATTCACCTGGGTTGGACAAACAGGCATTCCCGGAGGTTCTTTTGCCTAATTCACTGACTTCACTCCTTCTTCAGGATAAAACTGTAGATTTGTATTTTCTCTTTGCAATGTGTTGCAGGGGGAGCTGCCAAAGTCTGGCAGAAGGAGAAAAACAAACAATATTCCACATACCTTCAAAACGCTGGCTTTTTTCGAGAGGAATTTATTGACTGGTTTCAGGAGGCAGTCTATCGATCTGTGTTTTTAAAGTATTTAATAATTCGGACTTGTTTACAGGTTCACTGGTGTGTTTTATCTTGGAAGGAAACAGACTTGTGGATTTTATAGATCACACAAAATGAAAACAAACGTCGATGGTAAAACCGTAGCAGTCTTTATTGCACGTTTTTCCTGGAGCCTTCTGCATCCGTGGCACTCAAACGCTGTAATAATGTACAGCTCTTACACCCACTTGTCAGCTGTAACCATAGCAATCATCCCAATCCAATTCGTTAGAGCTATGGCCATTTGCTGCATTAATACCGTGTTTGTTTTCATATATTTATAACTGTGTGTGTGATGAATATTCTTCTACTTCATGTCATATTTTTATACCATGTGCTTATGCAGTGTGTGTGTGTGTGTGTGTGTGTGTGTGTGTGTTGTCTGATGGTTCTGAGGTCCAGCTGTTTATATGGTCTGCACTGTGCTGGACGTCAGCAGCATTGGTCTCTGACCACACGCCCTGAGAGGGAAAAGTGTGAATTGTTACACACACTTGCCAGATGCTGAGAGAGGGAGAAAAAAAGTGATAGAGAGAAAGAAAATGGAAAGACAAAAGTAGAATAAAAATGAAACAGAAAGCGGAAAGAGACAAAAGAGGCAAAGAGGTGAGAAAGGACAATGAAAAGTAAAAGAGGGGGTGAATGAAGATAAAGAAAAGGAGAAGGTCAGGGTGAGAGAGAGAGAAAGGAAGATACAGAAAACAGAAAGACAGAGAACATGAGACAAATGAGAGAAAAGAGAAGAAGACAGGCAAAGATTGGGAGACAGAAAAGAGATAAGGAGACAGAGATTAAGAGAGAACGATATAGCTAGGCTGAGAGACAGATGGAGAAAGAGAGAGAGACAGAGGTATGTGTGGAAGCAGAAGACCTTTAATGGGGTCTATGGCTGAGCTCCTCTGGAACACTCTGATTCATCTCCTTCTCTGTTCATCCTGTTTCATGGCTCCACAGGTCCGTTTTAAACATGGTACATTTCTGTCCGTCTGTTTGTCTGTCTGTCTGTCTGAGCCACTGTGTTCAGAGCTGGAGAGTCCAAGGGCAGGATGGGGGCTCAGTGGGGTTCCTGGGTGAGACACACATCTGACAGTGCTCAGGAATCCCCCTGACTTTTCCCACACAAAATGACCATGAGTGATGCTCACCCACACATCACACTGCTGAACCAAAAGACCAACACGTGCGCATGCAACGGAACTCTCTCTGTCTCTGTCTCTGTCTCTCACCCCTCCCCCCCCCCACACACACACACAGTAAGCCTCATAATTCGTCAGAACTCTGCAGAATGCTCTTTGAACTAATACTGGAGAACTTGGGCCTGAAGCCACACTGCATTATCCTGCTAAAATATCCCATCATTGTGGAGGGTACATAAAGGCCTGCAAATGGTCACCAAGCAGTGATACATAGTGAAGACTGGTCAATGACATGTTTAGGAAAACCTCTGCTTCTCCTGTGTGACTGATAGCAGTTAAAGCTAGCGTGTTAACATGATGTTGTTAGCTAGCACAAGTTTCAACGGTTTACTACCTCAATGACACAGCAGCACACGGACCACAGAGTATGAATGTAAGTACTGAAATGTTGGGATGACTTAATGTGTCTATCACTACTAGTAGCAGTGGTAAATTAGCTAAGCTTAGCTAACCACAGCTGAGACTCAGTACTTACCTGTTGAGGAGAAAATTAGCCAACTCAGCATCCGTCTTAAAGTTCTTCTGAGTTCTAATCTGTCTCCATCTTTTAAAAGCAGCGCCAATATTCACTGGTGTTTAACGCCGCCCTGGTCATGGGGCTTTTTAGGTCGGCTAGAATCAAGCGTTATCTATGTCGATCCAGTTAATTTGCTTGCTTCCATGGCACTCTATGTTTGCCCGGCAATTATTTTCATGTTTGGCATCCCGGGGCAAAATAGGTGGGATCACAGGCCAAAACACAAACAGACTTTCGCTCCGGTAAGGAGAACATATTGGCTGTAGCATTGTTGTCCGGCAAGCCAGTAGTTAAACTTCAACATGTTTTTATTTAAACTCTGATGACATGAAATGGGCATTTTATGATTAAGTAAAGTAAATGTGTTACATAATGCCCCTTTAATTAAGGTTATATGGACAGATGAGTGTAACAAATGTGTTATTGATATTGCTTGCATTGTGAACAGCAGAAAATCTAACCAACTTCTAAGACTGAAGTTTGAATGTTTGCAAATATATCCCTGTTTCTCTGAAAAAGTCTCCTGAAAAGAATGGAAGCCAAATAATAAAGCCAAAGGCTAAACACACTAAATACTGATAAAATCAGGGTTAAATTTGGTTTTCTGCTAAAGAGATCCAGATGCAAAGAGAGTGTACATATTCAAAGCATCTCTCCCTCATCGCACACACAGATATATATAGGTACAGTATATGTATTTATTTGTAATGTATTCGCAATAGAGGGTGTTAATATGCCACTCTATGTGTGTGTATGTATAGGTGTGAGTGTGTACGTGTGTATGTTTGTGTCACATGTGCAAAGTGAAATGCCTTCTGGGCATTGTGAGGCAGAGCTTTAAGGTATGATATGTTAATAAAATGTGTCAAGATGTCTGGATCCCCATTCTCTCTTTATAAACAAACTTGCGGCATGAACTGAGCTAATTAGCGAGCCCATCTGCTCACTTTGAGCAAAGTTAGTGATATTTAGTAGAGAAACTGTAAAAAAGACAAGCTCAGTTTTTCCCAGCAGATGACAAGTGTTATAAATCGCAATTCAGTTCCCCTGCTTGTACATAACCCCCCCACACACACACACCCCCACCCTTCATTTTTTTCCCCAACACTAAAATTATTCTTTCAGTTTTTTCCTTTTTACTGGGCTGTGGGTGTTTTGGTGCATCTGTGTGCTTTTCTTTCTTGTTTCGTGGCCCTAATGAGGAAATGTGTACACTCTCACACACACACATACAGCTTTAATTCAATATTGTGAAATTGTCAGGCTTTTTGCTAATCGCTTCGTCTCCGGTATCCTTTAAGGAGGTGGGAGTTTGGATAAAAACGCTCTGGCATATTCCCCAGTTCCAATATGCTTGTTTTTTTACCCCGGTCCTTTATGGAAATAGAATGGAAGTATATGGGCATATGAAGATGGAGCCTTGCTATTCCCTGAACAGCATCATGCAAAGCTGTTAGCAGCAATTTGCTGATAGTACACTGATTGCAGCGGACCCAGGCCCCAGCCATTGTGCATGCTAAGCAGTGTGCCAGTGAGATGGGGGGTGGGGGTGCGAGCCGAATACTCCATCTGCTCTTTCTGCTCCCCTGCACTGATGGAAGACTACGCTAATCTGGTTACTTGTCAGGACAGGTTAGTGAAAGCAGGCAAACGGCAGAGGCCGGGGCTAAACTGGTTGGCTGCTGCCAACGGTGCCATTCTCACCCCCACACTTTGGAATGTTAAATTTGGCACAAGCTCCCCCCTAATCAGCTCTGCATAAGACTAACCAAGTCTCACACTGAGGAGTACCAGCAGAAACACCCACACCAAAAACTCCTTCTTCCTTCACACATGATGTGATACTATGGATGCTTAGTATGTTAAAGGCGATATTTTTTAAGTCTTCATAAGTCGTTCAATAAGACAGTTTAAACTTAAGCTTATACTTGAACTGAATCTCACTGTACTACAGTAACTATTCTGTAACATAATGCTTATTGGCTGTACAGATTCTGTAAATAATAGTTTTTATAATATATGTCTACTCAGACTCACTCATGTATAGAATATCAGTAGGTACCAGAGTTTACAGTATCTACACTGCATATATACACCCTTTATTTACTATGGCAATTTATCAGTAAACTAACAAGTGTTAGATAAACAAAATTATGGTAAATCAGAAAAAAATGTTTTCTTTGTGTTGTATTTTGAAACATCTGTGTACCATAACCAACAACCATAAATTTATTAAAAATAGTAGCTGTATTAGATCAAATCCTAATCTGCAAACTAATGTAAAACCATGTCTCAGGCATCAGGCAGCATATTCATAGCCATTTCATACACCTTTAGAGGCATCCAATGTTTCAGATGTCTGGCTTCCATCACCACCACTTTGTAACTCATTTTATTTCTTTACAACAGAACATTTCAAACCACTTATTCTATTTCTCTGAAGGGCTATAATGGGCCCCTAAAGTACAGGCTTGTTGTGGTGTTATTATTGATGTTAAGCCTCATTTGGCTACTATAAGTAATGTCCTTATTACTGTGAAACTAATGTGTTAGTTATGTAGTTACGAGAAGGAGGAATTAAAGTGTGGGCTCAGATATAAGCCTAAGGGTTTTAGGGGGTTAATATTAAATATGTAAAATAAAACATATCTGAAAAGATTTTACCCATTACCCATGATCTCACTGAACAGTTCACCATTTATAAGAACAGAAGTGAACAGAAATTTTAGCTATTCATGAAAAACGATATATGCCTTTTTCGGTCATATCAAGATTAAGATTACGTAAGGCTTGCTGTGCTGTAGGCCCTATTTGTGGCAAATGACTGTAAATTCCATAGTTTAACAAGCTCTGTACATATATTTGTACACGGTGAAAACATTATAAAGGAGGTAAGAGGCAGGATGATTGGAGCGTAATTAGAAACACAGAGGGGCTGAAAGTTTTAATAAGCAGCCATGTGTGCAGATCTACAGAGAGAGAATGAGGCTGTCAACGTGGTGGAGACAGCTGCCTCTCTGGCTAAGCCTTAATCTATCTATCTATTTGATTTGACTTGGTACAGTATCTTCTCCAAATGCATCCACACTATGAATCTAAAACAGTTCTGCTTAGACTAATAGGAAGGTGTCAGAGTGCAGTTCATGACATCTAACGACAAGGTGCAGTTATGCCTGAAGAAGCACAGTAGTTGGAATAATTATAAGAAAGTTTATATTTGAAAAGTCTTTTCATCATGAGTTGTTTACAAGGGCATTTTCAAATTATGTCAAAAATGTATTATATACAGTGTGCAAGAAAAAAATCACATGTAAAACTATTTATATAGTCAGCGAGCAATTAGTTCAAAAACACTAATACTAAAATAAAATTCTAAACTAAAATTAATAATAAAACTAAAATGAATAAACTGTGCATAACGTTGCCTGTCCATCAGTGTGTTTTCTTACCCATTTCCAAACTTTATTTGCATGTGTTATTTGCATGTTTACATGTACAATCCTTAATAAGTGTTTTGGTAAGTTGCACAAAAATCCATATTTTTCTCTCATTTTATTTTTCCACTCAAGTTCCACATATGACAAAGTTTTTTTTTGTGCAAACTGTCATGATCAATAGTTTAAAGCACCTTGCGAGGCTTTTAAGACATTTGCACAGTACTGCTTGTTTTGTGTTCTCCATGGTAAATGGTAAAGCACAGTGATGAACTGCTGTTCCTCCTTTCTTCTGCACTGGACCCTCCCAACTCCTGTGTTACTGCACGATTAGGGCAATGGGTAAGAACTCACACACGTACATATATACAGCTCCTTCCCCATCTGCCACTGAAGGGGCCTCTCGTCTGGAGTGGGTGCGGCTGACAAACAAACCCTCTGAAAACTCCCAGTCAATCAGCCACCTGGCCCCTCCTCCTTCAATCGCTCTGGCCGTGTGCGAGCCCCCGCAACATTTTTATTCAATTAAACAGCCCTCCTAAATCCCAGACTACATCCTGTAGGCCTTAGATGTTGTTTGTCTCTGTAAGCAATTTAGGGCCGTAATGATTTTGTGACTTGTTATGCTAATTAGCATGGCATTCCCAGTCTCTGAGCTGTGGCTGTAGATTTATTGGCCGGTGGCTGGGAGAGAGAGAGCGAAAAGAAAAGAAGGTGCAGTAATTAATCCTGTTAACCAAGGATAATTGGGCAAAAATAGCCCCTGCCAATGGCTTTAAGTGGAAGGAGTGGCAGTTAACCTTGTTTCCTGTGTTTTATTTAAGAGTTAATGTTTCCTCTTGTTTTCCACTTCCTCTCAAGGTCCCCTGCAAATCTGAAAGCCTCCTCCCTGGAACGGTAGAGCTGGGTGAAGTGTCACTAAGGTATACACTGGTGTAGTAGGGCATACACCCACCTCTGACAAGAGCAATTTACAGTATACGCACCTATAAACAACAGGTGATATGTCTGTATTTTGTGCTTTATTTTGACCTGACCATGTTTGTCCAGTCAGAAGCTGTATAATCTGCATGCACCTTCTGCCTTTGTGCAGTTCCTAATAATATATATGATTGTTGATATAATGCTAGGTAGCAACTAGTTAATCCTAACACATTAAAGCCATTATTTGAATTCATGAACAATTGTGAAGCTGCTTCTGACAATGGCAGAAACAGCCATGCTCCAGTCCAAACAGATCACCTTGACACTTGCATGAATACATTCTGTAATGCCTTACGTCTTTTGACAGGCAATAATCTTTAACACTGAATACATCAATGAATGCACTTCAGTGTTTTCTCTCGATTTTTTTTCAGGTTGTTTTTTTTAGACTCTCAAAGTTGTGTTGCATATGTGATGTCATTAAACCCATTTGGAACTGGAATGGTAAATAAAGTATATAAAAAGTTTGGTTTACATTTTCTGTACATTTATTTTCAACAAATTTTATTTTAAAAATGTGAAATGTGAAAATGTATTTTCAATAGACGGTGCACAAACCGGTTTGTATCTGCCACATATCACAATATAATAACTGCTTCATTATGATTAAATCTGTCCTTACCAAGTAGCACATATATTAAAATGTTTTTTACTTTGCTCAAAACTGAGCACATACCCTGCAAAAACTGAAAACTGCAAAGCACTCGTTAGCCTGTCTGGCAGTTACATCCCGGTGTCTGCATCTCATCCAAGCAGGGTAGTATGTGACTTTGGCACTATTTAATAGGAATTTAAAAGTTTGATTGTCATTTTAATAGTTTATTGCATTACGTTGTGCAACATTAGAATTGAATTGTAGATGCGTAGGTAACTTGCAATCATCAATTAGTTATATACTGCAGTATACTACAAGGCACAGTTTACTTATCAAGCTGGCTGCATACATGCTAAGTTGGTTAAAGACTAATTTATTAAAGGGCACACACGCTTCTCAATTAATAGGTTCTTTTAATTAACCAAAAGTGCTGCTGTTACATCATTTCTCCAACAAACTGTCTAAATTTTTAAGCCATTGCTACTGTTTTCACTAAACGGTACACATTAGCAGTCATTCACTAATGCATTCACACTCAATAGTAAATGCAGATCATCTTCACCATAGTCATAACACTGAGGCTAGGATTTTGTCTTCATGCCTCCTAAATACTGAGAAAACTGATCACTCTTGATGAGGCAAGTCTTCTGTTAATAGTGTCTGGCTATGTTCCATTCTATGGTGCCTTCTACAGTAATCTGATATCAATATCAAGTGCCAAGATCATTCTCCTGAGGTTTTTGATGTATGTCTGGCTGATCTAAGCCACATTGAAAATGGTTAATTTCCTATTGTGTGATATAATTTAGCCTGTCTCACACATTCTCACTCATTGCTTCCATTTCATTTTGCCAGGTAAGAAAGCAGTTAATGTTAAGGTTAAAGAAAACAGCTCTGCATACAAAAAAGCACCAGGTCTTGCGATAACATGACCCAAAGTGGACAGCCTCTTTTCCTGTGCCTCTCTTATCTTGTCCTTTGAAAATTTTGTAGGAGGGGAGCGACTCAATGGGGGGGAAGCCAGCCTATTACAGCTCAAAAGGCTCTAAGTAAACATGTAATTAATAGTAGAAGTTCAGCAGGGGCTCACTGTAGAGCTTAGGATCAGCTGCAATAACATCCATGGCTAACTCATTCCACACACCACCCCACTCCCTCTGGAACTCTACTGTTTTTCTGCTTTCCATGCAGAGAAACAGTTACTTCTTAATTTGACATGCTTTCCATGATCTTTTGAAAATGCGCTTCCTTCAAGATATGTTTTCTTCTTAATAAGAATAGACTGTGTAATGCTATGTGTGTTTGTGTAAAAAAAAAAAATAAAAAACATGATAAGTATCTTTAAAGAATATTGTAATAGGCTTTGATATGCTTAACAACCCATCTGTGTACCATCAAAGTCAACGCTAAGCCTTTTGTTTGGCTACAAATCTCAATCAATTTGTCTTGTATTTAAACAATAAGAGTACAAATACAAGATATTTTATGTTTTACCAAATCAACTATTTTTTTGTCAATATACACTCATTCTGAAATTGGTAGATCCAATACATTCAAAAACAAAGTGGAATAGGGAAGTTTAAGAAGATGCTTGGCTCTAAACATTCAGGAAAAGGATGCGTCAGGGTTTGCCACTTTGCCATAGAATAATCCAATTAATCTGACCGTCTAAAAACAACGTTCCTACGGTGCACATGGTTTACCCTCCATGGTGCATAATATAATCAAACAATTCCGGAAATCCAGAAATGTCTAAAGGGTGAGGGCAAGGCCAAAACCATAACTGAGTGCTTGTGATCTTTGCAGACATTAAAAACTCCCATACTTCTATAATAGATATATACTCATGGCCCCAGGCTTACACACAGAGTTCAATGCTGCATCCACAGATGTAAGTTTAGACTGTACTGCACACAACAAAAGCCATATGTCAATAATTCTAAGAAGCACTGGCAACTTCTTTGGCTATCTTAACCAGATGAATACACGTTGTAACGTCTTTCAGAATGAATGCCAGGTTCTCTGGGCCAAAGAAGAATAGGACCATCCAGTATGTTATCAGCATAAAGTTCAGAAATCAGGGACCATCACAGTATAGAGGTTTATTAATGCTTTTGGCATGAGCACCTTCAACAGAGATAGATAAATACACATTTTGCAACATTTTGTTTCAGCCCATCCTTCTAGCCTTCTAGATAAAGTCTTTTTAAACTTGCCTCCAGATCACAATGTGAACTGTAAAATATGACATCAAAGGGCTGTATAAACGAAGAATGGAAAAATAATTCTGCTATTTGGTGTCCCAAATGGTTAAGTGTTCTTGAAAGGTATAGTGGTAAAACAAGATCCTGTTGCAACCTTTTCTAATCAATAAAGACATCAATAAAATTCAACATTCAAGACATCAAATACCATGTTTTTGTACTGTTTTCAATATAATACAGATCAAACAGATTTTACTTGTCATTGCTTCCCATTGTTATTAGCATTTCTATGACTTCTACTATACTAGTTTTTTGGAAAGGAAGTTTGTATTTCCCATAACAGTGCTATAACATCATAATGAAGTATTTTTAGTGTGTGGAATAGCTCCCCTTTTTTGTTGCACATCGTCACTGATGCACTTTGTCATATTAGGTCACATTAATTGCCCAAGAAGACAACAATAAGGTGACCAAGCTTTGTTAATTACTCTAGAATAATATGAAAAGAAAAGGCTAATTTGCTAATATGTATGTGGGTCCAACTTAATTAAAAAAAAAAGACTCAAATCAACCTTCAGAGTCAGAAAAAACATGCATGTATTCTCAGTGTGAACTTGTCTTGCCCCCAAGTGTCCTGCAGGAGGTAAGTGTAACATCTTTAGTGTGTCTATTGTCAGCATTAGATATAACGTAGCAGGCAAGGGCATTCACAGAGGAGAAGACAAAAAAAGTTAAAAAGGAGGCAGCTCTGAGCCCTTGACATTTGCCTCAAGTGGGGAAAAAACACATTAATTGAACCATTTAAATAATTATTTCCTTGATTTGTTTTTATTCTTTCTTTCTCCCTTCCCCCTTTTCTGTCCTATTTGTTTGTTTGCTTGTTTATTTATTTATTTTCCAGTGTTCTTCTCAGGGAGGTTTTCACCATATGGTTGCAGATCAAATAATGTCAAACATTTTGCCCTTGCAAGTTTTTGCAATTTGCAGTTTTCAAACGTGAGACCTGTTGAAGGCACAAGTGATAATGGGCATGCTCTACCCCCCACTGCCTTCGTCCCACCATATCTTTCTTCAATTAATGCTACAGCGGGAGTTTTGTGTAATAACACTTGCGCTTGCAGGTTGTCCACGTGAGGTGGAGATGCTGATGGTGGTGGGCAGCGTGGCCTAGAGAAAGAACAGCAGAGTCCAGTAAAAAAAAAAAAAAAACAATTAAAATGTCTCCAGTGTTGTGGAAGGCTGCTGTTGTGTATTCATGTGACTGTTGCATGTTGCCTAAATGGCGCGAGGAGCGGATAATGTGATTGGAGGCAGACGAGAGCATGCTAAGCTTTGTCTATCATTATTGCTGGGAGCTATCGGGCTGGTGCCAGCGGGATGGAGGACGCGTTGACAGCTGTAATTATGCATCTCCATGGTGATCACTTTTGGCCTGTCATGGAGGCCGGCAAGGCCCCTCCCTCCACCGTTTAATCAGATTGGACTGTCACTTGTCAGGTAGATGGCGGCTGGCTGGGGGATAGAGTGTGTGTGCATGCATGTTTATGTGTGTGTGTGACCTAGGGGGTCTCTCGTCTGTATCGGCCCAAGTCCCCAAACCCAGGAACAAATGTTTAATTACACAGAGCCGGGCACTCACACTTCAGACACAAACATGTCTTGACTGATAACATTTGAGGTAGCATAAGTAGAAATTCATCACAATGCTTTCACTGGAAAAAAATCAATAAAATGCCAACATAGCTGCTTGAAAGTGACATGTAAGCATATATATATACATATAGCATCTCCATCATTATGAACACTAGCTTAAGACTTTATTCGGAAGGATATTTGTAGATGCTTATCTTGTATTTAACTACACTCTATTATATATATATATATATGTGTATGTATGTGTGTATGTATGTATGTATAATACATGATCCTGTCTCAATCCTAACCCTAAGCTGAACACAGTTCAAAATTTCCCAAGATAGTTTGTTAATGATTTGAACATTTATTGGCTTATCCAAAAGTAAGACTGACAGAGTGAAGTAGTCAGGGAGGGTGCATGCCCAGCGTGCAAACCCAGAGGAGGGGGGCAGGGGTGGGGATGGGGTTGTAGGGGGAGGAGCATTGGCATGGAGAATTCACAGGCAGTACACGGACGCATAGGATTCAAAGGTGTATATTTAGAGGAGACTCTGTGCTGACCTAAACCCCACGCACTCCTCCCTGCCATACCAGGAAGCGCCTTTTTGTTCACTCTGAAGCATGAAAGCAAACAGCCTTAGTGATGTTTATGTTGCCTTTTCACTGCTTGATCATGTATGTTTATTGACAAGGAGGAGGAAAAACTTCACTGTTTAATAATAGAGTCTTATTTATATACTTCCTGCTCAAAACCTTAAAGCGAACATTCCTGAGCATACCTTTGTTATTGGTGTGGTAGTCACTGATATCACAATCTACTTGTACACCATATCATTTCATTACATTGTTTACATATGCCTATTATAAACTTTAAAGAATACTTTTAACTTTCGGAAACCAAAAAATGGATCCTTTGAAAGCAACTCTAATGAGGGTGGCCGTGTGTGGCGATTGTTCTATCATTTCTGACCTGTCATCTCCAGTGTCTTGATGAGGCTTGTCCTCTTTGCTTGGCTGCTGTTGCCCACATTTGATGATTTAGCTCAAACTGCTTTCTTCTGTGCTTTTGCTGGGTGGACAGCAGGACTAGGTGCGGTTGCTCAGGACTGCTAATGAGACTGTGTGCAGCAGCCTGCGCTTTTGCCAAGTTGCCTTTCTTTAATACTGTATCAAAGGCCCTATCAAAGAGATAATTTCCCCCGGCAGCCCATAATGACGCCTCTTTGTTTTGCTGGGTTGCCACGCTCTCTCCGGGAGCCTTCGCGGGCTCTGTGGAACGCACAGCTCAAAGCCCATACGCTCCCCATGCATTATTCTATATTCCATCAGCTCCTGTGAGCGCACCGTGTGCTGTGTTATAGTTGATTTGGCACACATTCCTCTCCATTGTGTGCGGCAATGACGATTCCTCTTAGGAAATGGGTTGACGCTCTGTGCCACTTTTAGGTGATTACAGTGTAGCCATTACACTTGGGTGAGTCTCAAAGTCAGCTGTGCTTGATTGACAGCCTAGAGACAACAGCCCCTCCTTTGGGGCAATGGCAGTATTTGAAGATTAAAAGTCAAACCTTGTTGTCTTCAAACCACCTTGTCAGGAGTGCGATTCCTCCTCCAGAGGTCCACTTCACACCTTCTCCATCTGATGAGATGCTGGAATCCCCTCCAGGAGCTTTACAGCAAACATAGCAGACATTAAGGAGAAAAAGAGGGCTCCACGTGTCTCCCTACAGTGCATGAAGACTCTCCAAGAACCATATCATAGACACACCACCATAAAGCTCCACCGATTCCTCCTAAAGCTCCTCTAACTGTCCTGGATAATAAGCTTTGATTGTCCGTGATAGTCTTATACAATGACTTGAATTGAGCCAGCCCACTTGGGAAATGTACGTTTGTGCAGCAGCAATTCATATAGCTATAGTTTAAATAATGGGAACTGAAAACCTTAACAGTGCCAAAGAAATAACTGTTCATGGTGTTTTGTTTGGAACAAAACATCAGTGGAATGGTATGTAATCTGCCTATTTCAGGCCTGAAAGAGTTTGCAGGATAAATTATCATAATCAAATTCTTGTCATATATCCATGTCATTTCCTGCATGCACCAAGTTAATCTTCATTGTTAGTATGAATATACAATAATGTTTTGTGGTCTCTATGGTCTTGCTATGGTGTTTCCTGTGCAGGTATTGTCAATGTTGCATCCCTTTACTGATTGTCCTGTAGAGAGCGGGTGTGTTTCACACTTATACAATATTGGACCTCTATGCCTCTCTGCACAACACCAGAATGCTGCAGTCAGGCTAGGAGAGGAGCTTTTAGAGTCTAGTCCTTAAGAGGCTAATCAGCATATTGTGACTGTTATAACAAAACCTCTGAAAACCTTTACATTATAAGGGTTTTTTTAACTGTTATAACCATTATTGGACCATTTGTCATAAAATAAAAACAAAGTTCACACTGTTAACGACTGTGACAGTAATATTGTGGCAGTGACTTTGAACTATTCCACAACTAGGCTTATCACAGTTATTTAGGCCGCTTTTTTTAGTTCATGATCATATATTCATGTTGCCACAAATAGAATATGAATTAAGTGCAGCTTCATCCGCTTAGTTGAGGCAAATGTGTGTAAATAACAAAAGGCAGAAAGTATATTCATGAAAAATCTGTCAAAAACAACAAAGATGCAATTTTTTGTCTGGCACTGGAACACATTTAGAGGACAGTGCTGAGTATTTGTGTTTGTTTATTTGAGCTTGAGATATTTCTGTCTTTAGCTAGGAAGTATTGACAGCTAGGAAACAAGTTAACTAATCAGCAAATCTAGCGCCTATACATGGTGAAATCTTCATGCAACTTGTCGAGCATTGCTTGCAACATCATTTCCGTGCAGCCTGACAGTTACACTAAGCAGTTCAAAAACAATGTTGCATTCAACACATTCCCTTACTCCACTAATTAACAGATTAGCAGCTAGTATTTTTGATACACCACATCATTCTTAATATTAGGTCTTCTGTGTAATACACATTTTCAGCTTTTTTATCGTCCTTGTATAATGATTGATATCCGGTTAGTTCATATCAATTGTTCAGCTATTTTGAAGGTAGCTTTATATTTGATACTTTATATACTTTATATACATTTTTGTATTTTTTTTTCTCAGATATTTTAAGGCTAATCATTTGATTGCCTGAAAGAAAAGACTTCTATTTGAATTCTCATTTTCAATTCTCACTTTTCTTATGATGACCTTTCCAGCTGCTGTAAATTTGTGTTCATGCCAAACAGAGCTTAGTTGTGAATATACCCATAATTGAAAACCTTCTTGCAACTGCACAGGGCACCACTCCAGCCCATTGGCTGAAGGACAACCTTAGCCAATCACCACCATGCCTTTGGAGATAAGTGGCTTAACCTCATGATGCAGCAGGCTGGCAGAAATTAGAGCAAAACAGCTGGAAAAGGTTGTAATTAACAAACTGAATATGATTTACCCTATTAACAGCAAATTAAAATGGAAAAAAGCTTACATTAATTAGCTGCAGTGAAAATGATCTCATATTCTTAACGCTTTAGAAGAGGTGATTCAAGTGTGTCTTTGATTTCCTGCGGATAATGAGAAAATGAAGAATTTCTGCATCGCACTCATATCTTGGCCAAATTACAGGCTGTTTTTTCAATAGCTTTTATGATTCTTGTTATTCAATTACTATCACTGCCCTCCAAAGTCCTATAATAATAGTGACATTTTCAGTGATCATTATTATCTTCCACTGTTCCTCACCTCTGAGCTGTTAAGCCATTTGCAGTGACAGTCCAGCCATGGCAACCTGACACATCAAGATACATTTCAGGTCAACTGAAATGATTCACTCTTATCTAATGGGCGTTAGTTACCAGAGCTGATGAGCGGAGGTGAGTCGTCAGTTGTGCTCTGCAGCTCCGGTAATGGAGTATAAAAGGCCTGGCCTTCTAGGCTGAAGTGAAAAGGTTGGGCTGAGGCAGGTCCAGCTGAGGGAATTGCAGCTTGGGCTGGGGCACAGCGGCAGGTGCCTGTGTCAGAGGTCACTCTCACTCCTCCAGCAGGTGTGAGGTAGAGCTTACCTTAATGATGCTTACAGGAGAGTTTTGTAACGTCAGGGGAAGAGAAATCAGCAGTGCCAGATGCTCGCTATTACAGTGCTGAGATTACTATAGGAAGAACGAATTAATTTAATGCTTGGGGCTGTTGTATAAGTGATAGTGTATGGTATATGTTCATCATTTCAGCTACAGATAAGTACGTAAGTAAGTACTTCTTGAACAAGTAAGAGTAGGGCTCTAAATCAGTTTAAGAAACAAAACTGAAGACCTGAAACAAAAATGCCTTTATAAAATAAATCACCTCATGAACCCATGACAGAGTCTGCTATCAACATATGCCATATGAATGACTGAAAAAGTGACGCAGTTTAAAAATTGCGGTTGAGGTGGCAAGGTGGATAATCGAACTGTTCAATTGTTAAAAAGTATATTTAGTATAATTACATCTATGCATGACAGACCCATTAGACAGATATTCAAATCTGTTTGTTGGTTATTAACATAGATGGCCTAATGAGTTTATGTACTAATGAGTAGCTACAGATTATAGTGATATGAGGACAATTCAGCGTATTCCACATACTAAGGGATGGGGAGAATTGTATACTGAGAAAATCATTCCTGTAGCCAAAAAAAATTCTTAAAAAAGCGTTGTGTTTAATCTGTTCCTCTTTTTAAGAGAGTTATTTGATTTTTCCAGTCCACCTTAACTGTTGCAGTGCTGGCAAAAAAGAAATGAATCTCATGTTCCTCCTCATTTTCATGACGTTTCATGAACATTCATTCTCTGGTGTAGTTTAAATTTGGTTATTGAACTCTCACTCCTCAAACTCAAACTCTTTCTTGCTTTATACTTGCCTCTGTCAGAATGTACATTGAACAGATTATGATGAAAAAACTTGTGCATTAACAGAGTTGAAGAGTCGACTCCCAACAATTTGACTCTTCATTGAGTCTTCAGAGTCATCAGTCAAGAGTCAACCCCCCTCCCAGACATGCCGGAGTTGAAGAATCAACTCTTTTGGAATCAACTTCCCGTCACATCAACCTCACTACCCTAATATATATGACAGGGAGTATGATTTGACTGTAGTTTCGCTAACCTGTATGCCAGCCAAGCAATAATTCAAAGCTGTGTCCTGTACAATGGGCAAGCTGCATTTCCTAGAAATAACAGAGCAAGGTTGTTGCACTGTGTAGAGTGCAATTAGTTACTCTTTGGCACTTGAGACACTTGACAAGTGCAAATGTCTCATTAAGCTTGTATTGTTACTGTGCTAACAAGTACTAAACACAGTAGAATACTTAAAGAGCCTCAGAGATTAATGTAAATGTGCTGTTGATTGGTATGATTTAGAAGGAGGGCTTTTATAGGCAGAATTGAGTGTGTGAATCTTTACAGGATGTGGGCGTATGCATCCATGTTTAGCCCTATTTCGATTGCCAGATGACTGGCATTCTGGACGAGGGTTGGCATGGGGATAAAGCTTGTTTAAATATTAGTGAATGTCTTTTAAGGCCTCTTGATGACCCGGAGTTCTACTGCCAGAAAGATTTTCATCTGGACACGAGGCCTGCGCTTTTGAACAGGTCACCCGATCGCAGTGTGTGAATGCGCGTGGACGGGCTGAACGGTTGCACACTGTTTGCTTTTAGATAACATCTTGTAACGAACCCAAAAGCCACACACCACACAGAGTTACCAAACACTCAGAGTTCTCTCAAAGGAATTTAGCATTAAAATTACTTTCATTTTTTTCTTTGAAGGAAAATGTCTTTTATCTTCTATTCCAGTTGCCTGGTTTGCTTTGACCAGTGTCTTCTTGTTGTGTGACACTGGATATATTTGTACCTTTAATGAACTCAGTGCATATAGAATTGGGTGCTCTGAATTTCTTAAATGTGCATGTCATTTTTACGTGAATAAAATATATAAAAATCATAGGAGATTCTGGGTTCAAAAAACATTGAGCTTGAGTGGGTTGCACCTGTGTATCAAGTAAATGTAATGCTTCACTGTACAATATGAATAAAGTTGAATGTGGAAATGAGACTGGGTAACATGATGGTAAGTTTCAAGACAAAAATTACACTGAAAGGCTTAACGAGTTCTAGATATTAAAATATTATGAATAATTTAATCATTCATATGTAAAGTCATTTAAAGTGATTTGATGTGAAATGCTCTGTTGTAGAGGCACTTACCGAGTCTGAAATGTTTACAGATTTGGTGATGGGAACCAGGTGTCTGAATTGAATTGAAATCTCTGTAAAAGCCAGCTCACAGAAAGTTACCATATGAATTAGGAAAATGCAACTGATATCTGAGATATTGTTTTACAATAGTTTTGATATAAAGAACTTGCAGTCTCCGCTCTAATTCACCCCAAAGGTGTTCTATCATGTTGGAACAAGAAGGGACCATCTCCAAACTGTTCCTACAAAGTTGGGAGCATTAAATTGTCCACAATTTCTTGGTATGCTGAAGCATTAAGAATTCCTTTCACTGGAACTAAGGGGCCGAGCTCCAGCTCCTGAAAAACAACCCCACACCATAATCCCGACCTCCACCAAACTTTAAACTTGGCACAATGCAGTCAGACAAGAACAGTTCTCCTGGCAACCGCCAAACCCAGGCTCGTCCATCGGATTGCCAGATGGAGAGGCGCGATTCGTCACTCCAGAGGTCGGCGTGCTTTACACCACTGCATTCGAAGCTTTGCATTGCGCTTGGTGATGTAAGACTTGGATGCTTGGAAGTTTGGAAGTCTGTAGCGATTGACTGTGCAGAAAGTTGGCAACCTCTGTGCACTATGCGCCTCAGCATCCGCTGATCCTGCTCTGTCATTTCACGTGGCCTACCACTTTGTGGCTGAGTTGCTGTCATTCCTCTGGAACGGTATCAGCTACTAAAATAACCTGAAATGCAACTGTGTGGCATGATAAATGAATGGTATTCATTTTCAATCAGGGAAGTGCAGTTAGTCTCTAGTTCACTCTGGGTGCTCTGGGTTTTTCTCCACACAAGACCAGTGGGTGTATCTGTATTCACTGCTGAGTGAACACTGGTGAAGTGTGTGTTATCTACTGGAAGGCAGGTTAATGAGAGGAGATTAAGGCGGGATGGAATGTGTGTGTGTGTGTGTGTGTGTGTGTGAGAGAGAGAGAGAGAGAAAGAAAAATCCACATTGCTCAGATACAGGAGTTGTGATTCTTGTGACTTTATTATTGTTATTGTTCAACCCTCGTCTGTACTCAAGTGGAAGAGAGTAGTATGAGTAAATGTATGTATTGAGGTGTGTGTATGTGTCCAGATGTAAAGTGGTCTCCAAAAGTCTTAGACCATAAGTGAAACTTGTTTCACATTGTTTTCCTATGTAAAGGCCCGCATTATGCAAAACCGATTCTTTCTTATTTTTTTAAATGAATGTTAAAATTTGAAATGGTGTCATGAAAGCAGTGTGTTGAATGGGCTGCATTTTGAATAAAGTGCAATGTGAGGCAAACTGATGTATTAAAGACAATAAAGGTAATAAAAAACAGCCTATTTAGCTCAAAGATTAGGAGTGGCTAGAGAAGCGTTCATGTAACATTGAACAAGTAATTGGCCTTAAGGACAAAAATAAAATTCTGGAAAATAAAGGCTGAAAGCACTTCAGTGCAAAATATTTCAATCACAAATTATATTATCAGCATACAAATTTAAGTGATAAGAGAATTCTTTGAAATGTTTCACCTAAGCGTGCACCTAAGCTGGCATGGACTGTACAAGATCGATCAACCTTCTTCTGAACGTTACCTTCAAGGGAGGAGAAAATAAAAGACATGCTATTATTGTTTCACAAGTAAATAATCTGACCTGTGGTCTCAGACTTTTGGATTTCCACTGTATGTATGGACATTTAATGGGCTGAATTATTTGCTGCAAATAAATTATATCTTGTCAAGAAAAAAGTTTCAAATGTTGGCAGTACATCTAATATTTCTCATTATGAGTTTGTTGTAAGAATATTTAAAGATTTTCAGCCTTTCTTCCACAGTTACACACTGCACTGGTAGCTAATTACAACTCAATCAAGCATTATTTAGAAAGAAATCTGTTAATAGAGCAAGAACTAATGTGTCAGGTTGTTTTTACAGTCGTGGTAATTATAACTTTTTTTTTCAGGTTTCATATACCAAAAAACATAATTCGTTTTTACATGATAATTTTTCAACCTCTCTTTATCCTTTCAAATTAAACAGTCTGGTTTTATGTCTGTGCCTTTAAGACTCTCTGTTTGCCTGCCCTGCGCTGTGGCTCCCTTAAAAAGCAGTTCAAGTTCTTATACCTTTAACATAAACTGGTGGAGCTAAACTGTCAAAAAGACACATACAAATGTATTTTATAACATCACAAACAATTAAAACAATTAAACAATTAATTGAAGCTGTCCAGGCTTACTAATTTACATATATAGGCCATATGAACTGAGTAGTCAAGTTTGGATTGGCTCCTCATTTGGGTTCTTTAATATACAGTCAGCACTCGCCAAGATATTTTCTACAGTGTTGTTGTCATCTGCTACTAGAGATGTGCAAAATCTGCTACTATACATAAAATTCAGGAGGTGTTGCTTTAGTGTTGTTCACGTGAGCCACATTCATTTCCCTTTTTCAACATATATATATATATATATATACCTTACACGCAGTCCTTAACTTGTGAACCATATTCTTTCTGAATTGTATTCCATTTCATGTCCTCTATTCTTGGATAACAGATTTGGTATTCAGGCCCGCTTGTTCTTTCTCTTAGAAGGAGGAGCTGTGGTGGATGAATAGAGAGAGGAGAGAATAGAAGGAGTGTGTGTCGGTCGTGTCAGAGTGGTCTGAACTGATAGCAGGGGCCCACAGCAGGCCTTCACTCTCAGATCCGCTCTCCAAATGCGCTGGGCCTTCTTATCATAGCTGGAAGAGCAGCCGGGCAAAGCCGCTTTTTGGCCGTTGTTCCCTAATTAAAAATATTATAAAAGGGATTAAACTTCAAATGCTCCTTATTACGGCTGGCTCTAAATATAACTGTGGTGTGGGTTACTAGTAAATGTGTACAGTCGTTCATTTTGTTTTTAGAGCAATGACCGTTTTTGCCTCTTTCCCTGTCCATCACTCTCTCTTTCTTTCCCTCGGTGACCATCACTGGTCCAAAAGTACTGGAGAAGCAGCTTCTCATCTCCCTGGCCTGCCGTTTCCCTGAAATAAGCACTATTTGCCGGTCCCGTTTGATCCTTTGAGTGTGCCGGGTCCTCTCGTCTGGCCCAGTGTTTTCGGAGCAGCAGGTAGTCGCAGGCAAGCTGTTGGAGGGTCAGCATTCTTTAGTCTCGGCTGTTATTCACCCACAGATGGAGACCTTATGAACTTTGACAGAGGTCATCGCTAAATTACATATTTCATGAATTTGTGTTTTACTTGGGCCTTTTGAAAAGGCACTGAGGCGGGGGACAGATTGGGGGGAGGAAGAGAGGAGGGCAAATGTTGTGTGAGAAATTGTTTTTTAGACCAAATTCCTATGTAAATTTACATTCATGTAAATTCTCCATTCAGCATTTAAACACATTGACACAGTCAAAGTACATGTGCATGGCTTCAATTTGCAAAACGTTTATCTTCGGCTTCGAACACAAATACCATAGCTGCTTGCATGAAGCAGGGATTTGGAGGCAGACATTTTGGCAAGTGTCCAGCCCTTTCTAGACAGGTCTGATGTGCCTTTTATGTCCCGGACTGTCTGTGCAGAGGCAACAATAACAGTAGCATCTGACCATACTGCAGATGAGACATACCCTGGTGTGCCATTACAAACATTTCAATGAGAGGCGTCTTAAATAATATCTGTTAAGCAATGCCAGGGAGTCCTTTTTGTACTCTTAAAAAGGCCTCACATCTAAGAAAAGAAAAAAAAAAACAGTTTGGTTGTTTAGGAACATCTCCTTTTTACTCCCTATTTGTGGACACGCTGCACTGATCTGATGGAAGAGCCTCATGTTCCCTCAAACATCTAACTCGATTTAAGGCTGTCCTTAGAGAAAGAAGTAGCTGCCGTCCTTCTATTGGATGGCTGGCCTTCTGGGTTCTTTGTAGTAGCCGAGTATCTAGTTTTGGAAGAGCTTTAGGCTAACTCACGGCCGTGTTTGATACTGGGTCTGCTGGGCTAATCATTTGTCTCAGTGGAGTCGCCAACATCTGTCATCAAGGGTTAGCTCACAGAGGGAGGCTGGGCTGGACCCTGAGACTCAAGCCTATCTGCTTTCACAGCGTCCACCTCCACTGACTTAGGTTGGATTCAGGGCTCAGTAGATCACTTTCTACTCGGGTACACCTCTGCTGTCTGGTTCATGGCCTTCATCCACCACTCAGTGATTCAGTAGGTTATCTTTAGCAAGTGCTGATGAGCGGTTGTGTGGAAGCAGAGCTGAATCTACTTGGTGTAGGTCAGTGAGATGGTGGTGGTCATAATGATAAGACCAATGTCAATTTTTCTTTTTTTATCAGAAGGTTAGCAGCATCCGAAAGAGGCTCATGAAGGGAGTGAGGGGCAGCAGTGGGTAGATGTTATCACTGTGCTGCTAGATGTGGATGGTAGGATTATGCAGTCATGTGTTTGTGGGGTTAGGGGGAGGTGATAGGTGTGCTGTATGTTAGTTTATTTGCGTGTAGATGCAGTAGTGTGCATAAGGAAGATCATTTTTGTGTTAAAAATGTATCTGTATTTAGATTTAAAGCAGAAGCAGTGTGTTTCATTCACAAATGTGTGTGTCTGTCTGTGTGTGCATCTCAAATGACAAAAGAAGTATGACACTTTATGCTGTCACATCCAGTGCTATTATTAAATGAAGTTTAGATAGCTTACATGATCATCAAATAGGTTAACACCGTGCATAGTTTTCAATGAACCATTCAATTAATGTCAAACAATCTGTCTAACAATTTGTAAATGCTAAACAGGGCTGTAAGCTAGAAGATTGACTCTGGTTAGCACTAGCTGTTAGCTGTGCTAGCATGATAACATGTCTGGAATGAAGCACCAACACAAGTAGATGATAATGACTCGAGGGAGTGAAATCGAGCAGCTGGTTTTAAAGGGAGAGAAAGGTAAAATTAAATGCAGTTGGTTAACATATTAAAGTACTGATGACATCCACAATATGCTGAATATCATATTTTATTGGCATGGATTTAGGCATATTGTTATGTAATTTATCACAAGACAATAAAATATTGCCATATTGCCCTTCAATGCGTTCATATTCAGTTTTATCTAGGCCTGTGTATTATTTATATATCATATCATATCATAATATTAAATCATTTTCATCTCCAATTCAATATTTGTCATTTATTTCAGCTAGTCTTTTATGCAGTGTATGTACCTGTGCTTTGAAGGACAAAGGAGAAACGGCAGTAGATAGACATTCAAGTTGTGGTGCTAAAGCTAAAAGTTTAGGCATGAATATGTAATTGGGGAAGGGCTGGCGCTGCCCAGCCATAAATAAAAAACAAAACAAAACAACAGAAGATGTCTAATGTGTGGTCCTACAAGACCTTAATCAAAATGAAAAACACAAACACGGAATGAGAGAGGACAGAAGGTCTGAGGCTGCTTGGCCTCCTCTGTTTATATTGTTTAGCAGTGTTGTCCCGGAGCTCATCGCTGTGCACTTAAGTTGTGCTTTGCGCTTTTAATTATTTACTCTGATATGTTTGGACAGCCGTGGAGTACCACAGTGGAGCAGAATGTGTCTCTCTCTCTCTCTCTCTCTCCCTCTCTCTCTCTCTCTCGCTCTCTCTCTCTCTCTCTCGCGCTCTCTCTCTCTCTGTCTCTCTCTCGCGCTCTCTCTCTCTCTCGCCCAGAGGAGCGAAGGAAAATGATGGCAGGGAGGAGGAATGGTAAAACTGCCTAAATGCCCAAAAGCCCTTCCAGACTTTCATGCCACCATGCCATGTCTCTTCACCAAAATGCGCCATGACACCTCTGGCTTTTAAAATCTGGCTGTGTAAGTGACCAAACCCACCTGATTGATTTCTTGTGGAAGTGATGTGTAGTGTCATTCAGTGCTGCCTTGCATTGCACTTGCGGATGGGACACATCTATTCCCTACTGCCTCCTCTCTGGTGCACTGGCCTTTGCTGGATTGTCTGATTGTTTGTCATCTAGCTCTCTTGTCATCGCATTTGACCTTCACCCTGTGTTCCTACCTCAATCAGTACCTAATATAGTTACTTTGTACCTGCACTCATTGACTTTTTTTATATTAAATAGGTACTCTTTAGTCATCGGTGGTCTTATGATTGTGCCTTTCCATAAAAGCAAAGCAAGCAATACCCTGACTACAGGCAGTAATTATATGCCTACAACATACACATATACGGTAGATGTGTTTGATAAAATGACCATTGAGTGTTGGTGCAAGGTACCCAGTAAACTGACAATTCAGTGTAGGAAGTTTTCAGCATGTCTCTGTAAATAAGGAGGAAGTGTTTGTTATAGTGGACACTGTGGTGGCTAGCAGTGTTCCTTTTGATTCCTGCGGTGCCTACGACATGCTCCATCCCTGCACTGGGCATTGTTCACCCACGCCGCTCTTCAGGAGACAGTATCGCTTCCTGCTGTGAGACTACATAGCATTTCTCTGCTGTAGAGGATTTATTTTTGATTAAACCTTTGCTATGTTGCTATGTTTGTGTTGCTAAGTTTTGTTTAATTCTAGAATTGTTTGTGCCAAGTTATTTGAACATTTACTCAGTGATGTGGGGTCAGTTGCATTCACTCCTTTAAGCAAAATTATGTTACATTTGGGCAAAAATAGACTTTTTGTGGAAAACTGAAAGATGCCTTGTATGTTGATTAAGGCACAAACATTTTAAATGTTTGAAAAATAGAGATGATATTTACACTGTCTTTTCAGAGTTGGCAAGTCAACTAATTCTTGTTCAGTAAAGAATCAGTTGACTAATTGCATTTATTTCTTTAGCCATTTTCTCACTTATTTTTATAAGTGAATCATAAAACTGTTTACATCTTTTACTAATGTGTGTTTTGTGTCCGGAAAGTGTCTGGATATACTTTGGCCAGATTCCTTTTCACTAACATTTCCAGTTTGACCAGGGGATTATGCTTTTCTTACATAAAAAGGACTTCAACACATTGGTCATTTCCTTTTAATGTTATTTTCTTTTTTTCTTTTTTTTTTTGTATTATGAAGCAAATTGACAAGCATGGTTTGGATGATTTTATTTGCCCAGAGTGCAAGAAGGCCTTTGGTTCCTGGCTAGCTCCAACCTTGCGTATTCCTCCATTTTTTATTTCCTTCTTTAACTTCTCGCCTACTAGTCAGCACTAGTTCTGCAATCATTTCTGCTCATGTAGTTTTGTACAGAAATCAAAATGAGGTTGTGTAAACCGCGGTCAAGCTCTGACTACCTAAAAATGTGGCTTGAATGATCTGTAGACAATAACAATGCGTTACAGGGGTGTGTACACCTGTCAGGTGAAATCCATGTTCATGATCACCAAAAATGAATGCTGGTACACGGTGTAAACAGGCTGATGGTTAAAACTTTAGATGTAAAATATGATTTGTAGATGTTGTAAAGTTTATGTGTAAATAGCGGGTTTAAATCATGTACCTAACAGTGCTGTTATTAGACAGAAGTTATTAGAAAAAGTAACCCACACAAATTATGTACAAGGAAATCCACAGATTATCTATATATAGGAAATGTAGGTTTTAAACGCATTGTGCACAATTATTGTGCTCTGCCAGAGAGATATAGACAAACCTTCGTTTGTTTGATTAAAAACGTCTGGGTATTTTAGCATTTCTTACAGACATACAATAACAGATGCTGAGTTTGACATGTTACCACTAATAAATAACCCAAGCTCTAAAATTGCCTGTCTGAACGTAGCTGCAGTCACTCGTACCTGTGGAACGACAGCTCTTATCAGTGGCCCTGCAGGAAGTGGAATGCATTTTAGCAAGAGTTATTTTTTTCACTCCACATCTTTAATTTCCCTGCTCCTCTGGGTCAGCAGCTGTCAGCTGCTGAGTGTGCGGGTACGGCCTGCCCGCTGCCTCCCCGCTCTCTGCTGCCACTCCTGCCCACCTCCTAGTCACATCCGGCCTGTAGAGAGAGTGCCGCTAAGTGAACCGAAGCCGATGGCGCGCCACACAGATGTTGTCCCCACTTCCCTCCCCTGTAAGTCTTCCAAATCTCCTTGAGCGAGCTTGGCAGCACCAAGGCCAGCACCCCACCCCACCCCCAACCTGCAATAAAACTTCAGTGCTTGAGAAGAGAGGGAATGGAGTCTGTCTCCAGCCCAGGTGGTCCAGGCCTCACATTCGTCATGCCAACAGGCAGAAAGGCCGTAGCAAGCTGTACCTGCTCCTCATCCTCCTCTTCCTCCCTCCCAATCCCGTTAACTGTGTCTATTAGAGTTGGGCTGCCTGGGGCCTACTGGGAGCTGCTCACATCTCAGAGGTCATATCTTGTAGATGCACGGTTCTGTGGCCTGGTGAGCACGGCAACTGAGCCAAAATTGAATTAACCATTGTGACGCCCACGTCACTGATTGCTGCTGGCCCTGGAGACATGGAGCGACTTGGTGGCCTCGTGAGGTAAAGAGTATCGGTGCCAGAGAAAGCCGGGGTTGACTTTCTGAAGCTCTGAAGTCACCCTAAGAGGTGTGGAATTAAAAAGCACATTTAGACACACGGACTAATGATGGCCAGCTCTGATTGATGAGCCAGAAGATGCTGACAGGAGTGCTTCTTTGTATCCACTACTCGGGTGGGAAGAGGTCATTTGGTGTTCCTCTGAAGAGAAACATGAGGTCAAAGGATGAAAACGTTCTCCTGGTCTCTTCTGGTGGGGGGTCAACTTGTGATCATATTGACCAAGCCAGATGTGTTTAATCGAATCTGTCTGAAGATGAGACTCTTCGTTAGGTGTCTTTCAGTCTGCAATTACTTCCACTGGTTTAGAGAGTTCAGCAGCCTAAATGCTAACTGCACTGGGTGCCATCAAACTAGCATCAGACAAACAGGAGTGTAATTGTGTTATTCTGTTAAGTGACAGGCCCTCAAGGAATCTTAACAAGTCCACTTAATTAGAGGCTACAAATGCCTCTAACCTCTGATAACTCATTTAAGCGTCGTTTCCTACTTGAAAAAAATGCAGGCGTGCTTATTAAGATCCCAGGGAATTCATTAATGGGCCTGTGTCTCCACTGAGGGAGGCCTAAAGTCGCTCGCCATGAAGACATCAAAGCTGCAGGCTCTGTGTGGTGCTAAGGAGACTTCCTTATAACATTCTCTCCATTTACTCCATTACATCTTCTGGAGACCTCACCACATGCTGGCAGTGTGATGCTTAAACCCTGTGTATATTTGTATGTGCATGTGCATGTTTAGAACAGAGTGTATGAGCTTGTTTTGCCATTTGTCTCTATCCCAAGCCCTCTGTCTGTGTTTGATCAGTCACTGTTTCCTGTTGTGAAGGGTGTTGGCGTGCACTAGGACCTCGTTGTGATGACACGACCTCCCAAAGGCCCGGTTATGCCACCCCTGGCCACTTCCTCTCTGAATCTGTGGGCCGAGCACCAGGGGTTTCCTCACCCGCACGCAGGGAAACCGATGTCGTAGTGAAGGGGGGCCCAGTAGGCAGTGGTGTTATGTGTTGACTCTTGTAGAAAATTATTAAATGTTCCCAGCCCAAATTTTCATGACAAGAAAGTAAAGCAAGGAAATTGTCCTTGGTAGGAATGTTGTTACTTGTGTTTCTTATGACGGCTCTAATAGATCAATAATAATTATGTTTAACATATTTAAGTAATACCTCTGTGTAGATTATCTACACCTGCCCTTGTATGTAATTTGTATGTGTGTGCAACAATTTCCTGAAAAGGGTGCTCAGCCATGATGGTATCTCCATGATGAAAGGTATCTTTTCAGTATAGTTGCTTTGACTCCATGCACCATGTTCAGACTCCCCTGACTCCAGGCTTTTTATTTTCTACTAACAACAGTTAAGAAAAGGTGAGCATGAAGTCACTTCAGCACAAAAACCTTAGAATGCTTTAGAAATGCCCTAGAAAATGCCATAAAAAACCTTAGAAAACCCCTTTTTTTCTTTCTTTAGTGAAGTTACAATTTTGGAGACATAAGGTTTTGTTCTGACATTGCCATATGTACCTTTACGCCGTGGTAATGAACAAAGTGTATATTCAAAGCTCGTTTATGGTACATCTTTTGCCTTAAGGACACTTTTTACCTGTGAAGGTACGTTTACATTGTTTTTACCTTGGGAGGCAAAGTTTTGCTTCAGTAGTATACTTTATCTGACAGTGCACCTCTCAATGTTGACTGTGCAACTGGGCATGGGAAAAGCCTGAAACAAATGTGAGTCGCAACGTGAACTCGGCAAACAGTCTGTTAAAGCATCTAATCAATAATAGGAAACTGATGAGTATAGATCCCTGTGCCAAAGAAGAGTGAGACCCAATTTCACATAAACAGGCCAGACTCATTTGTCTTTGTTCAGGGACAATTCTGTTAGCTTTACATGTTCTTAAAGTTTTTATTTTCCAGCAGCTGTTTTTGAACTGTGTCTGACTGTCTTGTTCACAGGCAGGTAATATGACTTGCATTTTCCCTCGTACTTGTCAGCTGGTATGAACAAATATGGGTTTTACAGACCTTTACTTTTTCCCCAGGAAGTCATCAGTTACAGTTTGAGAAAAGTAAATAGTAGTTCGTAATGGACTACTTTTTTGAGTAACTACAGCAACTCTAGTGCTGCTAGATAAGTTGCTTTAAAGAGTGCTAGTTTGGGCAGCGTCATGGTTGCAACATTTTAATTCGTATTAGAAGGATACCCTTGTTTGCATGATGTTCCTGCCTTTCTAGGGTCACAATGGTGATGGGGCCACAGTGTCACTTTGCACTGGTTAGTGACTAAGCATATTTCCTGCAGGAAACGTCTATGAGTGATTGATGACGGTATGCTTGTTCGACCTGCGCCCAGATTTTGTTTTACTTTCCCCTGCGTACACGTCAGCGGCGTGTGGCACGACTGGCTCTGGTCCCTCCACACCCAAAACAGGCTCAGCTGCAGATGGTGCCAAGATTAGAGCCCTGTGTCCAACCTGAGATCAGCTTCTTTTGATTGGTGTGAAGCCCACTGCCTGGCACGGGCTTTGTTTTCCTGCAGCTAGTTTACGGGGGGCTTCAGAGGGCTCTCCTCAGGTGGAACTGCACCACGTGCCTTCTTGGAGGACCAGTAAAAAGCCGTTTTGACGCAGCATTGCCTCCAGCTCTTCCCATTCCTCTGCTGCTTGTGTTGGCAGGCTGGATGGTTTTCCACATTTTTTTCTTTCCCTCTAGCGCACGCTAACTTTCATCTCCTCTGAAAGAGGCCGGAGGTCGCAGCCTCTCTGTGCCCTCAGCCCAGATCAGAGTGTTTATCAGCGCAGTGATTTACATTTGATAGAGAGGAGCCTCCCCAAACAGTGCTATTAAACGGGAGGGGTGTGTGCCCCGCTCGAATAACCTTGTGCTTTTTTATGAGGCCTGGATATGTTTTCATTCATTGTTGATGATATTTTTCCAATGTCCACATATCCCAAACAAAACATTATCTGAAGCTTGACACTTTTTATAGAAACATTTAACTGTGTATGTGTGTGTTTCTTTTTCTCTCCCCACCACATACTGTATTACCACCATTTTTGCCTACTCTTTGTTTAGAGCACAACACAGATTTTCAAAGCCGCTAAGAACATTGTGTCTAAAATATGATTCAGGTGGATCCAAAATTGGAGTGCTTTGTAGCAGATTTAATAAATGTAACGTAATAAATTTAGCAATGGTAATAATATTTTAATATTACAACATTGAAAATTCAGTTGCTTCTGACTACCATATGGATAGCGTTACTCCAGAATGTCCTGTCTTCAGGTTTGTTTATGATGGAGTGTATCCATCCAGTGTGGTGGTCATCCTCTTCCACTTCTGTCCTTCAACTCCTCCATGCATAATAGTCTTTTCAGTATGGTTATCTGTGTTTCAGGTGAGAGGTTCGAAGATCCATCCTTTCAGGTTTTACAGCCAAAAAACACAGAAAAGACAATATCTTGCACAGTTCTGATCTTTTTTGTGGAGACATGTCATTGAATTTGAAGATCTTTTCAATCTTCATCTTGGTTCTGCTGTATTTCTTTTTACTTTGTTCTTTAACTTTTTTAAGGGCCTTGAGATCTATCGAATTTCGCACTTTGAGTGTTGTGTTATTGATGTTTTTTCCACCAGTCTTGAATCCTTGATCATCTTCTGCCTGTTTGCTTCTCTTACTATATGTTTTGCATACAGGCTGAACAGGTATGGTCTTAGTACTCAGCCTTGCCTAACCATTCAGTTTGGGTTGTTTATCAGTGTTCCCATTTTCCTGAGGACATTTTACGATTTTATGTGGTCAACCCTGTCGAAGGCTTTGCTGTAATCAATAAAACATGTTAACTTCCTTTTTTAGCTCAAAAATCTAGTGAATATCCACAATAAAGTCACTTAATGTTAATGTTAATGTGCCTGACCAAAAAAGTCACTAACTCAAATTTTTTGTCATGTTACTTTTAGCTTTAATTAACGTATGCATTTGCTGTGCCGTTGTTTTCACATCACAACATTCATTTGCCTTAAGAGTTCCCAGATTTTTGGCTCAGGTCTTGTATTGATGACAGGTGAAAATTCAAACCACTCCAGAACATCTCAAAGACTCACAGTGGGGTTAAGGTCAGAACTTTGTGTTGGCCAAATTCATATGTAAAAATGATTCCTCATGCTTCCTGAACCGCTCTTTCACAATTTAAGCCTGATGAATTTTAGCATTGTCCTGGAATAAGCCAATTTTTCTGGTAAATTAACAAAACATGTCATTTGACGAACTGTACAGATTTGTAAATGTAAAGCCAGTGGGACTCTCATGGCACACCAATTGTGGAATCACCCACAGTAATAGTTGAGGGTTTGAATAGACTCATCGCTCCTCACCCTTAGCCATGTAAGCAGATGATCTCTGCTATCATTATTTCTTGTAACTTCTCTGTCCCTGCGCCCCCAACCCCCACCCTCCCTTTTTTCCTCTCTCTCCATCCCTTCTTTCCTCTCCCATGAAGCAGGCTTCTCATTATAAAGGACCTGGTGCGGTGCTGCCCATCAGAGCGTGGGCCTGTGCTCCTCTCCAGCCAGCCCCGGGTCACACTGAACCAGAGGCCAGCGCTGCCCTTTGGCGAGTTTGGAGATTTATTCTAATAAGTACCTCACTTTTGACAGGTTAAAAGCTGACCTGTGCCGCCCGCCAGATAGCCCAGTGTCAGCGTCCTTGTGTTCCATGTCCGTTTCTATCTGCGGGCCAAGGAAATGTAAATTAAATGCAGCATAAAAATAGATGATGGCGCATGTACCTCTCATTCGCCTGCTCTTTGTTTTTTCTTTCTTTTTTCTTTTTTTTTTTTCTTCTCCATTTTTTTTCCCCTCCCATGACCCACACCCCTCCCCACCCCCTGACTGTGTGCTGAAGACTGGTAGCGTTAAGTGAAGCGGGCAACCAATAATTTCACGTTTAGGGAAGCATTAGCTCACATTTGAGTTTTTTTTTATGCCGCCAACATCTGTGCCAGTGCCTGTGTAGCCAGGCAGGGTGAAGAGCCTCTGCTGAGGCCTACATTATGTATGAAGGGGCCACACTTTAATCCATGTTATTCACACTACAGTCAAATAAGGAGACACCTATCTTGCTTGCGCTCTCTCACCCCCCCCCCCCCCCCCCTGTCTCCCTCACTCACTCTCTCTTTCTCTCTCCCTTTTTTCTTTCCTCTCTCTTTCTCTCCCGCACTCTTTTTCTCTTTACATACCATTTCTCTTTCTCCACATCTCTTTCTCTCTCTCTCTCTCTCTCTCTCTCTCTCTCTTTCTCTCTGTTTTTCTATTGTTCTTTTGTCTGTCTGTCTGTTTGTCTGTCTCTTGCATTTCTTTATTGTCTCTCTCCCCTCACATATGGAAGAAAAATATATGTTAACATATTTGTTCATATTACTTACATTTTACTTTGTAATATGTTGACATGTGCAATATATGTGGCATAATATATGTACTAAACATATTTAACTGTATTACAGTTTTTCCCAAATGTTTAAACACATTTTCAGTTTCTCAAAACTTTCTCAAAACTCTAAACACAAACTCAAAATTATTAACTACTTTGTTGAAACTCCACAAATCTCTAGCAAAATCAAACACAGCACTCAAAACTGTGTTCCCTCTTCTCAAAACTGATTCCTTCCACCCAAACAATACACACAGCTATTTATATGCTTATCTCTTGCAGAGCATCAAATAAACACTGGCAAAATAAATTCAAAGCACTATCATCAGACGTGTTTGTGTATGTTTTTAACTTCATGTGGCCACTGTACACATTCAAATGCATACAAGTCCATGGAAATATGTTGACTTTCTGTTCTTTACATTTATTTGGTGCGGTGTAGTGCCCCTCCCCCGACCACCCACACCCAGTATAGCATTTACAGTACTACATATATATGCGACACAAATGTAAGCCATTTTTATGTAGTATGTTGCAAAACTGTAATTTTCACCTATGTAAGTACAATAAGAAACATGACAAGGGAAATCAGTTCAGATACAAAGAGGTAACAAAAATATATTTTTTGCAAAATGCAAAGAAACAGATCATTGTTCATCACGCCTCTGATCTTGGTCTGGCCAGAGGACCTCGTCTATGTCAGCTGCAATATTCTCCCTCGCCAAACAGCAGGGGAAAAAAATGCCTTGCATGGCGAGTCCATCCTTGGCAATCATCTGAGTGGATGTCATCACATGCCTCCTCCATTGCTTGAAGTAGTGCCACACACTCGTGGGGTCTGCGTTCATACACTTTCCACCTCCATGCAGATAAGAATTCCTCTATTGGACTGAGAAATGGGGAATATGGTGGAAGGTGCAGCACAACAAATTGTGCATTGTTAGTGAACCAGTCATGGACCAGAGCGGCCAGAGCAGTGGAAACTTACATTATCCCAAATGACAACATAGGAGGGCTGCTCTGGTTCTTCTTCCTGTGGGAGCTTGAGGAGGTTTTTGAGTCCATCAAGAAATGATACCAAGTGAGGAGTATTGTAAGGACCAAGTTGTGCATGGTGATGTATGATCATACATGGATAACATACGGAATTATGCTTAGCAGTTTAGCAGTTTGAAATCATAATGTTGACACATGAGCTTCATGTTTTTAGATTTGTGTGCATAGATCCACATTTTGTGTGTATACAATGTGGAAAGACTGTAATTAAGTTAACTATCTAACACAGCTGGAATTATATTACAGACTTGAAACAAATTCTAAAATATAAATGAAAATATACTCTCCATACCTTTCTTTCTATCTTTCCTTGTCTTTTCTGTCTCTCATTCTCATTTTCTTATTCTCTTTTTCTTGTTCTTTTTCTTGCCCCCCCTACATTCTTTTCTATCTCTCTCTTTCAGTCCCCTCTGTTTTTTATATCTGTTTTGTTCTATCTACTTTTCTGTCTGTCTTTCTGTGTGTCTTTCTGTCTGTCTGCTTGTCTGTTTATCACTCTGTCTCTTTTTTTATCTCTCTTTTTTTATCTGTCTTTTTCTGTTGGCTGGCCGATAGTGCTGGTTGTTTGCTGTTTGATCCAGTCGAGTTCTTTCAGGGTGCTGGAGAGGCCTCTGAATTAGCAGCATTGTTGAGCTACTGTTCCAGGGTTTCCTGCGATGCCTCTAAAAGCCTGTGCACACTTCATCAGTATTATTGTAATGCTTTTGCTGTAGGTTATTTGGCAGCTGCTGCACCCCACTGGCAAAACTCTATTCATGCCGCCCTCCCTTTCACCGCTGCCATCTCACAATTGATTTTCCCCTTCTCTCGGCTAACCCCGGCCCATTCATTTTGGATTGCTCGATATGAAACATTTTAATTTCTCCTCCTCATCCCACCACTTTGATAACAATCAGCTCTCCTATTCTTCTCATCTAACTTACCCTCTTTTCTCTTTCTTTCTCTCTCTCTCTCTCTCTCTCTCTCTCTCTCCCTCTCTCTCTCTGTCTTTCTCTTCCTCTCTCTCTTTATCATTTTTTTAACCAGTTACTAAGATCAGGCACAAATAAATCCCTTCGCGTTTGTTGCTCTCTCTTCTTTTGAAAGATCACAAAACCAAACTCTCTGATCTGATTGTGATTATTGTCTGCTGCCAATAATGACACCACAGCATCACAAGGAGAGTAATCCTCCAGTGATGATTAAGGCAGACATCACACATCCTACATTCTAGCACACCCCAAAACAGCTATATTATTATTCTGTGCCCTTTTGTGAGCCTGCTTCCTGTATGGTTCGCGCATGTCTTTTGATCTGAGGCTCAGATGCAATGGTGCAGAGACCATTTGGGGGGAGGGGCTTTGGGGGGAGGGGCTTTGGGGGGTGGCGGGCTTCTTGTGGTGTATGATTTTGTTTGTTCTGCATGTTAATAGACTTAAGTGGCACATCTTTGAAGTGCCTACCAGGAGGTCTATGTATGGCCATATCGTAACAGCCCACAGATGCCACCGCATACATGACTGTTATTGGTTTACTGGAGCAATCAGGCGCATCTTTGCAGCATGGAGAAGAACAGCCATTATGGGAAATATGGTCAATCTGATAGAACCCCAAGACGTCCGCCAGAGTACAAAGCACCTTCACGCTATGTTTGATTTCTAGCCAACAGCCTATTCAGACATTTCAGCTTAGTATGGTTGAATTTTACAGTAACTATTTGTATTGTTTATTTTCTATGAAACTTTTTTTTCACTTTGTACACATGTGTCTTTGTTTACGTGTTTATTCAACTGTGTGTTGTTACAAATACAAATCAGCCTTACTCTCCATATTAGATGTTTAGGGGTGTCCCATTGATTTTTGAATCAGACTGTGGCTGTCTCGTTCTTTGCTAAGTGGTTAAATCAATGACTCTTGGCTTTGACCATGCATTACAAGCTCCATGGGCCTCCTGCTTTTAGCCAAAGCTCTGAAGCACACAACTTTGATCCAGCCTGTGCTCTGTGTTTGCTGACTACTACTATGTGTTATGCATGTTATCCTGTGCTGGCTGCTTCCTTGCCCTGCTCACAGCAATCTTAAAATGCAAGACATATGTAGGGCCCATGCCTCAGCAACTAAATATTATATAATTATATTTAGCTGTTAATCGTAACTATATTTAGTGTGACAGCTGTTTATTGCAGCTTATATTCAGTTTCATTTATTTTCAGACAAATCTGTACGGATATATTTCTACATCTTCACAGCTGAATCTTAGAAGTGTGTTGTATTTTCTGCTTCTCTCAATCCATTCAGTGATGCTGAGTTCTGGACTCTGGGGTGGTGGGTCCACAGCTTTTTCTGTGATTTAAGTAATGGCTTCTTGACAGCTGCATATTCCTTTAGCCCTATGATGTTATCTTCTCACAGTGGAAGGATGGACAGAAACAGAGGCCTGAAGCATAAGTGGAACATGATTTTCGTCTTATCTTTCAAGATGAAAACTTTAAGTACTGTTTATCTGTTGGTATACCAGGTCATTACACGGATGTTAGGAGTTTCATTTTCTCTATATCTTTTATCCAGTCCAGTTTGGGAAACTCGTTATGTTGTTAATGTCGGCACATTTTTCTTCACTTTACATGCTAGTGGCTTTCTTTTCCATGTTACTCCAATCTGTCAATTGTCTCCTGCCTTTTAGTTTTCTTCTCTTCTCATGACATTATTGTCCTTGAGTATTTCATTTTAAGCTTCCTAATTTGTATTTAGTGCCCTTGACTCCGTGGTGTTGTTGGGACTGTGTGTTGAGTGATTGTGTGTTGTTGCTGTGCTGCACTGTGGAGCTGTGTGTCTCCGGCTGGCTGGATTGATTAGCCCAGTGTGCAGATGTGAGCACTGGCTGTCTTTAGGAGGCCTCTCAATTAAGCCTCTCGCGTGCTGGGGGTGGGACAGAAGCTCGGCAGCCATTGGCCAGGCTCAGATAAGACAGCTCTCCACCCCACTGATGCCGTCGCCATGGCTCCCTTCAAAGCTCATTTCAGAGTCCGGGTGGTTGCTAGCCAAAAGCTCTGCCAATCCTAGCATCTTTGTTTTGCTATTGATTACATTTCAGCCAGCTTTCCTGTGGACCCCACACTCCCTGCAGTTCCTGGACTGGAAAATTCATTTCAGGATAGCGGAGGAGAGCATCAATCTTTAGCACAGCACTCCGACACACGTCACTTTACCTCGCCCCTGCAGGTTGACCTTTGACCCCGGCATTCCTTGGCAAAGTTCAGCGAGTTCCCACTGCCCACCTGGAGAGCCAGTACATTCATCACACTGCAAAAGGCCCACAGGCCACAGGTACACTTAAAATTTGAAGCCTTGAGAACTAAAAGGGTTGCTTAGAGGAACCACTTTTGGTGCCCTAAACCTTTCACTGGATGGTTCTTCAAATAAATATATTGTAAATGACCTGTAAGAGTGTGAGGATCCTTTATGGTTTAACATACCCCCACAGAGCGTGAAGATGCCCAGAGGGTTCTTTATACAATGCTATAAGAAGAACTTCTAGAAGAACTGCCTTTGCTTTCCTAAAAAACATTTGGTGGATAGTTCTTTATAGAACCATTCTTGTAAATGAGATTTGGTATAGGTATAGGTATAAAACCTTTGATTTATGTGAAGGTTCTTTAAAACTTTAAAAAGGTTCCTCACACTCACACATCTTATTCCCAAACAACCAGATGTTGTTGTTGTAAAGAACCTATTGTGAAACGTTTTTGTTGAGAATGTATACAGGAAGGTTTAGGAACAAAATTGCAAAATTAATTGAAAGATTCTTTAAGAAACCAAAACTGGCTTTTCTGTGGCATCAGTGCAAAGAACCTTTATTTTGTGTGGGTGGATTAAGGCATCATTAATGCCCAGTGCAGTTCACTGTGATTCGGTATGGCAGTGTAATATTAGTGTAATATTGTGGCAGTGTAATATTAGTGCAGGGAAACATTATATGCAAGAAAATTAAATCTGAGTAGCAGATACACAGTAAAGACAGAGCAGAAACTCGGTAGAAAGGCTGTGGAGTTCTTGCTTTCATGTTAAAGTTAAGCCTGCCAATCATGCCTTGTGCACCAGCCGTTATGGATTTGAAATACACGGAATAAAAAACTGATGAAAAAACTGATGCGAGATGATGTTTGTGAGAGTAACTCTCTGCCTATTGAAGTTGTTGTCAGAGAGATGGAGAAAGAGGAAGAGTAGGAAGAAAAAAGGAGTAGGACAGAGCTGCATGGCTCCCCTGAGGGGCTGCAGTGAATAGGCTTTGGCAGAGTCCTGGTGTCAACGTGCAGGGCGATTCTTGGCCATTGAACCTGCCTTTGTCCCTCCAGAGCCCCCCACAATAGGATGTCCCCTATTGGTCACTGGATAAATATTGCCCGTAGTGGGGCCAGAGGTGTGTGGCTGCTGTATTGGGCTTAAATGGAAATCAATGCCGGACTATAGAGCCGAGGACTGCGGATGTTGACTGCTGTCCCCCGCCTGGAACACAGGTGTTTACATTAATGGCAAGACTAGCACAATCGCGCAATCTCCCAAAGGTCACGAAGGGTCATGTTTACCTCAAAGTGAGATCTTCTGCCACTGAGTGAGGGCTTATGTTCGGCAACCTCTGTATACTGTAGCTGTTGCTCTTGCGTCTTAGATTTTGGATGAAGAGCAAAAGAGAGGGTGAAGAACAGTTGGTTCCTGGACAGTTGTAGGAACATATGGGAGAAACGGGTGAAAATGTCTGAAACATCTGTCTGAACGTCTGAAGGTATTTTACATTATCTTTCAGTTTTGTTCTGACATAAATCATAAAAAGCTGCCACAAATGGTTCTTTTAGCAACACCATGGGAGAACCACTATTGGAAGAGCCAAAATAGCCAAAATTTGTGGGTGTGAAGATCCCTTCAAAGGCTCAAAAGGGCTTAATTTAATGCAAATGTTCTATATACATTTTTATTTTTTTCCTAGAACCTTAAACTTTGGAAAGGTTCTTCAACAGCACATATCTCATTTACATATTTGGTTCTCCCAAGAAAGGGAACCAAACATGGTTGACACCCTAACGTTTAGGTAACATTTTAGTATCTTGGTGCCATTTGCCTTTTAGAATACAGAGCTGCTGTTATTATCATGTACCTATTGTAACCTACGATAACAGACCTAAGATCTAATCATTTTAGAGTCATCTAACTAAGTTTGCCTAGTGTATCTGTAGACTCTTTTCTGTTAAGAGCTGTTAGCATGTTTTTAGCATTCTCTTCATTCGCACTTCAGGGTCTGCTCGAGTGGGCTGCAGCTGCCGGCGAATTTGATTAGAGCTTGAAGTCTGTCTACCAAATTTTGTTTTCATTCCTCTGTGGCGAAGAACACAAGATCTGATTAATCTGATTCGTAGAAAAACCCATTTTCCAAGGAGCCGCTCCGCTTCTCCCTCCACTAGCCAAGCAGAACGGCTGCCGGTTAAGTAGGAGCGTAATGGCAGACTGAAGTGGGGCCCGTGGATGGATGTTAAAGGGGTTAATAGTGAATGCTGGAGAAACTGCGCATCAAGCTGTTCCAGCCACCGCACCTCCAAAAATCCAATTCATTCTATAGTGAGATGCTGCTTAGCATTTATTTTTCTAATGCCTTTCCCATGTCATCTCTGAGCAGGTCGATTCTAAGCGTAGGATTGGCATAGAGTTTGGTGGTAAGGACTTGAGTGATGGTTGACAGTGTGAAGAACACTTATACAGTAGGCTGGTTTCCCCTTCTACTCTTTGCTGGTCCCGTGGAGAGAAGCCCTGCTACAGTGAACGATAGCTGTGGAAATGGATTATGATTACAACAGAGAGACTCTGTAATACACTGTACGGCACAAATAGGGTTTGGTGGAGCAGCTGTCATCATACATTTAAAATCTGGTGGTCTGCAGAGCCTTGTGTGACCTTTGTGATTAAGGCATCGAAATGTTGCTTTTTTATTTCTTTTTTTTTAAATTAAAGTCTTCTAGATGGGCTGGCTGAATCACTTAATATGCTATTAATTACTTAATTACCCAATTAAGATAATATCCATATGCATCCATCCATCTATCTACCTATATATATATGTGCAATAATTACTCATGCATTTGGTCTATTTGATACAGTCCCCATCATTAATAATTCATGCTTTCTAAATTCATAATATCATCTTGTCCCCAGCAAGGCTACATTTGATATTACATTAAAGGCCTAGAGGAAGAAAAATGTTTGCCAGAATCTCATCAAATGATATTTCTAAAAAAAAAAAAAAAAAAAAATACCAAGGAACATGCTTCACTCAAAGATTTGCTTGCTTCCCTCTAAAAGCCCAGAAGAGAAAAATCCCCTGCTATTTATTTTCTTTGGCACTCCGTTCTCTCTTTTTTCTTTTCCTTTTTTTCTTTTTGTTGAAAGTCCTTCATTTGATTCTGTGCCTAGCTCTGTCTTTTCCCCCAGTTCTCATGATGTCAATTTAATTCAATCTGAGAGACTGGAAGCAGCAGTGTCTTTTAATGTCTCTTCGATAGGCACTTGTAACACATCAGATTTGCTCTCACCTTTCTTGGGAGATAGAGAGCGAGAATAAAGATCAATTATTTGGTGAATCTGAAGTTTCATTAAAAGCATTTTTTTCTTTCTTTTTTCCTTTTTTTGCACTCTGTCCTGGGCGTTTTAAGTGGCCCATCTGTCTAAACATCGCTCTGCTTTTTTTTCTGATCATTTCCTCAACTTATTCATGAGCCATGGGAGTCCGGCTTTGTAGTCTCCATGTAGCCGCTTCAGTGTACCCCCACTGAATACAGCTATGTGCCTGCATAAAATATCTTTCTCACTCAGCCGGCAAATTCTCTGAACTATGTTCACATGAATGGCCGACTTTCTGAAGTTTTTCCCCCCCTTTTTCCCCGTCTCTCTCACTCTTTCTCTTTTTCTCACTCTTTCTCTATATATATTTCTCCCTCCCCCCATCCTTTTCTCTCTCATCCTCTTAGCATTCGCCTTCATTGAGGATTTGTATGCAGAAAATGACTGCGGTGGCTACAAAGCACGGCACATTATTCTTGATCATTTTTCAGCCCTCCCACTGTGAGAGTTATGAAGAAGGATCCCTTAATGATGCATTGACTATTAACAGTGTTTTAAGTCAATATGTCCCCTTTATTTTCCCCTTCAATGGCTCTAATAACCACCACCACCACCCCCTTAAAAAAAGAAAAAAAACACTTAAGTGTCTTTAATGTGACTGAGTCCAGCTAAGACATGTAGCAGAGAAGGTGATTAGACTTTTGGTAATAGTGGATCTGATACCTCATATCTCTTAATCCACCTATCTCTTAAAGTGCCATATGTGTTCAAAATGTGGTACAGAAGAGCTAATGGTAAACTGAGGTTTATTCAACATAGCTTTATTTGGCTCCAATTTTCCTTTGAATTTGCCAAAGCATGCTCAAATAAAACATCCTGAATGTTCATGTAAGCTGCTGCGGAATATGCACATGCTCGTCATTGGTTCTGTCACTGTATGACTCATTTTGCAGCTCTTGCCTGTGTCGCTGGCTGCTGAGTGGGCAGCAGTGAGATGCTGTGGCAAGGACAGTGTGTCATATTTCTCTATTTGATTCAACTCGTTCAAATGATGTTTAGTTTTCTACATTACATGCTCAACTTTAGTCATATTATGAGGACAGGCAGCTTTAAAACAAACTCTGTACCGCATAAGTAGATCCAAATATTTGACATTCAGGTTTACAGTAATCACACTACAAGTCCATTCACCACCCCTTGAAAGTTTTTGTTTGTCTGTGTGGCAGCGCTCCAGAATGGTGGTGCCACACGGTCACGTTCCAGCCAATCACATCAAACAACTCTGCAGCATGGTAGAGTAAATAAGACTTCTCTACTGAACTCATGCGTTCCCACCTGCCTGTGGCATGTTTGCGCAGTTTTAATGCCACGCCCTGAACAGGGTACGACCCGTGACCACTACAGAGTTTGCCTCAGCCCAAGCCCTTTGGCCGCCTGCCAAAGTCAGTATTTTCCTAGAGGCACCACATGGGCTGCCTGGGAGAGATAGTTTGGCGGTGTGGGTTTCAGGGTCTGCCCTTGTGCCTTGCCCGACTTAAATGCCTCATCTGGCTGATTGCACACTAAGCAGGCTGATGATGGAGCCCCGAAGCGGACAGTGTTAATGCTGTCCTCACAATAGCCTGGGCAGCTGCCAGCAAAGACAATCTGTAAATAGTCTTTAGGCTGTTTGTGCTGTAGTAAGAATTTTGCCTGTAGTAATGCTACAGTACAGTACAGAATGCCTTTATCCAGCATTTTAAATTGCTATTGTGTAATTTTTGTCAGGGCAAAAAATGCCTAGATGTGGTTTTACATGCCCATTTACAGCCCTATGACTTGGCCCTAGAATGAAACGAGCTGTTTTCCTTTTTTGACAAGCTAATGAATAGTTTGATGAGGTTTGATCTGGTTTACAGTGAGGCAACATATTGAAATAGACATAAGGAGGAAAATAAATGACCCTCTGTGTAAATAACTTGTCATACTATTTAGTTCGCTCTGCTAGTTGCTTGGAGCTTGCAAGCAACCTTTGCTATAGGATGATTCATTTCAACCATCAAAAAGTGGATACAATCACACAGCATGGCTGCTACTTACAGGCTGCCATTGGTGTTGTGATGCTGAGGAAGGTTTAATTGGTTTTCTCTTCGATCTCTTCATTCAAACACTGAGGGGAGCTGCTTCATATTGTCTAAAGTTTGAGAAACTGTCCGGAGTGAAATGTGCAGCGTGAGCTAACAACTTAAAGTTAACAAATTAAAGTTGTTTTGGATCTTATGAAAGATGTGCGTTGAACTTGGCTTCCTATTTGCCAGATCGATCAAATTGAATTATTTAACAGAACAAAAATAACAAAGAACCTACTGGTGTTTTCATAATGATGTACTGACCACCCCAGAGTCTAGACATAACATCACAGAATGTGTTAAATGTGGGATTATTTGATTGATGAACAGCACAAAATACACCTGGCTTCTAAAACTGAACTTTGGAGGTATGGAAAAATATCCATATTCTTTATAAATGCAGTCCAAAAATGGAAGCTGTATTGAAAGTAAAAGGTGTGCACACTATATACTGAAAAAAGTGATATTATGTTTAGTTATTAACGCTTCTATGTGATTATGTGTGTGAATTTATGTTTCTACTTCTTTCCTGTCTGGAGATTAAATAAATGAACCATGGTCTTTTGCACTGTTGTAAATACAGTGATAACATGACATCAAAGCAAGTGCACATCATTATATCAGTACACTGCCTTATTTTTTGTTACATGTTTCACTGTTTATCACTAGAAATTGTGAGATTAATTTAATTTTTGCTAACTTATATATTTGATTTATATATAGAGGTATATTTGATACCTCTCCTTTTATAAGGTTGTGTAATCGTATTATTATTTGAATAAAATATAATATGTGCTCCTTGTATGCTTTTAAGCAAAGGCATTGTTGCGCATTGAGTCATGCAGCAATGTTTAAGTGACAGATTTTTCCTGACCAATAGGCTTTTGTAATAGTGCCAGCATTGTGCCTGAGGAAAAGAAGGCTTCCTCACCGGTCTGGGTGAAGGAGCTGGAGGCATTCCAGCCTGCAGTCACTGCTGTGGGCCTGCTGCCAGCCAGTCTGCCAGTGCAGAGAGACATCCTTACTTTAAGTCTGCTTAAAGCACTGCTAAAAACTGCCTCATGAAGAGAGTGGAAGTCGGCAATACAGCTGAACTATTCTGAATGTGTTGCCATCACTTAACTGCTGTTCCAGGTGAAGATGCATGTAACAGATTGATTCTAGAATCACCAATATGAGAACATGAATGTGTCTTCTTCAGAGCTCAACATCAGTTATTTGAATGTGTTTGGGATTACTTGGGTTGTGACAAGCAGAAAATGTAACCAACTTCTAAAACTTTTGAGGTGTAAAAATAGCCCTGTTCTTTGAAGAAGAAGCAACTTTAAGGGATATACAGAGAAATCAACACCACAGCTAAAGCCATTCTAAATGTTAACTTAATTTTACTGATGTTGCAATGGTGCATTTACAGCTGAAGCTGCATGTAAGAGATTGATCCCAGAATTTCTGATATGAGAACATGTACTTTCTTCTCTTTCTTGTCTTGCAGTATTAAATGAATGTAGCTTTATGAGACTTTGCCAGAGGATTGTATTGACATTCCTGCCTGCATAATGAGTTGGTCTTTCTGTGCTCTGGCCATATTTACTGTTACAAATTTAAGCACGTTTTACAAACTAATAAGAAATAAGTTGTATGTGAATTACTCATGGGGACTGCTGTAGTAGGCTATAGTGGTTGTCTAGAGTCATATTTCCAGTGTGGACTGTGTTGTCATAGCTTATCAAATGATCAAAGGCTTTTGAATTGCAGTAGTAGTGTTTTCTTGTTATTGGTAGTATAATAGCTTGTTTTGTTTCATACAAAACCAAATATACATAGATTTTTTTTCCATATATTTCCATATTCATCATATTTCAATACGTTAGGTATGTTTAATTCTTTAAGTTGCTTATGGTGCTGCACGTTTCTTGTGACAGAGTCCTTAACTGCTTCATACATTTTACACAAAACTCTGGGATTGAAAATACTCATCACATTTTTTACATGCTAATTAAGGATAGAGACGTTTTTTAGCTATGCATGTGTATGTGGGTTTAGCTGTGTAATTGTGAGGTTAAAGCACTCCATTAGTAATCACGTGACTCTGCATGTGTGTAATCTGCATGTGTGTAATTCAATGCATTGTCATTGCAGCTCTTAACAATGAGTTCATTGTGGACACTTGAGAATATGATTAATTGTGCAGCCCCAATATTTGATTAAACATCCTGGAATGTTGGTTAAACCTTTAATCCTCTGTGTGTGAGGTAATGGTGTTATCCACTATAATTAATTTACACTTTTGTATGGTATGCTTTTTCCTGTGGAGCTTTACATCTTCAGAAGTACTCTACCTGCACCTTAACTATCTCTGTAATTGCATCTTGTTTTGACCACTAAGACAGTATAGTTAAGATGGAATCATTGTCTTGCGGACTGGACTGTGTTCCACTTGACTGACTTGACCTTTAAAGTCTTTTGTAGTTCTGGAAGCATTGTTGTAGTTTATTGTGTCATGAGTAATTCTAGTTGACTTCAAAAGACTCATCTTGACAAACTGCACTACTGGGAAGCACAGTGAAACTTAAATGACCCAATTGATCATGTTTAGGGTCATGAAATGTAAATCAAAAGTGTTTTTCCCCCCCCCCCCCCCCCCCCTTTTTTTTTTTCTGGCGGGTTTGTCTTTGTCTTGCCTTAACTCTAAATTTGCCTGTGACCTAGTTTAGGTCACACGAAGTTATTACAGATTTGACGGAACTCGATCCTAAGCAGAGACTCCCAGAAGCTGTTGAAATATCTGCAGACAAATGGCTGCTGGTTCCTAATGCGTTTGCTCCAGCACATGTGGGAGCAGGAAAGGTGTGAGGGGAGCAGTAATGGATCATGTTTGTGTTCCTTAATCAACCAAAGCAATATCTCAGAATTAGAGACAAGCGAATGGTACATCTTCGCTGAAAGCTAAGCAGATTTTGTGGGTGGTTTTTACTGCAAGGAGAAGGAGGAGAAGGGGCCAGAGTGGTCGCACTAAGGGGGAGTGCTGTTCCTAGTCAGCTGTGTTTGTGCGTGCCTTAAAGCTTGAAATATTTGTCTGAGCCCCATGGGACATGAACAATAAAGAATAAAAACCCTAGCAGCCACAACGCACAGCTTGGAGACCTGCCCAAGTGATGATGCCACAGCTCCATCAACAGCCTTTATTTACTTTAGAGTCCACTCGACGCTCCTCAAGGACCCAGTAGGACTACACCAACCCCAATGGCCAAGTCTGGGCAGACGCTTGGTGCCCCCTTGATCTGGGTGACCTTTAGGAGGAGGGGACGCACTCATAGACATTGGTCTTCTGGTGGGACTTGGACTAGTGAGAAATGGAGGGCAATGTGGCATGGCATGCCAGGTTGTATTTTGTTTAAAAACAAAAAATGATTTTTCATGGTTTTGGTGAAGCCAAATGTTCTATGTTCTTAGTTGGCTGTCAGTAAACTGTAGAGCTGGAGATTTAACTGAAATTTCAAGCCATATTTACTGTACCCAGAAAATGTTTAGACAGCATTGGCCTGTTATTTTAAAATATCAGCTTTTTATTTGTACCTCTATGTAAGTATTTTATTTGTCTGTAATGGTAATTGAGGTAAAGGTAGTCCTAAAGTTTATACTGCTCTGGTAGATATATACATGAAAAATAAAGGTATATCACAGTTCCTTTATTCTTATTTCTGTATCCAAATATAAGCTCCATGTTTAATTGGGTTAAAGTGCTATGGTTAGTGTCTGCTAGGATCTCAACAAGGAACTACTGTTCCTTGGCCATGTTGATTAGGTCTTCATGCCTGTCAACCCTGCCTCCAACATATTCAGTACGAGAACAGCATGCTTCACTGTTTATATGGATATCCCAGACCTTGACATGTGCCTTTACGAGATAATGGTTGTTTGGCTCATCTGTGAGTGCTCATGATGTCTTGGTTCATTAGTCTATATATGTGTCTGTGTGTTGTTTGTTTGCATACATATAAGTAATTTGTTACATACAGTTCACAGTAAATATAATACATATGTGACATGTATTAACCCCAACATTGTATAAAAGCAAATGTGTGTGTGTATGTGTGTGAGAGAGAGAGTGAGCCTCGGTGCTCAATGAGAGAGTGTTAATTGGCTGATGCTATGGGATGTGAGCACACTATACATGGCCCCTTAGTCACTCAGTTGCAAGAAGGCTGGGGAGAGATGGCGGATAATGCGGGCATTGTTTCACTGAGGCTCTGCCGCTCGGCAGGTGGTGGGAATAGTGAGTTGGTTTGGAGGATGGGGGGCCGTGACCGTGGCGGGCTCCCAGTCTGCATCAACCTCTAGCCCACAGCCCGGCTCCATCAGCCCCCTGTGCTCCAAACACATCCATCCAACCTCTATCCCTCGTTTCCTGACACATTCCTCCCATTCATATTCTCTCGCTTGTTTCACTATCGCTCTCTGTTTCTCCTGCAAGGCTGGCTACGTATGCGCATTTATGCATGTGAGTGTGTATGTGTGGTGCACAGAAACAACTTGTTGTCATTTGTCAGCTGTCAACAGGCCCCGTAAATGGTGTTTTACCAATGAGTGCCAGCCATGTAATATTAATGGCAGTAAGTGCAGCCTGGCAGGGGTGGTGCAGTCATGCCAGTGGAGAAGAACAGCAGATTGGCATATAAAACCAATCGGCCACCAGAGGCATCAGCTTACAGCATCTGTTCTGGAGTATAAGTCTTCACTAGAGGTTTATTCAGGCCTAAAATATATAGCAAAACTGTTCCCAAACCCAGCCAGAGCCCAACTTCTGTCCCAAGTTGACAGCCTCTCCCCAAATAAACACATTCCTAATGATTGCACCGGCTAAGTGACCATGACAGTCATGATGATATAATGAATATCCTAATCCAGTTGTTCAAATTAAGTTTAAATTCCACTGCAACACATATTCGTCAGTGTCCGTTAACACCATCCTAAAGGTTTTTAGCCTGGATAAGTGTAGCAGTATATTAATCAGTGTTTACAGGATGCCTGTTTCAGGGTGGTTTTCAGTGAACTTTACAACCAACAACAATACGAACTGCTACAGCCAAAATCCAGGTAGGAAAGTCTGTTTACTTTGCAGGCATCTTTGCAGTGCCCCCAGGAGGTTATTTACAGCCATACAAGACCAGGCACGGTTTGAATAGAAAGTGACCAAAATACTGAAAATGGAAGGTCAAATTAGCATTTTAAAAACCTGTTTGATAAAATAATAAATAGTTTGTGGCATGTTGCTCAGTAGTGCACAGGGGAGCAAGAAGAAATTACAGAGAAAAACTAAAGTAGGGATACATGCAGGCTAAAATCAGTGGTATTATAATGTGGTGCTATTACAGAAACCATGCCCCATCTGAACCCAAACAAGTACTCTCTGACAAGTTTAGTAGCTTAGTATCATTGTCATTATCATATCATTTTGAAAGTAATGAATTTTGAACTAATAAAGCCACACTCATGTTTTATAACAGGCGTATACCCAGACAGACCCCGTGGGTTAGTGCCCTCCTGGGTGGTGTGTATAATAACTGCAACTGGCTCAGCAGTTTGTTACTTGGCTTCTATGAGAAATGACCTGTCATGGCTCACTACAGTACTGGAAATCCTGCCACTAAAACATTGATAATTGCTTTAAAAAACATCCATACTATGCATACATACATATTTTGAACAACTACATGATGTCAGCATATGGGGTATTAAAAAACTTGCTCTTGCACAAAGATTTATACAATACTCTATGCGGCTTGTAAATGGAGTTATAACCAAAGTGTACATGGTAATGTAAAGATGTGTAGAAAGTAATGCCACAGCTTAGCGTGCTGGCGATTGATGTTCAAGTACCTGTGTATATACTAATGTTAGTATGATTGGTTTGGTATAAAAGAAGGCTGGGCTGTCTTTTGATTAGTGTGACAACAATATAAACAACGCTATAAATTATGCTCATGTTGCCATTTTTCCCCTTTAGCCCCTAAAGGCCTGATTTGGTGTGAATTTACAATGAAAGTATAGCACGGAGTCAACAGCTTTTTGCCAGGTGCAGTGTGTTCACACCTGCATGTGTGTAGCTGTGGATCCACGGCAACCACGTTTCTCCAGCCGTGCACACCGTCGGTGAGATCAGTCTGAGGGCACGATACACAGCACTTTACTGCCCCAACCACAGAGCACATCCTTGCTGGAGTAAAAGGAGCTGGAGCTACATCACACATTTGCTGTTTTTACAGTGTTTGGTATTAAAACATCCCGTTCTGGAGCGGGCTTTCGTAATTTCTTTTCGGCTGTTTTTGTACCAGTGGATAATGTCATGTAACAGCATGATCAGTCTTTGCTGATAGTGATCTTGTCTACGTAACAGATGAAAAATGTCTTTAATTGAGAAATCACTGTCATTTGGCCAGACGCTGGATTAGAGGTTGAAAGAAGGCTCCTGGTTACCATTGTTAAATAAAATTGTATTTCTAATCTTGTTTGAGCTTGACTTAGTGATAGTCAGTAACAGCTTTTGTGAGTTAAATCCTTTAGGGAAATCTTATGGCCTCTAATTAAATGGCTTAGAATTAATCAATCGAGGGCCCTGTACAAAGATGTGTACATGGAGCATTACACGCCTTATACCTCATTACAAAACTCATTAAAACTTGCTTAATTAATTAGAACACTAAACCAAATGTGCTTTGAGAGCAAAATATGAGTTCATTTACCTTTATTATGAATAGCTATCTGAACCTTATTTCTTAGACTCCATCAGTATTTCAGATTTGGAATCATATTTCAACTGATATTCATATAGTTTGTTTGTGATTTTAAATTATAAATGGGATAATTCTCACTTTCCCCCTATTTCACTTTTGATGGTGAGTGAGTGTTTGCTTTGTGTGATATTTTTCCCCCAAGGCCCGGGTTGTCAAACATCCAGTTCACATTAACAAAGAGAAGCGAGAGGCATCAGAGCATGCCTCATCCTGTGCTGCCTCCATTTCATTAGCTTGTCAGTATGCTGGACTGCACCTGTCTAGGGTTCTGCTGGGGCTCGGGGTACCTGGCTAATAGGACTTCCATCGGCTGCCATCTGAACAAAAGTTCATTACAAAGTCACGGTGGAGCGGTATCTGGTGGATTTAGATGTATTCTGCTATTCTGTTTGTTGTTGCTGTTGTCATAACAAGCCAAGGTTGATCTCGGCAAGGAGGCGGGTGCGGGGTTGCGTGCAAAACAGCGGGAAAATGCAAACAGAGAGGGGGTCTAATCCCCCTTGAGAAGCTCTCTGCACCCGGCACTTTGATCTACCTCCAATCATGCCAGCTTCATGACCCTGCACTCTCTGACACTGCCTTTATTAACACCAAACACAATTTCCAACACATTCAAAAACAATGGACTCCACCTAATGACGTCCACACCTGAACTCCCCAACTGTTCTCTGCTCGCCCTACCTGGACCCTCATCTCTTTCTTCAGGGTCACATTTTCCAGACCCCTTACTCCTAATGCTGGGTGGACATGGAACTTAAATTATAAAACTGTTTGGCCTTTAAACTTGGCCAGGCTTTTGCCTGGATTGCCTTTGTAACCTTTCTTCAGTATTGCCATACGAATGTCTGTGTAGACTTCTATTTCGGACAAGCAGCAGATTCAGTAATGAGTTCTGATCTGTTGGAGCAGACTAGAGGACAGCTCCAGTCTACTGACCTTCGAGACCTGACCTTTAATGTAAAGCCATGGTTCACAGATGCCATGTTGCATGAAGGCAGCCAGCTTGTGCGATCCACTAGTGCTGATGTCCAACAGTATCATAAAACTGCATAACAGAGAACCTTTGGCACTGAAGGGAGGTTGTATGTTCACCTTATCTTCATGTTGGAACTTTTATTATTTACTGCTTTGAATTACAGCTAAATTTTGGTGACCTTTTTCATTTTAAAACATTAGAGTGTCCTTTTTCGCTACCTGTGATGTTTTCGGCACATTCAGAACTGTATGCTATTTGTCAGGATTTTTGCTAAATTTAGTCATTGAGATGTAACCAAAGTCATTCAGAGTACTTTGATGTGAAATTGGGTTTTGTAGAGAAATTTACAGACTTAATGACTGTGTTCCAAACCAGAGGACATCATGTTTGTAAATCCATTTGCTGTTCAGAATGACCAGTTTGAACTTACATGTCTTAAGGGTTTCATATACTGCTGCTGTCAGAACAAAGCTTTATATCCCTTCACAGGAGAAGGAACTTACTTTACTTGTAATGTATGTCAAGGTAAACAGGCAACTTTTTTTCATTTTGGGTTTTTTCTTTTGGTCCATTCATTATGAAATTTATACACAATGTAAAGGACAACGTGCATTTTAAAATGATGTTAGGAACTGAAAGAGGTTTTGTCTCGATAGCAGTGATATGTGATCACAGTAAATTGCAAAAAACTTTGGAAATGTGGGAAAACGTTCTCTTAAAGAACTGTTTTGCCTTGCAATACCTTTTATGCACAGCCATACCATGAATTGATTTTTTAACCATTTCATGTAATAATTACTGGGACCTGAACCTTAAATCTAAATTATTAAATTATTTATAAAGTTTTGAACATACTACAATTCTCTGTATATACTCAAAGCTTTGTATGTACTTTGGTTTTATTGGTTGATGGTAGTCATGCATTCTAGTAGTGAGTGTGTTTCCTATAGGCTACTGAGCAAAAGTATTACGCTTATCCCCTTTTTCAGGTTTTATTCTGATTACATGTCATCTATTGCTGCCAAGGCATCCATTTTGCTAGTCTGACTTGCCTAGTCAGCCTCATTTGATGCATTAAATTTCCTGTCTTGATGGCACCATCCAAAGGTTTGCTGTCTATGGGGCTTCATACAGTTAAGAGTGAGTTCAAAGCTTCTTTGTAGGCTCTTTGTACTCACTGGCCTCAGTGAACAGTGTCCCATCACTATGATGTTTGGACACATGCACCCTGTGCTTTTGACCAGTCTCAGCTGCGTAAGCTGCCCCACAGGAAGAGATGTCCATGGTCCGCCCCACACATGGTCTCAATCAGGGGATCATATGGGCCTGATGATGGTTTGTTGCAACAGAATTCATTCTCCACTCACCCATAACCAGAGATGCCAGGACTTCAAACAGCACGGTCTCCAAAGGTTTCGTAAGGTTCACAAGTTTTACTGTTGTTTTGAAGTCAGAGCTCCTCTTTGTCTGAGCACAGGCTTGTATTTACACAACTGGCTTGGTGTGGAACACGGCTCCCCCAGCCACCAGGCCCCGTCTGTAAATAATGCTAGCGGCTGGTGTCAGACCATGATCTCTTCCACAAAGTAATTCCTCAAGCTGCGATGCTGGGGGATGGCCAAAAATTAAGGATTTCTTGCGTACACACACACACCCTTTTGCTCTCCCCTCCAGCCTCACATGTCAGGGGGCTTAGATGCAGTTTTGAGACATTTATCCCTCCGTTAGCCAGAGGTCCCAGAGGCCAACTCTAATAGAAGTGGAAGAAGGAGCTAAGCTTGGTGCCACTGGCAAAAGACAGCTCAGGTAATTGATAGTAACTCGGCGGCTAGCCCTGGATGGCAGTAATGAGTGTGAGTCAGGGTGTCTAACTCCAAGGGATGTGCAAGGGCTTGCAGCAGATGATCAGTGACATCTCGACCATACCTGATTGCACCAATCTTTATCCCAAAATAAGACAGTCTTTAACAAAGTATTATGAAAGTCCAAGACGCTATAAGGTGTGAAGTCATTACATTTATGCCACTCGAATGTGCATAAAGTAAATTTCACCAGCTTTCAATATTTCTGCATAATTACATAATTAAGATGTAAGATGTAAGTACTTCAAAGTGGTTTGATGTGAACAGCTGTATTTGGAAGAAACTTAGAGTAGAGAAAAAAATGTAGAGTAAAAATTGTTTACAGTGTTGTTTACAGTGGTAGTGGTATGAACCGGACATCTGAAGCATTGTATGCCTCTTAAAGATACATCACAAAAAGTTACTTGAGGTAGTTACAAATATGCTGCCTGATGCCTACAACTTCGGTTTAAAATAGTTTGGAGATAAAATCTTGGCCAATTAGTATCTATTCAACATGGAGAGGTTCATTCAGGGCACTGGAAAGCAAAATGGTACCCAAAGATAGGGTGATCATTTGGTTTTCCCAAGAACAGGACACTGGGGGCAGGAAGGCAGCACAGAAAGCATTACAGCAAAGCCTAATCCTACACAATTCACAGAATTTAGAAGTCCCAATCGGATGCATTTTTAGGTCCCAAACAGATGACAAGTCCGGGAAAAAGAGGACAATATTTTTACTGTCAGACCGATAATAGTAAAAAAGTGGTACATTTACATTACTTAGAATAGGACATATTTTAAGTAATGTAAATTTACCACTTTGTTACTATAATCGGTCTGACATACTAAAAAACTTGGAAGAAATGCTCAAAGATGGTTTTGAATAGCAAATAAAGTGATTATAGATGAGGACACTGTAATACCTTGTTCCTGTCGCCACTACTGTAAATAAATCTGTGTTGCAAGCTTCTTTACAGTTTATCCTATCTCAGTTTACAGTTTACAGTTTATCCAACTTGACTATTTGCTGCCAGTCTACTGGTCTTTTTAAAGTTGTCCCTAGCCAGTTCTATAAAACATTCAGATGTTTTGTTTCTCATGGGATTGTGTGACTACCAGACCTCACATAAGATCTCACAATTTGCGTAGCTGAGGATTTTGCAAAGTAGTGTTTGTTGCTTGTCTGCTCGAGCTCAAACTTATGATTTCTTTGCTTGAAAGGCATCATAGGCTGCTCCTCTGTCGAAACAATGCCTGTAGTCACACGTTATTAAATACATGGAGATAGACTGCAAACAAATGTGACATGGAAATCAGAATCATGTGTAATTTAATCTTAATTGCACAAGAAGTCTGCAGGGGCGTTTAGGCAAAAGTAGAGTGACCTTGTGGGATTTCAGTTCGGATTCAATTATTCACTCTTCTTCATGCTAACTGCAGCAGCTGAAGTATTTTTATAGGTCATTCCTTGTGAGCAGATAGATTGAATAGGCATCCTTAAGCCACCCTGGAGATGCATGGCTGCGTAAAAACATCTTTTATTTTACTTGTGCTCGATTGCTGAGCGTATACTGTCACTGTTTGGAATGTTTTTTGGAAATCCCAGTGGTGTGTTCTCGCCCTTTTTCACTCCATTTTTCCCTCTCGTCTCCCACTCCTCCTCTCAAGTACCAGGGCTTTGAGAGTCTCTAGGCTCATTTGGACATGACTGTCTGGCACATTGGCCTCCTTTGGAATCCATTGTGTCGTAATTCTTTGCCCTGTTCTCACTCAGGCTCTCTTAGGGCCTATAAATAATTCATTGGCCACTTGAGACCCTTGAGCTGCTGAGGCCTTTTTCGGTTGCTTACGGTGTCCCTATACAGCCGACACATACACTCAGTGTGTCAATGCACTGTGGCCTCCACCCAAGCATCGCCTGTTAAACACAGGCACACTCTTCTCACTGAAGGAGGTAGATCACGACTACGCTGCATGATTGGTGGGTTACAAGTGGATAATGCCAGAAATCTGCTTTAAGCTAGAATACACCAGAAGTGGAGCTTGACAAAGTGGCAGAGTAGAATACCTGGGTTACCACGTGTGCATCCAGGTACTTTTTATTTGACTTTTTATTTATCTCAGAGAGGGACAGAGAGCAAGACCCAAACAGCTGCCCAGGGGTCAGGCCACCATCTTGCCTACCCGAGGAGAAAGAGAAGGGCCCAGCAGCACTTGCCTTATCAGTGACCCGCTGCCTTCACTTGACGTAACCCCCTGGCAACCTCTGGCAGAATATACATTACCAGCGGGCCATACCTATAGGCCATGCAAACACATTTGTACAAGTTTTTGTCGATTAACTAATTCAGAAGTGAGCTTCATTATCCCCCTTCCTTAATTAAGATCACAATGCAAATTCCTTCATTAATAGTGACACGGACAATTTCTCTCTGGCTCCGCGGGGACGTGATTATATGCGGGCCCCGTTGAGCAGGTTGCGAGGTGTCACCACATATTCAAATGCCATGCTTGTTTAATTGCAGTAAATGTAGCATGTCCGCATAGGTAGAGGAGTTTTTGAGGGCCAGCGAGGGAAGGCTGCTGCCGGGGCTGGGACCCCTCCACTCCCCCAGGCAGCTGTTTGCGGGTACCTGCCTGCTCCCTGGGGGCCTTTGCAGGACCGTGTTGTTGGACTCTTGTCTTTTATGGCGGCAGCCGTAAACATGACAGGTTGTTTGGGCACCATCTGTTTAAAATGGCTGCCGCATGGTAACAGGGAGATGAACTTGAGAGCTGCTTTGTGTCTGTCTTCGCGCTAACAGTCTTGTCTCTGCATCTCTGCAGGTGGATGTTTGACGGGAGAGGCATGAATGTGTCCAGTCAATGGAACCTGGCGTCTGCTTGGATGCCCATCAACACTGTGGACACCAGCGTGCGCCTGCACACTCACACTTGCAAATTTACACGCATGTAACAGAGACAGAATGAAACAGGACTTCCATTTCCATTTATGACAGATTCATCTGAGGTGTGGAGACATTTTGTGGTTGTCAGTTCCTTCCAACTAAATTACCCTTCTTAAAGATTCAGCGATTTGAAATTAATATTTTGCTAGCATGGATCTTTCTGTTCATGAAACCCTTTGTGACTCTTATGCATTTACACATTCGTGAAAGTCTCCTTCTTACTTGAGTACTTTTTGCTTAACTCTAAAGGTGTCTCTACTTTTACCTGCCTGCGTCACCTCAAGGGAACTGCATGTTAATTCAATCAGACTTTTCTTCCCTTATCAAGCTGTGATGCAGTGAGCAAATGCCTCACTGACCATTAGCTGACCTCCTGGTGTTTTGAGTTTTTAGCTCTGGACTGCTCAGTAATATACTGCATATTTAACCATGAGCTTGAAAGCTTGAGCTGCATCTCCAGGTCTGCGTTCAAACAGATGTATAATCGAGATACTGATCAAAATCAAGATTTTCATTTTCTTTACAGTTAAAATATTACATGTTCCCCTATGTTCTCATAGTGGGAGTACCAGTTATGATCTTTATTATGTATTCCATTTTAATAACATTAAATGTATGAACATATACTGTACATTGGTTGTTCTACAACAAAAGCTTATTTAGGGCCAAGGTATAGGCCTGCGAACATTATAAGCCATTACAAACCTGTAGTAGTGTTCTGAAACAGCACATTGAAATGACCTTGTCTACGTCATTGATACCCAGCCAAACAGAACCAGTAGAACTAGAAAAACTAAGCTGGATGTAGTGTCAATCAGAACTACTTACTTGTACACTTGATAGCTATTATCTTCTTGGTCTACTGCCATCTATACCATTTCTGCTAATGAGTAGGAGAATAAAAAAAAGATATTATATATTTTGTTATCTCAGAGCAATGCAGTTTCCATTTCAGGCATCAAGAGTGAAGAAATATAAACCCAGTTGATAAGCCTAATTGAGTAGCTACTGAAGTTTTTGTTTTTGCTTGTTTGGCCTTGATTATTTTTAATCAGCTCATTTCAATCGTCAGGCTAAAAAACTACTAAAAAAACAGTTTTACAACTTTGGATTTCCCCACAGCTTTCAGCTATGAAGTTCTGAATATTTAGCTTTCAGTATATAGTTCTAATGTAATATGTTACAGCTAAGGTTAATAAAGCCAAGCAAAGAATCGTTAGTATTTGGGAGAATCTATATGATTCTATTCAGGAATTCATTATTTTTTTACTTGAACTATGCAATGTCTACTTTCTCTCTGGCTGCTTATTCTGTAATGTTTTCCTTTTATTCCTAATCTGTGTGTATTCTTCTCAATAAATGTTACCATCTCGCCTTGCCTTTCCTTACTGTGAATGGTAATAAAAACTTGATCACAAAAAAGATAGCAGATTTCAAGCTTGGATATGGAAAAACGTTACTCTATAGGCCAAATGTCTTTTTGAATAAAGGACATATTTTATTCTTGTACTGAGCTTTGTCTCTTTTTGATTACAAAGCTTAATACAACTTTACCTGTGTTATTTTTCACATCACCCTTCACTGTCAGAATCATCATGAGCAGAACTTGGAGTAATATAGTATTGAATATTCATGGTTTGACCCTCTTCAAAGTTGAAACTCTTTATTCATGGGTCATGAATACTTAAATATTTTCCTTCAGATTAATTTCCTGTTCTATCTGTGCTGAATGAGACCATTGCAGTTGTGCAGCTTTAATTAAGCAGTGGCTCTCAATACAGAAGGCTCTACCATCTGGTTGTTGTCGCATACACCACAAACATAAGGGCACTGACAAAAATAAGACGAGCATTACAACACCAAGCCAAAAAAACTCAAACTTTTCAAATTAGAGATGCCAGCACAAATGTTCGTCACAATGTCAGATATTCCAACACATAATAGCACATGCAACTGTCACTTTTTTCTGGATTTAGTCCAACTACAAATGCAAAAAAGTAAGCAATAAATTGAGAAATATGCTTTGATAATTATGCTTGACTGCGTGTGAGCAGGTTTGTATATTTGTGTATATATAGTCTAAATAATTTAAGGTGGGGCTTAGCTGAGGGACGTAGAAGAGAGCAAATACTGTCTGACATCTCATGACTTGCGGCACACAGAGTACCACAGCAGCTGTTAGAAATTTCAGCCAGCAATTTTATTACTGTACAAACTCAGCTGCCTGAGAGTGCCCAGGGATACATGTCAGTCACAGTGAAATATAACTTTTTCTGGCTAATAACTGTCAGTGGTCACGGCACCACCTACTGTATTATGTCATGTAATATGTAAAGGTGTTGTTCTTGGCTGACGATTCTGTGGACTTGATACAGATGTGATCACATATTTGTTGCAGAGGGCTGACATGTGAAACCGCTTTGGCAAGATTTAGCCATACCAGGATGAGATCAAATATTGAGTGTGTTAAAGAAGGGCATCACCACATCAAAGGCTCAGCTTGTGAGGCAGGAGATTAAAGGAAGCCTTGAAGAAGTGGGTCAAGGAGACAAAATTGTCCCTCCATACTCAAACTGCATGAGCCGGTCAATAGCTGACCCACTGTAATATCCAGATTGTCAAGGGCCCAAATTTAACAGTAGCTGTACAGTATTACATAGCTTCCTCTTGGGATCTTCCAAGACGACAACCTTAAATGGCTAGCAACGCTACCAACATGGGAACCTCTTTTGGTTGCCTGAAGAACCTTGCAATGGCTGGTTCTTTAAAAGAATACTCCACTGTTTTTCATCTGCCACATCTGTAGCATACGGTTGCTCAGGCAATTTAGACACATACATATAATAGAAGCCAGTGTGCATGCCAGTGTGTTTTGAGTCAGTAGATTTTCGGTTCCTTTCTAAGTACAGGAAAAAGCATTAAAATATTGTCCATTGTTGGTAATCAGTGACACACTACAGATTTGTGAGATACATTCTCAGAAAAAAACAGATGCTGTACAGGTGCATTTTTATCCCAAGGTATCAATAATGTAAATGCATCTTTAGAGATTACAGATCCAGTTGTATACACTGAATTGTGAATACGTTTAAGATGACACTACATTCAGTTTCCTATAGGAAAGGTACATATTTGAATAGGAAAATACATAAGACTGGACTCAAGACAAGGATTCTTCAACATTTGTACCCTGACATATACAATCTAGTACCTTTTTCTGGCTGTAGAGATTGTTGAAAAACAGTGAAGTAATCCTTTAAATTTAAATGGAAATGTACTTTAGGGCAGCAGTTTTCAAGCTAGTCCTTAGTGACCCCCAGTTGCCCCACGTTATTGCTCATCCCTAAGACCCAACAAAGACAGAGCAAAATTAGAGGATATGTGGACCATTGAGCTAAAGGTGCTTCTTCTGTCATGTTCTTCTGAGCATGTTCCAAAGAGTTTCTAGGCAACACTGCTGTTGGAACAAAACCTTGTACCTACAAAATGGTAATTTTAGAGGAGAAGGTAGCTTTGTAGCTTTTGAAGTACTTTTGGACCATTTCTTTTGGCCCATTCACAACGTGAAAAATCATGAAACAAGGCTTTGTTCAGACAGCAGCAATGTTGGTAATATTATAATATACCTAAATGTTCTTGCAGTCGCACACTGAGAAATGTTATTTTTAATTTTTCTCATTTATAAACAACTCCTTTTCTAAATTCTCCACTTTTATGTGTATAAGATATTATATAACATAATAGGATATGAGATAATAAAATATATTTCTAGTTTTAAATTGCTATCCCAACTCCTGTCTGCAGTCCTGGGTTTTCCACGCCTTAGCACACTTGTACAACTTATAAATGAGTTAGGTATGACACTCGGTGACCAATCAGTTGCCTTTATTTTTAAATGTAGGTGGGATAAGCAGCACCTAGCCAAAAATGGTCATTCTTAATATCACAACAACTCAACCAGGCATCTGACTCATGGGCTCCAGCCAGCATTTACTCTGTATAAAGTGTTGCTGATAAACTCCCAGTGGGCCAGAGCCAGACCTTGTCCTCTGCAGTCATCGGGTCCAGCGGGATTAGGTTAATGAAGTCTTTGGGTCATTGGGGTCTGTAAATCAGGAGCATGCCAAGCTCTTCCATTACTGCTCTCTCTATTTCTGCTCCCTGTGCCCGGATTTCCTCTGGCAGAGCAGCAATGAAAGAGAAAGCGAGCAAGAGTCAGGCTGATCAAAACCAGCCATCCTGTGCTCCTCTTGCTGTCCTTCAAAGGCTCAGTGTTCAGATAGCATCTGAGATAACAGCACACTCGGATGAGGATTTATTTTGGGGAGAGGGGAAAAAAGATAAAGGGGCTTGACTTCGAACACTTGCTGGAGTGCATGGCTATAAATAAAGCCTTGTAAACAAGATTTTTTTTTCCTATCATGGTGTGACATTGCCTGCGTTTTGGTAGCCCAGAAAAAGAGAAGAAGCAGCATAAACTGGGTTAAAAGGTGTGGTAATGTGCATGTGATCATGTGATCTCTGCTGTGGCTTGCCATGGTAAAGGACAGATATGGTGTCTAAGAGGGGTGATTGAATAAGAATGAACTCCACCCCTGCCATCCCTCTTTTCCCTGCCGCGTATGGCTGAATGGGAGCCTCATGAATATGCATTCAGGTAAGCTGCCGCGTCCCCTCGCTGGCCGAACTCGTTTGCTCTTTTCACTTCAGAGTCCTTCAGAAGTTTGCAGTGGTGGCGGTTACCTGAAGCGTGGCTGCACTCTGCGGTGCAGCTTCACTCCAAGGGACCCATCCCCGTCCCCACAGCAAGACTATGGGGCTCTGAAGGGATTAAAAGATTTATGTCACAGTGATGACATCTTGGGAGAGCCTTTGCTGGACTTACTGGGCTCCAGCCCAGAGGCATTGTTTTGGAAAGACTTAACCTATAATACATCCCAAAGCTACAGCAGTTTCTCCTGAGAAAACATCTCACTTCCTCTCAGAGAGGGACCGGCCTGCGATGGCTTCATTGCCTTGCAGAGTAAATAGAGCTTCTCTGTGTGTACATTTCTTTGTGGCTGCAGTAGTAAGCTGTGGATGCTTTAGTCAACGTTGGGTTCAGCTGCAGCTTTCTCATTCTAGTTTTAGACACTATTCAGTATATAACTGGATATACAGTGCATTCTGACTAAAAAACTTCTTTTAGACCTACACAGAGACAGGATGCAAGATACACTGCAAACTCTGTCTGAGTGTCACTTTCTTGCATGTTTTATCCCCTCTTACGCAAACCAGAGACATGGGATGGTATTTTAAGCTAGAGTCCTGAAATTGACATAGTATTTACATGGCATATGCAAAAGTGTGGGTGCCCCAAACTACATGTTTTGTTGAATTTTTGTCAATGTCTATATATACAGACGCCACATTTAATTTTGTTTCCCATTCAGTGTTGGCTTAGTATCACTTACGAAACGAGGAAAACATGCAGTTTATTGCGTTTAAACTTTTGCATATATGTGGTAAATGTGGTGATGTCTTTCAAATATCCATTTCTTCTCATCTGAATTCTTTAAACATCAAACAGAATATGTCATAACACAAGAGATTACATGCACATATAAATGAGGTATCAAATTGCTAGAGCATATACTGATTTCTGTGCTTCCACTCATTTTGGACAAATTTTCTACAAATGAGCTGAGTGGCAACTGGTGTGGTCATTAATGTGGCTACATGTTGAACATACAATACTCAAATGCTTGACAAACATTATATAAAACGGCTGAAAACACCACTAATTTATTCTAAGGTTTTTCACAGACAATTGCTCAGAACTAGCCCACAGTTCTTACCTGAAATATAATGACATACAATTTTAAGCTATGCAAGTCCACTGCAGACTTATATGAAAAATATATGAATATAACAAATCATCACCATCATCATCATCGAAAAAAATAGTTGCACCAAGAAGGATCCAGCTGACAGGCATGGAACTTGGTGGGTAGATTTGACATCATGAGACATACGAATGATTCAATTTCAAGCTCGGCCGCTCATGTAATGTAAGCAAGGACAGGCTTTATCACGGTACCTGACTAACTATATAAGGTCATCCTGTTGCGCGTGCTTCCATTCTGACTTGTGCTTGTTGTGTTGCTTGCAATTGTGTCATGCCAGACTGTCATAGAGTGATTCAGAATGGCAGCAGGTCATCTTTAGTGATGAGTCCTGCTTTTGTCTTGGTGGAGACGACCAACAATTGTGTGTGTGGAGGCATCGTGGTCAACGGCAAGATGAATGATTTGTTGTCACACATCCTGAAGGTCTGATGTCACTCCACCACCACCACCCCTACCACAAAATCTGCAGGAACTGTGTGAGAATATTTAAGCTGCATGGGATGGATTATCACAGGACACCATTAGGAACCACTACAACTCCATGCCAAGACGTCTGGCATCTTGTGTTAGCAAACATGGTGGCCCGATGCCATACTGAGAGACACTACTTCTCAACGTGTAGCTCAATAAATATTTCTCATTTCAGTCTAAATTTATCATCATTTATTGTTCCTGGTAACCTTTATCTTCCTTCCCAATAGCATTCCTCTCAACAATTCCTTCTGCGTGCAACTATTTTTTGATGATGAGTCTATATGTTTATTTTATTATTTGTATTATTTTGCATTATATGCATCCTGAAATCTGGGAATATTGTGCTCCATCAGCATCAGTATCCCTAAAGCTGACCTAAAAGTAACCTTATTAGTCTTAAAAATCTGCAGTCTGCAAAGAAATGTCATGCATTGTGTTGATTTAGTTGAAACCTTTCATGCACTCATCCATCTTTTGTCTGACGAAATTCTAGATGCTCAAATTGCAGCTAATTTTCTTGGTCAATTTGGTTATGCAAGCTACTAACAAAGAAAAATAGGTTTTATTAGCTGACTTAACAGACTACAGTGTGATTTCAATTGAACATTTCCTTGCTGAAGTATCCCACTGACACTCCCCTGCAGAGTTGTGCTCCATATGGCAGTTTATAGTGTGTAGAGGAACAGTGCATGTCCATGTCAAATCAGAGTACAGATATTTATACTAAACTGGCATTAAACATATATTATATATGTATACTACACATATACACATACATATGTGATTCACATGTTTTACACTGCAGTTCACTTCTAAAGCCTAATGTATCATGCATCCTTCTTTCAGGGGGCCGAGCTTTTCCCTCATGCAATATAAACATGTGACTGTTTCCCCACTTCATTTATTTTGGCAATCACACACACAACACCCCCTTAAAACACAACATATAAAAGCATAATTTCCTCCCCCACTTTGCCCCTGTCCACACTTACTGAAGAAGAGAATTCACAGCGTTCCTCAAAGGAAATACACATAGCTGCATTGCCTGTGCTCAAAATGTAATTGTGAAAACACCCGTTAATTGATATATTTGGCATTCTTAATGCTTGATTAATCAGCTGTGTGTTGTAATGTGTCAGGACTTGGCAAATCTAGCAGCTCTGTGTTCTGCTATGAGCTGCAACTGTTGTGAGGCCTGGCCTGCTTTTCTAAAAGCTGTCGTAGCAGAACAGGAGACCTGGCTGAAGAAGCAATAGAGAAACTTGAGATTCTTCAGTACAGACTCACACAAAAGAACCTATATGTAATGATTTCATTTTTAATTGTTTTAATTTGTAATCGTTTAATCTGCTGCCAGAGGAGTTAGCACATGTACGTTTACGCTGGCCACGTGAAACTTCCTGAGTACTTTCTAGCACTGTATAAAAGATACATCAAGTCTTTACTATTCAAAGCTATCCAATGTGTTTCTTGTTCAAAAAGAGACAAACAAAATAAAAATCTTGTCATTTCTGGCTTAGTTAAATCACATCCTTTACATATCAAATTAATGCAAAAATAGCTACGGGATGTCACATTATTAATGAAGAGCTGACTGCCCGTCAGAACTCAAACCAGTCCTGAGAGACGCCCAGATGGCCCATATTTTTCCTCCAACCCAAGTTCTCAACACAGGGTTAAAGCAAAAACGTGGACCATCTGGGGGTCCCTGCAGACAGTTTTAGAACCATTGCTAAAAAAAACCCAATTGAATTATTGACAGAAGCTAATCTAGTATGTAGCAGATGCAAACCCACACATGTCTTTAAAATGAGCAAAAAAAATAATAGAACACTAAATAAATATTGAATTACTAAAAAATACATAGCCTCAAACATTATCATTACCATCCAGGTGGGAGATATTTTAGTATGTAGTATAAAATGTTCCGCAGAAAGTTTCAGTTTACTTTTTCATTTTTGTGTTTTGGTATTTTTTTTTTGTTTTAAAATTGATTCATTGAGAAGTTTCTCCATTAAATGGCAGTGTTAATTGGATTTTTACATCAAAATTCATGCAGAATATTCACATTGGTTAATGAAGCTATCAAGACTGAAGTATCATGTTGTCTTTCTCCAACCATATCATGTCTTCCAGATTGCAGCCCAATTGCAAACAGCTTGTAGGAAAGTCACTCAGTGGAACAGCTGATGGGCTGATATAGGCATGCATGGTGGTGGCGAGACTGGGGTGAGTCCAGGGGCGTTTGGTCAGGGAGGGCCGAGCGGGAGGACGTTCGTCAGGCAGCGTGCCAAAAAAACTCTCTTGCTCCTCCACACTCTCACACGCTGCAGCTCATTGATCCGCACCCATGCAGCTCCACGTGCATTGTGTAACCTTCACGAAAACCAATTACTGAATGCCCTCGCAGTCCCTCACACACACACAGGAAGTGAAATTGAAGAGGATGAAAGAGAGGTGAAGGGATGCTGGGTCACTGGGTCACTATGCTTTGTCAGGGCCTCAGTTTGCTGTGCTGAGGGAAAGTAGCGTGTATATTCATCTCTGCGTCTCAGGCTCTCTGTGCTATGTAGTGGTCTCGGTTTTCAGTAGCATTAAAAAGTAGATTGAGTGGTTATTAAATGAATCACCTTCTGATTAGCTCCTAAATCCAGGTCATTTGCAGAGTACTTGTTAATAAAAAAGACTGTCAGTTGATATGTCTTTTTATATATTGTGATTATAATGATACATTATGCAGCCAATAAATGCCTTAATTATCACCACTATTAGAACCTCCTCCATGTATTGAGTAAAATATTCTGCATGACTCTTTCAATATAGCGTAAATCGGACCTCACAACCAATTGATTTATGAGAACACACCTGATGGTTTGCAAAATGTTAATGGACACATCTCTCAGCCTATTTCAAGCATCTCTAAATGCTACCTTCACTACCAAACAAAGGATTTACTTTGGAAAAAATACTCAGAACCAAATGTGTGAAAATGGTAGCGGCTATAAAAGAAAATCTGTTACTGAGAAGCATGTAACACAAACACATGCTATCCTGACTATCTATAAACACATGCTACCCTAACTATCTAAAGGCGGTTGTGTTTCTATTTACTTTCTGAAGATTTGGATTAAACCATGTAGAAGGCCATAGTCCAGCTTTATGTCAAAACTATTAATAGAGATACCTACACTCCATCCATAAAACTTTATTTGCCAACATTAGCTTTGACATGATCTCTAGTGATAAATATCAAACAATGTTTAAAACAATGTAAAGCTTAGCATCTCCTTTAGTGTGTTAGGTAGCTTTTTGTGCAAGTAAATGCCCTGTAAAGTTATAAAACACGCCAGATGGAGAAAATGTAAAGTTATAAGTACCTGCCACAGCTGCTTGAAACATCTTGCTGGAATTCCAGCCCATTTCTCCGTAACAAGGTGATGTCAGCTAATAACACTGTCCTCATTGGCCAACTATCAGGAAGCTTGGCACACCCTCGCACAACACAGAGTCCTAAAAAAGTACAAGTTTCCACTTTGAAATGTCCTGCTTCAGTGTAGCTTGTAAAGCTGGATCAGGTCTACCAGCTTGTTATAATGAAATCAAACTCTGGCCCATTGTAATAATACCCACAGTGGCAGGAACAGAACTTGTAGCACAATGCTGCTCTGGTTGTTGACCAAGGAGAACAGAGTGGTCAAGCTGTATCTTACAACACCCTTGTGGTACCACTTAACTGTGGTAAAGTCACTGTTCCGCATGGCCTCTAGTGACTTCCGGCTTTTATAAAACCGCAACAAAATACAGTGCAATGAAATACACTAGTCCTCGATAAAAACTATGATTATACAATAATCCAAATAATAACACCAAACAATGTAGTTTGTTAATAGTTGCCAAGCCGTCACCAATTTCATGAGATACACAATGTCTGTATGAGATGGCACATTAATGCAGAATTCAGCTAATGTGTTCATGCACGTTGGTCTGCGAGTATGTCATACATAACACTGACTTTTAACGTAACTCTGACCTGAAACCGACTGTTTTATAAATACAGTTCTAACTTTCTAAAATCAATGCATCTAAATAGCCTCCCTCAGACTGATGCATCGCGATACACTGATGAATTTTTCCGCACCTAACTCATGTTATTGATGCGTGAGTGTTCCTGCCTGGCACTCCTCCACCACTGCAGATGAGTCAGAAGCTCCTCTGAAGCTGTGTGCCCAACTCAGCCCTCGCTGTCCTGGGCTAAGCCGTAGCGCTGGCTCTCCTGACCTTGCTGTCAGCTCCAGAGCCAGTCGAGTTGACGAGCGTGGCCGGCTCAGCCTGTCTGTCAGGAGGGCATCAGTGCGGTGGAAATGGTTCATTTGATTCTCTGACACTGGATGGCGCATGCTGGCGGGTGAGGAAACAGGGGTGAGCCCCGCCATCTGACGTGTGGGCACCGGGCTGCACAGGGAGCAGAGAGAGAGCTTATGTGAAGGACGTGGAGCTGGTTCCAAAGCCAGAGCTACACAGCTGGGCACCAACTCACTAAGATGGGAAGGAGTGGCTTAATTAGAATTCATAAGGAGCGAAGTGCAAGGCCACAGGTTTGTAGGCAAGCTACAAAAGAGATGAACAAAAGAACATTGCTAAACATCCTAACATGCTTTCAACTGTCAAGCCATTAGCACATATGTGACATTCACATAGTAAGGCTTCTAAAGGAAATGTTCTTTAAACCTGATCATGTACATAACTGGTCAAAAGTTAAAGCTCTTTGTATAACAAAAGTGACATCGGAGCATGAAATAGCAAAACGCTTAGCAAGACTACCCAGTCTGTAGTGATTATCCACTCACTTGGTAACAGTTATGATTTGCTCATAGACTTTATTGCCCACTACATTTATCTATGCAGAAGATGCTATGCTACTAGCAACTTCAGATTGATCTACAGGTATGCAAACAGCATACTGTATGCTAACATATGACATAGCTGTGATAAGTGGTGTTGTGCAAATATCAAAGACAACCCTTTATTTATTTAATTTCCCGTGAAAATTGCTATATGTACAAGATATTCATTTTTCGGCAAAACGAGAAACTGTATTAAACAAAAATACACACAGTAGTAGTAACTTTTTCAGTGTGTAATGTGTTCGATCTGCCTTTAATATAGTTTCCATTTGTTTCAGTAGACTTGTGTAGGAATCTGCAGCAATGTTTTCAGTGTGTTCAGTCTTCAAGGTTGGCTTTCTGCTCAAGATTTCAACTTATCCAAACACATTCCATTATGTGGAGGTCTGGACTTTGGGGTGGTCAGTCTACTGTTCTGAGAAAACCAAAAGCTTCTTCTGTTTTATTTGTGAATTATGTTTTTTGTTTTTGTTTTTTTTAGTTTAAAAATGTCCATTTCTTTTATAACAGCTTCTTGACAGCTAAGAATCTTTTTGGAAACATAGGTTTGGGTCTTCTCACAGTGACAGGATAGACAAGAATAGACTCCTGTGGACTTTTTCAGAGCTGGCACAAAAGAGGAGCTTGATTTTCTGCTAATAATAATAGTTCCTGGTTTTTTTTTTCACTTATTTTCTTGTATTGGATTATCTTATATGTAAATACCTCCTGAAAAATGTTAACTTGTGTTCAGAAGTTGATTTGACTGGAAGATATTTTCCATTGTACTGCATTGTGGAATCGATGGATTATAGTAAAATGCAAACCTCCATCATTTTTAATTAGAATCTTCATAACAATTCAAGGTAAAGAGTGTGGTAGCATAGCTGCAATAGCTTGGTAGCATTTAGGGTGTTGTTGTGTTTCCTGACTGTAATGCTACAACAACCAGCAGGAAAAAGTTCACTTTTATGTAGCGTGTTGAAAGCACAGAATTGTGTAACATAGTTTAGAAGCCTACAGGTAGATGTATTTTTAAATGAGAAGCCTCCCCTGTTAGCAAGGCTTATTCGAGGTTATTCAATAACTACCATTGAAGTTATGTAGTCACACTTATGAATAACAGAACTATTAAAAGAGAATTTTACCAGGCTGATTGCCTGGTGGGTGTGTCATGCTCAGGCAGGTAGAGGTCAGTAATCTCAGTGGTCCAGTGTGGCCTGCTGTGCTTGGTTAGTCTCAGGTTGCAGCTTTGGCCCCCGGTGGCTTGCCCTCAGCCCCTGGCACACTGATCCTCTACTGTAAGCTCGGACAGAGCACTGCGCTGTTGCCGTTGCCTACACGAGAGCAGCCAGTATGCTGGGCGCCGGTACAGTCCTTCTAGGCCCTGCCGTGCACGTAAACAGTTTAAGCTTTCAAAACACTGTATGTATGTGAGCGTTTGTGCTGGCGGAACCTTGTGGCTGACTTCTTTGTTTAAATGTAGTTGTAGAGGCTCGTGTGTACGTTGCGCTAAAATTTGACTTTGTTCCACTGCACGTGGTGGAAGAATGGCATAATTGCTAAAATATATCTTCTTTTAGAAACTCAAATTACAATCATAAAGAATTTCATTTTCCTGTGAATTACTGTAAAATACAAGCTAGGTGGCTGGACTTTTCTTTTTGCGGAATTCCTTTCATTTCAAGATCTAATTGCTATTCATTTGGAGCGAAAGCACACATCTCGCATTGCGTCAGACCCCAATTATCATCTTGAGAGTTTTGAATTGTACATTAACTACGTGGCAGTTGGAACTTGTATGTTAATATGGCGTCCCTGCACCAGGGATTAAATAGGGTTGGGCATTAGTATGCTGTTAATTTGACCCTTGATACGGGAACCCAATCAAATTAGCAGCAGAACCAGTTAGCCTATGGTAAGGATTAATGACGGGTGTCTAAAACAATTTGGAACTCAGTTGGTTTAACTGAGGAGCGTAAATGTAATATGATAATTGATCTATTTGAACTGGAGTTGCATAGCAGGGAGAGAATGCAAATGGGCGACCCTTACCTTGAACGGCTGGATCCACTTTTATTAGGGACCTTTGCAGGGACTTCAGAGTTTATGGGGCAAGTTCTCCTTAGGGAGTGTGAAGTGAAGCCGTCGAATCACACTGTGGCCGTTGGCCACATTTCCATAACACGCAGCTTCCGCTGACACGACAGCAAGGCGCAAATAAGGATTTCTAATGCCGTATTAGACGGAGCCAGAGAGGACAGTCTTTTTAATGCAGCAAAGGATCTCCCAGTGGGCCTGTTAATGCATCTATAGAACATCAGTTACACAGTTGCAACAACAGTGTCTTAATTGATTCATTTAATTAGCAAGAGATGGATCCTGCATCATGTCATCCCAAATCATAGGGGGGCCAGTGCCTGCCATTTAACGGTCCAGCATTTGTCATGCTTCTGCTAAAGTGTATTTCTATGTAAATGAAAACCTCCAAAACTCTCCTGAAGTAGATTACAGTAATGTAATGAACATGGGAAAAATATATAAATTAGAAGAGCTGAAGCTCTTATAGTGTCAGAGAGATCTTTGTAGCATAAGCATTCCCCAGTTTTGTCAGTATTGTGGTTTTCTGGAAGATTGGGCACAGCTTTGATGGGTGGTCTATACACATGAAGGTGTGAATCTAAAGACTGGTGACAAAGAAACCTGAATAAGCTAACCAAACAAAAATACATAACTGTGTCAGATGCTTCCGAATATACAGTAATTAAGCAATTAACATCCTGCCATGCCTAAGTGAAAATAAGAGAGGCACTACTTTTGTATGTGTAGCTCAGTAAATATTGCCCACATCAGTCTAAATTTATCATAATTTATTGTTCCTGGTAACCTTTATCTTCCTTCCGAATATCATTGCAATAAAACACTTCTTTCTGGGTGCAACTGTTCTTTTGATGATTAGTGTATGTAGTATGCATTTATGTCTGTAGAAAAATCATTAGTAAGCAGAGTCTGAAATTATTGTTGAAAATGCACAACCAATGACAGTGATGTTTGTATATTAGTATGTCATGTAAAGAAGACAACAGAAGAACAGCTATGCCTCAGATGACTGGGTATGTTAATGCAGGACAAGGACAGACTGTGCCAGCAAGAGCAGTCAGTCCATAACTACAGGGGCATATTATAGTAGGCCTGCAGTGCCTTAACCCCCTCTTTACAAAGACAAATGCACATTTGAGATTTCAGTGGTATTCAACCATGGTGTACAACAGTGGGCTACCTAGATGTGGACAGATAGTCCCTCAATATATGCTCAGAGGGATAGGTAACTGCAAAGCTATACAAAGTTATTCTGACTGATCACCTTTGATGGAACACATCACTCCAGATGGGAGTGGTATCCTCCAGGATGCAAGCATCCACAGGGTATGAGGGATCACTGAATGCTTTGGTGTGAAAATTATATAAATTAAATGTTGTGGCCTTGAAAGTCATCCATTGGAGCCTAGTTCAGAACACATATATGGGAGATTTTAGACAATGTGTCACTCATCTGTATTTCCACAGATTCTCCTCCTAACCCCCCAAACCCCATACCTGCCATGAGTTAGTGGACATGGGAACATCCCACCCCTTTCACGTTCCTCTGGTCTGAACAGTGCAGATGTCTCTCCAGAGCGGAACAATGGCCTCCGAGGCCTCCCACAATGGGCCTTTCTTCATGGCCGCAGTGCTTCTCTAATGCCTTTGAGTCGGCCCATGCAAAGCAGGTGGCTAACAGGGCACGCAGCTCTTTTAAGTGTGGCCGGCTGAAGCAGTCCCCTCCCTACATGCGTGAGCTGTCTCGGGCCTCTGCTGCGGTCACTAATAGTGTTAGAACCGCTCGGTGCCATTCAGTGCCGGATTAGAGAGGCCGTTTTCATGCGGGATTTTCTCCCTCGTTTGTTGGCGCGGGTGCCTGTCTGTGGCTTTGTTACTTTGTTAGTCTTTGCTGGGGATCAGTGCTGGAGAGTCTCTCTCACACTTCCCTTTTGAATGGGAGTGACTCAGTGACCTGCTTTCCAGCAGTCCAGCCTCCTTGCTTGATGTGTCTTTTTTCTGAATAGAATACCCAGAATAAATGCTCACCAAATTCAGTAAAGGAGTCTATCACTTTCATCCAGGCAGAAGATAACACTTCTTTATTACCCAACACACTCTATTATTTCAGTTTGACTGCGTCTTCCTGACTATAGTTTTTCTATGAATTGATTTGATGTTGATGCGTTTAATGTCACTTTGTATCTCATGCTCTTAAGGCATGGTATGCATGTGTACCCTAGGCGTTTGTGGATTTTGCCGAGTTAATTAAGTGCAGCCTAGATCTTGTGGTATGTTTACCAGGCAGCCTCGGTCTCTGAGGAGCAGAATAATTTGTGTGGAATTATGGGTGAAATCCCCCCACGGCCCTGCCACGTGCTGCGGCCGCGCAAAGACGTTTCACCTGCCGCTGCCTCCTCCATGCAGGCCACATAAGAGTTAACGATTAATGAATAAATTCATAGCTAATGAAGGAGACTGCAGTCATTGCCTCTCCACACAAGTCCTGTCATTGAAGCAAACTGCAGTGTTTGTACCAAGGTTTCATGCCTACGCAACAACCACTGATGCCACATTCATTGCTGACATTGTCAATGACACATAATGACTGAGCATTTACAGATTAAAGAAAAAAGGCCCATATCATGGACAACAACATATACTGCTCTTATTTTATAATCAATGCATCATGTGAACATTTTTAACCCACAAGAGCCCATGGTGATGTATGTGTCACACGCCTGGAAAGTTCATTATACAGTTTTATTCTCCACGTAAACTCATGGAGTCTCCGAGTGGCCTATACTGAATATCCTGAATGCTGTCACATGACAGATTGTGAATTTGTGACCTCATTTACAAAATGGCAGTATGCTTGGTTAGTGCCTGAGCCAAAATCAGATCATTTGTAAAACATTGTTATTTCTATCTAAAACGGCTGTTATACCCATTTACAAATTCTAATGCTTTTGTGACATGTTCTATATTACATATACGCCATTATGACCCCTCTTCTAGAACAAAATGATGAAAAACAAGTTACGGAATGGTTGTACAGACGTATGTTACGGGTATTTTTACCTTTATATAGTTACAGATGATGCTATGTGACATTTTTCTCACGATAAGGCTGATCTTTTATCATATTATAACTGATGCCTCATCATTTTCCTCTAAGGGGACGTGGGTCTGGGCTCTTATGGGTTAAGATTTCAAAATGTACCATTCATTCTCCACTACATACAGTCCATATAAGGAATTTGTTTTGTGTTGTCTAAGGAAGCGCTAAGGGAAAAGTCAGGTCCCACATTTTGCCACAAGTGAGCATGTGCATCAAGAGAATGATCCAGGCATACCCCAACAGTGAGGGGGTCCAGTGGCTCTGTTCTGCTGTGAGATGGCACAATAGATTTCGATGAGATGAATACCTATGGGAGATCTTGGGCCAGTATTTTAGAGTACTTCCCAACTTATACAGTCCATACATAGAAACATAACTGCAAACAGCCCATTTTGGGGCCAAGCCTTTTACATATCACTCTTAAAGGCACAGTAACCGACTGTTTAATCACCTCTTAAATTGGGATGAAGGGTGTTGAAGAGTGATGAAGAGTGATTGGAGAATGGTTCTGTAATTATAAATGAATGAAATAACTGTTTTTGATGCATAAGCCCACCCAATGCTATAACTGGACTTAGTAAAGAGTAAAATTAAAAAAAAAATGGATCTTTAAAACTAGCATATTAGCATTGCGTTGTCATACTGATGAATATAATGTCACATTAAGAGAAAGACATAGCAAAGTATGTCCATGGACAAATGTACACAGAAATTACATTTCTTTTCTGCCCCAAAAGGGCCAGAGAGAGCTAAAATTCCACCACTTTGTATTGACTCAAACCCAGCGGTGTCTCTCTGATAAGAGCATGGAGCAGGGAGCACTCTCTGTTCATTTCGTCCAGTCGTCTATTCTCTTTTTCACACCACTGTGACATGCTGTGCAATGAGGTCAATACAGAGAAACAGGCTCCACTAACATCACACAGGCAGCTCATCCGCTATTAGATGTCAAAGAGCACATTAACTTGGACAGCATCACAGCTACATGAATAACTGAAATAAATGAAAGAGAGTAGAAAGTCTGCTAATCCTGTTCAGAGGTCAATCCTGTAGAGAAGCCACTGTCGTCCTCACGTGGGGCATCCTGATTAATTGATTGATTGGGGCTCAATCAGTGGCCCGGGCTGCTGTATTCTTAAAGGTTAATAGCGCCACAACAGGTATTCACACGTACTTAAACTTGAGGAAAAGGATGTGATGTCATGGACAGGATTATCATTTTTTCTTTAATCCCATTAAGTACTATTATCTATGGTGAACCCAAAGAATAAACCGGCACAGCGGCCCTCCGTGCTGACTCAGCCGTTCGTTCAGGCTGCCCATGCACGAGCTTGCGAACTGCATCAAAGCACAATTGTTCTATACGGTTTGTTTTTGTGTGTGTTTTGGCCTGTGTTTCCTGTCTCACTTACATAATTCATATTCGTCGTCTCATCTGAGCATGATGATTAGGCCTTGAAAGAGCACTATCTACAGAGAGAAAGAAAGAAAACTCCTGCCCCTGCTCCTTCATCTGGTGTGTTTTTAGTAGTATTGTGTTCGGCGGCTGGGGAACGAAGTGGAATTTCCTGTCGGGGTGGCCAACGTGCAGCTCAGCACTCACTGAAGGGGAACGTTCAGAGTGGGCTTGGAGCAGGATCAGTGAGCTAAGAATATCCCATCGCCCCCCAGGTCAGAGATTAATGTGCTTCAGCAATGGACACTGTAGCGTTTATTTGGAGAGGGGCGTGGGGTTTGGCTGGTCAGATTGGGATGACCCCTCTTCGCCAACAGGATATGGAGCACTGAAGACACAATCAGAGGTTTCAGAACATTGGCAGAACGTGGCAGGCTCTCTTAAACTTAAAAATAGACATGAATGAAGCAATTATCACCCACTCATATGAAGAATCAGTGTTTGTTATATAATGTCTTTGCATACATGTATAGGTAAAAATTAAATTAGAGGTGGGTGATAAATATAGCAAAACACAGTAAAATCCACAAACACAAAACTGAAGGCAGTTGCAGGCCTGGCAAAGCATCACAAGGGAGGAACCTTATCATTTGGTGGTATCCATGGGTTCCAGACTTGACATTTAGTCATTGACTGCAAGTTGAGTCAGTGGGTCTAGGATTTGCATCCAAGTATTAAAAATAATCTTTGTATTCAGAATACATATATTACTTTGTCCTGTTATATTTAAGCCTGTAAAAATGGCGGGACTAGGTAAAAATGTGTTCAAATCCATTGTGGTGTACAGAGGCAAAAGTACAAAAAACATGTTCCTGTTTCAATACTTATGGACCTGACTTTATGCTAAGAAAGGGGTGTTGTGAAATATTTGGATAATAACGGTAAATATCATTATATTGTCCAGCAATAACCATAACAATACATTTTTACTAGATATTTTCAAGTCCAATCCTGTGGTTTTAAACCCTTGAAACTTAGACTTGATTTTAAAGTAAATCTACCCACAATACAGGTTAATAAGCCGTCGCATGTTAATGTATGAACCCATGAAGGAACAAAACGCAGAGAAACACAAGAGAAAAAGGCGCCTTTCACTGTGAAAAAAAGTCAAAGAGCTTTAATGGAAGAAAGAGGCCAATCCTGCTATAACATACTCTCCCAGGGGTGCTTCCATATTAGCAATCACACAGCGGGCTCCTCACTATGAGCCTCGGCAGTGACGAGGAACATCTATCAGTGATAAGCGCCACGGTACGGTCAAGCCGGAATCCACTCTCGTTATGTTTTCCTAACTCGTAAATCAGATGACAGGCATTAAGTAGCGTTTTGCCAATGCTTCCAGGTTAATGTTTTCAAGATGATTGACAATTCATCATAGTGGCTGCCTGTCAGGGAAGCGGCTGCTTTTTGAAAATGGCTTGCTGTGGCAGAGTTCCAGAGTAGTGGAGACACAGCGCTGCATCAACATTGGAGATTTGAGACTCGGGTGAACATTCGAGGCGATTTAGTTAAGTGTCTCTCTGCCTGGGAACTTTTATGTTCTACCCTTGCAGATTACACAGGCAATTCTGTGCTACAAATCCTATCAGCAACAGAGAAAAAGATTTGTTTATGTGCGTTAAGCCGGTAATACCTGCTGCATGGTTTTTCCTGCGAGCGCACACCAACTCTTACTACAGCAGGCCAAATTCCGAATTACAGAGGAACATGCTTTTGAGGTGTTTTGATTGCCCACCCAAGGGGTATTGCTGTGCATTCGACTATCAGATGGAATACACATTATAGACGCACACTTTTACTTTTAATGGAAAAAAGCAACAATACTGTCACACCTTCCACAAGAACCTGAAGTCTGTAATCGCAATAGCAAGCCTGTCTCAAAGAGCATGTATCCTGTGGAGAAAGTTTCTGTGCTGTTTTAAGAGAATGTGAGGTCAATGGTGTCAAAAGGCAAGCATTAAAGTTGAGTAGTGGTGGGGTAGTCCATTCTAATTAATTGATTCTTTCTCATTTTTTCTTGGAAAACATAATCTAATTACTTGTTACTTCTATGTTACTCTATTTAACCCACACAGATCTCTAACACCTGGAAAGTACAAGGGAGTCCCGTTTACAAAGGAGATGCCAATCACAGTAACCATCATATAAAAAGGACCATTATTCCTGACTTTGAGCAAGTTATGCTGAATAAAATTATGAATGGCTAATGATGTTTTGAAAACTGAGAAAGCTATGTCTGTAGGAAAAATAAGCTTATAGGCCTGTTCCTACATAACAAAATAAGTTTAGTCTATATGTGTGAGATTGGCACTCCTTTTTCAGCATGGCGATTTTTATCCATTATTTTCATATTATAATCTTTAGATGCATTTAGTTGCAATTTAAGATAAGTACAGATAACGTATATAAAGAAAGTATACGATTTTACCTCCTTTCACAGTAGTCATGGTATCTAAATTCCATCTTTTGTGGATGTATCTGATATATTACAGTATTGTTGGAATATATTTGGCTGAAAATACATATGATTTAAAAAACCTGAGCTGGAAGTGTGCTGTAAGTGAGCTACATTTCTAGTACATTAAAATATACTAAAATATACTTAGCAAGCAAGTCAACATCAACAAGAGTGTTTTAATATTTTTTATTGTGGCAGTTGTACAAGATCATTTAATGTGAAGAAAGCAGCAGTTGTGATGTATATTTTCTCTCGGCATGGCCAGTTTTTGTGGAGACGTGTGAATTGTTTTCATAGAGGGTTTCCACCCCTACCCTTTTCGCTCCTCATTGCTCACTAGTGACTCGACACTGATTCTAGCCACACACTACAAGACTTTAAAAAGACTCAGAAAAGGCTTTTAAAGGGCTAAAGTCCTGTTGCTGGAGATCTTGCAGGGTGTGATGACAGTGAAAGTGCCCTATTCCTTTAAAAGGTGATCAAGTAGTGTGCACTGTATGACAAAGACCACTCGACCTTATTCTGTCTTTTATTTTTGTCAGTGAGCTGCTACAGGACTGATTTTAGTTAATGTATGAACGTTATGGGCTTTATATGGTCAATTAGTTTTATCTGCTCATTTCTCATCACCAAAGCTGTCTGCTCTCTGGATTGAAGCATTGAAGCATTGAAGCTCTCCAAGCGTTATAAGGGTACCTATTTGCATGACCAAACACCAAAAAAGTTGTGATATTAAACATGGCTGATTTAATCGGAAGGTGAAGATAAGAAAGCAAATGACTTAAGACTTAATATCCTGTCTGTCTTGACCACTTTACACCAACCTTTCAAGATGACAGGAGCACAAAATATATGATTTGTTTTTTTAGACACTGGAAATTTGTCTGTAACCGTGGAATCAAGGCCAGCATAAGTAACAACATTCCAAACACAGAAAGCCAAAAGTGTCCAAATGAATCTAATGACATAGTCAAAGGGAAAATATTTGATATTATTTCAGTGCAGCATGGTGGTGTAGTGGGCAGTGTTGTCCCCCCACAGCAAGAAGGGCTTGGGTGCAATTCCCAGCTAGGGTGTCCTCCCACAGTCAACAGACATGCTCAGGTGAATTGGAGACGCTAAATTGCTCCCTAGGGTTAGTGTATGAGTTAATGTGTATGTATGTGTTTCTGCCCTGTGATGAACTGGTGGCCTATCCAGGGTGTTTCCTGCCCTTGCCCAGTGAGTGCTGGGATAGGCTAGGACACCACCCCACAATCCAGAAGGTTAAGAGGCTTAGAAGAGGAATTATTGTTATTAAAAATTAGCTCAATTATGTCAATTTCCATTCTGCCAGCAAAATGGCCACTAGGGGGACTAAAGAAATAGGTTAAGCACTGTAAGTAATATTATCCTGTTAGAGACATGAGCAACACAAGTAACAAAATCTTTAGTATGTACATGATGTGATTATAGGAATTTATGCTGTTTTATGCTACATTACTTTTCTTGTTACCATCATGACTGACTTTAATTATGACATCATTGTGTAAAAATGTATTATAAGCACACTGTGATGTGTATCGGTCCTGCATAGTGACCTCATTATGACTAATGGGTATGCTGTGTTCCTCCCAGGCAGCTGATGCATTGGGGTCATGACCTGATGGGTAGAGGAAGAGGCCAGTTGGTGGGTGGTCATCCTCCAGGAGATTCCTTGGGAAAGCCACAACATTGCCACCTGTGCTTGAAGTTGTTCTTGTGTAAGAGGCACCTGACCCACGACTACAGGGCCCCACACAGACCAAGCCTGGCCCCATAGAACAAACGGTGAGTGTCAGATTCTCAGAAAAAAGAAAAAAAGCCAAGACAAACTGCAAGAGGAAACAATTCGTTCACAACAGGACACGCGGCGGCTGAGGATAACCTGCCTTCAAAGTTGCTGGCCAGGCCGATCTGAATAGTTTAGAAGTGGCGCACTTCAAAGTCACCAGGGCCCAAGCAGCCTTTCCTGCCATTCTTGTGGCCGGCTTCAGGTTGCTATAAGCAGCCATGGCATCCTGTCCCCTGCCGTCTCAGGTGGATTGGCTTTGTTTGTGTAGCTGAAAGCGAGGAGGGGGGTCTAATGGTCTTCTGTCCTGTTGGCAGGCTTGGCTGACTTGTTAGCAGCATGTCATTTATCACTTAGGAATCTGGTCTGTGTTTGTTTATATTTGCATATTATACATTTTTTGAATAATGCGATTGGAATACATACTGTTTAGGATTAATGTAAGGTATTTCAGCAGCAGAACACCGGTGGTATGTGTTGTCTCAAACAACATCACAGATGCAATTTGGCTACAGGTAGAAACACATGAGTAGAAACACACAACAACATTGTATCAAATGTGTCTTAATATTGGAACTTCCTTCAAACCAAAAAATGTTTTGGCACCAATGTTTTTGGATAGAGCTGTTAAACTGTTATAAGACCAGAATCAGCTCAGCTTTTTCAGTTCTCGTCAGGTAAACAGCAATAGCATTTTACAGCCCATCTTGTTGTAATGTATTTTGTTTGTTTCTGGCCATTTTAATTTAGCTTAGCCACTGAAAGAAAAGCTTGCTTAGGGGCAACGACAGATGTTCAATATTGTCGTTGTCAGAACAAACTGTTGTGTAAAGTAGCATGAGGTGTGATAACCTGTCAGTCAATGAGAATTTCTTGTTTTCACATCTCATACCAAACCCAAATGGAAAAGCCTTTCAATATTTGTACTATACATAGATGTCAAAATGTCTAGCATTGTGCTAGCTGTCATGGTGCTGAGACGAAGTCTTCTGCATTGCTCCTGGATGGTGTGGGTTGTGAGATTGTCTGTTTTTTTTTCCCTGTGTCTCGGAGCCTGGCATGGTCCATGGTCTTCTGTGTTAATTACGTGGGATGAGGAGAGGAGAGGAGGAGCTGGGGGCAGGAGAAGAAGAAAAACGAAACCGTATAGTCAACTTCATTTAGGGGCTCCTAATTGCACCCTACAGGCCCATGGCAGACGGCAGGGGTCTCTCTCTACGAGTGGGATGCAGCAGTGCCTTTCTGGCACACACACACACACACACACACACACATACACACACTCACTGCTGAAGAAAGAGAGTGGCGAGAACATGAAACGGGTCAGAGATTAAACACTTTCTTTACACTGGTAATTAAGCCATCATCAGGCTGAGGAGCGTTTATTATCAGACCGGCGCTCGTTTAGATGGATGTGAATTCTGAGCGAGCGCTCAAGACACACACATACGCACGTACACGCTCATTTGTCTCAGCATCAGCATAATGATCTCTTAGTGCACAGGAAGGACGCTGCGTCAGGCAGAGAACAGCTCTAACTCATTTATTAGAGCCTTTTATTTCTCAGTATCACTTTATTGGTACAATGATTGTATAAGCAGGGAGGTGTGTTATTTCATACAAGCTGATAACATTTGTACTCACTGTACGATCATGTTGCCTGTCAGATTTGATTGATTTTTCTTTGCAAATAGCTGATATCAAACTGAAATTAGTATATGCTTTCAGACAGATTTGTTCATTGGATTTAAACAGTATATTCTAAACACGCAATATATCTGCAGAACAGGTATTGATAGTTAAGACTTTTGTGTCTGCGTGGGGAATATTGCTGATTTCCACATGCGCCTACAGTTCTGTGCAAATCTCAGGCATCTGAAAGAGAGATGTTATTTCTGCAGTAAAGCAATTCATCTGATCAGGAAGTGTTTATTTCTTTGAAAAACTCAGTATTTTATTTGCAAGCTCTGGAAAAGATAAGCCATTTCCAAAGAGGTTGTCCAGAATTTGTAGCGGGCATGCGCATGGGTACTAAAGTTTATTTGAATGGTATTTGAATACTGAAATCACTATCTGGGTAGTGAATGCTGCATTCTCTGTCTTCCTGTAATGAAACACAGCGGATACCCAGATCAGCGGATGCTGATTCAACTTGAGTGCCCATGCACATACACAAGCATTTGCATGTATTACTCATATTACTCAGTATGTTGTATTATATTTTTTTCTGTTTTGTAACTTGAGTGGCTTAACATGATTGTGATGCTAAGGCCATGTTGTTAAGGATGTGGCTGAGACAGCAGAGAAAGTGTGGCTGTATCACTAACTAAGCTAATGAAAATCTAGCAATTTTCATTTGAATATTTTTGAATAATAAAAGGTATTCCTTTGTGTGCCGCTATATTTTTGTGCAGCCCCTGTGCTGTCTTCTAAAAAAGGTAAGCCTACAACTGTATATTAATTTTGTCCATTTTCTTGTTGTTTTTCTTTTTTTTTCCCATTCGTGAAATTGTCCAATCTGGATTTCTCAGAAGGTCTGTTACTGAAATTTTGTTTATATTTACTGTGTTCATGTTTATTTGTATTTGTTTAATGTAATATAGTGTTTTACTGATAAAACAATCGCTTGTTGCTGAGATGAATAATTGTCGTTCATGGCTGCCTTTGGCACAATACCGTAACAGACTTAGCATGCAATTCTTGTATAGGCAAATCAGGCTATAAGGGGTCATCTGTAATCCACACTATCTGAAAAAGTTAGTTGGAATGCAGTTTTACTTGTAAGTGAATAGCCTTTTTAATGCTGCTGTAAAAGAGAAGTCATTTGAATGCACAAATGGTGCTTTATAACAATTTAATGCTGTTTTTTTTACCTACTCGTAATGCCATGCAATGTACGTCCTTGTGAACAAGAGTTATTTTGTATTTTTGCACATTCTTTGGGAGACGTTTTTACTTATTCAGCACTGTCTGTTTAGAAGCCAGGAATGTCCTTATTATTATTCACCTCTTCCATCTTCATAATGCCACAGTGGATGCACAGAGGAATCAAAAGGAGTTCCTCTTTGTCTTGTTCTACCCAGGTAGCACTTCAATAATTTATCAGGCTGTAGCTTGAAAAGAGGAAAAAATGTTAATGTTCATTCAAATTTGTCTTTATGTGGCAGACGCGCCGTACCTTATATTTCTGCTGCTACTTTATTAAAGCTTGTAGGTGTCCTCTCTGCACACCCACTAACAAGAGCATATCTAAAATTAACTCTAGCATTTTTTTCAGGTCTGTTGTTTAATATGTCAGGTTTAAATAAACAAATAAAAGACAAAAAAGTACGTATTGGCCTTGTGGACTAATTCGGTGTGCAGCACGCTACACGTCCCCAGCATATGGAGCATTACAACGTCTGATTATAGTCTTTTGGTTTAAATGGGAACTCGCTACAGACTTCTTAATATTATATGGGCTTGCTGGACCATAAACCTGTGGTGTAGTTTCTAGTAATGCCTTAGGGAGTTGCACAATGCACCACCTTGCCTTTTGGACGCGTTCATGTGCTAGAGTCACCCTTTGTGTCTCTGTTCAATGTCATGCATGCGCACACTGGACGCTCTCTCGCTGGCTGACCCGGCCCACCTTGTGAAAGGCACACATGGACCATTGTTAGGCCTCGGTGTGTAATTGCACACAGTCACACCAACAGGGTGGCAAAAGTAGCACTTAGTTCAGTAAATTACCTTAGTGGGGTAATTACCTGCTTGTTAGGCGGCTTTGTGGTCACCTGTCAGACAGGCTCCTGTCCAGAGAGCTAAGCTACACCTGGACTATTGTCAGGAGCCCATGGCAGAGTCTAAAAAAACGCCCCTTTACTCTCCCCCTCCTCTGCCTCAGCTCTCCAACCCTGCTCCATAATCACTTTCAACTTTGTCTTCTTGTCCCTCTCCACTGAACTTAGGGGTTATCTTTCACGGTAATTGCCCCCAGCTCTCTGATTATAGAGGAAAGGGAAAGTGGCCAAGGTGCATTTGCGCGTGCGGCGGTACACTACCCGCCACTCTCTGAACTGTTTACGTAGTAACTGCTTTGTGTCATTGTTATCAATGACCTGCCGCCCTGCTCTGGAAAACGCCTGCCTGCCTGGAAACGAAGGGGGGGGAAAAGGCATTAAAATTATGGAGTGCAGAGGAAGAGTCAAGTGAGAGCTTTGCATTTTTGAAATATGCTATATGAGAGTAATCCACTGTTTTTTTGTGTGTGCTGTGGCGTGTGCCAGGCTCCTAGGTGGGCAATCTCAGAGACAGTAGGGAGGCCCGGTGTTATTTCTGGGCACATTTAGCATGGCCTACATGGGTGTTAGTTTTTCAAACTGGAACAAAAGTCATAAAAGATACCAATACCAATACGCTTCCAACTTTTTAAAAGATGTTTTGTCTTGCTGCATGAATCAAAGGTTAAACATTTATAAAAAGTACTCTTATTCATGCTCAAAAAACTTCTTTAAATGCAATAGAGATCATTCATAGTAATATAAGACATTATTCCATCTTTTTTAGAGCTTGTTTTTAAATCAGAGGTGAAAAAAACAGCAAATTCTCTTCATCAACAACAAAAATAATACATAATAAAAAACTTTTAATGTACTAGTACATAGTGATATACTTCTTCAGGCCAATAAAATAAAAGACAAATAGACATTTTTCCATTTTTTAGGTTTTCACCTAAGTTTGTATAATAGAAAAAAAAGATGATCAAAAGTAACTTGGTACTAGAAACTGTGAATCATTGTAATCATTATTAATCAATAATACAATATTTCAAAATAAAAGCTCTTTTAAAGAATGTGTTATAATGCAGAGCCAAATTACCTGTTAACATTAAAATTCAATAGCCATGTCAAATATTGATATAAATTTATCCTTCTTTTCTACAATAAAAAAAAGAAGAAGTAGAAGGTTGCTGTGGCATATGAACTGTGTGTGGTGCTCATTACTGTCACCGTCCTGTGGCTCCTCAGCCTCTGGCTCCTCCAGAAGAAACCCAGGCTGGTCTGCTCCCTGGCGGCTCGCTCTCTTTCTCTCCACCTCTTCTCATTCTAATGAGCCTGTTGTGATCGGGTTTCTGTGACCTGACTGAAGAGCCAGAGAGCCTCTTGAGTATCTGGAGAGGCTGCTCAGGCCTTTCATCCATGTCCATGGCTCAAGAGGACTGTGTTGTGACATGTCTACCTCCATCCAGCTTTGTCAATAGTGTCAAGCCCTAAGTGATGACCTCACACCCAGCAGTTGGGGATTGGAGTGGCAGGGCTGGACAGGGTCATGGAAGTGAGAAATGAGGCTAAGATGTTAAACAGGCCGGATGTCACTGTCAGCCACACGGCTGTTCTGTTGGCAGTAAGTGGGGTTCATACAGCCTCTAACGGTCTGTAGACCCCTAGCACAGATGCTTTCTGAATGAAGCCTTGTAGCATCTTTGGTGTTCTAGATTTTTCTTGAAGTTGTCCTAGTTTACCCAGCTTTGTAGGCCAAATCTGGAGATTCAGGTGTTCAAAATGGTCTTCTAATTACTGTTCTTAAAAAATTAGGTGCAGTACACAGAACACTATTACAAACTATAAAGTTACTTTAAAAAATAATTTTAAAAAATTATAGTATTTGGATGTAAGTTGAATAACCATATTATATTCTTACACCAATCATAATGACAATTATGAGATACATCAAGTATATTTATGATGATTTCATTTGCTAACATACCAATTAATTGCAGTAAACAAAGCAAAGGTCCAGTAACTGCTATTCCTTACATTGGTAAATCAGGAGTACTGTATACAACATCATTATAGGGACAAGAAATGATCATCTAATCACTAATCCCTTTTGAATTATCTACAGTGGTCGTAGTTTATATATTGGGAATTGGATGGAATTTTGCCACAATAGACAAATTCTATTGCAACACTGTGCAGGGTCACTCCAGGTGTATATTTTCTAGTATTTCATATTGTATATATCATTATTACCAAAAACGTACTTGTGTCTCAAGGCCTAAACTTTAAACTGGAGAATGGGCATTGTTCTGCCATATAGTCTGTTTTTGCAGCTGCCTCTGAGTTCCGGCTGGTAGTTCTAAATCAGTACAGTCATTTAAGCTGGCCTACATGAAGTTCTGGGAGTTTTTTTTTTCTTCTGTTTTGTTACTTATGCCCCTCCGGTTGCTATGGTTTCAGACGTACAATGGCCCTATCCAAGGTCGTGACCATGCGTGACCCCGGGTTCAGGAGCAGGGTGTTGAGCTTCCTGAGAAGAATAACGGGGAAATGTGCACTTCCCAGACCTCCCAATGCTCCCCAAAACCACTGATTTATGATCCCCTGTGTGGTGTTTCCCTGATTGCCTTTATGATGGAACTTCCACCTTCTCTTCTCCTAATTGTCACAGGGGTCGTCCTTCACACTAAATATAACCCACGATGGAGTGAAGGAGATGATGTAACGGTGGTGAATTAGCAGGGTCGGAAAATGTTTGGCATGCGAAAGGTCAGGAGGTCCATCTAATGAAGACATGGGCTTGAAACCATCTCCTTCCTTGCATTAAGAGTATGTGAGTTATGGAGAGAGATCATGAGTCAATGACTTTCACACAGACATCCACAAACATGCTTGAATGGAGCTATCCGTAGGTCACTTGCCTCTACTTGCCACCCGCCGGCTGCCCCCTTTCACGGCTGCATTGTGTGTGTTTGCGTGTGTGTATCACACCTTCAGGAGGCCGTGCAGGTTCCCAGCTGCAGTAGCAGAGTGTGATTAGCATCTCCCCTGGCCTCCTGTGCTCAGGTAGCAACCACTGCTGTCCTGCAGCTGTGTGAAGCCACCAATCTGCAGGCACTGGATCAAACACCTCTCTAGACACACTAGACATTTCAGCCTAAAACTGGATCAAACACCTCTCTAGACACACATTTCAGCCTAAAACTAGCATCTAATATCTTACTTTTAGGTAGTACAGTATTCTGTAGTGAGCATTGCCTCCTCAGCTTCAATGGTTTAATAGAATTCTAAAGTTTTTGTATTGTTTTGTCTATCAGTGTTCTCTCGCTACAATGCCCAGCGTGCATTATGCAACCATTGCCACTCAACATGTCCTTACTGCTAGCCACTTATCTAAGACAAATTAATACAATACTTTACAAGTTACCTTTCATTTTTCTGTTAAATTGTCCTTTTAGTACAAGTTATTCTTATTTCAGGAGCTGTTTCTGAGCCCATAAGATATAAGATAAAAGGAAATAAAAGGAAATTAACTGAGAAAATGGTAGAATCCAAAACTGAAGTTCAAAATTGCTTTTTAAAGGGAAACTTGGACTCCTACTACCAATGCAAGACCTGGCTGACCACCAAAAATTATACCATCAGGTAAATAACACATGAAGAAAAAATTCAAAGGTCCATACTTCCACTGTGAGAAGAACAAGCTGTGGGTCTGAAAGGATGTGTCAAATAAGACTGTCCACCGCCTGGTGTTATTGTAACTTGGATCATGAGCGGCAGAAAATGCAGCCAACTTCTAAGATCACATTTTGAAGGGTGACGTTGAAGGGTGGTCTTTGACTTTTTCACAGTATTGGTCATTCTAGCTAGTATTAGCAATATAGAACAAATCTCAGATTTACCCACCCAATCTAATCTTGTAAAAATTACTTACACATTCAAGTTATATCATCAGAAGGGTTTTTTTTCCTAATCTTTTACCCATAAAACATTACTTTAGAGACTACTGCAGCACCGTGGTAGACATGTTTATAAGTACAAAGGAGTGTCCAGATAAAAAAAAAAAGTTACCGAATGGTTCTCGGCTTGGATGTACAGTTCTAGAAAAGGCCTTTAACAGTATCATTATTATAACCTCAACATCAACGATGCCTACAGGTGCTTCAGAATTACACATTCCATTTACAAAAATGGTTCTTTAAAAAATCATCCATTCAAAGGTTTCGTTTTGCCTTCTTTATTTTTAACAGTGTACATCCAGCCTATCCCACCAGAATCTCTCATCTCCCACTCTAGAGCTCCTCCACTGTCCTTGCTTTGCCACTGTCTGTCTGCTGATCCAGGATCAGTTTCTGGCTGTTAGATCTGTGTGAACACAAAGATATTGACAACGAGGAGCTGACTTGAGTTCAGCTTCTACTCCCATAAATACAGGCCTCGGTCTGTTACAGTAGCTGTAATCATGGCCTAATTCTGTTTTCACACATAGAGAATCACACCGCACACGGGGGAAAAAGCAGCAGCGGCTCTCGCGCATCTCTCGCCATAATTCACAGGGTCACGAGAATGAAAAGGTTCTATTCTGAAAGCTGAGAACGCTGTGAAGGAAAAAAAACACTAGGCGAAGGACATGGTGAATGACTTTCCAATTTGGGGGGCGACGAGAGGGGTCAGTGCCTAACAAAGCCTTAAATGATTATTAAGCTGCCTCCAAGTACTCAAACCTGCTAATAGTTGGCCAAAAGAAGGCCAGGAGCAGGCATGAAATATGTGCAGCCACCATGACGAGGGGGGAATAATGTCGGCCGTCCTGCGCCGCCTCACCGTGGGCCACGTTGGGGACAGATGGCAGTCTGGGAGAGCTGCTGCTCGCCGCTCAGTGGAAGGGAGAATGACAGTGCATCATGTGTGATATGAGGAAGGAACAAAAGAGTGTGTCATTTTCCCTCTGCCTGATTGAAAGCAGGCAGCAGTGCTTTAGTAATTAGGCTCCTGCGGATTAGGAGAAAAAATGATTGGGGGCAACTCGCTGGATAGTATGCCGGCCATGCTTTTGTGCCGTTTTTTTCTTCATGCTTTTTTTTATGATGTTTCTTTTTTGTGATTTCAGGCTGTTTTTATCTTCTTTTTTTTGGTGGATTCTGTTGCCAATCACTGTCACAGTGCTCTAATTTTGCAGCATCAGTGTTAAGTACCAACTCTAAATGGAGCTTTTGATGTCGACTCCTGGGGATTTACCAAATAGAGGGTGGAAATCACTGCCAATGAGTTTTAGTCAGAGAAGAACAATAAACAAGGTCAAGAAAAATTTCTTTGTGATTTCCATTCCAGCCAAATAAGTTTTTTACTCCAGATCTTTCATTATCTGCTATGTTTCGCGGATGTGTTGTTAGATTGAAGATGTGAGCTGACTTGATGGGTATCTGTCTTTTATTTATTTATTTATTTATTTATTTATTTATTTATTTGGAGACCAAAGCCTCAGGCCCCAGCAAAGGAATTAGCTAGCGGGTAGCAGTCTGTGGCAGAGTAGCTACATCGAGAGTAAGAGTGAAGAGAAGCCGACACAGGGCTTAATTAAAAGAGTGGGTGAGAGTCTTCTGGTTCCCTATAAGGGGCCACAGCAAATCAGTGGATACCCAACACTGTTATTACCATCAGCAGTGTTGAATTCAGGCTGACTGGAGGGGAACAAAAAGAAACGTGAAAGACAAGTCCAGGAAGCTGTCACCACCTGCACTGCTGTCAAGCAGTGTCGGCCCTGCTTTTACCCAAATAAGCGGAGTTCAGAAGGTCACTTTTTAAATGTACCACCATACACATCACCGATTACCTAGTTAAAATGTAACCAATAGTATAATTACAGGATTTGCAGTCTCCCTGAAGGTTGGATTCATTCATTAGAAAATGGAATATTTTTCAGAATGTTAGAAGTTGTTAATTGTGTTAAATAAAGACTGGGATTTGACTAATTGATTTTGCTGAACTGCTCTAGATGCTCTAATTACTGAAGTATACAGTGCGTGGTCTGACTTTCAGTCATATTACAGCAGCATAGCATAACTCAAGTTACACTCTATTTGTACACATCTCAGTTTAGCTAGTCAGACAAGCCATCTGATGGGATTGTGTGTTTGAGGACTGGTGACCTTAACAAACTTAAAGGAGCAGTATGTAGCCTCTAGCAGTGAGGTTGCATATTGCAACCTCCTGAAAGCACCAACCCCTCCTTGCCCCAGAACCTCCTGCTGTCAGGTATTCTGCCTCTGCCTAAGTGCCTGCCCCAGTTTCGTTTTGCTTCTTTGATGGTTTAATTTAAAGCCTCTTTGCTTTATTGTGATGTTTGTGCTGAATAATAAGCTCAATCTTCCATATTTGAGTTATCAAACTTCTCATAAACAGAATGTAACTGCTGCACCATTTAAGGTGGAATATGAACAAGAAATAAGAAATAAGAAGCTGGCAAATAAGAAGCTGACGTCAGCCTTGTAGTTTGTGCTGGTGGTAATGCTGTAGTATTTACTTATGACACTTCCTGTACCTGTGCTACAGTAGGACATTTCAACAAGGATTCTTTTTCTTTCTACACCTTCCAGTCGGTGCTGTAACACCACCAAATTCAAGCTGCCGTAACAACGCGAAAGGCATTCTCCCCCAGCAAGTGGTTTGTCTGTTCTGGGATACTTTAGCAACTTTTCAGCTCTACATGACAGAGCTGACCTCCGCTGGATGACAACCTGCTTCTATGTAGGAACGAAGGGTTCATAATAATCAAATGTAAACACAACGATTTGTAGTTACAAGTAATTTATGCCTGCTGAGGGGCATGGAAATATGAATTTTCCTCACTTTGTTAAATTCAGTTCTTATGTACTTTGCATACACTCTTAGTTCACATCAATCAGACATAGTACATTTTCCTTCCTTATCATGATGTATTTCAGAGTGAAACATGGTCACGGAGGGTCTCTACCTGGACATTTTTGCACAGTGGTGGGGGGTGGTTGGAATGCAAAGTGGAACATGATATCAGTTAATATTATTTTTCCCTGTCCAATTGTGCAGACAAAGTAATCAAAACTCAGATGACATTTTAGATACTTGACAGAACATAATGGGAAAACGAGGATTTTGTCTTTTAAAAGCTATGCTTGGAAGAATCATCATTAGTTTGCATAACAAATAAAAAAAATGTGTTTTTCTTTTTTTGGTTTCAGGAACAGTTGTGGTCATTCAAATCAAAACATCATATATAGGCAACAAGCATATGGTATTTTCTGTACAGTATATTTTTGTAAACAATTATATATACCAAATTACAGACCATAAGCTTTTGGCAGGCCAATTTTTTACTCCAGCATGTTAAATTCAGCAAATAACCAGTAATTGTGCAGAAATATCTTCTTTGTAGAGGATGTTTAACTTATTTTCACTTACAACAACAGCCTGTTTAATTCTAAAGGCTAAAATAAAATAAAATAAAAAATAAAATACAAGAGAAATGTAAAATAAGGCCCCTTTAAACACTGAGTGTAGACCAAAATTAATTTGGACATAAAAAGGACTTACAGGAGCAGAGAGTGGAATGGCATTTTACTGTTAAAAAAAAAAAAAAAGAAAGTTCCAGAAAACATCATTACTGCGCTGAATCAACTGTTTTTAAACTCATCCATATCATTACACTTATAGACGTCAACTTCACCCCATATTAATATGCAGCATCAGTACACATTAGCGGTTTTCTCCTCTTCCATAGCGATGGTCATTAGCGCAGCTTCTGTATGTCGGCCATGCTAGCATAAAAGGAAGCGTGTGGAGAGCAGCAGACAGGTGTTGCTGGTGCTCAGTGGGGGTTTCTCTGGAGAGCAGAGCGAGAGAGTCATAGGGACACTGGACCTTGCTTCCTCTGTATTAGGTGGCCAGTGGTGCCCCCTGGGGATGGCAGAGCCTGAGAGCTATATTGCTTCAACAAGGCCACTAATGCTCACCTAGCCCACTCTTTTTCTTTTCCATCCTTTGTTTTTATGTCATTGTCATACATGTGGCTGAACATTTTCTTCCAGGCTCTGCTGCCCCGCCCCCTTGCCTTATGTCTCTTACTTTCATTCATGTCCTCCTGTTCTGCTATCTGTTGTCAGCACTGATGACATATTCCAGGGCACGCCAGCTACAGTAGATGTATTGCGTGGGGGTTTGCTGGTGACACTACACAGCTACATTATGAAAAAACCTGTCAGCAAAGCGTCAGTCCTGAAAGATTACTTTGAGCAATCTTTCTTGTGTTCACTTTTTTTTCCCTCCTTTTGTGTTCCCCATCCTTATATCTCTCTGTATAGCTATGCTGCTGAGTGCCCACACACTGCAGCTGGATGGTGCCTGCATGCTCCGCCACCTCTTTGAAGTGTCTTTCTCTTAAATTCAAAAAATGCAAACAGGAAAAAAGGGGGGAAATATCCACTGGTGGGCATAGGACTTATCGGCAGAAGTGGTGCTGGTGGGCATGTAGAGGAGCTTTCAAAGCAGTGCCATCTCCATATGGTTTACACGATAATGCTTTATCCGCCATCTTTCCCTTACTGCCTCTTCGTCTCTCTTGCCCGTGGCTACGTTTCTATCTCTGCATCAATTAGCACATGATTAATACAACAAGCAAGCAGTTTAGAGGTAATGGCAGACAATTAACATCTCATTCCACCATAAAGGGCTATGCTAAATACCCTAGCCATTGCTGTTCTCTGCCTGGAATTGAAATAAGTGTTTGTCCTAATTCGTATGCTATCTAATGTGAAGTGGGCCCACTTTGTATGCCACAACACCATTAATCTAATTAGAGCGAGCTGCAAATGAAGCAGTGTCTCTCCAAAGAGGATGAATGAAGTGCTGCCTTTGTTATTTAGCGCCGTGCCACAGCCGGAGTGCGCTCGCACTTCAAATGCCAATCTTGAAAATTAACTGCCTTGAGCGTAGGCAGCCATACTTGTTGCTGTTTCTCTGCCCCCCCCCCACCTTTCTTTCTCCCTCTGTCTCTCAATCTCGTTCACTATCTAATTACAAGCACGTTGCAAACACAACTGTGCACACCAGTAAATAGAGTCGTAGTAGTGCTGTCATGGGCTTTTTACTGGAGAGACAAAAAAAAGAAAAAGTGCTTGGATTAAATGATGAGTCCTGATTGACAGCGCTACCTTGAGACCAGGCTGATGGAGTTGTCAAGCCAGAATGCTAACAGGCTGCCACCATTCCGACTGCAGATGCACTGTGCACTGGTGCGTCACAGCCATACTTCTTCTCCTGTCTCTCCTGGAAAACACATTGCTTCCATGTTTGAATATCAGCATCCGAGTGAACTGCTGAAAGACGTGAGCATGTTGGGAATGGGTTAAAGTTTAGAGTAGCACTGCAGTGTGACCTCAGCAACAGCGATCTCTGTGGGAAAATGCAGCGTCGGTTTGCATGGGCTGTGTGCTGCGTGCTGCTCAGGGAGGATAACATTACTGCCTTGTGGATTTCACACAAACGCCTCTATGGAAATTTGGTATTAAGGATAGAACCAATATTGAATGCGAAGGATTTATGGCAGCAGCACAGGAATATGGAAGCGTGTATTTAATAAAACAAAGAATTTGAATTGAATTGAGGTTTTGATGCGGTGGACTAGGTCAACGTTAAACTCTGCTCAGAGCGATGGCTCCCCAGAGACCGCATTCTTTCATCTCATAACCTTCATGAAGGTTTTTGAAACGTGTGAATACGTGTTCGTTTCACAGGAATATGTAAAGTAGGCCGGCTGGCGATGCAAGAGACACCTGAAGGCTAATGACTCAGAGGAAATCTCTCACCCTCGTGCCTCTAGTCACCCAGTCTCTCTGTCAGCCACATACAAATGAGAGCAAAGGAGAGAAACAGCAAGGAAAGGGCAAACCAAGACCCCGTTTATACGTTTTGAGTTGCTTGGATCTGTATCCGAATATGATTTGAACCACATACATTTAGACTTGGTTGTCAAACTCATCTACACTTGTATAATATCTGCCTTAAATGCTTCTTATGGCACTTCGGGATGGCAGAACTGTCGTCGGGAGATTGCAAGCACAATCCTGAATGCTGCAACTGTCATTGTGTGATTGCAGGTTCTATCTCCGGTGATGCCATAGCCATTTTCATGTCTGTGTCTCTAAGAGAGCATAATTAGTCTTGCAATCTTGGGTAGAATGACCGTCCCCCTCCTCACGTCACTCATGATGTGCATGAGGCCAGAGTAGTTGGTCATCACCTGAGGTTGCAGAATTGGCAGTTAGTGTTCTCCTCCAAGTGCATTGAGCTGTTGTCAGTTTGATGAGATGCAATAGCTGTAGTAGGTGATTTGTAGTAAGCATGTGCTATCATTTAGCCTGTCAACTTGGTAGCATGGTGTTTTGGAGGGGCTCTACCTAACAGTTGAGATTGGGCATGACTAGATTGGGGTAAAATCTGAGAAATCAAAAAATAAAAATTGTGTCTCCTGAGATGGTTTGAGCAATATATCAGTTTTAAATATATTTCCATATGTATTTTTATGTGAATGCTGCATATTCAGAAATAATCCTGACACTTGAGACTAGCTGTAAATGGATTTTAAGTGGCTGTTTAAGCATATAAGTTATATTCTCTTGTGTTCAAGTGGCTAGCTCCAGCGGTGTCCAATGCAGAGTCCCTCAACGGCCTTCCTCCCTTGATCATGTGCATTCTGTGTCAAAGGGCATGGGAGGCTGCAAGTGACCACCCTTACGCCACATTTGGTCGCCGGACTCCCCCCTCCCTTTCTCTTTCATTCTGTCTCCCCTCCGTTTGACGACACTGGTTTTCATCTCCTAAAACAAAAGCTAACTGTTTTGCTCGGAGCCAGATCAAGGGCCTCCTTTTTCCTCCAGGAGAGGTGGAAAAACAAACACGGTGTTCAGCGATACCTTCTGTCGCTTCCAGGCCCACATCTGCAGTACCGCCACTCTCCGGCTCCTCCAGCCAGCTGCTGGTAAGGCTGTGCTGTCTCCCTAGTACACCCCCCCAACACCCCCCACCCACCGCCTTCCAACGCAGCACTCCCCAGGGAAAGGCCTGTTTATCAGCCGGCCTGCCAACCACATGATGGAACCCCCAAGGAGCATCAAACGGCTGTGCCCGGGGGGGTGGTGATGTGGGTCAGGCCCTGCTCCGGGCCTGTGCACATACTCTCGAAGTATATACTCTCAGCTGTGGACACACACATGCCCATGATCATCAGTCTTGTTTTCACTGTAACTTTGACATATTTCAGTTTCATATATGCCATAGGAAGGAAGGCTTATCCAGGATGGGATTCAGTGGAAAACATAAATGATAATGTATTAATTGTTGATAATTAAATTGTGCTATCAATTATACTTTTTTTGTTTACTCCTTAAAGCGGTTGTCTAGGAAAAAGACATTTGATGGTCAGACAGTGTCCAGAGAAGTTTGTTTCTTTAATTTTCCACTAAAAACTATAAAGCTAATGTAGCTAACAAGTACTGAAAGCCAAGTCCATGTGCAGGGCAAATGTACATGGTCAGTGTCTGAAGTGTGTATAAAGTTGAAATTGAATAGTGCAGAATTTTGAAGATCTTCAATTTGATTTGTTGTCTTTGTTTTAAATTTTCTAAATTCTAGAACTTTCTGTTGTTTTATTTCCAAATGCAAAATAACAAAAAAGAACTTTCATTGTGGTACCCGACTTTTGGACCCTGCTATGTCTATAAAAATGGATAAATTCAGGTTTCAGAATGAACATTATTACATTTTTAATGATGCAATATAGATCATTATTTAGTTATTTAATCAACCATATTTGGGGTAAGGGAAAAATAACTTTCTTATAGCTACATACCGTACATATTAGATACATAACGGTTATTAAGGTAATCACAATATAAAGGGTATTTTAAAGACTACTAAGTTTTCAACAAATATGCAATATTTTTGTTAATATTTGTGGATCATTTTCAGCTTTGTTTTCTGCTCGTACACTTAGTTAATGGCCAACAAATTTTACTGATCAGTGAGTTGTGGGGTCAAGCATGGTTACCAATCAGTAACCACGATGTAACTAATATGATTTCAGTCTCCACAGCTTCAGGCTGTGGTTTCTTGTTTTACAGCTTTGTCGTGCACTTCCTGAGGGGAGTACATTGTGGCTGATTGTTGACACTCTCTCTGACATGCATTGTGGGCTTGCGCAGTGTGCTGTACTAGGTCTCTCTGGATTATGCCTCCAGATAACACCAAAGCTGTGGCTGTTGATGGCCCGTTGAGGCCCTATCCAGCGTCCGCCTCCCATCCTACACACACCCTCATGTGTATTTTAATGAGACTCGCCGTCCCGCCAGCACTTCATTGCGGACCCTCCTTTTAATCTGGCGCGGCTCGAGTCCAGCAGGGCGGCGTGCCGTAATGGGCCGCTCTCATTTGGCTGTGTCCCGCCGCGTCTCTCGTTCACTTGGCGCGCCATCACAAGCCGTTGCTCTAATTGCTGCCGTCCCGACTGCGTGCTTTAGCCCGGTGGCCTTGTGCATGGGCTCGGCACTGCTCCAGCTTTGCTTCGGCTCCTCCACCCCTACTTCCCACACGGTGGGAAGGATGGATGCGCACACAGAGGCGTTTGCGACACCCAAATGCATATGAGCAGGGGTTGTACAGTCTACCCCTCACGCTCTGTAATTGCCACGTGCTCTTACAAAAAATAACACTATTAGATGGCTCAATTTATTTCCTCTACCTCCATTTAACCCCTTTGATCTGACCGGTAGAGGTCCCTGGATACAACTCTGCGTTCTTGTTAGGTATTGCCAGTGTACCCATCTTCACTGTTCGGTTATGGAAAAAAGGGGAAAAATGAACGGAAAGGTACCAATCTGCTCCCATCAAATATAATGTATTTTGCATTTTCCAGGAAGGGAATAAAGAAAGGAACTCCACCTTTTTATCCATGTGTTTGGGAAAAGCCATGGTTCTGTTCGTGCTGCAGCATTGCCACTGGTAGTGTGCAAGAGGCCTAAGGTCCTTATGTAATGTGGCAGTGGCGTGGAGGGTGGAGTGACTACTCTGGCCCTCCTGATGAAGCACTTTCCAGCCTCTTCAGACCCTGAACCCTGAGACCAAAGGGACTATTCTGCCACTCTTTCATCTCTCTGAGCTGCCACTGGTCAACTCTGGCTGAGCCTGCATTATTTACCACTCTTACCTGAGCCTAACCTCCCCCAACTTAGCATGTGTGCACCACACCTTCAGGAAACATGCACAGATAGACAGCTTTGATAAATAAATAAACAATAGATGGTATGCATGAATCAGAGATAGGTTGCCATCTTCTGGACTACTGCTAAAACATCACCACACCAGGCCCAGGAGTGACGCTCCTCGTGCATATCCTCACCTGAACCAGTCTGTCTTACAGAGCATAATAGATGTTTTGACAAGCGAGTATGCTGTTTGTGTAGGAATAATGATATTAATAGCAGGACTTCATTGAAGATGAGCTTCAGGCTTGAGGTAATATTTCCTGTCTGGCTTTTCTCCATTCATTACCCCGCCACTGCATGCTATGTACTGGAGGAGGGCTTTAATTAGCACGGCTCATGCTGGAAGGGCCTGGGAGTGCAGCCGTCAGCCCATTGACAAGAGGAACAGGCCAGGGTCTTAGGGTGTTGTGTTTGTGTGTATGTGTCTGGATGGGAGGTGGGGGTTGGTGGTGCATAGGTGTTCAGCTGAGTAAGCCGGCTGCCATGCTGAGTCGGCACAGGCCCCAGATTGTGCCAGAAGACAGCATGGCTCTCTCACTCGCATGCATGCGGTGTGGTGGTGGTGTCCGTCAAGCCAGGGAACAAACAAGCGGGACACAGCCTCTCTGGCCCCAGTAGACATACTCAGAGTGGAATACTGGGGTGACCAGTGAACTGGGCCAAAGAGGGCCATTTGCTTCTTTGCTAACGATAGATGCCAAATGAAATATTCCAAATCCTGAAAAAAACAGGTTCAGTTCAGTAACTTAATCAAATTATGGGTGCACGGAGTTGTATAAAAGCAACACCTGCATTCTCTAATGCAAAATAACAAAACTTCATTTCAGCTTGTCCTCTTAAATCTTTTCAGCTTATCCATCATTAATTTTTATGGGAGATATCTCTTCTGGCCAGTATGCTCAGACAAGGTACTAAGCTGTCATGGGGGTGGGGGGGGGGGGGGGTGGTACCCCTTGTCACTTATATCACTCTCTTATATGCTGTGGGAATATAACATAATGCTCCATATTGCATTGCAGCTGTATATCGTTACTGCCCAAAGAAAAAGAGGCCAAAAACCTAATTTAACTTTGATGTAAGTCAATGGAAACAGATATTTTCCCAAGCAATTTTGAGCCATTTCTGTCAGTCTGTTATTCATGAAATGTTCACACAATGTAAACGGCAGCTACTGTGTTTCAAATGAGGCATAAAAGTAAAAATGGAATTACATGTTTTTCACTGGGCAGTGACAATATATATTTACTGTATTTTTAAACTGCAAGGACTCCATACACCCTGCCTTAACTCCAGGTTACTATACCATATTTACTATAGTTTTATATTTGAAAATATTTGGTTATCAAAAGGTACAAATACATACTTTTCCCCCTAAAAAAATATATACTCTTATAAGAAGATGAACAAAAATGTTCCCACGCAGTACCTTTTTTCTGGCCAATTTGTATTGTTCACTCAAATACAAAGCAAGTGCATTTACCTGGCTCATGTTACTTTCCTTAATAAAAGTAAATAAAAGAAAAAAGGAAATGCATTGACTTGTTGTCCGTTGTTGATTCCGATTATGTATCCCAGCTTTCAGCTGCACTCATAAAAACAAAGACACCAAGAAGTTTGATCCCATAGAAAAAATAACCACCTTCGATTTCCTTAAAGCACCTTTCAAATGTTTCAGCTGAATTTTTTCTACTATAAATAAATAAAAACTTCAGTTGCAAGATTATTGGCATCACTCCCATATCCTAAAGTAGGAGCTGCTCTCTTGTTACAGTTTTTGACAAACGTAACAAAAGTGCACCTTATAATGCATGTGAATTTGTATTTTGTGTATGATTCTGATGGTTTGATGGTTATCAACTATGAAGTTGCACAATTGTAATCATTTCAGAGGTCTGCAAGCGAATGAACGGACTTTGCAACCCATCTCAGAGCATGGTGGGCTGCAGTCCGGTCCTCAGTGCCACTGAAGAATGTAAACACCTGCAGACAGAACCAGCTCCTTTATTTCCTACAATAATGCCCTTCAGTGTCTCTAATCGTCCTGCAGTTGGAAAGAGATCCATTATAATTTCATGGCTGAGTAGTCGAGAGAGAACAATGGTTTCTTTTAAAGGCTTTGACAAGTTTGTTCAAATTTACCTGCATTCATCCTTTCAGCCTGTAAAACATATGCTCAAATGAACTTTTAAAGACCCTCCCAGCCTTTCACACACCACTAAAGCGTTCATTCGGCAGCCTCTGAATGTGCTCTCCTCCTTGTTACAATTCAGCTGAAGAAAAGACAGTTGTGCACTCATTCAGCAGGACAAACCAAATTCTCTTGTTCCTGTTTCTAGTGATGAAAAAAAGCTCTGCAAAGTTCTTATATAGCAGTTATCACAATCTCTTCACCTATCAGTGTAAAATGCTCAGATATTACCTTTATTACATGAAGCATTAGTGAAAAACCTTAAATTATGACAGAAAAAAAAACTCTTTTTGAAATGTTACCTGGCTACACATGATGGTAATTTTCATCCTTAACTGATCGAGGGTGGATCTGTTACTTGAGATAAATCCCCTATTAAATCTTATAATCATCAAAATCAATTAGAACATATTGCAAAGCAGAAAACATTCATTCAACTCCAGCAAATATACGATATGAATGTTCAAACAGCATAAACTGCTTCAAAGATACACTCATGCACAGCAACATCCAGTCTTTTCCTTTCAACCACTGTTTAATTAGTGTTTAACCAAATCAGTTTTATTAGATTTTCACTTTAATTGTAAGTGTAATTTGTTCTTCAGTTTAAACATATTTAAATCATATTTTCTAGTTGAAGAAATGATGGAATTAACCCCTCAAACTCTAAGAGAGCCTTTTCACTCTAATAACCACAAAACTTGCTTTTTATTCATAATGATAAGATTAAAATAATCATAAAACTAGAGTTCAGTGGCTTCATGTCAGACTTAACAAAGACCTTTATTTGATGATATTAAAAAACTGGAACACAAGGCAGAAGCAATATCTCTGTGAGGGGAAAAACAATTATTTGCCCTTTTTGCTTTAATAACTCGTCTTTCTTCTTTTACACAGTTAAGTCTCTCTCTCTCTCTCTCTCTCTCTCTCTCTCTCTCTCTCTCTCTCTCTAACTCTCTCTCTCCCTCTCTCCTCCTCCTCCTCCTCAGCTGTGTGCTCTTGCTATGTGAACGTGGTGTGCTGTCCTGGCCTTAACTTTTCAGAGTTAGATTCAGTTATGTAAAGAGACATAAAGATACTTCTGTGGCTCTTATATTTGTTGAGTAACACAGTGGGATCATGTTGGGTGTGTGTGGGGAGGTGTTGAACTGATACTGTATGAATGCTCGCCGAGTCTTTGTCTGTCAGTGGCTTGTAAGAAGTGAATTCAGCTGTCCAGCTCGAGTGCTGCCGGCCCCTCACAGCCTCTCAACTTCTCTTTCTTATTTGATTTGATTGCCATGTCTAGTCTTTTCTTTTCTAAAGACCTTTGTGTTTTCCTTTTCTTGTTAATAATTTAATGGTGTGTGAAACCAATGCAAGCAAGAAGGAGTGACACCGAGCTCTTTTTTCCCTTTATTCAGGGGAAACAAAGCCGCTGGTCTAAAGAGTCAGTATGCATTAACATAAACCTGTGCAACTTATTTATTCTGACATGGTTCACATAATATGATACAGTATAAGATGAATTTGGATGGTATAGGGCATTTAATAGAATTCTATTTTTCTCTTTTATTTATATATACTGACATATATAAAATTAAACATGTATTCAGATTTCAGATGAGTAAATGTATTATTCCTTAACCAAACCAACATTATAAATCAATATTGTGGACAATTTTACTGAACATTTATGAATCAACCTTAATTTAATATATTTTTTAATGTTTTTTTTTTATGTTGTTAGTTGTTGTTAGCATGTTTTATTGGTTTAATTGCTTTAACATTTATGAAGGGAATCTAAAACATCTTTTTTTACCATAAACACTGACACTCTTTTGCACAAATCTAAAATAAAATAAATAAACAGATAGACAGATAGATAGATAGATAGATAGATAGATAGATAGATAGATAGATAGATAGATAGATAGATAAACAAACAAATAACTAAATAACTAACTAAATAAATAAAATTGTGCTCATTTTAGTTACTTTTAAGAGATTAAAAAGGGAAACAGCTATGTATCAGTATTCATAAATCATCCATTTATTGCTGCCTTACAAATTACTAATTCTATTTCTATTTCTAATTTTTCTGTTTCTAATATACATGCTTAGTATTTAAACAACCAATATTGCACATTTACACTCACCCCAAGAAAGAAACATTGGAACTATGAAAGGCACTTATAAAACATATGTATTTGTAATGAAAGTCTGTAGAACTGATAATATACGTGCGATACTAGATAATAGAGAAAAGCTGCAAAATTTGTTATCAGTTTAGATTCTAAATGACTTTGAATATGCTTGATTACGTGGAAGCTCTGCAAGTGATGAGAAGCGTAGAGTTGAACTCAGATGAAGCCGGCCTAACCGGTTTAGCATATTATGTTTTGATACTTTATGTCAAAGCAGTTGAGAAAAGCCTGCAAGTTAGTGATGGAGGGTGGGCCTGCTTTGGTCAGACTGTATGAATCTGTGGTGACTGAGTGAAGCTCGCTTCATAATCATGCTTGCTCTCTAATGATTGACAGGCTTTTGACGGGAGTATTGTGGCAGTATTTAGCAAGGTCCCCGGACTCCCGCAGCTAAAGTGAATTTTATGGAGTCGTCGGTCAGTCACACACATAAAGCGAAGTCAAGCAGCCTCTACACTCATGCAAATGAATGTGTTTCACATCCTGTCATGTGCGATATGGTACTTGATCACTTTGTTGAGAGCAATAAATACGCACACACACACACACAAAGTGTGACAAAGTGTGTGTGTGTGTGTGTGCAATAATTTGGACAAAGAAGTCCATGAGGACCATGTGGGTGTATTTCCAGCCCTGCCCCTGTCCCGGTGCCTGAGCCCTAGGCAGAGTGGAGTACATTAACAGACCTAATTTACAATGTATGTACTCTGCCGGCTGGAACAGTGACTGAAATGTGCTGCTTATGCGCTTGGCTAACAATGCTTAGCATTCAATTGGGGGAGAATCTGTTGTGCTTCTGTAATGTGCCTGTAATTATGACTTATTAATGGAGAGATTACGCAGTGAACTGAGCAAGGAAATAAACATGGAGTCATTATCCAGGGTTATGGAGCTCAAATGAGTTTGCATATTAAAGGAAAATAGGAAAGTAAAGCTTGAATTAATTCTACAAATGAAACTTGATATAATCTTGCTGGTATGAAATAATTCTGCATTTTAGTAAATGATGTAAATGCTTTCTTTAAATCAAATTGGATTTTTTAAAAAGATATTTAATTTAGCCCTGTTCCCTGTTAGCCCTGTCGGATATAATGTCAAAGTTATTTGGAAATGAAGTGAGGGAAAAATGCACCTGCATTATAACTTTACTCTTTTATTCAGCACTCATATGCTGAATATCTCCCTGTAATATCATGACATTTCACTAGCAGATGGAAAGAATGCTCATTTAGTAAATGGCATTTTGATTGTACATGTAAATGCTCTGGCTCTGATGATATCCATCTGCATAATTAGTCATTTTAGTAATAGGAACACAGCAAGTGAGACTTTAATTGGACCCATTTAGATGTTTTGAAATCTTATAGTGCATTAACACCCCCCTCCAAAAAATGTAATGAATAGATTAAATAGAATAAAAATTAATTAAGTAAACTAAAACGAGTGTTTGGCACTAGTGTGACCGTTTATATACATTAACTATATAGATATAGATATATAAGTTACATAAAAAATGATATAAAAGTACAGTATAAAAAGTTGTTTTTATTCCTAGCACTTTTAAATCAATTCTGAATTTGAACTCTGTTCTTGTCCATTCCTCAACAACAGTGATTATGTGCAGTATAGTGCAAAAGTCTGAGGCACCCATAAAACATATATATTTTTAAAATGATTTTTATTACACAAAATAGAAAAGAACATTAATATCATAAGTAGTGATTTAAGATATCAGTGTTTTCATTTAACCATATTCACATTTCTGCTTGATGAAGTCCAGTATAAATTGTAGATATCATCCAATACCTAATTTAGCTCAGTCAATACTTATTTACAATAAATCATGTGTGCTGATAATGAAATTTAATGAATCAGTGTGATGGAGTGCAAGAGAAAACTGGAACCTAACCTCCATTCTTCTAAACAGTTTTAAAGCTAAATAGCTTGGTACTTTTTACTGTATTTATGTTTATTTAAATTTATTGTATAGTTGCATTGTGTTTTACTGGTAAAGAGATACATGGTTTTAACAACTTGCTTAAGTGCCCTTTGTACAGCAGACTGGGGCTAAAATTAATGCTGCTTTTTGGTTGTTTTCCCATACAGTTAATCTAAAATAGTTTTCCAAAAACACTTCCTGAATTATCACCTTTTTTCTGCTTGCCTAGAGAAGATGTGTGGGTTTATTTTTGTAGGCAGCACTGCCCCCATAGGCCACTTTGAAGAAGTGCAGCCTCAGGGCTCTGCTGTAATAAAAAATGTATAACAATTATATTGCAGAGCCTTATTCACATTTAATAGCTCAATTCATTTTTAATATAGTCCACTGCAGCATATACCAGTCATGTTCAAGTAGATGTTTTACAATTATGGGCCCAGTTATGCTTGTATGAATTATTTATTTCATAGCTGATTTGTAATATGATCATATTTATTTCTTAAAGGGGCACTTAGAAAAACATTACAAAAAAGCTTACAGAGTTCCGTTATAACCTATGAGATATATTTTACGGAGAATGTGTGATATTTAGTCAGATGTGTACGGGTAGGGGGAAAAAATCTCAGAGCTGAAAGGTCTAATTGCTTTTTTATGATCTAGCAATCCTGGAGGAAAATGTGGCGTAAAAAACAGGGCCTAATTAAAGGATTTTCACTTTGAGGAGCAGGCAGCAGGGTTCACACTGATTGTCTTTCGTGGGTAGTTGCTCAGCGGCAGAAGGTGATGCTGGGGTGAACCCCCGTTACCCTCTGAGCCTTCTGTTAAATTTGGCAGAAAAAACACTGAGCCTGAGTAAGAACAAAGCCAGAGCGCTCTCCATAGAAATAAGGAAAGGTTCAGGAAGAATAGCCTGATTTGTCCCAGTCTACTGCCCGATTCGGTGCTCGCTCTCACAACGTGACATTTAGAATAGACAGGAAGTCTTAGCTTTTAGCCCTAAACTGCCTAAATGACTGAGGTTCTTCAGGGTTTTTTATATTTGCCCTGTACAACAGATGCTGTGCATTAATTGGCCTGTGCAGGCTTGACCCTGGGTCCCTAACTGAGAGCTTTAAAGCACGTATTTGTTATTCTCCTTAACCTGGCCGACACTGTGGGTGTTTGCCTGCACGGTGTTTCTCACTTTTACGGTTTCTAAATTGGTGTGGGATTTGAAACAGCAGCAGCTATAGGCTTTTCAGAGTCCTCGATGAGGCAGTAAGCTTTGTTGACTCATTGATGAGGCTGGAAGCTCTTCTCTTTATAATCTCCTCTCATAGCCAGCAATATGACTGATGGACCTGTCTGCAGTATGGATGTTTAATGCAGTGGAGAGCCATATGCCACTGGCACCGTTCCCCTCTTGGCAGACCTGGAATGGAAGGGGAAAAACAGAAAAGAAACCACAGAAACAAAAGAAAAAGAGATCCACTTCTACTACCCCTCCTACGCACTGGCCAAGGTGTCTTGTATCTCTGTGGTTCTTCGTTCTGTACTACAGCAGCAATAGCCTGCCTTCCAGACTACTTTCTCCACCTCCCCCGGCCCTAAAAAGTGGAGGATATTGTGTTTTTAATAACAGTGAGAGGACATGCGAGCTGAGAGCTGATCTTGGATGGACTTTTCCATCTGTTGGGCCGGGTAACCCCCCCACCACCAAACACGCACCCCGTGAGAGGAGCACAGCTGTTACTGTACAGGCTGTCCGGGGAGAGGATCACACCCCTCTCTGCTGCTCCAGAGTGAGCTGGGCGCTGTGCAGCGAGGCTTTGCGGCTGCAATTTCAAACCTCTTTAAATCATTTCTTCATGCTCGCCAGAAATGAATAATGCACGCATTAACTGGTGCCGCTTAATAAATTTCCGTCTCAGCGCTCCATATTTTCAATAAGAGAGAGCTTCATTTCTTTTTTTTTAGGGCGGAGAAAAAAATACAGCTCAGAGGTTCCTCTGATGATTTTCGACCCTTTCACCTTAAGGACAAAAAGTGTTACTCTATATAAAACATGGGCTTAGCTGTAGCTTACAACAAAAATTTGAAGTGTTTAGCAATTAATTTATTTGCTTAGGAGAAAAAGTAAAGATGTCTTAAACAATCAGAACATATTGTTCATTTTAACTTAAAAGGCCCTCATTTTCCCTGAAGTCCTCTCATGAGATTTGTGTGGTTTTATGTACCAAAAATAGTCTTTGGTGTAGTTTTCCAACCTTACTTCTTTATTTGATTAAACTTTGTAGTTGTCAGAACAAACTCTATCTCAACAGTTTGGAAACAGCAACAAAAGTTAGGAATGTTTTTACCTTACAATACAATACAGTAATACTACATTTATGTATGCAAATTTGTTCATTAAACCATTTCCATAATGCAGGCCCAGTAGTATTTGTAGTTATCATTCAGTACCTGGTTTGGCTAATCAGTACTTCATTAAATAAAATCAAAGGTGCTGGTGATACCGTTTTATAGATCCATGGAATGGATGGAGGCATCCAGGAGAAAATCTGGAACCATGCTTGGTTCTTTAAAGACCAATTCTAATGATATATGGTGTTTTACTGGCATAAACACACATATTGCCAAGATAAATGCTTTAAAACAACAAAAAAAGTGCTTAGGTGCCCAAGACATTAGCAAAATCATAGACTGATTTATGCCAATTTGCTGGTCATCAGGGCTTATTTTAAGTGAGGAAAATTTGGCTTTCCATGATATTGGCCCTTTCAAATATTTTTTTTGTTCTAAAATTAACAAGGTTATGAATGCCCAACCCCTGATTCAGTGATAAGACAACAAACAGATGAGATGTCTGACCATGTCTGAGGGCAGAGTTGGCCTGGCATGTCCATGATATTAATTGTGCGAACTTGGGCCAGCAGCTGGCTGTCCTTAATGAATCACAGGCAGTGGTAAAATGGAGGAGTACAGGCTGTGTGTAGTGAGGGACAGTCTGGTCTCTTTAAAACACCTCACTGTGTATCACTGAGTGAGTGGTAAGGAAGCGGCGAGCTGCTCCGTAACAGCCGTGCTCGCGCACTGAGCCAGTGGAGGAGAAAAATGTGCATCAATTAGACGGAGGGTCGCCCAGCTCCATCACAAGATATTAGGATTGTTTAAGGGACCGCAGGGTGAAGCAGGGAACATTTTAGACGGAGCACCGCTCACAACATCCTGTCAGATTGATTAGCAGTCTGTCAGACAGGCTCTCATCTGTAAAATGGGATTCAGAGCTGATTCGGCTCTGAAACGTGGAGCCGGAGTCAGCCACGGTGCAAAGAAAGCACTACAATTTCAGATCACTGACTGGATAAACACGCTTGTTCTTTGACATGAATTCAACCTGCCTGAGGATCAAGTCTTGGACCATTTCCAGAACTGTTCATGTGGATACAGAAATTGCTATGGTATTATTTGTAGGCACCTAACATTGTTATAAGGATGGCAACAGAAATTCAGTATTCACTATGATGACAGTTCTCATATATGGCCCATTCTGTCAGTCGCCTTCATGGAATACATAAGGCATAAGGCTATGAAAAGGATGCTGTTGTAGAATGTGTATGACTACTGCAAAGCAGTTTCTGTGACAGTTTCTGTGGCGGTCTTTCTCCTTTTGCTCAATTCATCACTGCTCCACTGCTTTTCCCATGCTGCAATGCTTCTGATTTTACTCTAATAGCTAAGAGTTTACTCCTCTTCAAAACAATTGATTTTCCCCATAAAGAAAAAAGTAAATCTAACAATATCTTCTCTTTATTATTTATTTATTTTCCCCAGGATCAAAATGATCATAGCACACACGATATGACAGCATTATTCTGAGCAGGAACACAGAACTTGTTGACATGAGAGACACCTGACCAAAAACAAGTCACACACTGATATTTCATTGGATCACTTTTTGCTTTGGTGATGTTGGGCTTTTGCCATGGTATTGTTTCAAAAGCCTTATGTGGCATCCTAACATTTATATCTTTCCAGAGTTGAACAGTTTTTGGCTAAGATCTTGTATTGACAACAGGAGAGTCAAAACACTGTAAAGTCTTCTCCAGTACAACCCAAAGACTTCCACTCTGTGGTGGCCAGTTCTTGTATGAAAATGGTTTGTCAGGTTCCCCAAAGCACTCTTCAACAATTAAATTTCTATGAGTGTCAACATATGCCTGTGCCATCAGAGAATAAAAAAAAATCTATTGATGGGATAATCTGGTCATTCAGTATATTCAGGTAGTCAGTGGACCTCATTTAATAACCACATACAGTTCCTGAGATTCAACTTGACCAACTGAAGCACCCCTAGATCATAACACTGCTTTCAGAGGCTTGTGGAGTGGGCACTACGCATTGATTCATGTACTTCCCTTCTTACCCTGATACTCCCACTGCTCTGGAATGTAATGTAATGTAAGTCTGGACTTGTCAGACCACATGACCTTTTTTCATTGCACCAGAGCCCAATCTTTATGCAAACCTAAGGCTTTTTTCCCCATCTTTGCTTGATGAAGAACAATAATTTGACTTCCTAAAACAAGCAATTTCTTCTCCATGACTACAGAACACGTCTTCCCACATGGTTATTTAAGACATAAGACACTGCTACCTGCATCAGTTCGGGTTAACAGAATTGTTGCCAGCTGAAACATTTTAATCACTGCAGTAATTGTCCAATCAAATGCCACTCTTAAGTATTTATTTAAATCCAAGCAGAAACTTTTCTTTGGTCAGGCACTGTGGGTAAAGACAATAATAACAAACAAAATAACAACTGCCAAGTCCGCTAAAATGACTAAGACTGTAAACAAGCAACATACTTGACTGTACAAAGATGTACAAAATGTAGAATTTCTGCATAATTCAAACGTTGACTGAGTCATTACTTTACACTGGTGGCAATAAGAACCAGCACATACCATTTTTATTAACTGTCCAAAACAACCAGTGAATCTAAATATATAGTCTTATGTTTTATATGTATTTTTTATAATTGTAATATACTGGAAAATCTAAAACTGTGTTTATTTAAAACACTATTTTGCCTTAAAATCCCCTTTGTGCACACTCGGCCTTGAAAGTGTTTTTAAAATGTGTTTCAAGTCAAACTCTTATAACAGCACTATCATAAAACAATGTCTGGAACATCAAATAATGTCTCTTTAAACATTTAATATTAGATAGCTTTTATAGGCATTTAATAATTTGGATGTCTGGTTCCATTGTGAATAACATGATAAGTTTCTCTGGAACTGAGAATGCCACATCAAACCACTCTAAATGACTTTGGTCTTGTTGTTTTCATGTTAATATGCAGAACTGTTGAATAATCAGTGGAATGCACCCTTTACCTTTTCTGTATTTTTCTGAGTACTTTAAAGGAAAAGAAAAAAATGACCCTCTCAGTCCTGAATAAAACTCAGGAGCTTACTGACTATTCTGCCACTATTAGTACTGTGGTGTGAAAACATGCAGCACTTGGCTATAAAATTTTAAATAGCCAGTCAGGAGGCCAACGCTAAATATTAAATGCCAAGTGTAAACCAGACAAAACCAAGACATGAGAGCTAGTTTAGCAGGAATGCTAATCTAATTGTATTGAAATTATGTTCTTCATCAGTAAATTACAAATTGAGATTAACCTGATTTTAATATTTCTTAGTTGCCAGTGTTATTACCAATTTAGAAAGAGATCTTATATTAGCAGCAAGACATTTTGTTAACGTCAAAGACTCATTTGGGACCTATAAACTACTTTAAACCACTCGGATCTATGACCACTTTAAATGTAAGAAATTTAGGGTCATGCAGCAATGTTTTAATAGCATGTATATTGATAACAATAAGTTGATGTGTGTATTTAAATGAACTAAAATATTAAATTCACAAATTAAATTCACATGTTACAGGAGGGCAAGTTGACCCACTGATGAAACCCTGCAGACCATCACTCAGTAGTGCTTGAGAGAAATAAGACATTGTATTATTCATTATATAAAGCATCTCCTTAAAGCTCGGTTCACTAATCCTAGACTGAAATTTGTGGAAGACATTATCACTATTGATAGGTTCTAAACCTAAGAAAGATGGTGCAGTCATTATAAGTAGATGAGAGAGACAATATTTGAATGGACAATTTAAAGCTTAGATTATCCTCTGTTCAGATCTTGGGTAAAGATAACCTCTGATTTGAGGCTTTAGTGTCTATGCAGGTTACCTTCTCAGTCTTATGCACAAGAAGTTCATGGGTTTCCTCTTCTAGAGACTTTGATTATTTATCTTTATATTATTTATCTGACAGCTAGTAAGCAGCATTAGCTTGACAAGCCCTTTTACCCTTACTTATGATTACCATCTATAATGGAGCTAGATACCAAAGCATTTTCATTCAGTCTTAATAAACTGTTGTATTATTCTCATTAAAGCTGGGAGAGTATGCATGTACTGATCCAGCTTTTATAAAGTGGAACTAATTTAGTCTTATTGTGTTAAATAAATAATAATGTAGCAGCTCGCTAAATTAAAGGACTTGTGGTCAATAAACTGCTAACTGAAGGCCTATGCTGGTTAATAGAAACTGTATGTAGCTGAAGGCCTACAGGCAGTAGAGAATGAGGCTATTTTAGAGACAACGGTAATAGACAATGTAGCCATTATAATTACTGGTATACCGAATCTGTAATGATGTAAACCAAATGTAATTATGTATCATACTGGTACACCGAATCTGTAATGATGTAAGCCAAATGTAATTATATCTTAAGTAGATGTTATAACATGACTAGGGCAACTGGAGGAATGTGCGCATACTACTAGAAGAAATGTAACTGTGATACCAGCGCACTGTGATTGATAATACTGAAAAGTTTTTTTTCCCATATTCAAATGTTAAGACAAAAACAAATCTTAGATCCAAAACCTTATTATGTCTAAAGAAATGTTTTTTTCCCCCCCATGGTCAATGAGCCATAATGCAGCTTTGAAACTTCATTTTATGTGATTTTTTTTTTGCAGATCTAAGGGGACAAAATGCAGTAGTTTTTATACAATGGTATGCAAAAGTGTTGATGGCTTTCTAAGTGAACAAAAGTTAACATCCTTTACAAGCAAATTTTACTGCAGAATTTCTATTTATTTGTTATTCTGTAAAATGTGCCATACCTTTTGCACAGGTTGCATTTTTTAAATTTGTATTAAAATGTGCAGAAACGTATTCGCTGTGGTGGTTGTTACTAAAACAAGGAGTTGGTGGTGGGAGTTTCTAAAACATGAATTCAGTATGTCCTCCGCTGTCAGAGCTCCTGTGTAAAAAGTACACTGAGAATATAGTGTGGGGAAAAGGGAATAGACATGAGTTTTCAAAAACATTAGCATCAGTGTTCAAATATAAGAAGCTGTACAATGTCCCTGCAGGAAACGAGGAAACATATTAGAAACAAAAATGGAAACCCAGATGCAGAGCATTCTAACTGAACGACCATGTACTATCATCGAGTCTGTTTTTTCTTTACAGTTTTTGCAGAGGGTACACATGCCTGATCCCACCACTGATGTGCAAGCTTTTAGGTACTGAGCTATTACTTCCCTCACCACTGACATCTACCCTATTCTGGGCCTACCTTTTACACCTGTGCTTCACACTGTAAAAACAAACCAGCCTCTCCTCTGAGCTGTATTTGTCAGACCAGCTCTTCAAACGTTCTCTGGCAGCGGTAGGAAGCAGGTGAAAAAATAGAAGTGTGCTGAACTTTCAACCGAGGAGCAGACTTGTTGACTGAAGTTGTGTCCTGGGGTCAGCCCTCACTCAGCAGTAACTTTCAAGAAGAGCCAGCATGTGAGAGATGCCCCTTGGGGATGGCGTCCAGCCTCCTTTGAAGCTTTCATTCCGTGCTGTGCTGTTTTCTTTTTGGCCACGGCCGCTGGCTTCCTGCTTGGGGTGACCCTTGGGCTCCCGCACATCACTACGCGCACTTGCAAAACACCTTTCTTACATTAACTACAGAGGGATTGGAGGCAACGAAGGGCCATGATCCATACTCACCAACACGTCACTTTGATACTCTGGAATGTGGGTAAACAAACACACTAACAAAAGCCACCGAGTCAGTGATAGCCTCATACCTTCGTGGCACACTCACAGTAACTGATGTTTTACAATGCAATTTGTTAATCAGACTGGAGCGGCACATTCTTGGTCAATGGCCAGTTGTAACATACTTTACAATTACAAAGTCAAATAGACTAATAAACAGACAGCCAGCTGACATAACATGGGGTCACAGATGAAAGTCCAGAATGAAAGACAAGATGGTAGATATGTTCCACATGCCTTGAGACTACAAGCCACATGTAACCCAAGAACTTGTCTGTTACAAACCCATAGTTAAGAGCTGAAAACACCCAAGACAATGACTATTTTACATCTATGAAAAACTGTACCCATACAAAACTGTACAGTATAAATTAGGATTTTTTTCTTTAATTATTTTCTTGCCGTGGGCATCGTACAAAGGAGGAATTTATATATCAATGTGAATATCAAAATCCATTTTAGCCAGCTGTCCTTTGCCGCTGCTCAAGCTTGCGTTTCAGCATGTTGTAGTTTTCGTTGGTTCCTGGAGCGTTGGGATCCAATTTTAAAGAGAGTTCATAATGCTTCTTAGCCAATTCCAGCTTCCCCCAGCGATGGTACAGAACAGCTGCAACACAGAGGTTCCTTGGTATCACAAACATTAAAATAACCCCTCATTAGCCTGTATGGGAGGCTGATCATCGTTCTCTCCAGCCTTGTTCACTGATTTATGCCAATAACAGAACAAAAGTAAGAATTTTAACAGGAGTTCTAATGGCAATATCTGAAAGCAGCCCACAGAGACCGAACCCCAATACGGCACAACAGGTCTTATGAAAGACTTACCAAGATTGCCATGGCAACTGGCAGCATTGGGGTTGATCTTCAGTGCATTTAGAAAGAAACCTTCCGACTCCTAAAGAGAAAATGAACATGACTTGCAGTAATGGTGTGTTTTTCCGCAGCTAGTTTTAAGCGAAAGCCTTTGAACTGGGACATAACATTATTTTTTTCAGTTATTATTAAACAGTGTGACCAATACATCTTTACATGCTTCTATTTAAAAATAATAATGAAAAGTAAGTCCGAAAAAATACCTTGTATTTCTGCTGTTTTCCCAGCACGTTGGCTAAGGAGAACATGATCGTGTGGTCTTTAGGTAATATCTTCAAAGCCTCTTTTCCTATTAACTCTGCTTGAGCCAGATTGCCTAAAAACAAGAGAGAAAAATAATGAATTATTGACAAATAAATGGATGCATATGTTTCACATATTGGTGTGTGTATATATATATATATATATATATATATATATATATATATATATATATAATGAAATAAAACAGAATGGCCCTTTTTGATGATCCTGTGTAAATTTTTAAATACCTGCATGATTTGAGGATTTGAAGGCAGCATAAAAAACAGAGATTACATATTGGTATTGATGGGTATTAGCAGAAAATAGCTGTGTGGACACAAATCTGAGCATTTCAAACCAGATCTGGTTCCTGATCAGATATATAGCTGAAGTGTGGTTTTAATGAAAACAGTCAGATTAGAAATTGTGGTTTTTTTCCACTCCACATATACTTCAAAGCATGTAGAGTTAGCATGGCTGCAGCACATGACGAAGTTAATGTCTGTAAAAGCTACAAAATAAATCAATCTGATCTTTTCTGCTTTCGTCTTGCTCCAGTAATGAACATCTTGAAACATGTTCAGTGAATTTATTTGTTAATTTGTTATTGTGGATGATGGACATGGTTTATTCACATGATGTTCTTAAACAGGATGAGTGTAAGCAGGTCATTCACCTTAATGGGCATAAGTTTATTCACACTAATGACATAAGTGACTTGACCACAATGACTGTGAACCAAGTTAGAAATTCCAATTTGAGCACAAAACCAAAACTGAACAATAGGTCTTTCATTGATGTGACCTAGACTATGACGCTCATCAAGTGAAGTACTTCAATTAAAAACAACACATTTTAAAGCATGGTAGTGAATCACTCGAAAGACAAGGTGTCATGATCAAAATCAGAAGAGAAAAAAAGTGACACCATGTTATCTCTAATAATAATAATAAAAAAAACTATCAAAAAAGTTTTGTAGTAGCCTGCTGTAGACATATGGCGCAGCGCTTCATTTGTCAGCAGTGTCCACACGAGTTTTTCCTCTCTACACATGGTCGACTGCTTTAGTTTCCTAATTAGGCTTCAACACAAGGGCTACTGACTTATTGATCGGGGTGTCAAAACCTGCTCTGACCACAGAGTCAGAAAGGTCCCATCATTCTGGCTGGCCCTTATCTAATTCATGAGCAGCAGAGATCCTCCTCAGCTGCAGGAGTCTGAACATGACTCGTGCTTTGCATCCCCACACTCAGTCATCCTCCTGAGTCAAACAAGGATGGGAAGAAATTCATTTCCAATTTTTTGGTAATTTACTTTGAGCAGTCTTGGGACAAGACAAGGCTGAAAAATGCAGAGGGAGAAGTTATTGGTGCCAAGATTTCTTTCTTTTTTTTGGCAAAAAAACACAGCATGCCAAGGCACTCCGGGGAGCACCAACCTGGCTAGGAGAAGTGTCTGCTTAAAGAGTTTTTGTCTGGGAATCGGGGCATTCTCCACACGGCAGGGGAAGACTGGCTTTAAGACAACACACAAAGCTTTTAATACATAAATTTCAAGCATTGCTGATTCCTGCTTTTCTGGTCTAATCATGTTGGGAGTATCATTTGAAATTTTTTCAATACTGATACTCTGAATTACACAGCAATACTAAAATTATACTTTTTTTTATAGGTTTTCTAGTTTCACACCTCACTATAATTTTAATAGACTAGTTTTATTTACACACACCAACTTAGCCTTTGAAACCCCAGCATTAATTAATCATAATTAATCATCGATATAAGATAAGAAATATTTGAAAAATGCAGAAGGGCTACATTTGTTAGGCTACACTGCAACCGTTTAAACTTTCCATTACAACATACTGAAGTTTTTTTTGGAGGTTTACGCTGGTTTAATCCAGTGAGCATGGTTCTAGTAATTTTAGGCTGAAGCCTTTAACCTCAAACCTCCAATTTTTAAAAACTTTCATTAAACTTAAATTAATCTTTCTTGCAATTATCAGATATACTGTGAAGCACTAAAAAAAGAAAATAATATATCTTAATGATATCATTGGGCTGGAAATGAGCACTGAAGTGTAGTTCCTTGAGTTAACAACCTGTGTAGTTCCCTGAACTGCCGAAGGGGGGAGGGGGAGGAAGAAAAGTTAATTGGTGTGGACTAATTATGCGAGATGGCCCCATACGTCTGAGTGCACCTGATGCTCAGCATCTGCAGAATGGAGCTTCACACTTCTCTCACACACAGAGCTGTGGCTGATAACTATACTTGAGATTAAGAGGAAGAGGAAAAAAAATAGTGAATGACCAGGTTTGGGAGGAGGCAGAGATCATTTCCTTTCCCCCGAGGGGTCGGTCAAGGGCATATCTAATGAGAACACTCACTCAGGTTACGCTTATGACACTCTCCATCCAGACCGATCATCTGCTTTATATTAGCCATGTTATCATGCACACAGCAATTCAGTAGTTCATGTCATACACCATAGAAAAAAGGCATTTATAAAAGAAAACAAATTAAAATAAACAGTCTGCACTGCTGATGAATCACTTCAGAAAAGAAGTTCATCAATTTGAGACAAGAATATTTTCGCATTAATCAAAAGTGAACTGATATTTCAGTGTGTTATGGTGTTTTTCTTTCGCTAAACACGTGTACTTCATACCTTCTATAGAGCAGAGCACCAGACACTCACTACTGCAGCACACTATATGGACCCATTCAATCAATATATTCAATGTGACTTAATTATTGTGCAATATTTGCTGCTGCACCTCATCACCTGTATATCACCTGGATACATCCTGTACTGACTGCCAACATCACTTAATTCATGCACTCTGACTGTCTGTACCATCAGTATTTAGGTGACTGCCAAGATTGTAAGTATTTGTGTAGCTGGTATAAGAGATCATAACTGCAATATCTTCAATATATCTGTGCATTATCTCTCAATAACTGTGCAATAACATGTACATTTGTGTAGTTTCTTGTTGTATTTTTACCTTACAATAGAGATTTTACTTATTTTCTGTAATTTCTTATTTGGTATCTTGCACTTTAGCCTACCTCTTGTTCTGTATCTGTTCTGCTGCTATTTTGCTGTAACGATGCAAATTTCCCTATATGGGATAATAAAAGGCTATCTTATCTTATCTTACATGACCTATGCCATTTATTCAGAAAGCATGAGCCAGACTAAATGTTTACCTATACTTGACATGCTCTATCACTGTACACTGTAATATTCTAACCATAACTGGAATATTATCAAGCATGGAAATGTAGCTTCATTGTCAATTACATCTGTATCATTAGTATCATCTGTGTATCATTAGTACTATGTGTCAGTACTATGTTGACAAGTTACTGCAGGGCAACTACCCTTACAATGTGTTACAGTTCTACAGAAATGCACTTACTGTAGTTGCTAACAATATAATTGTGTACTGAACATACCGGTGTTGTCCAACAGTATAACCATGTTGTTCCATGCAAGGCTGTGGTCAGGCTTCAACATGGTGGCATTCCTCCAAGCGTTCAGTGCATCTACATGACGATTCAGATCTGCATACTGGATAAAGTGCAATCAAGAGTTACTTAATAATACAGTTTTAATTGTTTCAATGTTAAAAGAAGCCTAATCTTTGTTATTATAGCTACTGAAGAGTGTTTAGAATTTTTCGGGGTTTTTAATTTCTTGTTGAAAAAAAAAAAAAAAAAAACACTCAAAAAACACTCACGAGTCGGCCCAAATTGTAGTAGCAATCTGGATACTTCTTCCTGAATTTAATAGCATTCCAGTAGCTTTGCTCTGCCTCTTCAAACTTCTTTAGGCTGTTCTGAACAATACCCAGATTCATCCAAGCAGCAGCAAAATCAGGTCTGCATTAAAGTCAAGAAGGCATAAGTGGAGGAAAACCTACTTAACCAATATTTTAGAAAGGGTGATCATATTTTAGATTACCTTAAGGTAAAGTTTGAATACTGCACTAAAACGTCTCTATTTTCATATTTTTTATGACATTTATCTAATTATCTAATAATTGCAATTTTCCTTGTGCTGTTAATACAGGTGTATACAGTCACAATTTCTAGATGTTATATTTACTAGTAAAAGCACTGACGTATGTACATGACAAATATCAGATACCGTCATCAACCCAGAAAATTCCGCATCTGTATTTTTCAAATTAATTACTGGATATGAACAGCTGTAGAGAGTAATTCTTCTGCCTCCTGCAGCTCATTCCTCTCTTTTAATATGTTGCCCAGATTATTCATGGCATGGACATATTTTGGATGCAGCCTACAAGAAACAAAAACACATGCATACACATTAAGACTCATTAAGACATTTATCAGCACATTTGTATTATTAGATGACAAGGAGCTGACTGAAAGTTGTTCTGCTGAGCAAATCTCTCACAAACTATCTCAGTGTTTAAAGCAATATGAGAAACATTAGCATTTTCTAAGTGCCATATTCCTCTAAAGTGGCAAATAATAAATGAGAAAAAGACCAGGATTGTTGACTATACTGTAAAATCCACCTGTACCACATACTTTACAGCCTCTCTGTAGTATTTGATTGCAGCACTCTGGTTGCCTCTGTCAGCAAGGTTTTTGCCAACATTATAATGAACCTGCAGAAAGGAAGAACAGAGAGAGTTTGTCAGCTTTGCTGCTCATGCGTAGCTCAGGTCAGGAACAGCCAATTTCATCTGGACACCACCTAAAACTTCAAATTTTAAAGTCCAAAATAAATATTCTACAGGTGCCAACCTGCTTTGCTTGCTTCCTAACACAGAAGGCGCATTAATCAGGCTTTCACTGACAATAAAATGTTTGTTTTTACACGCCTTCATATATGCTTTGTCCTGGTTCGAAATAACACTAATTAAATAAATAATAACAGCCCCCCCACCCCGACTTCCCATGTGGTCTCACCTTGGCATTGAGCGGGCAAACAGACAAGGCGCTGGTAAACAGGCTCTGCTCAGACCTCCACTGCTGACTGCGCAGGGCACAGCGCACCACGTTCATGCCCAACAGGGCCAACATGGTCGCCTGCAGCAGCTTCTGCAGGTGGGTGTTAGGGATGGATCAGTCAAGCACATTAAAAAAAGGAACATTAAACAAGCACACACAGGGCTGGACCCCGGACTAAAAGGAATATTAGTTACAATGAAGTATGGCCCGAGGGTGGAGATTAGGATGGGAGGAGAGAGATAAATAGCACTAGTCTAGGCGGCTACCTTGTGTCTCCTCAAGCTGCAGCAGCAGTAGGCCACAGCGTAAGCCAGAATGAGGCAGTAGCCTGCGGTGGAGAGGTACAGCACTCGTTCGGCTATTACAAAGCCCACCCGGAAGAACAAGTTACTGGCCGGAAGAAAGGGGATGACGAGCAGCACCAGACCAAACGTCAGAGTCCTGACAAATGCACAAGCACATGTCATGTTACCACATGTCACTTATTCACCAACAATACTTTTTAAGTGAAACATGTTTGGTTATATAAGGGGGGTGTTCACACTGGGAACATTTTTTCTGGATTGAGTGTCCTTATTTCTGCCGTTTGCAATGGGAGAAACGCAGACAGTCTGGGTGCACCAAATTGAAAAAGTCTAATTGCAATCAAGTAACCGTCATCCAGAGTGTTTTTTTCTGTGCTGACCAATAAAATCAAAAGTAATCTAGGCCTTCAGTGACAGCTGTTTTCCCTGAATACCCTGAACTGTATGATTTACTGGACAAAAAGCACTGGTAGTATCACACTTGGTAGTTAACAGTAGACAACTTTCTAAAAGGCCAATGACAAAAAATATACTATACATTGAGAAAACAGTAAGCTGGTAAAACTGATTGACAATTATGGCCCATTGTTACTTAGCAACAGAGAGACGCATGGTAAAAAATTGCAGTGTGAACACCCAAGATAAAAAGACCAAGCAGTGTGCCTGCATTGTGAACATTGCCTCTAAATATATACTAATCACTAGAGGTGGCATGTGATGGGTACAGGTATTGGGGGAATAGAAGTATAAAATGCTGGATATCAGAGGAATAAATAAATAATCCAGTCCAATTCCGTGAGACACCTGGCCAGAACTAACAGTTTTCTGTTCCGATATTGAAACTGAAATATTTTGTACGTTTCTTCCTATAGTACAATTCCAGCCACCGAAGAGAGTGTAAACTACTATTTAGACACTACGTGATTCTCACCTTCTTTTACTGCTGTCTGGCGAGCACAGAGCTTGCCTTATCAAGCCAATCAAGCAGGCCCACAGCAGCAGAAGCCAGACAATTCTCCAGTCACTGGCTGATTTAATAAGAGGTACACAGCCCATTGACCAATCAAAACACAGCCACCAGGGACACAGCAGCAGCCATGCATTCAAGGAGTAGTAGTAATTATAGTTCACAATCTGCCAATCAAAGAGAACAGGAGGTGTTCAACATCAAAGAGGCAGCAAAATAGAGGAACATGAAAAGATTCAGAGAGCTGAATCTGTTAATCAGTGTGCTATGGACTGACTGTGTACTGCGTTGAGGCTGAATCTTGAACCAATGTTCATGTTACAAACAGTTGACATTTTTATGTAATACCATATATAGATACTCAAAGCAAATACAGCAATTATACTAAACCATTCAGAGTTGACTTCCTGTACACAGACTAAACCTAAACCTTTCACTTTTAATGGTGAAACAGACTGTGGTGCAGCCTTAAATGATCCTTAATTTTCAACCATCTAAAATGATATTAAAGGAATACTCCAGTCTTTTTTCAAATGAATCTCTCTCTCTGTTACATCTGTAGCAGGTTGGTTGATTACTACAGATAATTTTTAAATGTTCCTCTGTACTTACTCTGTGAGCACAGAAAGTACAGAAAAGCATACCCAATGTACAGTTTGCAGTAATCAACTATACAATACAAATGTGGCAGAAAAATACTGAGCCGAATTAATCTTAAAACAAAAAGAATTATGTTTATAAGAATCTGCCCTCAGCAACTTACCCTAAGAAACACATTTTCAGCAAAGGAGGCTGGATTGTCTACTTCGGTGAAAGCTGGTGGCCCCGTACCCATGATCCTCCACCTTGCATATAAAAGCAAAGACCCTCCAAAAAGCAGGAGAGCCAACCGTACAAGAATCCCTTTCGTGACCAATTCGCCAACCTGCTTAAACAGTAAATAAATAAATAAATAAATAAATAATAATCATCAATGAAGACACCAATTGAGTCAACAATGTCCCACAAGAACACACAAGAGAGATTAAGCAGAAGATGCGGCAACAGCAAACAATGGCAGGCAGGCAGAGAAGAGAGAAGACACTTACACCTGCAGCCTTCCTCCCAACTAGCAGCCTGTGAGTCAGCTCATAGATATCCAGATTGCAGATGATGATGATATCAAACGCAGCATTCACTCCCTGGGAAAAGAGGATAAGTTCCTCAATCTTTTATTTTGATGTGCAGAGCTATACAGTGTGGAAAGATTCAATCAGAAATAGTACTAGATACAGCGTACAGCAATTTAATCTATGGACGTACGACTATCTACTTTCTGGTCTGATATCTGATAGTTAACACTGTTCTGATAAATATCTCTATCAATAACTGACAACTATTCTTTTTAACACTATAAACAATATATGAAACAGGTGAGTGTTAAAGATTACAATTCTAAAGATGGACCATCTCATTTTACACAGCCACATCATAGCAAATGTAAATATATACCATCATTTACACATTAGGACTGTCAAACAATTAAAATAATTAATAGCAAATAATCATATCATATTTTGTAAAGTAAATATGATAAAATCAGATATGTTTTCTTTGCTTAAATGTGACCCAGTGCATACAAAATTTGAAGCTGTGCATTTTGAAGCTGTATATTTTTAATAAGTTCGAACGCGCCTGGTCAAATTATGTTTTTCAAAGTGACATTTTTTTGGCACTCTGGAAATAATTAGCTACTAGGACTGAACGATATTGACAGAAAATGCAACGTTTGATAATCCTGTTGGATATCATAATGATGATATGAGAAGCAATAATGAATTATTATTAACTCAGTGTGCCTCTGACTAGACGTAGAGCAAGCACAGACTTTTTTTGGTTGTGTAAACAGAAATCTAAGCTCCCCTTTAAATAAATATTGGGCAAAATAAAACAAAATGAAATACTAAAAGCTACTTACACCAGAGTTCAATCCCAACTCAAGAAAAGCACTCATTAGGTTTCTAACAGATTGTGCTGGTAATGTAATGACGCTCTCTGGCGCAGCGTGTATGAGGAAATTTGATCTCTTATGTCACTGACTCTTTATCAATGTGTTTATTGCGGAAGTAATATTGTGATATCAGTAAAAGTACTATTTATCATATAGCTCTATTGGCTATCAATGGAGAGTTATCAATGGAATTTGCCATTTACTAACTGTATTTGAACGAGAGGGTTACCGTCATAGAATTACAGCAACAGCGTGCAAGTATCTGGGCTTCAGCCTGCACTATAGGTGGTTGGAAGGCCCAATATAAAAAAATGTGTTAATGGCTTAGTAATGTAGTGTGGTAAGCTATAACATTGTGTCTTGTCAATTGATTCATTATTATTATTAACAGAGTGGTATTCCTGCCTGTACTGAGATTTAAACCTATGATCATCCATATGTGGTGCTATTATGCACTATAGTATTCATCTCAGTCAAAAGAATCAAAATGCCTACCAGTAGTGACTATAAATGTTGAAATTACAGTCTATAACTTCAATATGATAATTGATAATTTTTTTTTTAATGAAATGTTATTTCATATAATTCTACACATAGAAATGTATAAATGTCTATACATACCAAAACTGTGATGCCTTGCTCTTTGCACAGCATAGCTACAGCACAAAGCAGAATGCTGAATACTATCCAGGACAGTGAGAATTTGTCACCCTTATCACCACCTCAAGAGAGACAATAACAATAATAAAACATACATACATTATATATATATATATATATATATCCACAGCACCAGACATGTTTTTCATTACTTCACTCACCTTGAAATGCTCTGCAGTATGAAAGGAAAGACAATTGGAAAAAGAGGGCACACAAGAGGTCTGCCCTTCCGACAATTCCAGCCACCTAACACAGAAAGAGGATGACACAGATATTGTACTAATTTAAACAAGAATTTTTAAAGCAATAAGTTTCTTGTTTAGTTTTATTTATATTGTTTTATAGGCTCATTGCTACTGCCTGAATTGTAGCATGACACTGATGAATTGTAGTAAGAGCACAAGCCCTCAAACTGTATAAGACAACTCATACTGGCCATCAAGACAAAACGCAAACTGAAAAGACTGTTTTGCTCACTTTATACAAGGCTTAGCACTATTCCTACTTTTTGGATCAGTTTAATTGCATAAGCCTATTGCTACACTGTGATGCTCAAGTTCTTTAAGCAAAA
>CM067480.1:12725010-12743203 GCA_034552555.1 Semaprochilodus insignis | reverse complement strand
AAACACATATAATGATGTTGAAGTTCCTTTAAATGTGACTGAGTCAGGGGTGGTCAGTCCACCAGTAGCTTTATTCATTTGAATTTTTTTCGCAGTAAAGGCTTTACTTCTACACATCCTTTCAGACCCTCAGCATTAAGCTGAAACACCTTGGGATTTTTTCAGATCCTAAGTAAGTTAGCTTTTCTTCTGTCTTTTAGGGACTGGTTACACCTTGCATTAACATGTGTTCTTAGTGATCAATGGCCGCATGAAAACTCAAGCGCATTGTGAGTGGATTACAATCAAATCACTCAAACCACATTCGGAGGTGGTCAGAGATGGATTGTGAGTGCTTTTAACTCAAGTGTAAACGATTTGTGTTCTCGTTGTCTGTATACACTTATGTGATTGGAAATGCATTTACCAAGCTTTGACTAGTAGGTGAGGGGAAAAAAAACTATGAAAAGAAACACGCAGGATACACAAGCCTGAATTTACTATAATACTTGTACATGCACTCCAGGTCCAATTGTCCAGGCCAAACTCATCAATTCTATAATAACAGGGGACAAATAAACTAAAATGGAAATGGAAACTTTTTACAGTACAATGGGAAATCATCTGGTGGCACTGGTGACGCATTTTACTGAACAGAATCCAGGCACGATTTGGACATGAAACATGTTAATGCAAAGTGCAAACAGGCCCTTAACTTAGCTTTAAGTACTGTTTATCGGATAGTGATGGTTTTTAGTGGCCTACCAGGTCTTTCATTCCATTTTCTCTATAATACTTTAAAAACTTTAATATTTTCTTTTTAATAGCCTCAGTTTTGGAACCTCGCTGTGATTTTCTACTTATTTTCCTTTTTCTCACTTTCTTTAATAAAGGCTTTGACTGGAAACTAAATAAATGATGGGTGGTCTCTGACTTCTACACAGCTCTGTACATGAAGCATTATTTTATCACTTCCCTATCAGGGATTCACATCAGTGGCTCCCTGCTATAATGCCTACAACGTGAAACATCTCTCTCTGTAATTGTCGTTTTTAGGCAGAGGATTTCATGTGTTCACTGGAGCTCCAGCCACACCCTCTTTCTTAAAAGGCCCACCTAAGGCCACAGTATAGCTAGGGCCATAGAAGTATTGTAGCCTTTTTTTCTAAATCCCTAATTTTTTTATTGCTCATTTGACTAAGGACAATTATATTTTATGCACATACAAAGTGCAACTGTTGAAGGTAGAAGTAAGGTATGAAATCAGTTCCCTACATATCACTGCCTCTATCTGATATAACCAGTAATCACCAGTAAATCCAGTAAAACCAGTCATCTCTAATAACACGTTGTATAGTTCATTGGGAGACAAAACATATCTGATGTTCATTTTCAGTGGAATTGTAAAGAAACTTTCAGTGGCTCATTACATCAAGACAAACAGACATTTAAATGGTATTAAAAGCTTTGCAAAACAATTCCCAGGGGCATTCATTTCAGCAGCAGCTGAGCATTTTACAGCCAGCAAAATTGGCTTTTGTTTGTACAGCGGAGAAAAGAAAAAACGGGTAGTTAAAATATCTGCTGCCGTGCTCTGGCCTGTGAAATTGCCTGCATTTCTGGAGGTGCCAAATTAATGACGGAGGCAGGAGGCCGCCTTCATTAGAGGGCCATGGTTGGCCCTGGCTGGAGTCCTGGGGCAGTGGCTGGAGATCCTTTGATAAATCCGGTAGACCTAAGTCAGTGGTCTTTCTGAAGCTCACCCCCCAGGTCCTGCGCTAGCCTCTCTGTGCCTGATTAAAGAAGCCAGGCAGTGGAAAAGCACAGACCTCACGCTCCAGTTCAATCACTATCGGATACATCCTCGGCAGGTTAAACCATCTATTCTGCAGCCATTAGCACAGCCGACCAGCTCCAGAACACACCTTTGCAATGCACACCTACCGAGCGGAGCTTTCTACTCCCCAGTTCCTTTTAATGTATGTTTCATGCAGCATCCAAGAAGAAATGTGGTATAGGGCACTGTAGTATGCTGTTGTTTACTAGGAAGGGATGGCATGCTGAGTCATGGCTTCCCCCTCTACTTACGCTTTCTGTATGAACCGGGTGCACAGCGAAGAAGAGCGCAGCCAGGAGGGAAGCCTTCGGAGTATAGGTGATTCTCTTAGCTTTCTCGTCACAGGCCAGGCCACCAATTAATATTGCAAAGACATCAATCATTAATGCAGAGATAACACAGTGGAGGCCAATGTTGAGCACATGGAAGCCCACCGGGTGCAATCCACCGGCCAACAGGTAGTTTAGCCTGCAGACAACACAATACATGTCAATAAAACAGACCACAGCGCTATAATGAACACACAGCTAACCTCTGATAAGATGAAGTTTTAGATTTCTATAACATCCAAGTTCTACGATTTCCAGACTCCAAGAATGTTACCACAAAAGCGACATGTAATAACATGTAAATGTGTTCCGTATGTACATATTAGGCGATAGTCCATATGGTACTGTGGTGGTTAGCTTACGAAAACTGCAGTGGTCTACAAATTTGAGTCAAATACAACTCAAAAAAATGCCAGCACAACTGGGCCAACGAACAAAAGCAAAGCAGTATTGACTCAAAGAGCAAAACTGATTGGGCTGCCCCCCTGACAATCAAAGAATCGAGTGATGCCCTCCATGAGTCATTCTGTTAATGCCAGCACCATCAGCAGATGGCTGCACGACTCAAGACTATATGCATGTAGACTATATGACTGCCCTTAACACCACATCACCGTCACCAAAGACTGCAATGGTGTCGACCAGACTGTCATGGAGTGACTCAGAATGGCAGCAGGTCATCTTCAGTGAGGAGTGCTGCTTTTGTCTTGGTGGAAGCAACCAACAAAACTGTGTGGAGGCGCCAAGATAAACAGTTTGTTGTCACGTGTCATGTCCAGAACGCCTGGTGTCACTTCACCTCCACCCCACTGCTAAGAGGGTGGAAACTCCGGATGACGCCATGAATCCATTTAACATTTTCAGGTGTCATGTTTTTATTTTTATCCAAAACTGTTCGATCTTCAATTTCAATCTTAGATTTCTTTTTTTTATTCTTATTTTTAAACGCTTAAGAATAGGTTTCCATGACTCTATTACATTTAAATTTCTTAATGTGGTCAAAATCATAACTAAAACACTAAAACTCTGATGGGTTGTCTCATAAGAAACAGACAATAGGGAAAAAAATGGAACAAAGAGTCAATAGTTTGAATAGTTTGTACAGATTAAATAGACAAATCCACAAATCCGATTCAATTAAAAATTCCCTAATATTTATGCTACAGTATTTGTAGATTTGTGTCACAAATATATCTTACTTTACGACAATGTTCAGGGAAGAGCTATACAGAGCAACAAGCAAGAAAACATCAGTAAACATATAGATACTCTTGGTTAAACAGTTGGTCAGTCAAAATTTTAAAAGTTAAAATGCTGCAGTATTTGGTATAAAAATACTTTGTTTAAAAGTACATTTCCTTTTAATGACAATGCATTTACAGAACCTAATGACTCTGAATCTCTGAAGCCTACAGCCTTCATGTGATGTTAATACTAGTGTGTTTATCTTGAACAAAAATTTAACAAAAATTAAAACATATTTCTGAAACCATTTTAGTCACTAATGTTAACTTGACTGACAGTGTAGGAGGAGTTTACTGTGATTGTGATGAACCAAAAATGCAATTTGAATATCAGCATTAGTCTGCTCACTTCAAATCTATGCTTCAATGAGATACTGGAACTTGTCAAATAAATGTAGTGGAGTAAAAGTCAGAAGTTTCTGTGCCGCACTAATGGCGACCACCTTGACAAAGCTGAAGTTGGCGTCTTATTTGAATTTCTTGAGTGTTGGCCCATGGACAAAGTTTTACACCTGTTCACTGTTGTGTTTACACTGTATACCATGTTATCAGCGGATCATATTAAATATGCAAGCATACCACCCTATACCAGAAAGAGTCCTTGGACAGGACTTCTATGCTACATTCACCACCTAATGTTAACTTATTTGCTCTAATCTGAACCTTTTTCTAATTTAAATAAGTGCACTTTAATATAGCTCCATATGGACTAATTTTGATATTCCAGTATCTGCAGGGGTTAGTAAAAGGAGTAACCCCCACTAAGAACTGTCAGGTGGAAGGTGGTCAGGTTTTTTGTCTTCAGATAAAACTACAGCCAAGTGGCACATTGTGCCAACATATTATTTGTCAAAAATAATATTTCTGTATTGTCTCTGGAACTAGTTAACATCAGCTACAGTAGTTAATCTAGTTAGAAATAAAGCTGCGCCACATTTGTGTTTTCAATCACAACCTTAACAAGCATGCTCACGTTTAGGCACCTGTGTTTCGACAATACAATGTGCAACATACATACTTACTCACAACTACGAACATTTTACACTTCTGATGAAACAGAAAAGTTGCTTTGAACTGTAAACGTTCCTTGAACTGTTCATATGCATATTTTCTTTCATACACTCAAATATCATGAGTGTATTGTTACACCCTTAATTTATTACCTTCAATAATTCAACAGAACGTAAAGTCATGTATGGAGTGAACAGAAAAATGGGGTGAAAACAGCATCCGTTTGGAAAACTGAATTGCAGTGGAACACCTCTGCAATCAAAGCTAAAGCTATTGCTTTTGTCAGTTTGTGGTTCAATTTACTCACAGTTCTTGCTGTCCATTGTAGTCTGCTTAATGTATCCTTACTGATATTACAATCATCAACGGTGTTTCTTGTAATCATCAACAGCGTGACTTGTAAATGATACTTCAGATGTATTTTGTTGATAAACAAATCCATAACATTGCTATTAACATCTTATCAAAATAGCCATCAAGTTCTGCATCATTATATTAACTCTGCTAATGTAATATTTCCTTTTAGTGTTAAAATACCTTAGGCTGTGGTAGGTAGGTAGGTAGGTAGGTGACTACTGTCATAACTTTCTTTAACTGTACATACCTAGCCTGTGTACTGTTTTTGTGTCCACAATGTATTCTTAATGCACATCAGCAGTGGTAGTACACTTAAACCGAAGGCTTACATTGTTTTCTGTGAGCTATACATTTTGGGTGAAAGCCCATGCACACCCCAGGCAGTCACATTTGTGCAGATTTTTGTTCATTTTGGCCGTATGGACCCTCAGGACATGTGCATAAAGTGGCAGACAAATCGGCCCTTAGCCAATACACATGCAAAGCAATGTCATTCTCATTAACAGCATGAGACATGACCTAGACTAAATAACCCCTATATAGAAACCCGTCATGGCTGAGTTGAAATGCCCAAGACAATGCAGAAATTAGCAAAGGCAATATAAGCAGCATCCCAATTTAATGTCAATTATTGTGCCTTCCACGAAGTAAGTACTTGGAGCCACCGCTTCTGATTTCCTACTGAGAATAAAATTGCATTTCCAACCATACGCCCTTAATATATGCAAGGTCATTTAAAAATATTTGATATATGCAGGTTGGGCAGCAATGTTATGTTAATCATCAGGTCACTCAATATCAATGCCACATGACTTTCAGCCCTACTCACTCAATATCAATGCCACATGACTTCCAGCCCTACTGAATTCACTTCCAGACAAGCAAGCCCACCTGAAGGTAAGAACAGTCAGCGGCCTGTAGGATTTGTGGCTGGAGTTGCTGCTCAAGTTGCTTCCCCAGAAGTCATTTTTCCAGATGTTACTTAGAGGGGTAGCCGGGTTTAGATCCTGGAATGAGCCCAAACAGACATAAGTTTGTGCAAGAAACACCAGGTCAAGAATGAACAAAATAAAATATAGACTGGTACTGGGAGACAATTGCTTAAAAAATTATATTCCAGGCATAATAATGAGTGTTATCTGTAATGCTAGTTGGGGATGTAGATATTGGATATCAGCATGGGGGCATTTCCCATGGTGGTCCCTACGTAGAAATTATGTACAATTCAATTCATAATGCAAAGAGGATTATAAAGAAATGCAATTGTGTCTAGTGATTCATGAAGTAAATAATATTTTATGCTGAACTTACAACTGATCATAAAGGAACACGCTGATACACTAGATCAACATTCATACTAATATTCACACAATACCTTATTATTGATAACGGCCTCGGAATCATCAAAGACAAAGTCCCCATCATAGCTGTTTATGAAACAGACCAGGGCAGCCAAGGCCACCAACAGGCGTGAATGAAGTGGTCCCAGCTTTGGCAAGGGGACTTGGTGGTCCCAGTAAGGTTCAGACTGTACCATGGTGCTTGGGTTTGCAGGTCATGCTGCCTCACCATTTACTCCATTTACTTGCTGGAGAGAAAGACTGGAAAGAGTGGAGCATCAGGCTAGCTGAGACACTGGATTCCCATTCCTTGCTTATCATATATAAATATTATATCAGTGAATCGTCACTCATCACTCATTAACTGTAATTACAGTAATACGCCATACAGGACAACCTACCTGTACATGTCAGAGATGTGACAGCGCTCATCTACACAGTGGCAATGTAGCCAGGTGACAGGCAGGCAGGCTAGCTAGCAACAGCAGCTAACAGTCTGCTGGTCCGCAAAGGTGCAAATGAGCAAACAGCACACGAGAAATCATCCCCGTAACGCTTCATACAGACTGAAAAACACGTGCACAAGCTCTTAAATGCACGGCCTCGAGCACAGCAGCAGCAGCTAAGTTAGTGTCACACAGACAGACAGACGTACGGAGGCACAACAGGGCACAAAAAACAACAACGGTCTGCTTATCAGAAATCACGCTCGGTACATTGCTGAGGCTGCACCTACACAGCGAGTCCAACTCAGCGAGTCTTAATAAAAACATACGGAATGTACTTCTGCGGTCATGTACAGAGTAGATGTCTAATACGTGGCTAAAATACCTCCTCCATACACACACTCTCTCTCTCTCGCGCTCTCGCGTGAGCGCGCATGCGCTAACAAGAGGAAGATCACGTGACAAGCACTTTTATCGCTTGCCCTTTGGTTTGAATGATTATCTTCATTGTGTCTCTTAAATGTCTTAGCAATAAAAAATCTATGTTTACTGTAAGGTATGTAAAGGGTTTCAATTTGCTAAAGACTGAAAAGTGTTGTCATTAGTAGTATAAAATAGTTTTATAGAAATATTCTTGGCATCCACGGAAATGTCCATTTCAGGCCTGGACTACATCAAGGACCACCTGGAGGAAGGTAGGTAAAGCAGGATGGGGTTAGTAAACAGATAAAAAATGTTGATTCTGACTTTGTGGGTAAATATACAAATATGTACACATGCACTTGTGACTGGCGAGTGTCTTTTCTGCATTTACACAAACACTATTTCTTTTATAATAAATTGGTTTTGGCTAGTTTATGTTTATGAAGAGAGCCATACAGTTGCAAATACATCTTAAACTGAAACATTGCTTGTTTGCAAAAAATTATTTTATAGTTCTAGATAATGGAAACTGTTCTCATTCAGTGTTCTGTGCTTATGATCCTTTGCATAGTTTTTGAATCCCCTGTCTGAAGGTTATGTTTTTTTTATTAATATTCATTTCTTTTTTCTTTTCTGCTTGGTTTTTTTTTCAATTGTTGACGTTGTTAACATGATCAGTGCTTTCTTATCATATTTGTAGGTTTGCCTTTAAATGAATACAAATAACTGCACGAAGCAAAAATGCGCATATTTCGTTGTTGAGTTATGGTTGGAAGCAAAAGGCAATTATTTTATTACTGGTTAAATGACTGAAATTGTTAACTGAGGAACAGGCACACAGCCAGGATAGCCCTCTCATAGGTTACGCAGGGCTTAGTTGAAAGTCTGCTTTGTCAGATTAACCACTGATCAGCCCATTTGTTCAATCAACCAATCAGGTTTTGCTGTGAAATGGGCGGGAACAGGAAAAAACGTCACTCTAGTCTTGCTAGATACTTGAGTTGCTGGGTACTGGGTCACAGTTAAATTACAACATAAGAGGTATATCTTTGTTAAACATATTTATATCCATGTTAGAAGTTTTAACTGAAACGTTGAATTCCTTTTACAACTTTCAGACGTCTTCTTCCAAGTTTTCGTCAGTGGCAACAGAATGCTGCCCACAAGGCACTGTTGGCTGGGTTTTTTTGGTTGGTGGACGATTCTCAGTCCAGCAGTGACACTGAGGTGTTTAAAACTCCAGCAGCTTTTGACAGATTAAAATGACCATCTCCTTATGAAACCTTGTGAAAGTACCTTATGAAAATACAACTAGATGACACACCTGTAAGATGATGTCAAATTGATATCAAACCCTTAAACCAAAGGTGTCACATAACTCCAACTTGTATGTGACATATAAGTCACACTACACACTGAGATTCCAATAGAAAATTGGAAAGATGTTTCTTCAGAATGTCAGATAATTGCGTGTTCATTATTTCAAATGAATTCCAATGGAAGCTCATTGCTAGATACTTTAGAACACCGTGTGTAATCATGAGGATTGGCTGGCTGTTTGTATATACATATATAAAACAATTATACTTCGTTATACATAGGGAAATTGCTATGGTATCACACTCTCTATCTGCAAATATGAAAAATAATGTTTTCATGCTTGGCCTAAAAAATAATTATTGAGGCATCCCTAGTCCTGACACTGAAGAACAGGTTGGGAGGAAGTTAACAAAATATGCAGAAAAACAGGTGGACTTCAATCTGCAATAGTAAAACTACACATACTGCTTCTATATGTTAAGTGGAGTAAATAGGCAATGATTATAAACACAAGGTATAGGCACACAATTTTTATTACATATGTGTTTTGTTACTGTGTTATTGCAAATTGTATGCTTTATTATTTTGACCATTTTTATTCCAAATGATTGCAGTGGATTGTTATATCCAAGGTCACATAACCATGGTTTCATTCTTTTTCCGTCTGTACAGACCTACACACAGACTGTGACATATTCAGAACTGCAGAACCCACACTGATGTGTCGTAACCGTGCTGTTCACTGTGCCAGCGTTTGCCCTTCTGAACCGCTGACACATCAGTAATGTTGCAGCAGCAGGACCCCCCACCCAGCAACACAAATACCAGTCGGGCCAGTCCTCTGCCAGTCCCCGCTGACTGCATTCAGCTCTGGAGCTTGGAATCTAATCAGGGTGACATCATGGAGATTAGCCGCAGCCCCCTGATTCCTGGTACAAACATTTCAAACACAAACACTGGCGTCAATAGGGGCTTTGAGCAGCCTGTGAAACTGTCCCCTTGTTTCCCTTCAGCTTCAATGATACATTGTAGGAGCTGTGAATAGAACAGGGTCCTCATAATGAAGATGCTGGGCTAGAGTCACCACAACCTGATGCAGGCCCTATGATGCCTAAACAGCTAAAAAAAGTACCAATAAACTGACTTTAAGAAGGCAAGTAAGAGGAGTTGTTGACAAATTCTCAGAAGTGAGGAGGACGAAGACCTGTCACTCTCTCACTGGAATCTCAGGCAAGGAGCTGTCTATTTTTTTCTCCTCATTTTTGCTTCCTGCTGTTCCAAGCTCCTCTCTTAGCTAATGTTACGATTTGATGTAATGAGTGAATGTGTAGTGATATAGTAGCATCTGATTTGGATTGATTATGTGGGCTTGTGGAATAATATACTTCCTTGCATGCTTAATGAATTGTTCTCGTACCACTGCATCACAGTGAGGCATGCACTAATTGCTCTGCAAACTAATATACCAATTTGTATTGTGGTTTTCACACACGTGATTACTGTGATGTACATAATATTTGGGACTAAATTAATAAAATTAATTTTGGACCACCCACTGTTCCTACAATAGGGAGCTACTCTTACTGCTTAATAGTATCAGTGCTTCTCTCTTATCTCTGGACAATCTATTATACTACAGAATCATTTACATAAAACTACTTATCTCTGTTTCTGTATGAATGCATGAAGGTGAGTGAATCTTATTACAGAAATATCAACATGTTAGGGACATGTTAAGTCAAAGATGTCCAGCACTACTTAACTAAACTCTAAGATCTAGATATACTGACTGTAGGAAGATTCATTAAAAAAATTCTGCCTAGGCACTTATGCTCATTGTGATGGTCTTTCCACAAAATATTCAAAACTTATCAGAAGTTTTCTTCATACGAAAGTACGGGAGCATATTTACCACTGTGTACATCAGAGGTTCTTTAAGCATCAGTCTGTAAGCATTTGAGATCTGGTCAATAGCTGTAGTAAAATGTTTTCCCTTTCTTACTTGATGTACGATTTTGGCAGCTCATCAGTTTGGGCTTCTTTTGTCCTTTTGTTTCATAATTCACCAATGTTTTCAGTGGGTGACTAGTCTGGAAAGCCGACAAGCCAGTTTAGCACCTGGACTCTTTTACTACAGAACCATGCTGTTGTAATACGTGCAGAATGTGGTTCCTTGTTTACTGAAATAATCAAGACCTTCCCTAAAAAGGCCTTGCTCCAAAACTCATATATATCATTCAGCAATAATGGTGCCTTCACAGATGTGCAAGTCACCCCTGCCATTAGCCCTTATTTATTCCCATACCGTCACGCATGCTGGCTTTTTAATTGTGTGCTGAGAACATGCCGGATGGTCCCCTTTCTCTTTAGCACAGAGGACACAGCGTCCATGATTTGCAAAATGTATTTCATATTTTGCTTTCTCAGACCACAGGACATGTTTCCTCTGCAGTGTTTCTGGATCTGTTTGTGTCTGGTTTCTTCTTTGCATAGTAAAGTTTAAATGTGCATTTGTGGATGCAGCTACAAACTGTGGTCACAGATGATGGTTTTGAGAAGTGTTCCTGAGCCCATGCAGTGATTTCCATTACAGAATCGTGTGCGTTTTTAGTGCAGTGCCACCTGAGTGCCCATAGATCATGGCCATCTGCCACATAATAATAATAATAATAATAATTATTATTATTATTATTCCTTTAAAGAACCCTTCATTAAAGATTCTATAGAGAACCAAAAGTGGTTTGTCTATAGTATTGTGGCAAAGAACTCTTTTGGCACATTTTGTTTTTAAGAGTTTTAGTATTATTCCAACTCTTTCAGTTTCTGAAGGAAAAACATCGGTAGGTTAGTCAGGATGGTGGTATTCACACAGAGACAAATCATCTGGACTTCCATCTGTTCCTTGAAATAAAACCTTTAAAACTGCATTCTTGAATACCCACTGTTTTATTTGAGTAGTCAAATGCTTTGCAGTGATTTGCCTTTCTCTATCAGCTACACAGTACTGGGGTGCTTTTAACTCTTGTTTAATGACGCACCCCAGTTTAGTTAGACATCTAAAAAAAAGGTATGCTTGAGCTATAAACAAGCAATGTGTGTGTGTTTTTTTTGTTTGTTTGTTTTGCCACAGACTTGAACTAATAGAAACAAAAATAACCAAAAGCTGGTTTCAAATAGGGAGAAGATAGTCACAACCATATTCAACATTTTAAGCACAAAATATGACTGACTGCTAATATAAGGAATATCATTATGATGTTGTAATTATATTGGGTAATTATCGACAGCATTACAAAATCTTAAAAATGAAAATGTATTTAAACAAAGATAGAGGGAAAAAATTCAAGAGTTCTGGAGGGGAAAAATCATCTCAGCATGTCAGCACAGCTGCATAAACACACTGCCTCAAACAGAAAGAGTTCATTAAAACAAAAAGTCTTAAAAATAGACAAAAGAAATGGACATTGACTGAGGTGTCCTCCCACTACCACAGACTGGAACAAAACAGTTGTAATTCCTGTATGCAAATGATATGTGCTATGAACAAGGCACGTACTGCTATGCTTGATTATTCAAACACAAGAAATGCATTCTAACAAGGCACAGTGTAATTGGTTCAGTCAAGATGTAATCCATACAGATCATGGACATGTGAAAGATAAAGAAATACTTTCTTGATTAAGTAATGTATTCATGTTCAATAGTATACATATTTTTGTCAGAATTAAGGAAATGTAATGATCAGGCTATTTGAATTGCTGACATGTTGGTCTCTCGTGGTTTTGTGGAATAATGAGACAGACGGCCCATGTATTTATGTTTAAATCAACCTCTTATAGCCTATTTTCTCTTCTTATTTTCCTTTGAACATTTGAAAAACAATGTGTAAATAAATAAACAAATNGGGATCCTAGACGACTAGGATGAAGCCCGTCCCTCCGGTAGAGAGCCTATTTTCTCTTCTTATTTTCCTTTGAACATTAAAAACAATGTGTAAATGAATAAACAAATGAAACAGTTTTAAATAAATTCATGGCATCGCTCCCTGTAACTCTGCAACAGGTCTACTACTTTGTCAGGATAGGCTTATTTCTGTTCAAACATAAATAAATCTTAACTGAATAAATAACCTTGATGGGGTTCTTCAAAACTTCAAACTGCCCTGCCTTACACTTCATCTGCACAAGCCTAGCTCTCCAAACACTCCTCTCTGAGGCTTCAGCTTCTCTCATGAATTAACTTGCAGAACATTTTTAGCCAGAACATAAAAATATGCTTTAAATGTGTGCTTAGGCTTAACCAAAACTATTCTACTGTGTATATTAAATCTCAACATTTTTTCCCCTTTTGGCTTTTGTTTTACAAGCAAGTAACTAGTTATTTGTTCTGAACAGTTGCTTGCTCCGCAGTCAGAATCAAGTGTAGGACTATTTAATACAGACTACCTCACTGTGATGAGAGAAGCAGCAGTGTTACTGCTAAAGCTTGTGTGTGTATTGCCTACATTATGTGCACTGTCAAGCAGGACAGATGTTTTCCTAACCATTCTAGCCAGTTATTGTATTTTGTTTAAATTGCTTATATGCTATTTTGTTCTTGCGTTTTATTGGTTTCCTCTGATATTTATGCACGCAATAAATAGTTCAAGCAAGCTCATTTCCTTGTTGCTTGGGGATGTTCAGCTCAGCATATCTTAATTGCTTGTGTAATTTTTATCTACTTAGTGTTGCAACACTGGTCTACAGGGGTGCCGAATGTAATGCCAATGAAGGATCTCTGTTCAGCAGCAAGTCAGCCTCTTTGATATGTTGTTAATAAATTAATTCCAATCAGTTTTGTTGGGCGTTCAGCCTAGAGGAGCGTTTTGGGTCTTACTGCTGCTGTGCTGTTACCATTAATAATAAAATGAATCCTGCTTACACTGAGCTACTGCAGATAGCTGTCTGATACTGTACAATATAAAATAATTTCATATAGAAAGTACTGTTATACTGCATGGCTGTCACAGCATAGATATGTTGTGGTGGGACAAACCACATCAGCCTTGTGACTGGTGAGAATACAGTTTATGCCAGCTTTAGCGTTTATAGTCTTTATTCATTAGTCATGTCCTCATTCTGTATTTGGTGTTGTGCCCTTATTAGTAACTCTAGATCTAAGCAGTCTCTCTATTGTGAGAATCTCTCAGAGAGCCGACATCTTGAGTAGGGCTGTGTTCAAAGTGTTGCTATAGCTGTATGTCATGGATATGTTTGTGGCAATGTGCATATTGATAAAAAGATGGCTCTATCAATGTTTATAAACAAAATAAATAGAAGTGCAGAAAGTTAATTTTGCCTCTCTAACACTGTAAAACTTTAGGTAAGCAATAATACAGTACACAGTAAAACTTATAATCATTCTCTCTAACCTTATTTATTCATTGTTACTGGTGTTTTGGTTTGTGTTTTTGTCATTGTATCTTATTGAGATGCATATGATCGATAAAATGCTGACAATACTCAGCACTAATCATAAGCCCTGCAACCTCACCAGACTGAACTGTTAAGATGTGGTAGCTAAGTTGCTTTCGTAGGCTGCAGTTTAAACAGCTGGTCAACACCAATTTGATTGTTGATACATGTCAATGTAAGTTTAATAGACAGGAATGTATTTAGTAGACAGGAATAGTAGGCAAGAATGTTAGCATGTTTGTAGCCTATACGCTCAGTAATGTGTAGTTGTTCGTATAATGTCATCTAAATTTAGGTACAGATTCAAAAGTGTTGTATATGAGTTAATCCTCAGTCTATAGCATGTGAATTGACATGTTCAACATTGCATTTAGAAGCCAGTTACCCAGTTGCTGCTGTCAGTGAAAACACTATCCTCTCCATGAGTTTTGATTCCTTTCTCTCACCCGTAGCACTCTTTTACTAGTGACAATAATTTAGTTCTTACAAATGCATCACTGCATCTCATATTTGTGTGTAAAGTGGAAAAGCAGCATGGGTACAACATGGTGCTGATATTTGCAAAGCACCTCTGGAGAAGGAAGGTTGATCTTAGATAGTAGATAAGAATCTTCCTTTTTGTATGATGGTCATGATCACAAAAACACATCCTAGATCTGCACATCGACTCTTAAGCTGATTTTTTTAACGCAGACACATTAATTGTGACCAAGTGTAAACAGAAAGTCTGGGTGTTTGACTGACTCGTCTGGAGACCTATTTTGATGATGATAACATGAGTGGGTTTGACTCTCTTCCTCTCCCTACAGCATTGGGCCTCTCTGTGGCTATTAAGCAGATTCTCTAGTAGAGCAGTGACAGGTGAAATGAAGCACAAAATCCTTAAACCTGAAAATACACCCCCCTCTTTCTCTCTCAAATACACACACTATGGTACATCATGTGCGTACAGTACTGTGCAGAAGTCAGAGACCACCTTTCATTTATGTAATTTCCAGTCAAAATGGCTAGTTATTTGTTTTTCAGACTTTGATATAAAATATGTAGTTAATGTAAAGTTGCACAGTTGCCTTAACAACTATTACATCTAAATATTTTACAGTACAGTACCCTTGACCTTTTAGTACAGCACCCTTGACCTTTTAGTACAGCTTTCTTTCTATTTGGGGGACTTTTTAGCTCACTATCAGAACTTGTACAGCTTTTCAAAGAAATCTGCAGGAATGTCTTCCTACTCTTTCAAAGTCTTAGGGTAAAGATATACTTCCTGTTTGGCCATGTGTTTTCGTAGACAACCAGCTGCGTCATGAACGTAACCCACAATGTTCACGTACTCGCCTATTTGCTGCGCTTGTTAGTGGAAGCCCCCTTTAGAGGGCAGACCACTCTGCTTGTCCAGCATTTTCCACCGCACACGGACATAATGGTTTTGCATTTTTTTTCATATCTACTTTTAAAATAATACTGATCTCTCGCCCGCTGTTCTGACAAGCAGATTTGTTACTGTGTAGCGGAATGGATATATCATATAGATGCGGGTAATTGTGAACTTGATCACTTGTTTAGAAAACACCAGTAACTTCTTGGGTTAGTATGTATGTATGTATGCATGTCTGAATTTTTCCTTTTCTTAGTAATGGCTTTTTGATGATGACACATCCTTCCAAACCAATAGCCTAGAGTTGTTCTCACAACGAAAGGATGGACAGAGACACTTAAAACAAGCAAGTGTAGCTTAAAAGCAAGCGAACAAGCAAATGAGTGCAGTTTGAAGTGTTAAATTTTTAATTACCGTTTATCTGATGGTGAAAATTTTCAGTCCACCAGCTCTTGCATGGCTGATCGGAATCAAGTTTTTTAATCATTAATCCAGTTTTTCTTACTTTACTTTGGCTTTCCATCTTATTTGTCTCTTCTTTTACATCTCCTGAACAATTAATAATTTGTATTTAATGACCATTTTGACCCGGATGGTATCTGACTGTTTGCCTTGCACCTGTTTATTTTTGTTCAGCAGTCAAAAATTTCATGCGCCTTCAAATATTGCATGATGTTCTCCTATTTTATATTTGTCGCTCCATTTGACCTTGGTCTTTCATTTCTTTTGTCACTAGGATGTACCGCCAAATCATGCAAAATCATTGTCTGCTGTTCATTATGGGATCAGAAAACATTACATCCTCGTTTCCTCCAATGACTTGTCTGTCACTTTGCATTTGGGCCAGCAGTGCTGTGGCTGGTGTGGAGAGAGGTGCCCCTCATTAACATCTCTCTAACCCAGTGTAATTGATGCAGATAACAGCAAACCAAATGCTACAGCCGGCAGATATGAAATCCATACTTCATGCAATTTGCATGTGGGGTCAGTGATCACTGACCGCAAATGCAAAGGCAAGCTTTTTATTGTTCACTGGGTATTTACCAAAGAAATTGCTGAGATATTGAGCTAATTAAGTTGAGCTGAAGGCCTACTTGAAGAATGAATGGTTTGAACATCCACTTCATGTATTTATTTATTTTTGCTATATGTGTAGTATATTTTTGACTGACGATTTTAAATGCATTACATTTTAACTAGAATTTGTTAGTTATCCTTCCATAAAGCATATTTTATTACTATCTTTATAGTATTAAGTGGATTATGTTAATTTCTTATTAATCCTTTCAATATAATCTGTACACAAATTTTGTGATATGCAAAAAAATTATGCATTGAATTTGATTGGTTTAACTGTGTACACCATTTCCACACAAAATATTACATAAAGTAGTTAACAAATTATTTTTATTTTTTTTAATTAGCTCTTATTTATTTATTTATTTTTTAATCACTTGACAAATGCTCATCGTCAAAAGAGTAGTTCCACCCAGAAGTGTCTGATTGCAGTGCTATTCAGAAGGAAGATAAAGGTTACCAAGAACAATAAATGATGATAAATTTAGAGTGATATAGAGAATGTTTATTAAGCTACACATACAGAAGTAGTGTCTCTCAGTATGGCAGACGTCTCAGCATGGAGTTGTAGAGGTTCCTAATGGTGTCCTGTGATTATCCATCCCATGCGGCTTGAATATTTTCACACAGTTCCTGCAGATTGTGCGGTAGGGGTGGAGGTGGAGTGACACCAGACCTTATGGACGTGTGGTGCGTGACAACAAACCGTTCATCTTTGTCACTTTCTGAGTCACTCCATGACAGTTTGGCACAACACCATTGCAGTCTTTGGCGACGTTGACATGGTGTTAAGGGAAGTCGTCATAACGGTCTGCGTGCTTGCAGTCCCGCTTCCTGCAGCTGTCTGGTGCCAGTGGTGCTGTCTCAGTGGTGCTGTCCGCATGTCTCATGATGTAAAGCCTACACACCAAGTTTCACTCCTGTCGGTTAATTCCTTCCAACTGTTTGTGCAGCTATTTTTTCGTGATGATTGTATATTAGCATGTTTCCAAGTCCCTTTTTGAACTGTTTGTGATTATTTACATTCTATTCATTCCTTTTTTTCCTAAATGATGTGATGGTGTAACCATTCTTTATGATATTTGCAACATTCTTCACCAAAATGTCTGATTATCACTGTAAGTGCATTTATACTGTGCAGCTGATTTAATGTGATTGTTTTCTGTTGATGGGTGTGTTTTTGCCCAGGCTAATAGGATAGATGGTATCTGGACCTTGAGAGGGCAGTGGAATGGCTCTAAGGGGACACCAGAGACCCCTCAGGCTGGAGCAGCTGGACTCTGCCATGAGCAGCTTTTCAGCAAGTTTGGATCACTATGACCTACAGGAGGATGCTGAGGAGCTGGACATGGGCTGCAGCGATGATCACTGTGATGGCAAGCTGCTGGGTGAGTTATTTAAAATGCTCAATTTTTTTTGATGCCGTTAAGCCAAAAGGTTTGAGTTATTTTCATCTTTAATGACCTTGTGACCAACACAGTTCAAGAAATAGATAAAGAAGATAATTATTGGGGAAAATAATTATAAATAATAAAAACTTTCAAGCCTCAATCCAAAAAAAGAAGATGGGAACAATATGTAAAATGAAAACAGTTTATAATTTATAAATTTTGTTAGACCTGTATTAAATTTAAAGCTTGAATATTTTACCAGGTTAATGTTTTTTGGTAAATATACACTTATTTCAAATATACCGTGTTCTAAAAATGTTGGACCAGTAGGGAAAATATGCATAAAACATAAAGCAATTATCTCATATCCTTTTTTGACCTGTGTTCACCTATAAACAGTACAAATACAAGATATTTAATATTTCAATTAATTTCGGTCTTATTGTTTTTTGTGTATATATTTTTTTGTGTGAAATTTGATGCCTGCAACATGGTCCAAGAAAATTGGGATAGGGGCATGTTTTCTTCTTGTAATGACACATTTCCTGTTGACAACATTCGGTAATTGTTTTGGAACTGAGGGGAGCAAATTTGGAGTTTTGAAAGTG
>CM067480.1:12685163-12724855 GCA_034552555.1 Semaprochilodus insignis | reverse complement strand
AAAGTGCCCCCCCCCCCCCCCCCCCCATTCTGGCTTGAAATAACACTTCAGCTACCATAAAGGTCTGGGGTTGTTGTATAATACATTTCAAAATGTGGCACATCTTTTTGATGGGAGACAGATCTTGACTTGCTTTATTGTGTGCAGTGACTCGATGTTGGTATTCTGAAGTATCCCTTAACCCAAAGAAATATCTGACATATAGAGCTTATATGTTGAGATGAGACAAGGGATCCTGGGATTGAGTAGCATTAGAGTGGGTTTGGTTTCATGTCAGAAAGCCTCTGTGCACTTGTAAGTAACATATGTGTCATAGTTTTGAGCTCAGCTCCATATCTCTCTCTTAACAAAAGTTTCTGTAGCATAATGAAAGCAAATAACCTATGTGAGGCTAATCTGACAAGTTCACATTTCAGGTTTTATGCCCTGTTGGAGTGTTTTGACAGTTCAATCTCTAGTTGAATTTACAGATGTATTCTGTCCAATTTTAGAAATCTGTGAAATGGACTAATACCAACACAATGCCTCTGAACAAATGAGTCAGAAAATTAGGATTAGCATTTACAAATTAGAAATTACATCCATTTTTACACTGTCCCTTAATTTTTACATCTTAAACGTAATTGGACAAACCAGCATAATTATAAATGTAAAGCTAATTTTTAATACTTGGATGCTAAGGCTTTGTAGAAAATGATTGCCTGAGGTCTGTAATCCTTGGACAGTGTTTTCTTTTGAGGTGCTTTGTCAGGGCTTTACTGCAGCTAGGTAGCTGATGCTTTCCACTTTATTGCTTTTGTTTGTTGCTGTTTGTTGATTTATCCACAGGTCTCATGTGAGCACTGTTCTGTTGAAGGTCCCCATCATGCAAGCTAAATTGAATCTCATGTATGAAATTACATAAAATATAATCTGCTCTGTCATGCTGATACTGTATAACTTTACAGTGTGTTTTCTTGGTGCGATGTCTTCTTTGACCCATCAGGTGATTTCCAATAGCGATGCACAAATAGCAGCTGAGCTCACTGCCTTTCTTGAAGTATCTGTAGCAGTGGTTCAAAGTAGAGTGTTATAAGGTTTTGAATTATCTGCTACAGCAGAACACCAAGGGAAAAGTCTCCCAAGGGAAATTTCCAAGTGCCAGTAGTGCGCTCCTCCAGCTGGACTTTTGAATTGCTACCCTGCTGGACCTCAAATGTCGCCCCTCCAGCCCATTATCGTGCCACTTCAAAGGTTACATAGTCAATCTAATCACTTCCACCTATATAGACCTGCTAGATTGCTATGCTGCTATCAGTTTGCAGGTCCCACATCAATGCAGTGGGTTATCCCTGAGCTGACGTGTGTGCGTCTCTGTAGTTTTGTAATATCATAATGGCTTATGTAATAACCAGAACTGTATCATCACTGCCAGAACCAGAAAAAAAAATCCTTACATAATTGTGCACACTTACTTGAAATAAATTCTTTGTATGCTGACTTACAAACCTCAATTTCTAAAAAAGTTGTGATAGTAGTGGTAAATTGAAACACCTTTCAGTTAAACAACATTTAATAATCATTGTGAATCTAAAGAATCCAACTGATAATCAGAATTTTTGCCAATTTGCAAAAGGAGAATCCTGTGGTTCATAAAGTGCCACACGTATTTAATGAAACAAAAAACTGCAGGTACTATAACTTCTGATTATGCAGCCTTGTTATTTTAAAGTGGCTACATGTGACTAAAATACACATGCATGCCCTCGAAAAAGACGTAGTCTAAAAAGCAGCATTTAGCACCAAAACGTGTACATACACACCCATGCCATGACACATTCTGGCTTTTGGAATTTACATCTTGACGTATGTACGTATGTATGTATGTATATATTTATGTGTGTATGTATTTATTTATTTTCTGTGGGTTCCTAATTGTGTCCTGCGATAATCCATCCCATGCAGCTTGAGTAGTCTCATGCAGTTCCTGCAGATTTTGCGGTATGAGGTGGAGTGACACCAGGCCTTCTGGCACAACATCATTGCAGTCTTTGGCGATGTTGACGTGGTGTTAAGGGCAGTTGTCGTAATGGTCTGCATGCATGTAGTTGTGCAGCCAATGGTGCTGGCACTAATGGGATGACTTATTGAGGACTCCGCATATCAGACAGTTTGTCTGTTCTCTCTGTCTCTCTCTCTCTCTCTCCATGGTTTGTGTAGGTCTCTCAGATCCTTCATGCCTTCCTCTATCAACTACCGCCAGCAGTGTGTTATGGTTGTATCCGCATGACCGGTATGGCCCGGAAAACATCAATAAGACCGTCTTGTTTCCCGGAGCCCTACAATGCCACCCTTCTTCAACTCTTCCAACTTCTCCTAATTGCTTTTGAACTCTTTTCTGAGGCATAGGACCTCTCTTGCATAGGATGCTACCAACACAACAACTCAAGTCTGAATGGAAAGCACCTTATTTAATCAGTCAGGTACAGCGATAAGCCCCGCCCTTGCTTACGTCACATGCATGGCGGAGCATGAAATCATTCTCATGTCTCATGATGCCAAACCTAGCCACCAAGGTTCATTCCTGTCTGTTGATTCCTTCTGGGCGCAACCTTTTTCGGTGTTGCTAACTTCTGACATACATAGTACATTCTTTATTTGCTTTTGTGGATACTGCAGTGAACTGTGTTTATTGATGGTGCTTTGGCAAAGTATAAACCTCATTTCTAGAAAAATTGCAAATTGCAAATTTGAATTCTCTGGCACCTTTATGTAACTGACAGAAATACAACGACATGACCAACTTTTTTTTATATTATGTGTTTTGTAAATATAAACATATGTTTTGAATTTAATACCTGCAATGCACTCGAAGCTGGGACAGGGGCAAAATAAGAGTGAAAAGGTTATAGAATGTTCAGCATGCACAGTTTTGAAACATTTCACAAAAAGCAGTTTTGTAGGGAGCAGGTAAGGGTATGACGATTAGTAATAAAGCTCCCCACTTTATGAGGGAATTGTCAAACAGTTCAAAAAGGAACAATTTACAAAACAAACAATTGAGGTATTTCACCATCTACTGTATACTACACATAATGTAGTGAAAACATGCAAGGTGTTCATAGAAGTCTCAGTCCCTCTGTTTCCGGATACCCTGAATGTTTTACAAACATCACTGTTGAAACCACTGTTGAAAATGTGAGACCTCAAATTCGTCAATTCCTCATATTGTCTCTTAACACAGTCAGCTTGTGCATCAATAAATACAAGCCATACATAATTTTGATGCAGATACACAGCTGAGCTCTGTGGAGTGAAGTTCATCTCAGATGGTCTGAAAGAATGTGGACGTGTATGCTGTGGTCAAATGAGGTTCAGGGACCATCCAGACTTTTATTGGCAAAAGGTGTAAAAAAACAACATCTGTTACAGTATGGTGGGCACACATACAGATTTCATTGTCAAGAGTCATTCTGCCAATGAGCGGACATTTTTCCCAGGAAGTTCTCGATTCATTTTGCATGTGCCACAACAGCGTTGCTTTGTAGACACAGAGTGTGTGTGTATCGATGGCCTGTCCGCAGTCTAGATCTGTCTCCTATTTAAAAATGTGTGGCACATAAGGAGAAGAATCAGACAGCAATGACTGTTGAGCAGCTGAAGGCCACAGGTAAACACCGTAGAGGGGGGAATACATAAAATCCCTGTAGAATATTGAGGTTTCTAAACTGTTATCTTATTTGCGGAAACATTTTTTGGCCAAGTGATGAACTTTAACTCATCCTTGTTCATAAAGGACTAGGCCTTTCCTAGATCTGTGTCACCTGTTTTTGTACATTGCACACGTTAAAGCAGTGTTACGTGAGAATTTATACTATTTACTTCTGGGCTTCTCCTCCAGTTGCTGAGTGCAAGTTACTTTTACTCAACTGTGGTGAATACAAGTAGCGCTTTGAGTCTCCCTCATCTGCGCATGCATTTGTTGACATGGAAAAAAAGTGTACAAACCCCTTGCTGCCTCAACATATTGAGCACACTAGCGAAGACATTCAGAAGTTGACTTACAAAGTGGAGTAATATTAGAGAACCTTATTACAGAAGGTTCTAAACTTTAAAGTGTGAGATTAAATAAGACTGACAATTATTTTAGCGTGAGCATTTCTTGCTTGATCACACTGTCTTTTTTTTTTCTACCTTGTCGTGCGGATATTATCATAGCACACGATACTACTATAGCAAGCTTCGTCCAACAATCATCTTTGATCCCTTCACAGCCGCTGCCACAATGGCAATGGTAGAAATATGGAGTTGGCTTCTTGTAGCTAGCTGAAGACCTATAGTTTTTGGTATGTGACCGGGTGGCGTAAAGCCTAAAAAAATGCTCCCACAAGGTATTGTGCACGCTCCTCAGAAGTTATATAGCGCTGTCTTAGGCCTGGAAGGGCAAGGACAGAAACACCATTTTCACTGTTATGAGTCGGTGTACCATCTAAATGATTTTCTAGCTACTTTAAGGTAAAATGTTTACGTAATTCTGCTTTAAATTTAATATTTATTAAAAACATATCTCTTTGTTTTGGAACATGTAAGCATCAATTTCTGAGTGAGGATTTATTTCTTGTCCTGTTACCATTGGACAAATGGTACCAAGTTACCATTTTAGAAATATGGTTTGGTTCCAACAGCCATGATATAAAATGAAATTTGAAAAATAATAGCTTTTAACTGAATGTAACTTAATGTCCGGTTTGTTTCAGAATCAAGAAACATCCCCTTTCAAGCAATATACACATTTGTTCCTTTCAAGTCTGTGGACTGCACAGTGTTTCTAGAGGATGTGCCGATCCTTGTGCAGGTGACCGAGGTGGAGCGCTTCACGTGTACAAGGGTAAAAAAAAAAAAAAAACCTTCCTCTTCTGCATCAGCAATATGCTGGCTTTGTCTGCACATTTTAAATCCTTGACTATATATTGTTTTTTTGATATATTTACTATATATTGTTTTTTTTAATTGCTTCCTTAAAAGGTGCTGAATCCTAACCTGTATACCATCGAGCTTAGCCACGGGAACTTCACATGGAAAATCAAACGACGTTTCAAACACTTCCAAACCCTGCATCAGGAACTTCTCAAGTTCAAGGCCCTCCTAAAGATCCCACTGCCAAGTCGAATGTAAGCTGTGCTAATTTTCTCACACACACACACACACACACACACACACACACACACAGGAACATCCACACCCACGTACACATAAACATTTGGATGTATGCATGCATGCACACACCTATCTACATTTGTATGCAAAAGTTTGAACACCCCCAGGTTCATATAATAGATATGAGTGTGCATGCGTGCATGTTTGTGCATGTGTATGTAGAGTCCTGTGCTGAGAACATATTCTACATAGCTTTTTTTATTCATGCTGCCTCTCAGAACACTGCAGTTAATCAAATCAGAATATATTTCACTGATGTACAGCGTAAAAGCCAGTAAAAGTGGTAATGATAAACGCTGGCACCTGCTTGCATGCAGTGCCCTCCACAAATATTGGCACTTCGGTAAACATGAACAGAATGGACTGTAAACTATGTTTGGCACAGCTATACGTTCTTATGTGTGAAAGCAAATGAACACTTAAATGGTCAGTCATGATTTCCTGTTTGAGCAGGTATGAATATGAAGTGAGACAAAACCAAATTTCTTCCCATCGCTATGAGAAACACTAGAGGTTACAGCAGTGCCACATAAGTTGTGCCATAGTTATTAAGCTGCAAATGTCAGGAAATAACAACAAAAATAGTTCTAAATGCCCTTGTCCACTATCAGGGCAATAATTAAGTAGATTAAAGCAGCAGATGTTATGAATCTGCCAGGAAAAGGTTTATATTTTACCCAGCACACAGTAAAGAAGATGGTTCAAGTGGCAAAAGAAGCTCCAAGAATTAAACCTGGGGAATTGTAGACCTTAATTAGGTCTTGGGGTCAGGACATCTCCCAAACTACAAGAAGACCTACCCACCCACATGATCATAAGAGGTTTGCCAGAAGTAGCCTCTTCTATCAAAAACCAACCAACTCTAGTCCCTATTTGCTGTGGACATAAAGATGAAGTATGATAGGGGATCTGTAATTTTGTGGGACTGTTTTTTTCTTTCAAAAGCCCTGGACAATTTATTTTGATACATGGTATCAGAGACTCAAAATACCAGTAGCAAATGCTTAAAAGAAGTTAGAACTAGGCCATCATTGGATCTTCCAGTATGTCAGTGTTCCAAAGCACCTCAGAATCAACAGAAAAATACAGTGCTCAAAAAAATTAAAGGAACACTTTTTAATCAGAGTATAGCATCAACTCAGTTCAACTTCTGGGATATTGATCTGGTCAGTTAAGTAGTGGGGGGTGTCAATCTGTTTCAGCTGCTTTGGTGTTAATGAAATTAACAACAGGTGCACTAGAGGAGCAACAATGAGACACCCCCCAAAACAGGAATGGTTTAAAAGGTGGAGGTCATTGACATTTTGTCCCTCCTCATCTTTTCCGACTGATTTTTCACTAGTTTTGCAGTTGGCTTGGGTCAGCATCACTAGTAGTACCATGGTGCGGTACCAGGTCCCTACAGAGGTTGCACAGATAGTCCAACTCCTGCAGGATGGCACATCAATACATTGCCAGAAGGTTTGCTGTGTCTCCCAGCACAGTCTTAAGAGTATGGTGGAGATTCCAGGAGACAGGGAGTTACTCTAGGGGAGCTGGACAAGGCCATAGAAGGTCCTTAACCCCTCAGCAGGACCGGTATCTGCTCCTTTGTGTAAGGAGGAACAGGATGAGCACTGCCAGAGCCCTACAAAAGGAACTCCAGCAGGCCACTGCTGTGAATGTGTCTGACCAAACAATCAGAAACAGGCTTCATGAGGGTGGCCTGAGGGCCCAACGTCCTGTAGTGGGCCCTGTGCTCACTGCCCAGCACCGTAGAGCTCGATTGGCATTTGCCATAGAACACCGGAATTGGCAGATCCGCCACTGGCGCCCTGTGCTTTTCACAGATGAGAGCAGGTTTTACCTGACCACATGTGACAGGGTGTGGAGACGCTGTGGAGAACGTTATGCCACCTGCAACATCATTCAGCATGACCGGTTTGGTGGTGGGTCAGTGATGGTCTGGGGAGGCATATCCCTGGAAGGACGCACAGACCTCTACAGGCTAGACAACGGCACCCTGACTGCTATTAGGCATCGGGATGAAATCCTTGGACCCATTGTCAGACCCTACGCTGGTGCAGTGGGTCCTGGGTTCCTCCTGGTGCACAACAATGCCTGGCCTCATGTGGCGAGAGTATGCAGGCAGTTCTTGGAGGGATTTTGTATAGAGGAATGTTTACATCACTTGCCATGTGTTTTCCAGTCTCTTCAAGCATTATAGGAGACTCAAAGCTGTTGTCTTGGCAAAGGGTGGCTGCGCAAAGCATTAAATGAGTGGATGCTATTACTTATAGCACACCTAGATTTGAGAAGTTCAGAGGTCACTACATTTGAGCAAAGATTATGAAAAAACAGGAGTATGTAAAAAGGTCCATTTGGATTTGAGGTTGGCTTTAAAGCAGTTTACCACAGATCATCAACATGTTTAATATAAAGTTTTGTTGTTGGTTCTGGAAGTTGCATCTGGGTAAAGCAAATTTTAAGGGTTTCCTAAATCACAATAGTGTTGTCTGCTTCATGTATTTGATGAGCTTAAGAAAGAAATTTAAGAAGGCATTTAAGCTGTTATTATTATTTTTGGTACTTAAAGGGTACTTTAAGTTTACCAAAAGTAAGCTTTACTTAAAATGCTTTATGCAGTAAGACGTGGGTCTTTTCTTTCTCCTAGTCACTCAGTCAAAAGGAGATCATTCAAAGGCCACAGGAGGTCTCAGGGAGGACACATTCCCACACTACCCCGCAGACCAGATGCCCTGGTCAAAGAGGAACAGCTAATCAGCAGAAAAGTTAACTTACTTTCATCTTCAACCTTATTCCAATGTGTTATTATGACATTTAAGTATTTAATTAACATGTCATTGCTTTTTTCTGTTTTATTTTTGTTGTACTTTATTAGATGCAGCTTGAAGACTATCTCAAGAATATTTTGAAAAGATCTTTATATAGGAATCATCCTGCAACAGTAAGTGACTTATACATTGGAACTTTTTATGCAGGAACTGTCCAGTAAAGATCATTTATTGTATTCCTAATACAAATGGCAGCACTCCGCGGTGTGATTTGTGTAGGCTTCTGAATGGCTCTTAAAATATAAGTTTTAGCACATCAGTGGATATTTTCAAATTGTAAGCCCAAGCTGGTCTCCATTTTGGAGAGAACGTTCTAGAAGTGTGCCTGCTGTGCCGTTCCTCATTAAAATGAGTCCTTCAGTAGAGCACGCCTAGGCGAGGTGACTCCTCACTTACTGCAGTATATCAAACAGGATTGCACTCTGTCACGTTCATAATTACATTTGCATGAAAGGCTAATTAACAAGTACATGTGTCCTTCACCACATCCGTATCAGTATCTAGCACACATTTTCCTGTGTAGTTTTTCTGCCTGAGCAGTGCATCACAAAATCACCACTTTTAACATATTTTTATTTTTATCACAATATTGATTTAAGATGTCTTCAGAAAATTTTAAATGCATTTGCCTTAAAGTTAGTTTATGGCTTTCAAATGGCGTTTAACTCTTTTTTTTTTTTTGTTTAAATTTGATTTCAGCTTGAATTCTTAGAAGTGAGTCAAATATCGTTTATCCAGGAGCTTGGACCAAAGGGCATGTAAGAACACCTGAAGATGTACTTACTAAAAGAAATATTACACAGCATTCTCTGTATTGTACTGTTTGCAGTAATGTTCTTACTCACTGTTACTGTTACTATTACAGGGAATATTGCTACAGTAGGATACTTAAAAATACATATATATTTTTATGCAAAAATAAGAAACACTGACAGTACAATGTTTTAAAAAATCTATTGTTTCCTCGATAGAGATTCTAAGAGGGTTTATTCCGTCAAAGTTGGGACCTCATTAGTTCTGAATTTTGTACTGTACTCGGGCGGATTTTTTTAAAACTTTTTATTTTTACTTTTACTTTTTTATTGAAGAAAGTTCAGTAAAGATTTTAATGAATTTATATACACATTAAAAATATAGAGAATCCTACTTCACTTTTTGCCCTTTCAGTAGCACTAAATTAAAATAAAATATTGATCGTTGCATGATCAAGCCCCATTGTTTGTCCTTAACAGTTTAGGTTGCATCTCTTACAGTTCATATTCTTTTCTCTTGTTAAAAAAAAAAAAAGTGAAGGTTTGATCCTGAAAAAATCTGGTGGAAACACGTTTCCAGTCTGTTACTGGTGTGGATCCAACAGTGTGTGCTACCGCTGGTCCAAAAGGTGATGTTTGCATTTTTCTGTTTTTGTTCCTTCTTTCAGGTACATTTCATTGCCATGAGGAGAAGCAAAATGGTTATCTGTCAAATCATGTTACACTGCCCTTTTTGTTGTTCCAAACCACACCCTTTAAACAGAGAATAACTGATACTCCTATTTTGTGAGAAATGGCTCAAGCTGGCAGGCTTACAGTCATCAATGTGACCTCTAGTTTTTATTTCTCTCACAAGTGCTGCAGCACAGACCAGACCTGCCCCTGAAATGTGTAGGACAGAATAACACATTCTCATGTTGAACTATTCTTCATCTGCAAAGAAACACTGTTTTTATTTCAGTTTTACAGGCAGCTAGTGTTACACTTGCAAAATTCACACAGCTCGTAAAAGCAAACAGTGAAGCTTCAGCTCCAATGGAATTTCGCTCCTCAGATTGCAGCCCTAGCTGGGCACTCAGGTTGTGCCGTGTCTTTTGTTGCGGCCATTTACTTGTTTTTTTATTTTATTTAATTTTTTTTGCTTATTATGGCTGTTTTCCTATGGCAGCTGGATCAGCTCTCTCCATGTCTCAGCTCTCATCGGGCGCCTGCTTCATGTTTCAGATGGCTGGTGGTGAAAGACTCCTTTGTTCTCTACATGAGGCCCGAGGATGGCCAAGTAGGGACGGTGATTCTCTACGATAAGGGCTTCCACATCAAAATAGGGACCCAAGAGACTGGAGTCAGGCATGGAGTGACAATTGAGAATCTTTGCAGGCAGGTCATATTATTCTTTTAACCCATTTATGTCTATATCTGAGCCTTTTTGAGCTACCTCAAAAAGAAATTGATGTAGAAATTGTTTTACATCCATGAAACCACCTGGTTTGTGTACTTTGCAAAACGAGCCATAAAAACATTCTTTTTTCTACATCCTTTTGATCTTTCATTCCAAAAATTTGATCTTTTTTTGAAGTATAGTGATTTAAAATAGACTTGAATCTTATTGTGAAATGAATCTCAAATTGGTGTGTCACTAATGTTAGCATCCCCTCATTTAATACCTTGTGTAGCCTCCCTTTGCAAACATAACAGCTCAGTGTTTGATTATGTAATGTTTAATTATACTAGAGAACACATGGCAGGGTGTTTGAGAACATTAATCTTCAGCGAATCTCTCAAGATCTGTAAGATTCTGAGGTCCACGCACATTGACTGTCCTTTCACCTCATCACCTCAGGCTTTATTTAGGGTTTAAGTCATGGGACAGGGAAGACCATTGTAAAACATTGATTCTGTGGTCAGTAGACCATTTTTGTGCTGATTTTGGGTCATTGCAAAGCCATAAGATCCAACCACGGCCTTGTATTAGGTTCCTAGCTTAAACAGTCAAGTTTTGATTAATTGCTTATACTTGGATATTGGAATCCAAACAAGTTGTCCTGGGCTGTTGGAAGGAAAACAGCCCGTGACATCACAGATCCAAGGTAAAACGCTGCCTCACTGAGTGTTGCTATAATGTCTGCTGTATCTGTAGGCGCTTGACTTTGTTGGTTCCTTACAGCAGAGGCTTTCTTCTGGCAAACCTCTCAAACAAATGGTGGTTTTGTTGTTATGACCCCTAAACCTAGCCAATGTGTGCAATTTCCCAGCTGTGATTCTTGAAAATTATTTGGCCATCCTTACTGTTCGATGAGTCAACATATACATGCATCCTGTTTTCGGAAGATTACATTCTCTATACTTTTATTTTTAAACAGTGCAATTGTAATTGCAGGAATTATTAGGAATTCATTTATAGTCAGTTATTTTATATCAGAAATATATCAGACTGGGACACAGAACACATTCTCTGGAAATGTATATCAGTAACAAATACTGTCCAGACTGTCCAGTCCAAAGGTCCCCAGTCTTATCTACAAAGACCTAGTGTGTCAAACTGTCTGACTCAGAATGGTAAGTCATCTTCAGTGATGAGTCCCGTTTTTGTCTTGGTGGAGACGACCAAAACGTGTGTAGTATAAACCATGTACATACTACTTCTGTATGTGTAGCCCAACAAATATTGCCCATATCAGTCTAATTTTTTCATGATGTATTGTTCCCGGTAACCTTTAGCTTCCTTCCCAATAGCATTGCAATCCAACACTTCCTTTTGGGTGCAACTACTTTTTTGATGATGAGTGTAATTTATGGCATGTAATTTAATACATTAAGCCATTTTATTAGCCATTTAAGCACCTTTGCATTTATTTCATCAGTCCTTCATTCTTTATTACAGGGCTCTTACCATTAAGTGTTCAACATATAGGCAGGCTCGCTGGTGGGGGCACTCCATTGATGATTTTGCCCAGAGGTTCGGGCAAGACTTTCTGCGAGAAAATCGACATGGTTCTTTCGCCCCGGTCAGAGAAAACACAACGGCACAGTGGTGAGGAGCAAAGAAATACTGGGCAGTAATCTTTTACTAAATAATATGCTGTGCTGAAGCTTTTGTTGTGTATTAAGTACATGTACATGATCTTGAGTGAAAATCACTCAGTTTCTTTAAAAAAAAAAAAAACATGATCATTTCACATCTTATGAATCACTTCTACAGGCAATTCAGTCACTAATACATTTTATTTCTTAGTTACGTTTAACATGCCTTTCCTGTTCTCTCCTGTCTGGATGTGAACAGTACTTCCTTGTACAATTACTGTATAAGAAATATCTGTGAGGCACCCTGGTACTGCTTTTAAATGAACCGTCCTGTGCCTCTTTTGAAGGTTTGTCAACGCAGCTGGGTACTTTGATGCCATAGCTGATGCCCTGGAAGGTGCAAAGGAGGAAATCTTCATCACAGCCTGGTGGTACAGATTAGACTCAGCATCAATCATTCCTCTTGTGCCTAGGTTTGACGACGCTGTGAGCACTTATTTCACACCCCTTGATGTAGTAGAGGAACATGCGGGACTCGTTTTTGCACACCATAGCATGCATGCTTGTTCCCCAGAATCAAATCTCATTCCACCTGGGGATATTTGTTATGAACGTTTTTGACAACATGTGAATGTCTCCCTTTTTGGATAAACCATGTAGGATTTGGTTGCTTACCAACCTCTGTTAGGTTTAGGCTGCTTCAAAATCCTCTAGGGATTTTCTGAAGATTTTAATACATTTTTAAAGTAATCATGTTAGCACTTATTTTATTTCTTCTTTGAGTGAGTAAGTTCCTTTAAGGTGGTGCTGTAGTATTCAGATTTCTATGGTCTTTAGGCTCAGTCCAGAGATCTTCCTCAGAAGACCAGTGGTGGATGGGAACACGTGGAGATTAGACCATGTCTTAAAACGCAAAGCAGTGAGTATCTTCAGCAGCAAGTTATGAAATGGAATCATGGATGAATTCAGAAGTAAATGCTACATACATATAGCATGAATCCATGTAGTGTTATTTTACAGTTTTGATCATTGCACCCCATAAATATTTGCATCAGATTGCTAGTGACGTCATTAGGGCTGCCCTCTAGAAGTCGATGAGTTGAATCGTCAGTCGGAGAACCTTTAAGTCGACTGAGAACCTTCAAGTCGACTGACAACAGTGACGAGTTTTTTTTTCTTTCGTAAAACAGACAAAAGCTTACAAAATGCACAAGAACTTTAAGACGCATGACGCATGCTTGCTAAAAAATTAAATCCACGTGACAACGTGCGCTGGCGGGTCACCGTTGAAGGAAGCTAAAGCTGTGAAGCTGAGAAACACGGGTGGAACGATGTCTCAGAAAAAGTCTGGAGGAGCTTTTGAAGAAGAGAATCCGAACACATTCAAGCTAATTCTGCTCATCATTTAGTCAGACATCGAACACAACTTCAAACCAGTGAGTTGACTTTCGTTTTAGACATAATGGCTGTTTGCGGTGAAGGAAAAAAGGACCGAAGACGTTTGTTTTATTATAATTCTATTATTTTAGAACCTAAATTACAGATATTTTTATTTATTCATTTACAGCTACGATTATTTTTATTTAAAGATAAGTACAGTCACTTAAAATGCCTGACGATAAACAAGAAATAATTATTTCAGCTCAGGTAATATAATTATTAAACTGTTTCAGGTCTACCGTTCTTCTTTTCATCTAAAAATAATTTAAATATTGACTAATTTGGTTTTATTTAGGAGTTTATTATTTATGAGAGATGAAAGACGAAGGGTCATCCTACTGAAGAAGCTGTTAAAAGTGAAATTAAAAAGACAGGCTATGAGCGCTCATTTTTAGCATAAATACATGCTTGCTGCCCGACGCTATATTCTGTAATTAAATCAGACTCCAAATCAGATCGTTCATCATATGCCACGTCTCTTTTAGTTCAAAAATATGTTCCTGTGACTCTGCTGACTTTCTAAATGAGGAGGACATCAGATCTGAAACGTATGCAAATTGATTTACTGATTACTAGATAATGTATATGGAGAAAAATCATGAACGAATAGTCGAATCGTCGGCCAGGACGGGCGAATCCGATTCGACTGACAAAATTCTGAGTCGGATACAGCCCTAGACCTCATATTGTCCCACTGAGAAAAAGGTGCCAAAAAGAATTGCCATAGATGATGCCATAGAAATACCTCATTTGATTCTATCAAAAATATTTTAGTTGACATTTTGGGCATGCATAGCATGTTTTTTTAGAAAAGAGATCAAATTATTTTATTAAAATTATTATTATTACTATTAAATTCTAAAAGCATATCATAACATGTTATCAACATGTTCCCATGCTGTCAGTAAAATGTGTAAAAATAGATGCTTATTATTGGTGTGCTCAGTTGACGCATTCCAGGTTTATCATGGAGTCAGTAAGGTGATCTTAAGGTGACAAGGTTGGTTATCCCGATAATCCAAGTGCAGGTTGAAAACCTGAAATGCATTTTGTTTGAGAGACTGCACCCTGATGTGTTGGTGGTCTTTGTTCTTCTGCCCCAGCCTTGTTAACAGCTGTCTGAAATTAGTAAATGACTACTGGTACAGATTTGTGTGAGTTTTTACAGAGGACTGCAGAAGTAATGAATAATTAAGTTACTGTTTTCCAATAATCCATTATAGTTTGAGAGAGTTAATTAGTAATTTGTAATGAATTACTTTTAAATAACTTACCAAATTATGGATATTAGTTGCCATGGTGTTCTGAGGTTTGTATGTACTTAAAGTTCTTGGTGTTAGTGAAACTGCTTCAAGGTTAAAGCACTGGCTTGTTTCTGATCACACCAGGAACAAGGCGTAAAGATCTGTGTCTTGCTCTACAAAGAGGTTGAAGTCATCCTGGGCCTCAACAGCGAGTACACCAAGAAGACTCTGATGGGCCTTCACTCCAACATCATGGTGAGTCCTACAGTATGTCAGATGTTCCTAAAAGCTGGCTGCTCCCCTCCACTGACAGTGATACAGAGGGGAGCTGTCCCTCTGCATCAGCCTTACCCCCTCCCCCTCCACATCCCACAGCCGTTCCTGTCCCTCCAAGAACAAAGCCCCTATCAAAACATATCACGCACAGCACTGGAGCGCCCAGCTTGTTTCTGGTCCCCCGGCTATAGGGAGGGACTGGTTACTTAGATCATATTTGGGTTTTGGCAAAACCTCTCTAGCAGAAAGAGAGGAGATCACTCTGTTTTGAACCCTACGCATCGTGTCTAGAGATGGTCAGGTTGTTCCTCGACGGTCATCTGGGTAAGAGCCTGAGGCTGTAAGTCTGCCTTAGTCTCTTTTGACGCAGAGAAGCCATCTTGGCATTGTATCGTGGCTCTGCAGTGTCCATCGCTGCAGCAGGCTCACCCCGGGCTGGGAAGTGATTGACACGCCGTCATATTATCTTATTGAAGTGCTGGTTGAAATTGTGCAGAAGAATGATGCTGGGAAGTGGCTGGGGACCCACACCCCGAGGAGACGGGCCAGCGCAGCAGCTGGGTGGAGGTATATTCTTGGGCCCTGCTGCTGCACAAGCACCTGCCAGGGGCAGCATCCTCTGGAGGCTCTACAAAAGCTGGTAGAGGCGCAGCTGTACTTGTTTCTCACTTTGGGTGCCACCATCTTGTGAGCCCTGCTATTTTTGGCATGAATCCAGCTGTATTCCTGCCTGAAATTCAATTTGGGGTTTTTTGTTTTTTGTTTTTTTTTCGTTCCCTTTCTTTTCAACATTTTAGTGTACCAATCAGTATCCCCTTTAATCCTACACTTACCATGGTTTTATTTATCCTGAAATGCATTCAGTAATTTTAGCAATTACTATAAACTATTCTGTAATATACCTGATAATTAGTATAATAGGGGTGGATTGTCATTAGCTAACTTTATTTTACATGTACCGAAGTAAAATGCTGATGGGTTTCTACTTTTGTGATCGTTTGCAATTACTATTATGAAGGACATTTCTGAGGCAAGGAATTCTTAGTCATATTTGTATTATTTAGTTGTTGTTTTTTTTTTTACTTTTTTACTTGTTGAATCTGTTACAATGTTCTGTATTACTTTGTGATTAGTCACAAACTTAACTTTTGAGATTTATTTTATTTCTAATGCAGCGTGCGTCAGGGGAGAATAGAGCCTCCCAAATTTTAGCCCTAGGCTGATGTGTTCTAAAAATTGTAAAAAGTTCCACTGCAGTTTAGTAATATGCAGTTAAAGGGGCTTTCAAGTCTAAGGAATCCTGTCATCAGAAACTGATTCTGTGGAGAGTTGTAATATGTAATATTATATACTTGTAATATTTTTCCTCAAATACGTCTGCATTAGTTATTAACAATAGTCTTATAGTTCCAGTCCGAAACCAAGCAAGCAAACTCTGGCCAATCAGCTATATAAAAGGCAAGAGGAAGCGGCACATTTGGAAAATGTTTTCTAAAAAATCTACCTAAATGCCCTACCTTTGCATAGGCCTACCTACATCCCTGGCTTGAAGTTGCTCCCTGTTGAAATAAAACAATACATTGCTACATTGCTGAACAATTACATTCAATTCATTTGGGGAAACTCTGCGTTATGACGAAAACAATGAACTTTCCTTTTCATACTGTTTTGCGTGATAGGTGATCAGGCACCCTGACCACGTTCCGTCCACAGCGCTGCTCTGGGCTCACCATGAGAAGTCAGTGGTGATCGATCAGTCGCTGGCCTTCCTGGGGGGCATCGACCTTGCCTACGGGAGATGGGATGACTCCCAGCACAGACTGACCGATGTGGGCAGTGTAAGAAGAAGTCCTCAGCCCAGTCCTGCACTGTCCCCCAGCCTCACCAGAGTAAGACAACCATGGCTTAATCATCATCCCTATCCCTCAAAGTGTTTTTCAAGGTTCAGCTGTAAAAGCACTCATTTTGTACATAACCATGGCAAATCAAAGATTAAACCATATGAATGCATAAAAATGGCTCTGTATACCACCAAAAGGGGTTCCATTGACAAAGAACCTTTTTTTGGTACTATATAGAACTCAAGAGTTGTCTGATCATTTAAAAAAAATTGATTAGATGAACTTTGTGAAGAAAATTGACTTGTCTAATTTATAGTATTTATCAGTGTACGATTTATAGAGTGTATAAATTGCCACTGACAAAATGACCAATATTCCTGACACACAGTTCCAAACTTTTTAACAACAGTACACAGTGATACCATAATCACTTTAGCACTTTGTGGGCAGTTAAAGGAGACTTTGAATGATGAAAAATAATTCTGCACAGTTCAGTCATTAAGATGTAGAGTCATTCAAAAAGAACCCAGGGAGTTAAAATACTCGTAAAGCCTGGCTTGTGTGTTATATCGCTAGAAAGTTCATGCCTCTTATGCCACCGTCCCTGATGACTGTGTGCTTTGGGGCAACGTGATTGGGGGAACGCATCCACAGTGGGTATGAACCAGACTTAAATTTAAATTTGTACTTATTATTTAGATGTTAACCTTTAAAACATTTTTGTAACTTATAATGTATTAATTATTCAGTAACTAGTGTAAGAAGTAAAATGTAAATTATGGAAGTTAGGAAATCAAGTGTTGGCCAAATAAGCTTTAATTAATTAATTAATATAATTGAAATAATCGAAAGTAACATAGCAAGAACAACGCCAATGCACTACTTTGATATAACTGTACTATCACTGGCTGTTCAGACAGGCTTCTCCAGTAAGCTGTAAGCAAATTGGACAGGAGTAAACTTGCTGTAAATGTGACCCATGGAGAGCAATAGCCCACAGTGGCCCTGCAATGTTTGTCAACATCAGGCTGACCCCATCAGTGTCGGCGACATGCTATTGCCAGCTGGGTGTTTCTGAGATCTGTCAAAATGCTCAATGGGGTAATGCAACATGCACCTGACAGCTGCCAGCTCAGACTCCTTCTACTGATCAGCACCAATGCTCCAATGAGCATCTATGTGTAAAGAAGATCTATCTGCTACCTTGTAGCAGCTGCATGGACAATTATGATTATACAGTCAATGTCTACATGTAATCTGAATGGCATAATCTGATTACAAAAAGTACAAAGTAAGACTTTTGAAAATGGGTATACACAGTTACTTTCTTATGTACTGCTGTTTTAGTGAGTCTAATAATTTCTAATTTCCACATGATAAACATATTACTGTCACAGATAAAAGTAATTTAAGAGAGACAAGGTCTTCTTACAATACAGCAGGTAATGTATGTAAATTTTTTTGATGTTTTAAGCATTACTGACAAAAACTAAACTTGTCTGGACAGGATATTGAGCAGAAAAGACCATTGTGAGCTAGATTTCAATCTGACGTCAGGTTTTTGTTATGCGGATTGATTTTTGTGGCTAGTGTCTGCAGGTCTGGATCTTCCTTTTTTCCACTAGCAAACGTAAAATCGCAATTACAGAGCATCTGGGGCACCCTTGAAGGGCCTGCGGTTGCTAATCCCAGTGCTCTCACGCTGAGGAACATTGCCTGGCCTCACCGGGTACTTCCTTCCCCCTGGAGAGTTGCATTAAACATAAAGGGCCTGCATGGATGAGTGAGTCAACAAATTACTGGGGGCCACTAAATGGGGGAGAATGATTTCGCTTATATGCCACCTCTCACAGGCTGTAGCCTACCTGCCTGCCATTGTGTCATTAAATATGGTCTTGGGCTTTTAAATAAACATGATTTCAGCCCTTCCAAATCGAGGCGCTTATTGCATGTACTTAGGGGCTTCTCTCCCCATGCATGAGCGACTGTATCCATCAACTCAGACCTCCTCAACTGTAAAATCTTTGCTAATATACATGAAACTGTTACAGCTGTTGGTCTAACCTTTCCAAATGTCTCCTAAGGAGCACAGTGATATTTGCACTTAATAAAATTATGCCCACCGGGAGGAGACTGCTGTGACATTTGCCATTTGTCAAGTCTGGACCACTATGATCCTCCATGAGCCATTAACCTGCACACTTCAGAGGCCATTTTCCTCTGCACACAGAATGCAGCACAGTGTGGATGGGGAAAGCAAGGCCGCTTTAGTGACACATTACACTCACTGATACTCTAATTCATGTCATGAAGTCGAGCCATTGATTCAGGACAGGTGGGCCATTACTTGGCCCTAAGACCTTTGAGCCGACAGGCAGCTCGATACATCAGCAGCATTTAATACGGCATGTCGTCACCGTTACACAACAGTGCTGAGTGAGGATAAGTTCTGCAATAGACTTTGAGGCTTTTTTTTTTTTCATTAAACATATGGTAGAAATAGATTACGGCTCCCTGTGGTTGTATTTACGAGAGAGCAGGTGGCAGATATTACTGAGGAAATACTATGGCTGAAAAGAGGCTCAGTAAATGCAGAAGATGCAAGCTACAAAAGACATGGCAACTTGATTTGTGAACACATCATTTAGTAAGACAGTAAAAAAAAACTTTAAGTGCTAAAATAATTATAATAATAATTATTATTTTGTTGTGTACTGCTGTTAAAGCTTGGAATCATGTCTCCTGAATTTTGGTTATTTTGTCAGTGGCAATTTATACACTATAAATTGTACATCGCTAAATACTATAAACTAGACTAATATAAAAGACTAGACTAATATAAAACAGGAATTTGAAAATTCCTTGAAATTTTGAAATGTATTTTTTTTGTTAGAAATTATTATGAGCTGAGCTCATTGAAAATTTCATATATGTTACAATGTTCTACAGCTGAAATCTACTACCATTCAAAAGTTTAGAAACAGAGTTTTCAGTAATATAAATTGAATTTTCTGGAGATACATGTGTACAATAATTCCAAAAATACCTTCACTACTCTTAAAAGCTGTAAAACATTCCAGAATGTCTTGTATTTTAAAAATGATGGCAGCTAACATGCCAACAAATTGCAGCATATGCATAACTACAGTACATTATTAAATCTCTATAAATAGCTTTTCCTATTTAAAATATCTTTTGGTGATTTAGTAGCTTCCGTTCATGTTCTTTCATTCTGTACTGTGCAAGGTTACAGAAATTATGATGAAATGCAATTCCAAACCTTCCAACATGTATAAAGTATTACAATCAGTGTATACATGTACTTGCAATTCATATTATTAAAAACAGTGGCTATTAAAAACTATTAAATGGCATTGTATGGGTTCCGGTTGACTAGCTGGATCCGTATATGTTGCAAGTAACCCAGACTGTGTATCCTGTGTCCTGCAGCAGTCTGCTGTGACAGTGCTGGAGGAGGATGAGGAGATGAAATTTAGTGTGGTGGTGGAGGAGGGACTTCTGATTGGGGATGAAACAGGAGACCTGGTGGAGGAACAGGGGGAGAACAGCTCACCCCTCACCCCCTGCAACAGCAAACCCAACACAGCAGCATTAGAAGATAAGAGCAGACACAGCTCAGAGGCCACAGAGTCCAGTAAGAGAAACAGTCTTTTTCATAGTTCATCTGATATGTTCATAATTCATCTGTTGGGTGGGGCAGTGTGTTTACACTAGCATTTAAAAGGTTTAGATTTGGTCAGTGTTTTCAGTAATATTAAACCAATTAGGTTGCAGAGAGATTTATAGTATTTGAAACAGTATGTTTCAAATGGTTGGAACCTAGGACAATTCAAGTATAGCATCAGCAATGAATGATAAATTGAATATCCAGAATGAAGAGTGTAGGCACCTAACCTGACACTTTCCATTACATTGCCTATTCTATTATTGTATATAAAATATGTAATTTATGTTTTTTTGTTTTGTTTTTGATCATCTAAAACTGTCTTAATTCTACAGAGCACTAAATATACATGGTCATATCAGAATACTATGAACACTTTCTGGTAGTAACACTGTGTCCATTTTATCAGCTCCAGTTCCCATGTGGGTACACTTTGTAGTTCTACAATTACAGACTGTAGTCCATCTGTTGATCCCCTTTCCCCCCTGTTCTTCAGTGGTCAGGACCCCCACATGACCACCACAGATGAGCTATTATGTGGGTGGTGGATCATTCTCAGCACTGCAGTGACACTAATGTGGTGGTGGTGGTGGTGTGTTAAGTGTGTGTTGTGCTGGTGTGAGTGGATCAGGCACAGCAGTGCTGCTGGAGTTTTTAACCAGTGTCCCCTCACTGTCCACTCTATTAGACACTCCTACTTTGCTGGTCCACCTTGAACCTTGAACACCTTGCACAGTTTTTGTTGGTCATCCTGTAGCCCTTCATCAGTGGCCACAGGACCCTTTCCACAGGTTGCTGATGGCTGGATGGTGGTTGGTGGACTGTTCTCAGTCCAGCAGTGACACTGAGATGTTAAAAACTCCATTAAGACTGCTGTGTCTGATCTGCCACATCAGTGCCACAAGTGTCATGACAGTGCTGAGAATGATCCACCACACAAATAATGCTGCTCTGTGGTGGTCCTGACAATTAAAGAACAGGGTGAAAAAGGATTAACAAAGTATACAGAGAAACAGATGGACTACAGTCTGCAATTGTCGAACTACAAAGTGTACTTGTATGAAAAGTGGAAAAAGGACACTCAGTGTTCCTAATATTATCATACCTATTATATGATATTATATTATATAACCTATTATATATTATACATACATATTTCTTTGTTACTTTAAGTTCTCCAACATACCTTTACAGCACCTGCTGTACCAGTCCTCAAAAATAATAATTACAACTCAAATTTTTAAGCATTTTAACAATTTTATATTAAAAAAAGTCATTTGAGTGTGAGTGCTTGTATGGAATAAGCTCCTCCCACCTCTCCCTCTCACTGTACTTAGTAGGATTTACCCACATACCTAGGTTTGATTCCTGATGGTGACATCCATAAAAATGGTGAGAGACCCTCAGAAAGAAAAATGGTCATGTAGGTGATTGAATTTTACATTTTGACATATTGTTTTAAATGTTTCAAGCATGTTACAGCATAGCTGCTGTTTATTTGCAGAATTTCTGATATGTTGGATGTGTTAACTAATTTACACATAATTTAAAGTTTATTGGGGGTGTTCAAACGTTTGCATACAAATCTTAAGTGCCTGACATGCCTGAACACAGCCTTTATCGGGGTGCGCACTAATTACACCTGCACACTGATGATAGTGTCTCTACTTAGTGTAAGAAGAAAATTGTGCCCGTGTGTGTGTGTGTGTGTCTAGAGCATTGCAGCAGTAGGAACAGTGTGAGCTCCAGATCGCTGCCTGCTCGAGACTGGTACTCCAAGAGTTTGTCTCTCCGTTCAAGTGACTCCTACTCACTGGGTCTACACCCATCACATCTGCTGCCTCATGGTCAGTGACCCAAGCGCACACACACACACACACACACACACACACACACACACACACACACACACCAACCACCATTAAAATATTGTCAGGAAATGGCAGGAACAAGATGTGTGTCCACCAACCTGAGGCCAAATAATACAAACAAAATTTGGCTTTGACTTTAATTTTTTCTAGTCATGATGTTTGTGTGGTGTTTTTACATCATAATGCACCATAATTAGGGATCCATGATGAATCATATCAGTATGGCTAGATCATTGTTAAAAAAAATATCCACATTAGGCAGATGTTTAAATTTGACCAGTATTTCAGACTGACATTTGGTGAAGTATTTTGTACTCTTGAAGAGTGGAACCATTAAATACTGTCAGATATCTGCAGCAGCCCTCAGTTTTCAATTTATGTTGCTGTTTGTGATGAATGGGCGTAACTACATTGCTATAGGCATGGATTGACGCATAAATGTAAGCCTGTTGGTTTTTGTGTCAAACAAAAACAAACAAAAATTCGGTTTACATATATAGACAGTATGTTGAGTGAAAAGTACATACAAAATGGAAAAAAATGAAACGTGTATTACTGTACAATAAATAATGTTTTTTTTTTTTATTTAACTTTCACTTTTCATCTAAAAAATTTAATGAGCCCTTATATATTTTTTTAATCTTGACATATTTTCCAGCATCCAGATGGAAACCAAACTAAAAGTTACTCACTAAATGTTTTTGCCTGTTTTTAGAGATGTTCTTTCTTCATATTGCAGACACCAGCTCCCTCAGAAGTCACATTAGCAACACAGAGCTGTGCGGGGAGACGCGCTTCTGGCACGGCAAAGACTACTGCAACTTTATCCTCAAAGACTGGGTCAAGCTCAACAAACCTTTTGATGGTACGACACGATTTGCAGCAAACTTTGAGCAGAGCAAGGCGCAGCTCAGAAATAACAACTGTTCTGTCCTCCGATTCTCAGGTAGTCGTCAGGCCAATACATTTTGACTAGTGAAAGCACCCTCACCCATCCCAGAAGGACATGATTCTTATTATTTGGTTGTTTTATAACCCAGCAGCATCACTCACGTCATACGACAAACCAAGAAACTAAACAACAGTATACTTTTCATGTATGTCTTTTGATTCCTTCTGTCAGATTCATCAAATGAACCAATCTCTAGCAAACAGAGAAAAGAAGGGGGAAATAGACAGAAGTTATTGTACTACCATGAGCTGCTCCAAACTATTCCATTCTACGGACAGTAGGGGTTATTGTCAGCTCACAGCATTGTCACTCTCTTTCTCTATTTTTGCATCTCTGCTTTTGTGCATTGCAAGGTCTGGTGCCCACACAGTGATGTCTGGCTATGGCTCAGCAGGAAGATGTGCAGACCTGACAGATATATACATTACAATATTCTCTCACTTCAAGATGGTGGCACATCCTCATGTGTGCCAGCCACAGAGATTAAGGCCCTTCTTTGATCCTCTCAAAGGAGCCCAGGCACAACATTTGTTATGCTGATCAGTGTCACAGAGTCCAGCAAATCCTGTCTTGAGTTAATTCACAATGTGCTCCATCTCGTGAACTTTCTTATAAACTAAGGGCCTTCTGCTATTGATGTTGAGAGGTTATTATTTGTTTGTGTGCTTTTATCTTGTCAAGATTTCATTGATAGGTATAAGACACCAAGAATGCCCTGGCATGACATTGGAGTTGCTGTTCACGGGAAAGCTGCAAGAGATGTTGCCCGACATTTCATTCAGAGGTGGAACTTTACAAAGGTAAAAAGAAAAATAACCTAAAAAAGCTTTATTTGACAAAAATAATGATAACCTGAAATGAGGAAATCCTGATTCATCCTGGTTCTTGTTTTATATATTCAGATTTCACTCAAGTTTTCTTAGATTTTCATCTTTATAGATTTAGGTGTTATTCAGTATTCTCAGGATTTTGTCGTTTTTATTCAGCATTTTCATTTCCCCCCCAAATATGTTACATGCTATATTCTATTAATGCATATCATTTTATACATGGTAATACAGTTCTGCACAGTTTCATTACTACTAGCACTACCCCAACTAATAACGATGATAATGATGATAAACAATTCTGGCCTATTTCCTCTAGTGCTATAAACTACAGCATGCAGAATTAAAGATCAGAAAACATGCATGAACCACAGCTTCCCCCTTGTCCCAGCTCTTGTAGTCTTTTTAAAGTGATCTTTATTAGCTTGAGCTTAGCACCCCCTGCAGTTGCGCATTGTGTCTTGTTCTGAATGCCGTCAGCGTTCAATGGCGGGCCTGCTCTCCCGCCTCCCTTTTAAAGCAATTAGAGGCCTTTTTACTTTGATTGTTCGGTAATTGAATTGGTTTGAGGCCTGTATGATTTCCTTTGCAATATGCCAGTCATATTTCAGGCTTGGCTACAGATCAGACACTCTCCTGGTGAATAATTAAAGTGGAGGGAGCCAGGTGTGTGCACAGCGCAGGAGGGCAAACAAAAGGCAGCTGAATGCTTCTGATGAGGTGTTTAGGGGAAATGAGAATTCTCTGCTCAAAGACAGTGCACTCTCATTTATTTCCTTTGGTGCCAGTTGACTGGTGCTGATTAGAGAACACCACTCTGCTATTTTCTGTATTCATCATGACCACAAAGAAAGAATGTCAAAGTGAGAACAATTCAATCAGTAATGAGAGCATGAGACAGTATGATATATGGCTGTATTAGAGCATTTAGGACCTTTTACCTCATGGGTTTTTACTGCTTTTTTCTGACTGATGACTGATTTCTCACCAGTATTTCATTGCATGCCTTCCTCCTTTATTTGCTATATTTGGTGTTTAATTCAGTTAAAAGCTATTAAGTGGTCATAAAATCTTTGTTCCAAACTTAAATTTACACTCTTGTGCCAGAAGATTCTTTGTGTGATGCTGTAGAAGAACCCTAAAGAACCTTTTAATGGATGGAGAACCAATTTTGTGTAAGCGAAGAAGAAGGACCAGTACATAATGTAGAGGTTATAGTAAATATAACAGTTCTAACCCTAAAATGGGTAGAACCATTATATTATTTAAATGTTCTCATAAATGTCTTTTATAAACCTGGTTATTTTATAGCATTACCCAAAGAACCCTTCCTGAATAAGATTTTAGATAAAAATAAAAATAATTTGTCTACATTCAGGTCCACTGCATTCTTCTAACTGAGCAAATGTTTTTGTAATATCAATTAATCAGCCACTTGTTCTCATTACAGTGAGTATATTTTTGCTTTTTTCAATTAAGTGCTACGAACACAACCTTGATTTGCCTACTACAGTGTAGTCTGAGCACCTTTAGAGCTCTCTTTTTAATAATAGACCCTTCACAAAATTGTGGATAACAACCCCTGCAGCAATAGCTTCACTTATGCACAACACCTACACAGCTCCCATGAATGCCAACCCAGTCTCAAATACACAGGCAATCTCTGAATGCTGTGGTGATTTAGATGCTGCTATTCTCCAACAAGGTCAGAGCAGTTTGGGCTGCCACTCGGATGGCTGCCAGCATCCCGCGAGTCCAGTTAAGATCAGTCCTCCCTTCAGGACTCAATAGGTTTTAATCAACACATTATGCCAGTTGTTAATTGCCCGAGCTGCCTGCTGCTAAAATAAATTCAATACTTTTATTGTATTAGTAACCATCTGTTTAAAAACACCAGGCCCAGATTACTGTTTAGCCTGCGGTCAGTGTTGACATGGAGTACAGCTTGCTAATTTGCACGGCGAGCACTTCCTTCGAGAGGGCTGAAAACATTGGAGTGTGAAATATAGAGCAAAGAAAGCATTGTAGAGACCCAGGCTGACTTCAGCTAATTAAATTGTGAAAAACAAATATCAGGTTTTAGGTACAAGGTCAAGATTGGGCCATGCTTTGGAAAGATTCTTTTGACAGAGAGCTGGAAAAGTGAAACATTTCTGGATGATCAAATTTGTAAGGTGGAAACTAGATGTAAAAATGTTAAAATAAAATCTGAAATGTCTTTTTAATACATTATTGGAAGAGAGGAATATGCAGTGTATTGTAAAACAAAACATTAATAAGGATTTACCAGTGTTTCACCATTATCAATAATACATACAACTTCAGAAGACCTATTTAGATTCACTGTTTCACAGGTTGTTTTGGGTAGTAAATAAAATGGCCATATTTGTATTATTTACTTTGTGCATTATTTGCCTTGTGAGTTTTCTCTAGCAAGTTTCTCTACAGTGTACTTCTAAATGCACCTCTGAATGACTTTGTTTACATATCAATAATTAAATTATGTATATATTTCAAAAATCAGTCAAATTTCTCATTAAGATCCAACATCTGTACTGTATCCTTGTGTGTTAAAGCATACAGGCGAAGGCCAGTGCATGCTTCTTGCATGAGCACAGTAGAAAAAACTGCAGCTTGACCTGGCCCATGGTACAGGTGACAGCAGTCTGAATATAGTCTGGTGAGGACAATACACATTATAAATGCGGTTTGAAAATGTTTTTAGCCTCACGGCCTTGCGTTTATTGCAATCAGACATACTGTTAAGGACAAAAAGGCCGTAGTGACTTTCATTCAGCCTCAGGCAAGTCTCATGAGGAGCTCATCTAGTGGGCCAGGTCGATGGTCAGCCCAACGGGCCGTGTGGACTTGCTGGGGTAATTAGCACTCTTTAAGGGTGTGATTGGGGAGTCAACAAGCAGCGTGCTGTCTGGTTTTAATCAGCTCTCCTTTATTTGCTAGCTGGTGAAGAAGCGCTCAGGGGCGACGGGTTATCCCTGCCTCATGCCCAAGTCTCTCTCTACACCCAGTGAGCCACCAGAGATGACGGGTAAATGTACGCAGGCCAATGTGCAGGTGAGGATCATCTCCTGATCACAAAGTGCAACACAGTGTCTGTTATGTGGAAGATATCAGTGCTATGAGCTATTTTTTTCAGGAGTCTGTAATAGCAAAACTATGTCCAAAAGCATCCAGAGACCTGCTTGTTCAACATTCCATCCCAAATCAGGCCTTTAACCAGCAGTTGGCAATAAAAGCCTCTACTCTTTTGGGAGGGCTTCTGCTGGCATTTGATCACATTCAGGCACTAATGTTGGCCAGTTAGGTCTTGTTCACAAATGGCACTCCAGCCGGTTTATCCATAAATGCAGTCTTTTATTTGGAGACTGCATAACACTATGTTACTGAAAACTCTTAGAACATTCTGCATGTGCTCCAAAGTGTGTCAGTAGTGATTGTACTGCATGTTCTAGATCAGACATTTTGTCTTATAGGAGAGGTCTTATTACATATTGTGTTGTGAAAATTTGGTTTGAAACGCTAGGTTTTGAGATCTGTGTGCCAGTGGTCCATAGGTACAAAGGTGCATGAAGAGTCCATTCATCTGGCCTACATCTCAGCTATTCAGAACAGCAAACACTTTATCTACATAGAGGTAGGAGAATGAACTTTAAAACTACTATGAACTAAATTGGTTACTGTAGTTCAAATATACTATGCGTGTACATAGTAAATGATACACTATTTAATATTTCAGTATAGACCACTTTATTTTTCATTTCTTCATGATAAACATTATTGGGATTGGGCTTTACACAGACAAGAAATATCATATATAATGCTAAATTAATCAGTCTGTAGAACTGAGCACACATGAAACTGTTATGTCACAGAACCAGTTCTTCATCAGCTGTGCTGACAAGACCATCCACAACAGCATCGGAGATGCAATAACTGAGAGAATTCTACGAGCGTACAGGTATGGATATAACACACCCCCCCCCCATCCCCTCGCACTCTCTGTCTCTTGCTCTTTCTCTGTACCAGCCCAACTTAATATCCATCCTTGCAAGACCCTTTTGAGCCAGGCGCTGTGTTCTCCTATGACAGTTGTATGGCTTCTGGCTCATGCGTTGGTTCTCTGCAGAGAGAAGAAAAAGTTCCGGGTTTATGTGGTGATGCCTCTGCTGCCCGGCTTTGAAGGCGACATCTCCTCCGGAGGGGGCCAAGCCATCAAGGCAATCATGTACTTTAATTACAGGTAATCACCAGCACATGGTTCATCTGTAATCGCCAAATTGCCTCAATTAAAGGCTGGACACCGCGCTCTCTGCCAATTATATTTGGATAATGCAGAAACAACATAGGTTCCGCCTGCCGTAAGCGTCATAGAGGCCATTACAGGCTGAACTTGGGGGAGGGGAGGTTGATCACTGGCTTTGGCTGAGTGAGAAGTGATTGGCCAGGAGCGAAACTAAGGCACGTAATTCACCTATCTATGCTCCACCCACAAGCCTGTTCTTTTGTAGTTACTGTTGCAATGTGGAATAACCTGAATGCTGACAAAAATCTCATTCAAACTAACAAGAATTATAATGCTTTTGTTTTGTAATGCATTACCAATTTGTCATATTTTGAAGGTTTTTAGGAATGAACAACTGATTTATAGGCAGAAAGCAGAAAGTTCACCATGCCAGCTTCAGATGTTACAACATTGCCAGGTACTTAATGTTGTTGCATACACAGTTGTAATGTAATGTAATGGTAATGTATGCATACCAAAGTGCATATTTTCACATTATAGCAGTTTCTGTGTGTGTGTGTGTGTGTGTAGCTTGACAGGACGACGACACCTGGGTCCATATTTATAAAGTTGAAGAGGTGCTGGGATCAGACTGGGATTCGTGTAGCCTTAGTTGCATACTGCAGTTTCTCTTTATGTTGAGTGGTTGATTTTTGCCCATGTTTTGTGAAGCTTATCTAATTCAGTTCAACATGTATGGACGCATGCATTTGTGGGTGGAGCATGGATAGGTGAATTGGTGAAAGGGAGTCTCCATGGGAGAAGAATGACATTACTCTGTCTCTGTACCTTCAGGACCATGTGCAGAGGAGATCATTCTATCATCGAGAGACTCAAATGTGTGAGTAAGTAAAACTTCTTCAGCTGCCCATGGCTTTCCCCCTCTACCAACTTTCCCTGACACATAACTGTGTTGACTGATCATAATGGTTTATGGTGATCTGTGTTGAATTTAATGGAAATGTTTACTCTGCAAAAAACTGATATCTTGGCAAGTGAAATCATCTTTAATTTAGTCGATAATGTCAAATCTTATTTTTAAAATCTTATTTTTAAAATCTTACTAAATTTATGTAGGATTATAAAGAGAATCTTATTTCTATACATTTTAATTAAATCTTTATATGGTTGTTTGTATTGTGGGCATGGTGCTTTTATTGATAATTCATGGAAGCTAGATGTTTACTGTAGTTACTGTAGTAAGATGGTGAGTTATTAAGTTAAAAATTGCGCTGCATAAAAAGATATCTTTGCAAGTAAAATTATATCTAGTTGATATATCTTAAATTTATCATTTTGACATTTTTCTAAGCTCATTTTAAGATTATTGTACTTATTTCCAGACATGTATTACTTCACTTTATTTTGTAAGCCAGATCTTCTCACTATATTGGTAGGTAATTTGGTCTGTTTCTAGCAAAATAGTGGAAAAATAAGGCTTACTCAAAAATTACTTCTAGAAAGTAAAATATCTGGAAATAAGTTCTTAATGAGCTTACAACAATCTCAAAAATAATAGATGTAAGAGGTATGTTAACTAGTTATGAGATCATTTTACTTGCCAAGATAGCATTCTTGCAGTACAAAGAACAAGTCTAGAGTTTAGGGGGTAAATGTGTCCTTTTTGTCTGTAATTGTCTAAAGTTTTTTATTCACTTAATTTAAAATAAACAAACTATTTACCTGGAGGTATGATAAGCAGAATGAGCGAATACATGCATGCTTGTGTGTCTATATGTCAATGCAGTGTCAGACTGCTGGATCAACTACATCTCATTCTGTGGCCTGCGCACTCACGCCGATCTGGACGGGCGTCTGGTCACTGAACTGATCTATGTTCACAGCAAGCTCATGATCGTGGATGACTGCACTGTTATCATTGGTCAGTCAAACTGTTGTCAAAGCATACAGAAAACACAATGTTAATATATGGTGCGAGTAATTACGCTAGCTTCATATTGTTTTTCTGTAGTCAGATAGATTGCCTTGTAATATAACAAACGGCCACTAGATGGCAATATAGTCTAATGCAAGCCACGGTATCCATGCTGCGTTCTAAATAACTCAGATATTTAGCAGATACAGACCCCCCTCTGTTAATCACAATATATATTACACCTAAATCGCATAGACGCACGCTTTAGTTCCTCATTCACATTCGCTTGCATGTCTTAAATGTCCCACAGTACACTGAAAAAATTATGCCTTGGATTTGCATGATTCACGTGTCAAATGGTTCCGCATGATTATATTGTGTTACATAAGCACAATTGCTGTCTTTCAATTTACTTAGTTTAGAAACTGTCGCTGTAGTTACAGTATTTGTTATCCATGAGTAAGATTTTAAATCAATAGCAGAATAAGTTTAAAGGGTTCTGTGTCCTGTTGTCTACAATTATGCTCAGTGAGGGTGAGTCCCTGACTGTTCTTTTTGCAGGCTCTGCTAATATCAATGACAGAAGCATGCTGGGTAAAAGAGACAGTGAGATGGCAGTGGTGGTGGAGGACACAGAGCTCCAGGACTCACTCATGGATGGAGAGAATTACCAGGCTGGCAGGTTTGCCTTGTCTCTACGAGTTGAGTGCTTCAGGTGGGTACATCTCAGTTTCTAAATGCATTTAACCTTTAACTATCATTTTGTATTTTTAGTTTATTAGATTTTTTGCTTTGTAAATATTACACTATAACAATACAAATCAATATTTGTGTATCATGAGGGCCCATACACCGTTCAATGGTAGAAATGTCTACCTCATTAACAAATAAGTATTTTGATTAGTTATTATCAATAAACCCATAGACTCAACTTGCAAGTCAAACCAATCCATCTACTTGATGTTATAGTCTCTCTCATAAATAACCTCTAATAAACTTCTTATAAATTCACACTTTATCATATCAGACATCAGGGGAGCTTCTTTAGCTCAGCAAATGAACACAACAGTTCTGTCCACTTCGGCCATGTGAAAGTCTCACCTGCAGTTGTCATATACCCACCTGTTGTGACAAAGCCTCACCCGGATACACAAGATACTTGAAATCGAACTTGCCCACTAAACTTCTGCCACACTGTCAATAGGTTGCTTACCACATCTAATTCTTAGGATTAGGCTTCAGCTTCAGGATTAATAGTTATTCTCATGACTCTCCCATCTATCTGATCTGAGCTTATGTATAGTGCTCTATAAATACAATTTAGATGTAAGCAATGTTATTCTGAGAAGTTTGATATTAAATAGTTATTTGTTGAGAAACCTTGTGATTCTGACTTTACAGTGGCGGTGATGGGAACCAGGGGTTGCAATGCAAATACTGCCTGTTTATTTACTATTCAAAACCACCTGTGTTTTTTGAGTTGTTGATAATGGTAAAATAGTGAAAAATCTGAAAGAAGTTTGCTTTGGGGTCTATTTTTTATTAAAACATCCCACCATGCTTGACAACGAATGGATTAAAAAAAAATGTTTTAGTTTAAAATAAAGTCTGAGGCATCAGTCACTGCATTCATAGTCATTTTGTGTCATAATGTTTTGTGAGGAATCTTTTACATGATTCAGATGTCTTGATTCCTAATTATTACCTCTGTGAACAGTTCTGACTCTTAAGTTTCTCTACAACGAAGCGTTTCATATCAAACCTCGTTAAATGACTTGCATCTTAGTGATTGAATGATGTAAACATTTGAAAAATGTATTCAATTCTCCATTAATCTATTTTTGAAATTAGAATTCTTATCATGCACTTGGGGAGTTTTTCCTGGCAATGTCACTCTTGGCTTGCTCATTAGGAACTAAAACCTGCATTTCTCCAAAGCTGCTGTGTGACAGTGTCCACTTTTGAAAAGCACTATACAAATAAAACACCACCTGATTTATTGTGCAATTGTATTTGTGACTATTTGCAAACAGCAAAGTGGCGTATTGAGTCACCATCCAAAACCTTGTTTATGTAACCAATCCTTCATTAAATTAAATCAGATGCTGCTGAATGATAACAGAATCGAACAAATACACAATCAACAAACATAATCTACTCTGTTCATTTGCATTATATTTTGTTACATTTTAGGTAATGTTATTTAATGCTATATTTTTACTGGCAGAAACACGCTGCTAAAAGATACATACAGAAACAGTTACTGGTAACAGACATTTTGAAATAATAAAATAATTCCCATTGTGATTTAAGTCTTGTTTTTCCACCAAAATGCCATTTCAATAACTGTATGCTTATTTTGCTGTGTTAGGTAGAAAATTATTTTAAGAAAGCTGACATTGCTCCTAAAATGCATGATGTACAATTGATTGTGCGTTTTAGGCTTGTGCTGGGACTAATGGGAGACTGCAGCTTTGACATTAGTGACCCTGTCAGTGACCGCTTCTACAAGGAGATTTGGATGGTGACGGCAGCGAGGAATGCGAGTGTTTACGACAAGGTAAATAATCCATTTGACGGAACAGTGGAAACACTTTTAACACACTCTGATTGGTTAAACCCCTTGGTTTGTTTTTGGAGCATGTACCCTTTCAACACATGGAAAACCACTGGATTAATTAATCAGTGCATTAGTCTTTCCCTGGACGCTGTCCATCAGACACGATTTGAGGTGCCATTTGTTTGTGCAAGAGCCTTAAAGAGGACACATGGAAGGACATACTTTTGCATGTATGGCTGTTTAATTCATATATTAATTAAAATTGCTCTCGCACTCTGTATTATTTATAACTGACATGCATTAAGTTTAATCTCTCTGCTAGTAACTTGGACATGTTCTTTACATTTAAATATTAAAGATGAAATGATCTGTTCTAGAGAAACTTCAGAATCAGATTATTTGGTGATAGGACTGTTAAATTTCTACAAAGAAAAAAAAGGAGGGAACAGTGATTAACCTGCTCAAATGTACCTGATTCAAGTTATCTGTTAATTGACAGGTGTAGTGGATGTGTTTGAGTAGTTTTTTAGCACTATCAACATTACATACAGTACTATAAAGTCAGATATCACCCCTACATTCATTTGATTTCCTGTCAAAACAGCCTTTTAGCATTTTCAGGAGATATTTCAGAGGAGATTATTTAAAAGATAATCCACTTGCATGACAAAGTCAAAGGAAATTAAGTGAAAAAAGAAAGATTGAGATTATAAATTGAGAATTATTTTATAATTTAGAAAAATAGGATTCCTAACAACCATGCAACACCAGGTAATACACCAAAAATAGAAGAGAACTCTAATCTGTGTGAGAGAGGACATCAAGCTCCAGTTTTGATTTTACAGAGAAAAGGACATCACACAAAGAAGCTGCTTGTGTTCTTAGAATAATGGACTGAGCATAGAGTCCAGAGCATCATTAAAGGATTTAATGCATTTGAGATTACTCGGATCATGATGAATAATCTTTTATGTATGTATGTATGTATATATGTATGTATGTATATATGTCTGTATGTGCGTGTGCACATGTGTGTATATACATACACACACACACACACACACACACACCCATCATGCAGCTGTGAGTCAGGTAAAGGATAGATATTAAACACTAAACAAATGGTATATTGGGCATATTTCTGTTTTTCTGATGCTGAACAATGAATAACTTGTAATGGGTATTTGACTGGAATTTTCTCTGCTATGTACCATTTCGCATCAGGAGTTCACCTTTAAAGATGCAAAAGAACGGAAATAAGTTCTCTTGATGTGTGTGCAGGTATTCCGATGCTTACCTACAGATGCAGTGCTGAATTATAAGATCCTGAGAGAGTACATGTCTCGCTCCTGCATGGCAACTGAAGACCCAATCCAGGCTTGCGCTGAACTCAGGAAGGTACGTGGCTTCCTGGTCCAGTTTCCCCTCTACTTCCTGTCTGAGGAGAACCTCTTTCCTTCTTTAAACTCCAAAGAAGGCATCATGCCCATGGAGCTGTGGACATAGCCTTATGGAATATGTAATAACTTTCATTTGTGCTGCACAATGAAACTCAAAGATTTTAGTTAATTTAAAATTAACTCTCATGTATGTTTAAAAAAAACTTTCTCTGTAGCAACATACATGAAACATAAGGCTTATACACTATAACTACCTCTTAAAGAAATATCTAAGCTGGCTTTAAATACTGCTATTGAAATACCTTAGCTTGCCAAACGTGCCCCATGCTTCTCAGTCACTTCAGCTTTCTTTTCTGTTTAATACGGGCTTTTATGAGAAAATAAATGTAAATATATCAAGAACAATTACACAATTTTAAACTAACCATGTACTGACAAAGGTTTTTTAAAAAAATTTGTTTAATGTTATTTATTTATTTATTTATTTTTATATTTTTGTCTCCAATAATTTAGCAATTTACAGCACTATATATTGTAATAAACAAACACTAGTGTCACTGTTGATAGGCTTTATTAGTTAATGTTCATTTAAAATCACATAATACATATAAACTGCATTTTATTTTACAAAATAGATTCATCATGTTTACAAGTTAAATAACTTTATTGTAATATATTTAAATATTTCACAAAGACACATTCTTATTTGCACAGAAGTGCAGGTTAGAGACTGTCCGCCCATTGTATCACAACACTGTAAAATGACAAATGAACATGTTTATAAACCTATATGAGCAACTCAGGACATTGTGTAAGAAAGAAATACACCGGCACAAAGACAAACTGAACAAAAGGAACACTGTATGGCTTTCATGTTGAGTTAGGATAGGCATATGAGAGCATCTGGTGGCACTGAAGTGTTGTCCCCATAAACACTGCGTTGGATCTAAAATTGTGATTCGTTTAAAATTATGATCATCTTACCTAGACACGGGGCTTACTTGTAACATGACATGTCAGATCCCAATCCGAGTCGATTATGGATAGATCCATTGTTTATCCCAGACTTTAAAGGGAAACCTTCACCTTTTTAATTTGGGCATAAATCAACTGTTTTATTTGCTATGCACAATGACCAGTCTTCACATGGCTTCTGAGTTTTTATATGCAACATTGATAGTACCAATACAGCTACTTTGTTTGTTGTTTTTTTTTTCCTTTTGTTTAATTATCATGCATATGTAGTACTCATTCCGCATGTATCTCTGTCATGACTTTATATTAAAAGTATGTTTTCTGGTTATTTCTACATTTTTACTTCTACACTGTAACGGTCTGCCAAGTTATAAAGCTCAAAGTACATACCAGAAGGAGAAACCATCTCCTACAGAACACACTTATTTCAGCTGCCTGAAATGCTTCATTAAGGTTTCAGCCCTTTTGCCTGTTACAAGGTGACATCATCTCATAACATCTTACTACCTGCCTACAGGTAAGCTTGGAACGCCCTCACACAGTGCACCAAGAACAAGTCAAAACCTGCCACTCTAAAACAATTCTGAGTCAGCAAGTTTCTCTAGTTTCTCTCTACACTGTTCGCTGTAGTGGATTTAATTATGTAGGAATTCTGAAAAATGAGTGCCATTCCCCTTTAAACACAGATGATGATGATGATGATGATGATGATTTCATTTTACCTAAAGGTGAATAAGCCTTTTATGGACGGCCTTAAAAAAACAGATGGCAGACTGCTTCAAACGGGCCTTGGAAACAGTTCATCTGGAATTTTGGTAAAACAAAAAACTATACCTTCTGGCGGCACCACAGGCAATAATTATTTCTAAAATTTGCATACTTGATCAATGCATAAAATGTTATGTTTAAACACACCCTAGCCTGTAAAATAGGTAGTTATATTGAGAATTACACTGCCCCAGGGCTGGACACAGTGAACTAGCAAAAAGGCCTCTGACTGTGTACACTTGAGTGTCTGTGCACATGCATGTTTGATGCTACAGAACCTCAAATGTCAATGAGGTCATCGCCACTCTCGTCACTCTCCACAGTCAGCTGTCGAGTCCACCACTTTTTGACCTCTGATCCAGAGGAGGCTTCGTCGCTAGCTGGATTCATCTTGCACACCATTGACTTAACACTAGTGCGTCCTAAAGAAGAAGCCAAATTAGCATGAATGTACAGCAAATACAAACACAACTGCAGGAACATAAGCTCCTGTTACATTTTACCACAAGGACTGAGTTTATAGACTAGTGTGTATATAAATATATATGTACAACCATTTTTTTTGATAAATTTCAAAACATTGATTCCAAAAGTTTGAATAGCAGTGATTTCATTACATTCAGTCATTTTAATTCCTTTATCGCCTTTAGAAGATAAAGGTGATCACTCATACATGCATACCAGGACCTGTAAAAAGATCTAGACTTGATTTAGGCTAATGGATCTCTTTTACCCAGTACAGTGTGTCTAGATGTGAGATGTCTAACCTGTGGGCAGCCTCCACTGGCCCAGCTTCCTCTGGGGGCGATCTCCTGAGTCCTGCCTATAGCCGCTGCGGTCTGACAGAGTGGGACTCAGCAGTGTCTGCAGGCCACTGTTTTGCTGGGTAGAAGCACAGAGGCTAGCCATTAAATCAACCGCTCACTGATGCAGAAAGCAGTATATTTTCTTGCTGGATTGGAGTGTGTGAGGTACCTCTGGTTGTGTGGGATTGTCCTGGTTGTTAGCATTGGCATCGTCACTGGGGACAGTGGTTTCAATGCTGGGGGGATTTAACAGGCGTCGCAGGTCCTGCTGCTGACTTTCACGCAGACTCAAAATGATACTGCACGACTGCTGCTGCTTCTGAAAGAGTATGAACAACAGCTCATCAGTCAGTGTACAACACAGCAGCTTGATCAGCATGAGATAAATTCAAATGAATTTAAATGTGCATCATCTAATTAAATATATTCGGTATGTTATTTTAACCATGCCACTCTAGCCTTGTAGCTCCTGTGCAAAATAAAAACACTTAAAGACATCCAACATGTTCAGGGATAATAAATAAATAAATAAATAAATACACAAACAAACTGTAAAAAAGGCTCTAATACTTATTGCACATTAGCCACCACTGACTGAGCAGCTGGCCTGAATTATCACTAAAATCTCAAGACCCAGTGTTATTTATGTAAATGCAAGGTCAAATTTTATTCTTCAAAGGTTTATGGGGGGAAACTCAGACATGAATTACTTAACAGCAAATGACTTTTTAAGGAGAACGTCTAATTATGTTTTAGTGGAAGAAAATAGTGTTAGGAATTATGGAGGTTCTTTTTGTGACAATATGATATAATTAAATGAGTAAAGAAATAATTAAAAGGAGAATTAATTAATTAAATATTTCATTAAATTTTGAAAGAAAAGCTTAAATAATTTCATGCTTTATTTATTTGTTACGTACATGTGCATTTGAAATATTTTAGTAATTGTATTTTTTAAATCATTTAATTAATTATTTAACTATTTATATATTTATTTCATGGCCTTGCAGCCTTGCACTATTAAATAATTAAATCTGTCAACATCATCCATCAGTGTGCGGGCCTAACTCTGATCCAGTCAGATTGATTGCTTTGGTCTGCTATTACTCTTTTCTCAAACATGGCAGCTCCATTCATGGATGTGCAAGAGATTTCTTGAGAGTTTGTTATAAAAATCCTACAATTAGCCGAGGAAGTTGAATCAGGAGTTGCAAACCAAGACTCTGTCAAATACAGGACTTCATTGAGGTGGTAGGGCTTATTTCTGCACTCTCTGACCGAGATATAGACCACCGAGTAGCTGCAAACTTTGAGGAAGTGCTCCAGCGCTTCTCTAATACTCCTAGATCTCAGCAAACGGTACAAGGATTCCGATCCAATCACAGCCCCAGTGAAATGCTTGAGCATCATCTTCTATGTGGAGTACCAGCTCAGGAAATTGCGGAGCTGTATGGAGTGTCTGAGAGGACTATCAGAAGACAGATGGAACGTAACAAAATGCAGTAGGTACCTAATGATTTATCAGTTGTAAACTTCCATCACGTAGCTTCATATATTTTTATAGTTAAACACTCTTAAGTGTACTAACTACTTCGAAGTACATTTACATGTAAGGTTTAATCTAAATATTGCTCTGGACTTTCTTATTCCTAACGCTACTATATTATCCACTCATAAAATTAGTTGGCTAGTTAATATTCAGTTATACGGTAGTAGATACTGTATGTATTCTCTAGCTTCACAGTGAAGCTGGACTATTATGACCATTCAATAATATCAGACTGTAGCCTGTCTCTATGTCTGTATACTTTATTAGCCCCATTTTACCCTGTTCTTCAATGGTCATGACCCCCATAGGACCATCACAGAGCAGATATTATTTGGGTGGGGGAGTCACTGTCAGCCTGCAGGGACCCTGATGTGGTGGTGCTGTTAGTAGGTGTTCTGTTGGTACGATTGAATAAGACACACCAGTGCTGCTGAAGTTTTTAAACCCCTCAGTTTCATTGCTAGACTGAGAATAGTCCACCAACCAAAAATTTAGTAAACAGCATCCTGTGAGCAGTGTCCTGTGTCTACTGATAAAGGACTAGAGGATGACTGTGCTGCAACAGATCAGTTACTGTCTCTGACTTTACATCTACAAGGATGACCGACTAGGTAAATGTGTCTACTAGAGTGGACATTGAGTGGACACAGTGTTTAGAAATAGCACTGCTGAGCCTGACCCAGTCATAACAGCAGAACACACAGGAACACACCACCACCACCATGTCAGTGTCACTACAGTGCTGACAATAATCTATCACCCAAATAATATCTGCTCTGTGGTGGTTTTATGTGGATCCTGACCATTGAAGAACATGCTAAAATGGGGCTAAGTATACAGAGAAAGAGACAGACTACAGGCTGATATTGTTGAACTAGGAGTGGTCATAGTCCAGCTTCATTGTGAAGCTAGAGAACACATACATACATACAGTAGCTACTACAGCATAACTGAATATTATTATATTTTATGAGTGGATAGTACGACCAATTCACATTTTTTCCTGGCAACCCAACTCGCATGTCTCTCTCTGTATGGTCACACTTACGTGGAACACGTTCACCTCTGGCTTTCAAAAGCATTAGTTTGTAACCGGTGTTCGGATGGCTTCTGTGGACATCAATTACAATGCGGTCCAACTCATCATTAGTGACAGGGGAATAGAGGTCTGTCTTTCAGCGAAGACGAGAAAAATTTTGGGTTATGTCGTATAGCGTTACGAATAAGAATCTCCATAGCTAGATGTACGTTCAGATTAAACTTTACATGTAAATGTACTCTGAAGTAGCTAGTACGCTTAAGAGTGTCTAGCTATAAAGATATATGAAGCTACGTAATGGATACCGCATACCGTTACATTCCATCTGTCATCTGTTCCATCGTTCCATCAGACACTCCATACAGCTCTGCGATTTCCTGAGCTGGTACTCCACACAGAACATGATGCTCAAGCATTTCACTGGGGGTGTGACTGGATCGGAGTCCTTGTACCGTTTGCTGAGATCTAGTAGTATTA
>CM067480.1:12674246-12685093 GCA_034552555.1 Semaprochilodus insignis | reverse complement strand
CTCTCGAGAAATCTCTTGCACATCCATGAATGGAGCTGCCATGTTTGAGAAAAGAGTAATAGCAGACCAAAGCAATCAATCTGACTGGATCGGAGTTAGGCCCGCCCACTGACGGATGATGGATGATGTTGACAGATTTAATTATTTCATAGTGCAAGGCTGCAAGGGGCATAAATATATATATAAATAGTTAAATAATTAATTTAATTATTTAAAAAATACAATTAATAAAATATTTTAAAAGCACATTTAAATAACGATTAAATAAATCACAAAATTATTTATGCTTTTATTTCAAAATTTAACAATTTAATGAAACATTTAATTAATTCATTCTCCTTTTAATTAATTATTTCTTTATTCATTTCATTAAATAACACTGTCACAAAAAACCCTCCATAAGGAATACTGCATGAACAACAGTCACATGCTCATATGAGTGCCTTGCCAGTGCATCAAGTAACCAGTAATCTCCTGTTTAAAAGCCTGTAAAATTATTTGGCTACTATTTATTTATTATTTGGTTAAAAAAAACACTGTTGCTTTAAAAAAAAGGAGTGCTCTTAATAATAACAAAAACTTGGTATAACCTGTTATATCGTACAACATGTGGTATAGGACCATTATAGCCGATGCTATGTTCAGTCCTTCAAAAAAACCATTAGCGATGCCAAGAACGGGCATCCAAGAATGATAAAGCCAATCGAAACTTGGCACATCATCTTCGAATCCATGATGGTTTTACATTATAATCAACATACCTGGCTTGAAAGCTGACAGTGAAGATTTGGAGCGAACACCCTTGTTTGTGTGTGATTGAGCAAGAAGACAAAATTTGGGTCATACGATATTTAAATCAAAATATATTGGGTAAACAGTTTGGTTTCTTCTTTTTCATAACCACCTAGAAATGCCCACCAGTGGTAAAGTAAGTAAAGTACTTAACCAAACTCCAGACACCACACTGATTACTTTTATTAACTATCGCTTTAAGGTAATTACAATAAATGTAAGAGGTGAAATGTATGCCGTGACCTGTGACAAAGATGAGGATGGAGAATGTGTGAGGGTTGTGGTGTGTAGTGCACGTGAGACTTACGGCTCGGATGCGTTTGAGGCACTTCTTCAACCACATACGGATGGTCTGCTTGGCTACCTCCTCTTCAATAGTGTACTCCAATTGCTCCCGGGCCAGCAACTCCTCTAGTTGCAGACTCTTCCTGATGTCCACTGAGCGGTATGACAGCATGCTAACACACACATTCATGGTTGGTTCAGTAAAATCTTAGAGCATGTTTCCTTAAACTGTCTATCCTGGAAGTCTGCACATATGGCAAGCTGTGCTGCCCTAAAATTAATTTAAGTTTAACTGTGTGTTTACTAGTAAAAACTGTATACAAGTATACAGGCCATTTTAATTAGTCATTTTGCCAGAATCACATATCCATGATGTAGGGACTAGTCATATATTATAATTATCACTGATTTACATAACTGGTGTTGTTCTCTCAGCCATAATTCAGTTTTTACTAGTCAAAAACCCAATTAAATAAATCCACAACTGCATTTGTACTAGTAGAAATTCTAATTACAGGTATCTACATTTAATTTTGACTTGAAAATCTAGGCCCACATACCCATAATTGAATTCTGACTAGTAGAAATACTAGTTCAGAGTTTCAGATCTTTAAAATACAGTTGCAGATATTCAGAATTCTCTTTAAGAGTAAGAATAATATTACTGATATCTAAATTTAGATTTTTATCTAATCAGAATGCAATTTCAAATAGTAATAACAAAATCTTTGTACATGTGAGACACAGATATCAGTAATTACATTTTGATTAGTAGGAATTACATTAGAACGAGTAATAAAATGTCTTAAATAAAGTTTAAGCCTAGTCATAATGGCTAAACAGTTATCTTCAACAAAGGTATTGAGATTTAAAATACAGATTGAGAGATCTACAATTCTAGTTTTTAGTCAAAATTGTTTCAGATCTCTCCAGTGGCCTCATGAATATGTAAAAAAAAAAATATTTGAGATACCTACAAGAGATTTGCCTCATGCACCGGATATCTGCATAGTGCTAATGTCAGCGCTACTAAGTGCAAAGATACACTGCTGCATGTGAGATAACGCTACTTTAACGCTACACAATGAGGACATGACAGAGAAAGCAGAGGAGCTGTCTCCTTTAAATTGCCATATGTTAAATGAGTTCTCATCAGTAAGAAGTAAGTTTTGGATAGCTGCAATTGAATTTATAACTAGTTAGAAGATCAAGTTGACTAGTCATAATTATTTATCAATGAGTGCCCTTTTCATAAGACACCTGTAATATTACTAGTAATTAGTTTAGAACTGTAATTACATTAGAGATCTGTAATTCAGTTTATTCAGTTAATATAAACTTGTAAAAATGCTGTTTTTACTAGTGAAAATATAAATTTCACTACTTAAGAATAAGAATTATAGATACCTGTAATTTACTTTTAAGTCAGAATTATATGTTGACAAGTCAATGTTTTGCTACTAAAACATTTAACAAGTTATGCGTAAGATTGTTATGACTTGTATTGTCAGTTTAGACTAAAACAGCTTGCCATATGCACCATTCCACAACTGTCAGCTAGCTAGAGTTGGCTTGTTGGTTTTGAAGAAGCAAATAATAATAACATTTTTGTGATGTCACAAATTCAGAACACTGATATGTATACAGCTTAATCAGCCTACAGCAGGTTAGCTTCACCTGTTCACATTAAATCTACAAGGAGTGTTTCTAATTTTTTGTGGATTCTAATGTTTTGTGTTTTTTCATAGGCTGTAAAGGATGTTACCTTAGAAAATCAGCCAAGCGTAACTTGCCCAAATGTTATGACTGACTGGAAAGAGTGGTATATAAAATAAGCCTGTTACTCTTATTTATCTATCCCAGGTGCATTGCTACATGACTACCTCAGGACGTCATGGAAGGTGACATCTCCTCCGTTATGAAGCCGCTCCATCTCATAGCACATGTGCTTGAAGAGCAGCTTGTCTTTGTCCAGGTCCACCTCCAGTCGGCCTCTCAACAGCCGCAGCAAGAACTTCACCCGTGATGTAGGGATCACACCCTGCCAAACATTGCATTTATCTCAACTTCAGCTGGATGCTCGCTCACATTTCTGATTAGAACTATCAAGAGTAACAAGACACATTAATCTTAGATTAGCTGAAAAGTCATGCTGCATTCCATAATGATGCTTTCAGCAAAATACTTCTGAAAAGGCTGTTTAAGACTCGTTAAGAATTTGGAAGGAGTTTAGATTACGGTTTTGCAAACTGTAGTGAGGGCTGTCAATATAATTTTTCCAACTGAACCCTTAAGAGTTATGTGCTTCCTTTCAGCAAACCAACACGCATCTGGGGTAAATCAGAGTGCAGTAATCGGGTGCAGGTGATCATTAGACAGTCTTATGAAGGCCTCAAGAGTCCTTTTCATGCTGAGACCAGAAAAAGATGTAGTAACGACGTGGAAGCCAAGAACAGACTAGAGTATTACAACACTTGTTGTAATTGTAGTTCAGGTCACTACAGAACAGTTGGCTTATTCATGACTGGCAAAGAAAGAATGTAACACCTTGTTTAACCAGTAAAAAATCTCCAAGCAAGCCTACAGCTGATCTTTGAATGACAGTTTGTTGACACCTCTCTCTCCTGCGCTCAATAATGCTCCTAATGAAGATTTCATCTTATCCTCTATCTGTGACAGACAGTAATAACCCCCATTAGTCTGGCGGTGAGAATGTCAATGCCTACAACAGCCTCATTTACAGACGAAGAATTGTCCCAGAGAATGCACACACTCAGCCATTGACACACCTCAGCTTGGATCCCCTCCGCTGCCTGCCTACCTCTCGCTTGTCATCCACCATGTTCCAAATGATCTGGAAGTGACGCAGGTCGTTGTAGCTTAGCAACTGATCCTCCTCCGTGGAGTAGAACAAAGAGAAGTTCTCAACAATGATAGCTGAAATAAGAAAAAGTGTGAAAGTGAAAATGTGAAATTATATCTTGGCTAAAGATATGTTAAATCTAGGCAAAATATATTGTATTTTTCATTTAGAGCTTAATGTAATATTATAATATTTAAATTAAATATTTTACCTGTAATTTTATCTAGTGAAAATCTTAGTTAACTGGGAGATGATTTTCTTGTTTCAACCATTATTTCTTATAAGCAAAATTCCTTGAATCATGCCAAATACTTTTTATCTATAAGGGTGGCATAAATGTAATTCAGTAACCACTGGCCAAATTAAAAACTTTACAGGAGAGGCCAAAACCTTAATTTTAATGTAATCAAAGGAACCAGACTTTTTTCCAAGCAATTTTGGGCCGTTTCTGTTGGTCCATTCTTCATGAATTTCACACAATGTAAACAGCAGCTGCTGTATTCAAAAAGTAAAAATCAACAAAAATGGAGATACATGTTTTTCTTTGTGTTTAATTAACTTAATGATTAGAAAATAATAAAATATTTGAACAGTCAGTACTTATTTACACTCATTTTGGCAGATATCACAGCAAACAATTTCGGTAGCCAGCTAGGAGTCTTTCTGTTCTTGTTTTAAGAATTTCTACCCAGTCTTGCACACGTTTCTAGTTCTGTTATATTCTTGGGCCATCTTGCATGCACAGCATGTTGATGAGCTCCTCAGACAGTGATGTTCAAATCAAGTGACTGAAGACCATTCCAAAAGGTTAATGGTGAATTTTGAGACATGCTTTGGATTGCTGTCCTTTTTTAGAACCCAGCCTGTTGCTGAATTTGCTGATATTTAATGGAAACCATTCTTCCATCTACCTGTGCAATGTTTTCTGTGCCACTGGCTGCCACACAACCCCAAAGCATCATAGACTGCGTAACAGCTGTTAAAGGTTTCTTTGCATTAATTACTACAGAGGCTCTGCTTCTTTTTACTTCAGACAGCACAACATATGTAAACTGACCAGGGATGCCCAAACAACTGATTGTGCTTTGCAGTAGTTTATGAAACATTCCTTCAATTTACCATGTCATTAATTTAAAACAAAAAGAACTGTTATTCTTCTTACATGACTGACTTATAAACCTAGTAGTAAAGACAAATATAGAGGGTTGGCCCAGAACCAGATCTACTCAGCAACTCACTCACGTGTTGCAAGGACATCCTCTTAACACTAATCTGTAATATCCTCAAATAAGAAGGAAGTTTCTTCTCTTACAGATAGATAGATAGAATAATTACTTGAAGGACAAAAGGTGCTAATAATACTTCTGGGGCAGAGGGGTGGTGTGTTACTGCTAATGCCAGACAGAGGAGGAAATGAGACAGGAAATTGAGGCAGGGGGCGAAGTGGAACATACCCACAAGCAGGTTCAGCATTATGTAGGCGATGATGACATAGAAGGAGCAGAAGTAGATGAGGGCACCAGCATAGTTACCGCAGTCCGTCTCCCAGTAGCGGTGCTTATCCGGCGTGCAGAACGGTGCCTGCACCTGGGAACCCAGACCAGTAAACACAGACACACTCAACACATGGGGCCAAGTAAACCAAGGTAGGACAACCAAGGGAATCTGGTAAAGATGTGGGCGGCTGGACCACTTACTGTCACCAAAAAAAAACAATGAATGTGTCAAATAAGACGCAGGAAGATGGTTGTCTTTGATATTTATCACAATTATATATATATATATATATATATATATATATATATATATAAATAATGTTGTTATCCTTTCTTCAATGAGACAGTGGCTAAAATATCAAAGTCTTGAGCCAGGAGTGAATACAATGGTAGTCATCGGTCATCTTACCATGCAGTCGTGCATAATCTTATTCCAGTCTTCACCTGTGACGATACGGAACAGCACGGTGATGGCCCTCCCTGCGGTGGAGAAGTTTGCATGAAAAAAAAAAAGAGAATAGACACTCAGTCTGAACTGAAAGCTGATTCTCCCCAACATATTAAAAGATTTTTTTTCTTAACATTTTTGACTTTTTCCGCAACACCACAGGAGCCTGTTAGCATGTTACGCATTTTGCGTAAGGCATGCTGACACAGCCTAATCAACGCCTCCACACTACCTGTTAATGTTCTCGCCAAATTTGACAGTGCCGAAAAGCACCACGCCAGCGAAGGCATAGCAGAGCAGCAGCAGGAACATTCCCACAATGATGAAGAAACTCTTGTACATGCTCACCACCACCGTCAGCAGCAGCATCTTCAGTGTCACCTGTACACAGAGACTGGTTTGAGGCCAGCTGGGGAAGGGTGTGCACTATAGGCTTGTACAACAGGATTTGGTTTCTTTCTGAAAATGAATCCTATACTACGGCTCTATGCTGTTATACGTGGAGTTATATACAGTGCCAGTCAAAAACTTGGACCTGCTGACCAGGTGTATCTAGAATAAAAAGACAACAAAATTAGACAAATAACATTTCACATCTTCTAAAGATGAAGAAGTCTGTTCAGAGTAGCCCATTTTGAGATGATGCAACACTGATAGAACAAAAGTTTGGAATCACTTGTCATATTAATAACCGTTACACAATAATAACTTGTGCACTAGATTGAAATCAGATAACAAAATCCAAACCAATGGTGTATTTCCTTTTTTTTTAAAGAATTTTGTGAACAGGAAGGAATGAGAAACAAACAAAAGCCAACTGTATCTAAATAATAAACAAATTCAACTGTAATCATCTAAAATTACTTGTTACAGAGCTGTATCATTTAGAGTTGAATACTATGTTGCAAATATGTGAAATGCGCTATATGCGCACTCTCTTCCGGATTCAGTCAGCCAGCTTTTTTTTTCCCATCACTTTGAGGCTGACCCAGACTTGCGTAACGTTTTCAAAACCAAGAATGCAGAAAACGTATGTGTGTTCTTGGGAAGAATATTTGTGACAAGTTACACTGCAACAACACACTTTTAAGGACACAAGGACAAAAAATACATGCTGAAAGTTTGAGATGTACTGTGTACCTGCTATTGTGCAAGTGTCACTCTTGACTCTTTACCAGTTTTAATTCAGAGTACTATACATGGAATAAAAACTGTTTTTGTACTATGCAGATGATAAAACTGAGCAGCGGTAATGCTATTTTTAACTGTTTTTGGAGTTAACAGCAGGTCAAACTGTGATTAAAAGCCTGGATTGTGCCTAAATGAATATAAATACCACGTGTGGGACACTCTTAGTAAAAGCAGGACAAATGCAGAAGAGGTGCAGCCACTGTCAGGTGGAGGAGAAAGATGAACGAGACTTGCTACAGTGTTTCTCAAATGCCGAACCTGATGAAATCAAATTAAGATGTTACTCTGCCTGAGCTAGCAAACGGTGAACACCTCAGCTGGAGGATCTCTTCACTGAGAGGTGTGTTTTCATCGGGAGCTTAGTCAACAACTCACAAGCTATAGTGCAGTCGTGGTTCTCATGCTTGTGTCTCTACCAGCCACGGGCCTTCTCTCCCAGTCTTGAAAGTGTAATGGAGGAATTGTTCCACTCCAACAACAGTGGAACAGCTCCTTTGTTTAAGACTTATCGCCATGTTCTGAACCAAGTTTAGGTACATCCTATTTTTAATAAGCTGGCTACAAACGCAGATATGGGGACTGACAGTAAGTTCTCCCTCTGCATTTTGCTGATCCATTTTTACCTGATTTCCATATCGGTATGAAAAATAAGTAGGCTTAATTTGCTGTACTTACTGGATGCTTGACATAAAGGCACACAGCCATATTCATCGTTTTGTTGAAACTATTTTTCTGAGACATTATCGCAACAAAAACACAGCAACAGTAGAGATACTGGAAGCAAGTCAGGCGTCTGAGATCCTACTTGCGTTAGTTCCACCCTGTGCATATAGTCCATTCTGGACATTAAGGTCATTGTTTGTTCATTCTTGATGCTATGCAGCTTTTGTAATTAACAGCTACAGCTCTGCTCATCTTTAATTGTCTTAAACCATACAGCTTCATACGTGCTGTTGAACACAGAATATTAGCATCATATTACAAATCATTCAGGCAAGCATCTTCAACAAAACTAAGTAAATATAAAATAAATAAAATATAAGCATCTTACAATATTATATTATTAGCCTCATCTCTTTAAGATGTTTTCACAGTGTTCCTCATCTGAACCTGTCCCTGTGCTGCGAGGCCTCAATTTCAGAATGAATGAATGCTTTCAAAACAAAATTGAAATTGATCAGGAAAAGCATTATATATCCTGTCTGTGTATTGTTTATTCTTTAAATACTGGTCAAGGTAGATTCATAAATCACTGCTATTTACTGCATTTAACCTGTTTTTATTTATTTATTTTTATTTTGCCCTCTTCTCTAAAGTTACAATTTTAGTATGCAAGTGTTAAATATTTTGCAAGATTTCGTTCCACATGAGGTTATGCTGTATTTAGTACAGCTGGGCCAACTAATGTAAAGTGATAATAGGTTATACTCACATGCTTTCCACATATGGTGAAAAACCTCAACACTATCACACAAGTGCCCATCATGTAGGTGTAGGCATTCTAAGGAAGACAAAAACAGAAGGTTCCAACATAAATAAATAATTACCTTAATAACTGCTGTTAAGTTTTGCTTAATATTTGTAATCAAAGCTGGAATCCAACGATTCAGTGAAATTGCTCCTTACCTGTAAAGCAAAGTGTAAAATGATCCATATGACCCCGAGTGATGTGACCAGCAAATCATATCTGTTCCTTCTGCTTTGCCAGTAGCCAGCCGGTGACATGGCTATCAGCTTCATAGTCACCTGTTAACAGAGGGAAGTTAACTACACCATATCTAGGGCTAAACCATGTTCCTAAAACTACAGGTAAAACGGCTGAAGCAGCTTTATGCATGAGCACTGTGCTAACAAGTAAATATATGTGTATATTCATCAGAATTATTTGGAAACAGACTTAAGTAGACCATGAAGAAAATATATTTCTACCTCCAGTACAAAAATGAAGGTGAAAACCACTGACATGGTTGCCAGTGGTACAGTCACTGGGTCATCTACATCCCACTGAAATACACGTTAGAAAAGGACACAAACTGACAGTTTAGATTACTGGAGGCAGAATTTTGACTTCAGTTAGTGTCTAATTAGTGCAGTGGCTGTGCTCCTACCTTAACAGATAGTAAGACAGACTGGGCTAAAACCAGCACTGCTATGCCTCGCTTGAAGAAAGGGTGCTGTGTGATGTCATACATCTTGGCACGGAAGCCACCATTTTCTACAACACAAGACAGAAAAAAAGAGTAAGGATTTTCAAGCTTAAAACTATGTGCATCATCCCGAGACTCGCATCCTCATATAAGGACATCACACTTCAGCTTACATTTTATATACACTGACTGGGAGCCGAACAGCTCATTTAACGCTAATGTAGCCTTGGCTAGAGCGTAAGGTCACTCAAGATTAAAACCTTTTTGATGGTCTTATTTTCTACAGAACTCACTCCCCTGCAACCATATGACAGTATCACAATGTGACAGTGGTAGCCTACTAGTTAAGCAATTTTGCCTTATTGTCATATTTTTAATACAAAAAAAACAAAACATTTCCATCTGGTTTGTATGTCATATTCTAATAGTATCAGGCATGTACTGTTTTAAGGCATGAACGTCTTAACATTCAAGAGTTCCCTTAACACACCACCACCAATCAGTATCACTGCAGGACTGGGAATGATCCACCACCTAAATAATACCTGCTCTGTGATGGTCCTGTGGGGGACCACTGAGGGTACAGTGTGGTATAAAAAGTATGCAGAGGAACAGATAAACTACAGTCTGTAACAATGAATGTATAAACAAGGAGGTGGTTTTAGTGTTATGCCTGAATGTTGTGACAACAACAGCAGATAATTCAGAATACTCACTTACATCCCTGGAAGACAGACAGACTAGGGCTTCAAGCACAATCAATTTTACAGTACTATTCTACATGCTGTGTGTAATTACAAATTTCCACCAAAGAAGTCTGTACATTCTCAGACATATACTTCACATTCTTTAATCAGTGTTGTGACTTCAGCCTTTTGGATGCCAATATCACGTAAGTGTGCAAAGTGTGTTTGTTCTGCATGTCGTGAACATACACAGCTTGTATCTGGGTCTTGGCCTGTGCCAGTTTTAGTCAAACATCAACTCCTTAAGCATTCTCTCTTGCCAGGAAGCATTGCTGAGTGCAGCTTAGTGCTTCAACTCCCCAGCCAATCACCACACAAAGTGTGCCTACGGGAGTCTGCGGGAGATATTGCTGGGATTTGCCCGTCTCTCGAGGGACTCGCTGGGCCTGTGGGCATGCATGCTTTCTCAATTTCTACTCTGGAGTTAAATGGAGTTATTCCTTAACATTGTGAAACTGTCTTTGGGACACATCCTCAGAAAGACATGATAAGTGCTTATTCAGCTGTTGGCACAGTGGAGGAGAGCAGATTACATGCTCTCTTTGCTCTCATTTAAAACCTAGGGAGGACTCATTAGCAGGGAGAAGGAGAAAGTGAGAGACTTGGAAAGGGGAATATACTTGAAAAGACAAATGAGCCTGCACTAGGAGGTCAGAGAGAAAGAGCGAACAGGTCATCTGTCCACATACACTTTCTCTTTGTGACAGAATGACTCCCTGCCTCTCTCCCTTTGTTCTGTTTGCCTTTTGCTGCTGCTGTACTGGCAGTATGTGTTAGGCGAGCACATCTTTGAGCTATATAGCTATACATATATATATATATATATATATATATATATATATATATATATATATATATATATATATATATATATATATA
>CM067480.1:12583794-12673932 GCA_034552555.1 Semaprochilodus insignis | reverse complement strand
TATATATATATATACACACATATACATATATATATATATATATGTATAGTAGAGAGAGAGAGAGAGAGAGAGAGACAGAGAGAGAGAGAGAGAGACTCTGACCTGGACGTGGGGGAAGGTGTAGTGGCTGAGCTATCTTCAGTCTGCTCTTCAGATCCTCCCATCTCCTCTGATCCACAGTCAGCAGAGCTGTGCCCTGGACAAAACAAGCAACTTTTCAGAGCTCTCCTACACTGGCACACAGGAGTTCAGCTGCCTTTATTACATAAATCATTAAATCACTATTCATGTACTAAACCAATGTTTTTATTGACATCAAATGAATTTATTCACACTGTAGTTTTCTGCAATTTTACAGGTTTCCAATTTACACCCCATTATCAGAAAAGTTGGGACATTGTGTAAAAGGCAATTACACAAGAATCTGTGATGTGTTAATTCCCTCGAACTTTTATTTAACTGACAAATCAATCAAGAAATAACTTTTAATGTTTTGGTTGACTAACTTTTTTTGCACTTTTTAAATGTAAACTAATTTTAAATTTAAGGCCTGTAACACAAGTACTGTACATAAAATAAGTTTAAACAAAACTCAAAACAAACTATCAGCGTACTAGTTCAAAGGCTTCAATACAACAACGGCTTACCTTGTTTTCATTAAAATTAGCTATTACAACACCCACAAACAGAGTGAGTCCAATCATGCAGCCCAGGAAAACGAAGACATGGATATATATGCCATGGGTCTGCAGCAAGACAAAATCAGTCAGAAGGAGATCAGTTAGAGCCTTCTTTATGTGAGTTTATAGATTCAGCAAGTACTAGTCCTCACACAAAAACTTACCGGATCCACTCTGTGTATGATGACATCTCTCACTTCTACCCAGCCTTTCAGAGACAGCACCTCAAACAGAGCCAGCATGGCATTGCCAACATTGTCAAAGTTGAAGTTGCGAGGGTTTGCCCTATGAACAGCAGTGCAGGGACGTTAACAGCAGCCTTTTCTACTTGTCTGGGCATTTCACTGTAGGTGTACAGTGTTTGAACTAGAGAAATGTTTTAAAATAGTTAGTGCAATAAATGGTGTAGTCAGCCCTCACTGTGCATGTTGTTGGTCTAAAACGGCTTATTCAATTACTGTCTATTATTGGTTCTACTTGGCCAACAGTTGTGTGGTTTATTCTTTGAGTGAAACCATTGGAAGGGGCTGAATGCTGTCCTTTAGACCAGCAGCAAACATGCCAGGATACTGCAGTGAGGTTGTACAGTACTGGGCAAACGTTACACAGCACCACTCATTTAATTTCCAGTCAAAACAGCCATTTTTTCAGGAAATATTTCTCAGGAGATTAAATACCAAATCAAAATCAAAAGAAAATCAGTTGGGGCTGGGGAGGAGCTAGAACTGGACAAAGCTAGGACTGCTAACAACTGTACAATACCTGGTAGACCACCATCAGATAAATAGCACTTAATGGTCTTTGAGAGAGAGAAGAAAATCGAGCTTGACTCTTACAAAATTCAAAGGTCTTTCTATCTTTTAACTGTGAGAGGACTCAGCTGTATGGGTCGAGAAACCGTTACTGACAAAGGGAAGTAAGAAGTAAGAAAATCTGCAAAATCTTTTTTTTAAGAATTCGCATGGTCAGTGGAGTGTGGTTTAGTGTGATGCATCTGGCTTAAGACAACAGTCTCCTGCTATGACATGGCAGGTTGGTTCACACATGCCTCTTAACAACAATGCAGCAATGTGAGACTTCAGTTATGGAAAACATGAATACAGCTCCTGCTGTAAATGCGGGGACAGTACTTATGGGACGTCACAGCTACACAACAGTCTGTCAGTGACAGTCAAGACACTGCAGTTACTCTGTAATCTGTTACACATTTTGACAAATAACTTTCTGTAATTCTTTCAGTACATACATAGGGACATTGGACCCTGGAAATTGGCTTGTCTCGTACACAAAACATTTTTGATATACTAAAATTTTAGAGACAAACTATGTAAATTACTGCTTCATTCTTGGGCTTGAATCATAGCTTCTCCATACCACACTCTTGGCACCCAAAATCCAGGTTTCTTCTCTCCAGCTCTGAGCTTTAGGTTCAGGTTTTTGGAGATGCTGACATTGATTCTGAAGATACCGTGACAGTCCTCCTTTAAGAGTTTAGAAAGCACAGAGAAAGTTTTGGTCAAGGATACCACATACCAAAGCCCAGAGGTAGCTAAAAAGAAGAGGCAGTCCTACCTCGCGAGTGATGTGTGGATCATTACACTTGGCGAGTTTCCCAGCAAAGAGCTGCACCCCAAAGCTTGCAAACACCAGCATTAATGTCAAAAGAAGAATAGAGACCTGCGTGAAGAAAATCAATAGCCTACTTTAGGGCAGGATGGCATTCCCACGGAATCCGATATTCATGCTACTCTCATATACAGCTGCTGTGCGGGAATGCCAAGCAGCTAGCAGTAGGAGAACTTCAGCAAAGAAAGTCTGTCTGTACAATTAGATGGCTACTGCTGAGCACTACACCCCAACAAAAGGAGGATACTTTCTATTTCTGCACAGATCAGAGAAACCGAATGGCAGAATAAATCTGTTAGTGTTTGAGTTAACCCTAATGCCTCTATGGCTGGTATGCCTTGCAATGCTTCCTCTGTATCTGATTTGTTCTCATTCTGAGGAAAGTAGTACAGACTAAAACCTGTTGATACAGAATGCAACATAACTTTGTAAATATATTCAAAAATGCACTGTACATTTAATGTGTAGCAAAACTTCTAAGCATAAAAAGTTTTATTACTTCTATGGAACTCCTATAGAATGCCTATAAACTGCAGTAGAATTCTGGTGAAAACTTCCTTTATTGTTAGAAGCACTATGGTTTTTTTTGTTTGTTTTTTTTCCAAATTGAGCTGGCAACCTCATTCCTATTCATGTATTTAAACACAACATATTCAAGTTGTCTATGAATGGTTAAAAGGTGATTATTTAATGATCCTTAAGTAAAGGAAAAGGTTTTATACATGTTATATCAGGCATAACATCGTGATCACCTCAATGTATCTACACTTTTTATCCATTTTATCAGCTCCTTTTACCACATAGGCGCACCTTGTAGTTCTACAATAAGAGACTGTAGGCCATTTGTTGCTCTGCATACGTTGTTATCCGCCCATCACCTTTTATTTTTCTAATGGTCAGGACCCCCACAGAGCAGGTATTATGTGGGTGGTGAATCATTCTCAACACTGCAGTGAAACTGACGCTGGTACATGTGGATCATGCACAGCAGTACTGCTGGAGTGTTTAAACACTGTGTCCACTCACTGTCCACTTTATTAGACACTACTATCTTGCTGGTCCACCTGGTAGATGTGAAGTCAGAGACTATAGCTCATCTGCTGCTGCAGAGTTTGTGTTGGTCATCTTCATCAAAGTATGCTGCCCAAAGGATGCTGTTGGCTGGATAGTTTTGGCAGGTGGACTTTTCTCACTCCAGCAGCACTGCTGTGTCTGATCCACTCACACCAGCACAACACACACTAACACACCACCACCATGTCAGTGTCACTGCAATGCTGAGAATGATCCACCACGCAATTAATACATGCTCTGTGGTGGTCCAGCAGGGGTCCTGACCATTGAAAAAAAGGTGATGGTGGGGGGCAGATAAAGTATGCAGAGAAACAAATGGACTACAGTCTGTAATTGTAGAACTACAAGGTGCGCATATATGGTAAAAGGAGCTGGTAAAATGGATAAAAAGTGTAGATACATTGAGTTGGTCATAATATTATGCCTGATTGGTGTATATAACCTAATGGTGTCCTGCAATATTCCATCCCATGCAGCTTAAATATTCTCAAGCAGTTCCTGCAGATTTTGCACTGGGGTGGAGTGTTGACAGGATGTCCAATAGCATCCCACACATTTTATTGGGGATAGGTCTGGTGATGTGGCTGGCCATGGCATAGTATGTGGACGAGCATTGTTCTGTTGAAAAGCACACTGGAGTGTGTGTTCAGAAAAGGCAGGGCCACTGGTTGCAGGACCTAATTAACATACCGTGGGCTATAAACACATGGTTCTTCACCACTGATGGAAAACAATCATTATATAGTTCTTTACAACTTTACAGTACCAAAAAAGGGTTCTGCTCCTTTTATTGCTAAGAATGTAGGTTCCATGTTATTCTGAATGTAGTCATCTACTGTACTACAGGCATGGTAACGTAGGCCTTCTCACCAGGAAGATTTCTTTGAAGCCTTTGAGGACCTCTCGCACTACTTTCCTCATCTGAGGCACCAGCTTAAAAATGCGAAGAGGACGCAGGCAGCGCAGCATCATCAGCAACTGAGCACCCGATTCTGGGGGCACATCGGTAGGCAGCCAGCAAAGAAAGATCAGACTAACCTAGAGAGAAGAAAAAAACAATTTATGACCAAATGAAAGAGACAGAATATACATAACTATATGAAAGTCAGAGACCACACTTCAGTTATGTAATTTCTAGTACAAATGGTGATTAAGTTCAAGTTATTCATTGTTCAGCACCATGAAAACATATTTTAACAGCAGAATTACACAAAGGATTTTTTTCCCTTCTTTTCCCCAGTAATTTTTCATACCTCCAAGGTTCAGCCCTAAACGTCGGTTGCATTTTCTGCTTCTCACAATCCAGTAAACTAAAATCCATTCAGTGATACAAAGGTCTGGACAGTGTTCTGACTTTTTCCTTTTTAAGTAGAACTTAAATAAATGAGGAGGGATCTGCAAATCTTGCACCGTACTACAGACACTGTAGGGGTATGATAAAAGGAGCAGAACTAAATGGTGGAAGTAGGTATGTATGTAATGTATCAGTAATAAAATCTGAAGCATTTTTGCAGTACGATAATAATAATACCCAAGCTGGACAAACATGATTATGAAAAATAATCTTATTTCTCCAGAAAATCAGTAGACAAGCTGTTGCTTCACAATACAGTGTTACATGTGTCATCACTGAGAATCAGCTAATGCCAGCTGAACAAATACGTTAACAGTGAATATGAGACTGTTCTGGTCAGCGTAAGTAATCTGTAATAAACTGTAAATGATGTTTGCACAGAAAGAAGATTATTTCATAATGAAGGCAAAGCAGAACTCAAAGCAAGCAGACAGTAATTTATGGTACTGGGGCATTCAAATGAAGTGATGTTTACAGTCATTAAGGAGCTGTCTTCAAAAAGTTTGGTCACAGACGTGCTCCAACTCATTAGTGGAGCCTCTAATCAGAGGGAAGACAGGTTTTCACATGAATAAGCAACTGAATCATCTGCGTCAAAAAAATGGCTTCGTACTAAATAGATGAAAATGTCCATGACGCCACCAAAGTCTCTGATGACTGCAGTAGGTGTGAAGAAGAGGCCGTCTGCCATGATCTTCAGGTTCAGCTCAATGCTCATGAAGATGACAAACACGTACTCTGCTATCTGCACACAGTAGAGAGACATATCCAAGTGACAGCAGGTTAGAGGCAAATGTTACATCAAAAAGAGTTCCTCAGTTTTTGTGCTGCTAGATGCTGGATGTACTAAGAAGTTTTAATGCAGTTCAAGTTATTTTTCAAGTATTTTTACCTTTACTTGGCACATTTTATAAAAGTAACAATACATTTATTACAATATGTGGTTAAGCTTCTGTACCTCACGCTTATTTTGAATTTTCCTAATTTTAAATTAGCTTTAAGAGTATTATGAAATATTATGTTATTTTCTAAAAAAGGGAAGAATTTTAGTTTAGTTTATATATTTATTATTTGTTTTAGTATTATGGCGAATATTTTGTGCTCTGTCATCTCCTGCTAAATTTCTCCACACTAAGCTACCTCCCAGAGGTTTTACTGAAAGGAAGGTTTAATGTAGGAGGAGTCGTCCTCTTCCAGGCAATAAATACACAATATAATAAAAACACTCCATAAAACTTTTTTCATAATACTGTTGAAGTGATATTTATGAAATATAGAATATGTATACTACAAAACTACAAGTTAATAGAAGAAATTATCAAAAGTAAATATTATTAGTAACAAGTTGCTAAATTGGAGATCCTGCCAAAGTGTCAATGTGGCGACTCTGAACAGGTGTAAGCAAAAGCAGTGAGCAATAGCAGAAAGACAACTTAGTCAATATTATGTTAGTGAACAGGGGGTTGTTAAGCTGTTACTGGAACATGGTTAAAATCCAAGCAATGTCTGCTTTAATGCCTGGTGAAATGTAAATACATTTACATCAGCTCTGAACATCTATCTAGCCAGCATGCTCTCTATAACGAACGCAACTGACAACATGCCATCTCCAGCTAGCGATCTGCAGCAGTAGGACACTTATTTGGACCTGCAGTTAAAACCAATACCATTGTCCTGAATTATAACCATAGCCTCAAATAATTTATTGGTTATTTGAATAGCTTTTCTTCTTCCAAATATTTTAATCAGTACATTTGATATTTAAAATATCTGCTGCAGCCCTAGAGGTAACAATCAGATAACAATGCTGCTGTTGTCTTTTAGTTAAGTATCCATTAGCCATAACAAAGTTTTGAGTATTAATGATGGCTAAACAAATACTAAAATGAAAAACTAAATTTTAATGAACAGCAGTTCTGCCATCTGTATACAAACTTTTTTTGTTATGCTCACTGAAAACATCCTTTAAGCAGTTTTCACATGTAGCCGTCTTTGCTCCTTGCATAGTTACTCCGAGATGCAGTGCTGTCTGTACAGCAGGCTTTGCTTTTAGAAGTCCACATTTCTTGTCCAGATTGAAATCTATACATGCACAGCAGGTCACAAAGTAAAAAAAGTTCTCTTTGTTATTATTTTTTTAAATGTTATTTGAAAATTTCAGGCTCACTTGGACCAAACAGGTCCAGTAATAAATCCAAATAAGGTCCAGACCACTTATACCACTTATAGTCTCAAAACTGGTCTTGAGCAGTACAAAACTACAACCCTGCTCCATCCACCTCCGGTTCTAAGTTACATTGCATCAGGTAGTTGTAAGACACAGCTATCAGTTTTCTATTCTTAACATTTTACTGGGCATACATTTACTGCCATTTACCTTTTCTCCTTTTATTTTCTTGGTATAACCATAAACAGTATGCGGAACTGCACTCCTACCATGCACTGATAAAAGCCACAGTCAAATCAGGCTGCACACATATAGGTCACTCTGCTGAAAAGCTGTCGTGGTCCCTGAGTCGAGTGGCTCTCTCAAAAGCACCCTGTCTCTCATCGTGCTTTATACAGCTACTTCCAGACTGAAGTGCTGTTTAAAATGCTGTTTTAAAAGTCTCACAGATGACAGAATCAGTGAAAATCACTTTCATCTACTCCATCTTCCTGTCTCATTGAAGCCTCATGCATAACTGTCACTTACAAAAAAATAAAAAATACAATGCTGGACTACATTCGGGGTCATTCAAATCAAAAGCAAAACTAAACCCTCGGCTAATATGGTGTATGTGATCATTTTCCAGTCGTTTATTACTGTATTACATTTGTGTTTGTGAGTAAAGGCAGGTGAAATTTTATAAGACCTAATTATTTCTGCCTATTAAAACAAAAACTGTATATTTTTTGTTAATAGTATTAACATGCTTTTTAATTCCCTCAAAATTAAAGTTACAATACTCTCACTTTACCATTAAGGTTTGGTTTAAAGGATTAGTCTTTACACTTACAATGGAAAATTGTCCAAACACTTTTTTTTTCTTTTGCATACAGCCAAGAGAGTTCTCCCATAATAAGGACTTACGACGCAGTCCTATTCACACAAGCCTTCTCATGAAAAAAACTTGCAAAAAAACTTGGTTCCTAAAACAAACACTAAATAGTTCATAAGAATGTTCCTAAATGAAATTCTCAAAAAACATTTAAGTTCTTAAATATTCTTCTAATATAATGTTGATTACTTCTATAATTTTATGTTAATAAAATTATCATTGTTTTCTTATGTAGGCAATGTTGCATTTTACAGCTTAGCATAAAGAACGCAAGACACATTTTGAATTTGTTTATCGTTATTTCCGTTATTTAGTTTAATCTGCTCAGAGGACAGTAAATTTGAAGAAATACCAACAAACCAATTGTTCCAAAAAATGTAACAAGCAAGAACAAGAGGTGATGGTTAAAGAAATAGCCAACAGGACAAAAATCATCCTTGGAAAATATAAATAATGTTAATTGTGACAGCAGAAAGCAAGACACAAAGATGAGCAGGAGTAGCAGTGTCCATGTTTGAGATGTTTAGATGCCTACCTTGTACAACTGTGAGGCTATCGTATAGTTTAAAAACGTTTAAGAACATAACGTTTTCCAGAATAATATTTTCCAGTTATTCTTAAAATTATTCTTAAGAGTTAATCGAGAAAAATAACACATTTAAGAAGTTATCTGAAGAGTAACATTTTTTTAAGAATGAAGTTACAGAAAACACACATTTACAAAGATTTTCTTTTTTTAGACAGTAAGTCTAACCCCAGAACAAAAAGCCTTACATATTAGAGTAAATACCAACATAATTATAATATTAAAGTGCATCCAATCAGTCATGTTTTTTTTTTTTAGATCAGTCAATTTTGAGACTAACTTTGTAAGAAAATAAAAAAAATAATAAAATTTCTAGGCCTTCTGGATGTCCTACAGACGTCACTCTCTGCAAATATGAGCTGTAGTCTAACCAGACCTTAGTCAGTTTATAGAAATGGAAAAGAGTTGCAGTGCTCTTTACTGAGTCACTGTAATACTGCTACTGTATAAAATATGTTAATATTTTTGTTAAAAGTGTCAAATAAAACATTTATGTATTTAATGTAGTTCACATTTGATAACAGAATTACATCTAAAAACATTAGTAAAATAATCATAATTCAAGAATTTAAAGGGTTGAGTCAGTGGAAAAAATAATCTAATAGGATTACCGAAGAGTTACTGTATTAGAACAGCAGCAGTCAAGAGTGTTACAAACAAATAAATGTGCAATGTAACTGCATACGTCACCTGTAATGTGGGCACATGCATGACTCTGGTGAAAGGAGACTCAAACATCATGGAGATGCAAGAGCAGATAGTGACCACGATCATCACCCAGTCCAGATACGTGACTAATCCTAGAAGATCACTACACACACGCACACACACACACACACAAACAGTTCATTGTGTGGAACTGGACTGGTTAGTGTTGGTAAATGCAACATTCATTTAATCCCACAGATGACTGTGAGAAACGCCAAGCTCATTTGAGGACACGGAGGCCCCAATATTGAAACTTTTCTCTCCAAATTCCTAAAGCATTAAGTCACAAAAACTTTGATCACATTTTTCTCACCAGATTTGAAAATTAAGATATAGTACAGCTAAAAGGAATAGAATGCAAAGTCTCATTCTTTATTTTTGAGGGTTTTATAAGAAATATAAAATTACCTTTTTTCTTTTTTATGACAGTCATAAACCAAACATACTGTGTTACGAATCGAGGACAAGTGCTGTAAAATGTCAATAAAAGTTTACTACTTACTATAACTGATGATATTTGGTGCTTTTTACTGCTCCTGTTATTGGATCCGTTTTTGAGCTGTTCTTCAAAAAACAAATTTATAATTACTACACTAATCAGCAAATATACACTAATTTACCATGTTCTCAGAAAACTGTGCTTCATCAAAGTAAATGAAACAGGTTTAGAGTCAGGTCGGAGTCATACGCGTTGAAGCGGGCCCGCACGATCATTCGGCAGAAGTTCCTGAAGCGATGTTCTCTCCCAACTATAAAGAGCGGCTTGTCAAAGTAAGGATGGTTCTCTCTCAGCTCCTCTTCTTGGACTTTTCTAAAGAAGAAAAAATACAAATAAAAAGAATTTTTTTTATCTAGCTATCTCTGTTGTACTTGGAGCGCAAAAAGTGGTCATATTACTCCCTGCTGTTTGCATTCAAAATATAGATTGACAATAAAGTGAAAATAGTGCACTTTTAACAACATAATATGCCAGGTCACATCAATTTTGCGTTATATTTGATACTATGGCAATGATCCATTTAGAGTACAGGTTTTAGTGTTTCCCCAAAATAGAAAAGTCAGTCAATTAGATGATGTCATTACCATACACCCATAGTGTTGCTGGCTCTGAACCATGCATTATGCAGTTTAAATGTATTCTAATCTTTGTATTCCCCCGCAAAATATTACGCTTATATTGTTATACCTTATGCTAATGTGCTTGCATGGTTGCAAATGATTGTTTGACAAAACTTCAAGCTTGATTTTTAATCTGTTATCAATAATGTCCCTGTGTTGAAAATGAATCAGAAAAGGACCAAGTCTGCCGTCCCCCTTCCTTTCCTTCCACAGACCCCCAAAACAAATGACAATTGCTTCCTTGATTATTCAGGCACCTTTGTGTAGACTGAAGGCCTGAAAGGCCTTACATCTGACACACGAAGATTTGGGTTCATAGCAAGAAACTATAAAACCCATATCAATAGTATCCAAAACAAAACAGATTTGGTATTTGGCAATGGATGCTAACATTAGCCAGACTATCTAGCTAGCTAACAGTAAAGTCCAGGGGCAACAAACTTTTTTTTTCTTAATTGGTTTTTGTAACTACCCTTATCAAAGAGTAGCCAATTCCTCTTTTCTTTCTCATCATGAGGAAAGCGCTAGAATGATAAGTAGTTTATTTGGACAGTATATTAGAGGCTACAACATGGAGGTGAAGGAGGTGAAAATTCAAACTTTTGTACATGACTATAACTTAAAAACAGGCAGTTCACATAACAGCAGATTTAGGTATAAAATCTTGTTAATGTACATACTTATCAATCAATACAAAGACATGGCCGCTAGTAAAACATGCTATGTGATGGTTGTGACAGAGCAGGCTTTCTGTAGAGAGGATAAGCTAAAAACACTGCTTGGGCAAGCAATGCGTGTGTGTGTGTGTGTGAGATGGTGATAAAACTTGAGAATGCTGCCAAGGCTGCTGCTATACCGTTTCATCTCTGCCTGTTCCTTCTTCTCCTGGATCATCTTGATCTCGCTGTCCTCTCTCTGAGCATTCCGGTAGCGCACGGTGCTGGAGTGCTGCACACAATCACACACAGCAAGATTCAGAAATAATACTTCTATATCTGAGACAGGTAGGCTGTAGGATACATATCTGTTTTTGTGTGAGCGTGTGTGTACTCACATCCTGGGTAAGTGTCTCCAGAGATTTGCCTCTGCTGATTCTCTGGCTGGTGGAGCCATGCCTGAGAGACCTGAAGCAATGATCAGAGTCACTTCCTCAGCACCAACACAGCATCCACTCACTGATATGAAGGCAAGCTGCTGCAATGTGTTTCACTTAGTCACCTCAACACAACACATTCCTATACATACTCTCAGCTGACTGCACTTGGCCTTTATGGTTTTCTCAGCAGCTGAGAAATGCTTTAGCCAAAATAACAAAATAACTGAGCATCTGCCATACAGGGGCAACTTTAATGCTGTATCAAGGGCTGAGCAATTAAACCCTGTTAGATTTTAGAACCACAAGCACTTGTTTTTATATATTCATAGAACAAATATGCCCTGCGAAAATTGTATTGTACAGCCAGAAAAATACAATGTCAGAAGCACAGGCAAAGGACAAGTTTTTTTGTTTTTTTTTCACTGAGGTGAAATTTGTAGGGTTAGACTGCCTGATTGTGTTTTCTGCAACTATAATATGAATAACTCTTAATGGCTATTTTGGAAATGAAATACATGAAGGGTGGTCTCTAACTTTCAAGTTTTTACAGTACTGTATATGCAATCTAAAGCAGGGTTTCTCTTGTTTCTCTCTACATAAAAGCTAAGTTTTCCTTTCTTGTTGGCTGTTATGCTTATGTTAAGCAGTTGTAAACAGGTGGGCTGCGAGAATAAAAGGTTGAGAACCCCTGTTTCAAAGGACAACTGTATGATTAAGCATCACAACATTTAAAAACAAGTGTGTGTCTTTAGGTATGTGCATGTTGAGCTTACCTGCGCTCCTGGCGAATGTGGTGCTGCACACTGAGGATGGAGCGCTCTTTGGTTGGCTGGCCCTCAAATGAGCCACTCAGCATGCGCTGCCTGGTGCAAGCTCTGTAACCAAAAGACATTCAACAATTTTAGCAAACGTTCTCTTCACACATACACCAAAAAACTGTCGATGCATACTATATATTTACAGGGCCCATATCCCACATTCCACTACTATTTTGTTTTGTCTTGAAATCAACATACAAGTTTTATGCGATTCCCTGTGTGGCTTTGTTTAAATCTCATACAAGGCTCAAACTCTGCAGCAGATTATTCATAGCAGTAACACTCCTCACAGCTACAACGCAAATGGGTGGTGATATGTAAATGTGTTTGTGATGATGATGCCAAAACAGGATGCTTTTGCTACTTAGTTTCCATATAAACTGGAAAGTGAATGGTATGTTTTGAAACAACAACATCACATCAGACATCAATTAAAAACAAACAGACAAACAAAAAACGATGAAAAATCCAAATGAATCTTTCCACCATATCAGCAGCGTCTTCTGTTAAACGGAGCCTTGAATAAATTAAAAATAAACAATTACAAGAACAGCAGAGAGACACCTTGGGCCAAACATTCTTGCAAAAATCATAATGTAACAAGCTAACCTCTGTATCAATTCACATTATGCCATCTTATGAAATCTTAATGCAGGAATGCAAATATTCAGGGTTGATGTATATGGTTCTTTTGAAGCTCTGCTATCCGCGCATTAGCTTTGCATTTAGATATCAACATAGTGGTCCCGGGGGAAGGTGATGCTACCGTCATGCGGCACTGTGTACACACATTGCATGACAGATGGCTCTTATTAGCATACAGGGAGTTAGCACAGGTAGGAAGCAGGTCTGAGGAGCTAGCCCACTGCTGGGAGGAAAACTAATTAATCCCTTTTTAGCACAGTCAATTATAGCATGAAATATGAAGCATGACTTCAGAAAATGACATGGAAGGAAGCATGATGACTTTTAATGTATGACTTAAGGGCTTTTTTTAGTGATTTGTGCAGGTCTTTCATAAACTGCGCACTTATGATACTGCTGTGAACTGACCTTGTGAAAGGAAAAAAAAATACAATAACTGGCAGATAAAATTTTATATTACCTGTTTAACCGTGATGGTGTTTTGTGTTTAGATTGACTAGTAGAAGCTGTATTGCTTTAACTGAGAACTGAGTAGCTTAACAACACAAGCCCACAATCACAAAATCACTAAAGGGGATTTCAAGATTCCTGCATGATTTGATGATTCAAATACAAGATTCAAAATACAAAATAATTCCAAGTGGATGATATGAAATCGTGGATAATAGAAACTGTAATGCTGCTGTTGCTAATACAGTGGTAAATCTGTATAAGCATGTTTTTTTAGGTAATAATTTGACATATAACTCATATAACTGCATGTACCTGTCTGGCATGCAAGGATGCAAGAACATTTCAAGCCAAAAGCTTCTCAAAACTATTATAAAACAGTGTCTCAGGCATCAGGCAGTGCATAACCAATTTGTATACTGACTGCACAGACTTCTTAATCATCTCCGTCACTCTCCTGCTCTACCAAATTGTCAGCTATTATTGTGCTATTTAGATCTCTGTTGTTTCATCCATAAAAGCCCAACAGGCTGTGGATGGATACACATGCTGGCATCTTCCCATCATCATTTGGCCTGTTAGGCTGCCACTCGCTACCGCTGCTTTGTTGACCATTAATTGCAGAGTCATGTACCAGAACACAGCTAATGACAATATGGGCTTCAAGAGAATGTGTCAGCCTTATTTATGGCCACTCAGTGCAAGGAGTGACTGCCCGCGTGTGTGCGTGCATCTGTGCACACAGACAGACCAAAAGCCCCAGACGGCACTAGCAGACGACGTGTGATGGCTACTGATGTGCTGTCTGGCAATAGGAGGAGGGGGAAAAGCGTGCAGTAATGGCAGGTAAGGTTTGGGGACTCTGCAGACGTGCTCTGAAAGCTGATGGTGCAGCACTGTGACACAGACTGGGCCTCGCAGCCTGATACTGCTAGACGCAGAAGCCACTGCCAAGCTCACGCCAGTGCCAAACTTTTAATTATTAATTAGCTTATTCATGCTGATAGGCACCCCACAAAGGAAATAGAAATGAAAAACACCGTTATTCGTCCCAACACCGGAGTGGCTGGACAGCAAGCACAATCTGAAAACCAGGGGGGAAGAAAAAACCAAAACATATTTTCCCTGTAATGGAATTAAGGTGTTCAGTATCAGAGTACCACAATACTGTTCCACTGTGTTTACTTTGAAAAACAGACCATTACATCCAGCATCACATAACATTTTTGGCTACATCTTAAGCCAAACACATACTCTGGCCAAAATATGTGCCTAATAGAAGTAGCGTTTTGGATGGAAACAATGAGCTTCTATGCTGTCAAATGTTTAGGCACATTTAGACAATCCAAGCTATTTTAATATAAACGAAAAAACATTACACATAAACATTTGAGACATTATTTGTGACGTGGCGGCTTTGGTTAAAAAGCTTGCACACTGAATCCATCTGTGATTACCTTAAGGGTGTTTAAGCATGTGATTATATGCACATGTTATTACTATTACTATAGAAACTAGACCAAACATCTAGCAGCATGAAAGGCAAGGCCTTTATTGTTCTGTTTACATGCAGACCCAGCTGTAACAAACAGGAGACTAAAGCAGGTCTAATGTGCACAATACCTTTCTTTGGTGCAATTCAACACTTGTAGCCATGAGAACAGGAAAGCAGGCAGTCAAAACCAGAACACAAAACAAGGGTCAAAATACCAAAAGGACTAGCCAGAAAAAAAGCAAAATGGCTTAAAAATGCAAACTGAATCAACAAACCAAACAAAGTTGTCTATACACACAGGAGATAATGAGTCAAGAACAAGCTGCAGGTGAGTGTGATAAAGAGTGGGCGGAGCTACGGAGGAGCTGGAGCGAGTCTGTATATAAACTATATATTTGCTGTCTCCCCACCATCTGCAAAGCGGAGACCATGTGACAACAGCATAGACTGACTTAACAACAAACCTACATAGGTCCTTCATGACAGTCCAAAGTTTATCCACATATGATTTCCTCTTTGTTCCCGTTTCTTCTCCATTTAAATACCTAATTGTGTCTTTTTCTAACAACATATGTAATGAGGGACACCTATTTTCTTCCTCAACAGTGCAGGTCTTTTTCCTGAATAGTCCAGCCATTATCAAGTGTGTTTACACTATCATGTTTTAGTTACAAAAGCAATCAAAGACTAATCAGAATTATTTTAATGTGAGTCATGTGCAGGTAAATGTAGCTAATGCTGCATTTTATGTGTAATTCAGGTAGTACTCGCACAGACATACTAACTTTGATCTAAAAGGTTAAACACAAGTCATATGAATAAAAAGTTATAATTGTTTGGACAGGTTGCTAAACCTTAAGGCTAAAGCTACATACACATGTCATGGAAGATTTCTTATCATGATCTGTCATCACACATTTTCTTCAGTAATTTAACACTACCACGCTTACCATTACTGGAAATTATAATGAGAGATGACATAATGCTTGATGTTATGGCAGCTTATGACACATACTAATTTTGTGCACTTTAGTTAGCCATCATGACCTCAAACTTTACGACAAGTCATAACAACTGTATGTAATGATAATATGACACTGTTATAACCTGGCATAAAATCTCATGATAGCATATAACATCAGTGATGTAATGTTAATGGCATGGTTATGTCACTGTAATGCAATGTAATCGATGTGTGTAGTCATATGAGATATTTCTTCAAACATACCTCAGCCTTGTTTTAAAACCTGAACTCTGAATCTTTTTTATAGCCAATTTAGAATGCTTGAAAAGATGAGAAAATCTGTATGTAAATAGTGTCAAAAATTACTGTGTTGCAGGTACTAAAGCAAATCTACAAATTTTTCACAGTTGTTTCTTTTGGTCAATTTTGTGTTCGTACTTTAAAAAAACGTATCAGAGTTTAACAAAGTAAACAGAGACCGACTTCTTTTGGGGGGTCTCGGCAGTTTGAATGGCAGCATTCATATTTGTTCTCATGAATCCCACTAACAAAGCAATCACATGAGGTTTTGTTTTAATCAAAACAAGTGTGAACATGGCTTAAACCTTTTGAGAGGCAAGATTTTAAGTATGTGCTTCAATATGTAAAAGATCAATAAAAACAAAATATTATATTATATATAACGTTTTACGGACAGTGTACAGACAACCTATAAAAGCAGAAGAGGTTATATTATAGTTCAATAAAGGCTTCAAGGGCTCAGAAAGAATAAGATCCTTATAGGTTCCAAAACCTACCGTAGAATTTTATTAACGGTTGTTTCCTTTTCCAGCAGGTTGCGAGCACGGATGCTGAATATTGACCTTCTCAGCTGGAGCGGAAAAAGAAATTAGACACTAGGACACATAGAGGAGACTCTACTCAATGCAAGGAGAGGTCAATACAGAGAGCAATTCAAATACACGCATTCCCAAATTTGTGTTGGTAATAAACAAACAAACATATTCCTTCTACAGTTATTGCAAGCAAACAAATACTGGCGTACCCAGGATTTCAGGGTTTTAGCTTTTCTCTGCTTATTATTGGATATATCTCAGAAATAGTCAGAGTGGTAGTAAAGAGGGGTGCATGAGGGTACAAAATGGTTCTTCTACCTTCTGATCGATGTATTTATTGTCCTCAATGGCAGACCTCTTGGAGTGGTCACAGGACGAAGAGGAGGCAGAGGGGAGCCTGCGGAACAGACAGCTGGGGTCCTGCTGTTGTCTGTCAATAAACTGCTTCATGAAGCTTTCCCTGCAATATCCACAAGCATCACAGCATAATTATGATGACTGTAGTGATTATTTCCAAAAGAAGTTATCAACTAGAGGTGGGCAATATGATGATGTTTTATTGTTGCCATGATATCATTTTTTTTCCTCCAATTACTCAACTTCTAAATGTAAATGTGCATAATAGGACTAAAATTTATAAAAAATTATAAAATTAATAGAAGATACAACATAAATATACAATAAAGAAGCAAATATACAAATACAACTGAAAGTAATATATATATATATATATATATATATATATATAGTGTAATTATGCAATAACACTATATGTTGTATACTGCAAAATGTTTATTCTATTCTATTCTATTCTAGATGTGAACATTACAAAGCATTGTTAAGGGGTTTTTTTTATATACTTCTTTCATGTTTTAGCACTGGTTAATCTAAGTAACTTCCTTTATGTTTTATCACTCCTTTATGTTTTCGGCTTAATGCTGCTGTCCAATGACAGGTTGATTTATCTTCTCTTTTTCAATTGTACATTTATTCAGGGCCAGTTCTTTACTCAAATTGATCTTACTGTGATACTGTTTGCTATCCAGTGGAGGGTGGGTTCCTTTGTTGAGTCTTGGGTCCCCTTAAGTTCTCTTATCCTTATTATTCGGGACTGGCCACTGTTGTCCTTCAAAAAATCTTGCTCAGACCAGTTGATCAGGAGATAGTGCCCATTGTAAAAAAGTGGTATATGAAATAAAAATTTAATGAACACTGTCAGACACTGGTGCTCACCCTGGCCTTAGAGTGCCAATGCACTGCCTATCTTGCAGTTGTTTTTCCTGACACCTGATCCAACTAATTAGCTTATTAACAAAACTGGTGTGAGAAAGGCACTAAAATGTCTCTTCAGTATTTAGAAAAAAATAATCTGAACTGGAGTAGCATGGAGCAGTACTGCAGTATACTGGAGAAGCTTAGGTAGTATTCAATGCACTACAATAATCAGGTGACATGAACAGAATGCAGGTCCATACAGTACCTAATCCTAGGCACAGTGAAGTCGGACGGCAGTTTGGATATCTTCACCATCTGTGGTCTGTTGGGGAACTTCTCAAAGATCCGCAGACGCAGAGGAAGCTTCTCTTTTGTGTCTGCATTTGCTTCGCTCTGCTTCAGCTGCGGGGAGAATACAAAAACCCATTTCAAATAAAGAAACAGCAGCAGTAGGCACGATGGAACATTTACTTTTAAACCGCCAGAGAATTATTTTGGTTCAACATGGATATACCAAAACACACACAAAGGTTTAGGTTTCTTAGTGCTTTTGAAAACTGTGTGTTATTTGAGGAACTTGAGTAATGCAATAATATATGAAGATCAAGGTGAATTTGGCAAAAGACAAAGTAAGTCAAAAAGTAATAGAAGAGCATGAAAAGTCTAATGAGAATTTGATTTTATTTTTTAAAAAACATCACTGGAAAAAACATGACCACTTCTCACACAATCTGCTCAACTAAAAGTGGCTAGTTTTTCTGATTGAAGATTTGATTGTCATAATTTAGTTTTATATGACCAATTATTTTTTTATTTTTTATCCCTTAGAATTAAACAGTTTTTGTTATGGTGCCTTTCGGGAGCTAAACAATCTTAGATTTTTTAAATAAGAAAACAACAAGAAATAAGTGGCATTAAAATATCCTTTTTTATTTTTAAAATCTGTGATGAAGCCAACACCACAGGTCAGTAGAATGTAATGTGGCCAGTGCTAGTGCACTGCTAGCCTTTAACCGGAAATAGGGGCCCCAGAACCTCAGGAAATTTTTATCTTAAGGCATCTTAGAGCATTTTAGGCCACCTAGCCTGTGATGCTCACCTGAGGCAGATACCCAGAGAGCTAGAGAAATAGAATTTAGAGCCATGGTTTGGTAAAAATAAGAGTAACCGACTTCAAAGGGCATTAAAGGGCATTAAGCTCATTCTCTTTGGGAAACCAGGAATAACAATGATCAGTGTGAACATGTACATCAGCTAAAAAACTCCAATAGAGCATGGCATGTCCTTTCCAACAATCCCTGGATCACATCACTAGCTTTCAGGAAACAGTAGATACAAACCCTGGAATCGCAAGTCTCCTCGCCTTATGTCTTCTCTGAGGTGTCCATGTTGGTAGGATCATAAATATGTAATCAGCGACTATCATGCTTATCAAGCTTAAAGCATCATTACCAAGCAGTAAAGTCATCAAGCTGAGAAGTCGACTAGTCTGTGCATCCCCTAGTGGTTTTAAGAGTGATATATGTAAACTTGAAAAGTGCACTTTTGTTAACTAGAAAAGAGTGATTGCACAGTTTGTTGCTAGCCGGTTGCTAAGGTGTGCTAAAAATGAAAGGGAGTCTAAATGAGGAACGAGGGATGAATAAACCATACAAAGGAGATCTGTCTTGAGTGAGTACATGCAGCTTGGTGGCTTACAGGTAAAGGAAACAACGGGGTTAAGGTACGACCAAAAATGAATGGTAAAGGAAGAAAAAAGGCATGACAACAACAACAAAAAGACAAACAGATAAGTGCAGCTCAGACCAACACTGAATTTGTGCTTGGGGGATTGCCCTGAGTGTATGTGAAACGGTGTATGTCAATCGAACAGAAGTACAGCAGGTGGATGTGCAGTGTTTCACCCCATTCATTCGTAATGGGGGGAAAAAAAAGAACTTATGGAAACAGTACGTCAGATCAAAAAGCTGTATACAAGCACGTCATTCCTGATAAGGCCAAACATTCTGAAGGTGTTAATATCTCAAAAAGGTTAGCGGACAAAAATCTTTCGACCAAGAAGAAGAAGTAGAAGAAGGAAAAGTAGAATTCAAATTGGCTAACAGTAGTGTTGCGCCTTGTGCAACCTAATCAACTCTATTCTGAATGGCTTCCCTATAGTGCATCTCATTCAAAAGCAGTCAATGCTGCAACACTCCTTATGAGTTCCACGCGAGTACAGGGACAACACTGCTGCAGACTGAGTAGGTGAATGTAAATGTGCTGGTTTTTGTGACATCATGGTATGGTATGTTTTGAAACTTAGCAATAAATGATATCAAAAGGTCTTTGAGTAAACCTTGAAACTCTGCTGAGCTTTTCCGTTTCTACTGGCGCAAAACTTAAATATAAAACTAAATGAAAACAAATAAACACTATCAAAAATGCAATCACTAAATAACCCTGATCCTGCCAATGAACTGTTTACAGCCTCAGTAAGATATCTGCAACAAGAGTCATGCATGCATACATTCTCAAAATCAATAAAAGATCCATCAGGATGAATAATAGTAATGATAGTAACACGCAATGTATTTTAGAGTTTCTTTTGAGGATCTCTAAATTGAGCAGTACCGTACTCATTTGCAATAGAGGACTTCACTCTGTTCTTGTCTTTTTCAGTGAGGTAGGAAGAGGTTAGCATGCTTTAGGCCACTCCGCAGTGCACTGTTCAGGCTCAATGTGCCATAACCTTTTATCATTCCCCAGCTCTATTATGCAATACAAAAGCTGTGGGTGATTAGCACTGTGCACTTGAGCGACTCATCTTTCTACTGCCAGTCTGTCTGAATAGAATCACAGGAGAACACTGCCTGACAATAACAATAACACAAAATAAAAGAATGCAAATAGCTGAAGCTTTGTAGTTTTCCAAAGAGAAATCAGCATTGTGCTCTGCTTTGGAATGGCCACTCTTTTCCCTTGACTGCCCATGTAATATAGACAGACAGGGACAAATGCTGCTAGGAGGAATTTCTCGTTACCCTGTATTTCTTTGTAACACACCTGATCCAACTAATCACCCCATTAACAGTCCATTATCGAGTTACACTGAGTATGTTAAAGCAGGAAAAGTGCTAAAAAGTACAAAGCAGTGGGGCTTGAAAAACGCTGCCTTAATGCAAGGAGTTATTTCACGGTGCAGTTCTCAAAACTCAACTGAAGATGGCAGCAGCACACAACCTGAAAGAATCCAGACAGACACAATCGGCCCCTACACCACACATCAGGAAAAATAACATCAAAGTAAATTAACAGCACAAATTCCATTTTCCTCAAACAGAATAGTCATGCCGTAAAATACATATATATATACACAAGCAAACTGGTCCAACTAAGGAGAACGCCTTGATTTAGTGTGGCCAATTATATCCATTTAATTACCTATGAAAGGCTCTTATTGAAATTCCTTGACTGGCACACTGCTGGAGTCTGGAAAGCTGCAGACAAATGTGATGCATTTCTGATTAGGGAAAAGAGCTACCAAAATTGAGCGCACTGATGAATGCTTATCATTGGAAACAAGCTGCCAGCCTGTGCTATTCCGTCCATCTTCGCGTGGCCACCGAAAAGACCCTTCCGGAAATGAAAAAGGGACTTTGAGAGAGAGGGGCCGGAGGGAATGGAATGAAAAGGGGAAATTTTCATCTGTTTATTGCCTTCCATAGAGCAGTGGAACTGCAGGACGTGGCATGCAGAGCTACACATTCACTGCCCAGTGGTTGCTCTTAACGCAAGCCTTGTTCCTATACTGAACAACAGCAATTGCCAGGGGGGTTCTTGAACAACTGCTGCTTTTCTCCAGGTGCCTATAGGTCTACATTCTTGTAGATGCGTGTCAGTAGATTACTTGTTTCTGGAGCAGAAGCACTAAGAACAGTCAGTCATAGAGAGGTGTTCAGAGGTGAGTGATGCACAGTTGTGGCACTGTGGTGTTACTGCTGTTGAGAGCCTGCAGTGAGAAGGATGGATGGCATTGGGGCGCTGGCCGTCTAGGTTGAGAGGGTGCTGTGCTGACCTGCTACACACACAGCTCATGGAATTCTTCCATGAATCGGACATGGGAGTCCTTCAGAACAAAAGCAGTGGGAAAATAAACCACCTCTGCAGCAGTTCTCTCAGCAACTTCTCTGCTTAGAGCTGTATGATAAGGACAAAACAACAGAAACAACCCATAAAATTAATTTAACAGGTGCACTCTGTAGGTTTACAATTACAGGCTGGAGACCAGCAGCACCAAAGCAGGAGCAATCATGTAGGGACAGAAATAGCTAAACAAGTTGTCCAGGATGCCCTGAATACAGCTTCCCAGCAAACACACAATACTGACTGTAATACGGCACATAGCCGATCACTTCTTCAACAAGACATTATTTGGGTGGTGGGCTATTCTCAGCATGTGTTGCTTATGCAATAGAACATGAGAGGTAGCATGTTCTCACATATATATGGCTATGATTCGTTCACAGAACCAAGCCATAGGCAGCTACCATAGATGTTTCTTGAGATTACACGACCACTTGTTCTACTGTGTATATATAAAATTTCTGCTAAGTAAAAAAACCTGTGAATGTGTTTTAATATTTGCAGTTCCTCCTACTGAAAAAATAAGACATCTTTAGAGTTACACACAGAGCCACATACATCAGGTTCAGCTTAGCTTTTAGTCAGTTGAAGAGCAGTTCCTATCACATCCTGAATATGGAATTGTATTTTGTTTGTTACATGCTTATCCCAGTCACATCAATCATCATTTTTATTTCACATATTGTACATTAAATCCAATTAAACAGTTCTAATTATGTTCTTCTTTAATGAAACAATCAGTCTCCCTGCTTATTGATAAATATGACCAAATTAGCAAGTTAGTTAGTCCCTTCTATTGTCCCCCAGGGGGAAATTGGTTTTATAGCCAGGTATACAGACATGCAACACAAAATAAAAACACACATTTAACATCATCAACAAAAACACACAGTACAGCTCATATACTAAATCCAATTGACTATATCACAAATTGAATAGCTATAGATATAAAAGAGTTCTTCCATCTGTTTTTACCATTGGGAGTCTAAATCTGCATCGGGTACTAAGAAGCTGAAATTCAAAATTAAGTAGATGGTCTGGAAAACTTAATATCAATCTCACTTTCTGAGTAATGCGACAGATAAATATATAATTTACAAGAGCTAGGGCAATGCCAATTATTTTATTTGCAACCCTGATAATGTTACTGACATGATTTTTGTATTGTACATTTGAATTCCCACCCCAAAAAATCAAGGAAAAAGTTTAAACTGATTCAATAAATGACATAAAAAGGCTCAAGTTCTTCCTGTGCACACCGAACATGTTTAGCTTCATTAAGGAATACAGTCTCTGCTGCTCTTCTTAACAAATTATACCACTTTAATGGTCAGTTTTTCATCAATAATTGCGCCCGGGTATTTATAACAAATTCAACTGCTGCACTGTTGATCAATACAGGTGATGGAGACTGGGGCACTTCATCACTCATCATATCTTTTGTTTTTGAAATGTTTAAATTCAACTGTTTGCTGAGAGGTGAAAGTGGTGAAAAGAGGTAAAAAGTGTTTACGCAGTGGTCAGCAGAATAACACACTTAAAAACAAAGCTGGTAGAATGCTTTATATTGCACTGGTGAAAGTTACTCCTACATAACTTGGTATAATCAGGGACAGTGAAGTTGCTGGGGCTTTCTCTGCCCACCTTTTTAGAGAGACAGTCAGAGATTGTAGCTCATCTTTTTCCACAAAATTTGAGGCACTCGTCCTCTAGTCCACATGTTCCCCTGGAGAACCCTCTGCACTGTACATTTCAGTGTTTTCTTGGCTTCCAACACATCCACTTCAGTAAGCTGATTAGTTGTATATGTGCTAGGAGCAGAAGAAACAGTCACATATGCATGAAAGTGCTAATCCAGAACCAGTGTTGGGAACCAGTGTTGAGGTGAATCTGGTCAGCTAATCTCCCTTCATACATGCACAGGCACTTGAACATTGCATGCAGTTCAATGTACTGAGCTAAAGAATTTGGTTGTTGGTGCAGCACTCGGGGGCTTAAATGTCGTTCAGTCAAAACAAACAGTTTTAATTCTCAAGTCTGTAGTAATAAGTGACAGGCGCTCAGGGACTCTGGACACTATTCGATTTCTAAAGATGTCAGAGCGCCATCAACTTTTTATCATTACTTTGAGGCCACATCGATACCACAGAAAGCCACAGTAGATACTGTCACAGTCAATTTAAACAGACCTCAGTTAACATTATAACCTAGTCTTCAGAGACAGAGAGCTGTTATTAAAGTAGTAAACTGAAGGCAAGCATGATTAATGATGGTAAACTTTCACCAGTAAAATCATGTAATACAACACAAATGAGAAAAAAAAATTCAATGCAGTGATGATGGTAATGAGCTGAACCCTGCAATAAGCATCACATGATTACGGTATTGCAGCAATGCAGTTATTGTCCTAGTCAGCAGTGGTCTTATGGTGGTCTCTTGTTATTGCATAACAGGATGGATGGTGGCTGATAAATTGTGCAGCTGAAAGGATACACTGTAAACCTACAAACTGCACCTGTATGTAATTTCATGTAGTCTCCATTATGCTGAACACCCCCTGAAAATAATCACACTACTCCATATTACGACTGCAGCATGTCTTGCATCACATCATAGGCCCGCTGGTGAGTTAACCATGGAGATAACATGGATTTAATAGATGCCATCATACATCACTGGATCATTTGAATACCTTGATGATACCTAGTTCAAGCTCAGAAACATCATCAGAATTAACTGTGATAAAAGCACAGTTATATGAAATACCGTGATATGAAATAGTGGTTTGATCAATACTGTGATAACAATTAACAGGTAATATATATTGGGCGGTTTACGCTCAGGAATGCTCAGGTGTTCCAATCAATGGTCTTAAACAATGGTCCACTCAGAACCTGAAATCCTGCAGAACTTCTCCTGAACAAACTTGAATATGGTTTAATCCAAACACAGCAAACCAAAAACAGCTCTGCTTGTTGTGTATGCATATTTCAGCAAAGGGAAAAGAAAATTGGTATTTTTATTTATTTATTATTATTTTTAATGTTGATGAAGATGGTCATATCAGAATGTTAGGACCACCTACCTAACAGTGATAATAACTACTTTTGGCTCAGATGACACTAACAAGACATAGTGGCATGAACTGTATTAAGTGACGGAGGGTATCTAGAGACAACTGTGCCAATTCCAACGGCAGCAGAGCACTGGGCCCCTCAGATTTTGTGGCTGTGGGTCAGCACTGTGAACCTATCAATCCAAGTTTTACCAGATGTGCTCTAACACGTTATTGTGTTTTCATGTTTACATATAAAATTAAACTCTTTGATTAAAAAAGCGAGAAAAAAAATGTTTGGATCTTGTGGGCCTTTAATATTACATACCTAAAATGGGTGTGGCTGCTGCAAGTGGGTACATTAATTGACTGCATTAGACCACAGCATTAAGCCCCGACATTAGTAACATGCATGTGGAATTTAATGTATATGTAATGTAGAGGGCTAATCACCAGTCTATTTTTAATAATATTGAGTGCAATCAATGATTTTGATACTCAGTAGCATTAGTAATTTAGTAGTGCCATTATAGGTCCATCACTAGATCAGAGGGTTTAAAACTGGATTGTACGAAACACCACAATATAATCTGGAAGGATCATCATTACAGACTGGTCAGAAAACAGGACAGCTTTTGTGCTCACTGGGAGGGCAAATCAGCATCAAAATCAGCCCATTTACCCTAAAACTTTTAAGTGTCAGCCAGACATTACTATCTCACCACAACATACACCAAATACTGAAGCACTACAGTGCCCTGCTAAAGGATACAGATTCACACACTTAAGAAAAATTGTACACACTCTGGGTTTTACAGGCTGAAACTTGGAGAACTAGAGATAACACCTTAACAACAGGATGTTCATGCCCTGGCATCTTGTTTTGAGAAAGACGCAAATGCCAAGGCGAGACATGATTTGTTTACCTCACCCCTCCCTAACTAAAGCTGAAAAAAGACACCATGCATCTCTCTGATTACAAAATGCAGCAAAGCCCAGAGGAAACAAGTGGCCTGCACTCTTGACCTTTCGCTGTGTTCTTGCTTAATGTTGGCTGCTGCTGAGAAACTTTGAAAACTGCTACAGTCATCTCTTCTAGCTTTGGAACCTGGCTCGTGGTGGGTCAAAGCCGTATTTCCCTGAAATAAAAAACAACAGAGCTTCTACATTTGCTTCGAGATGACTGCATTGTTTAAGAGGAAGAGTTTAAAACCCTTGCCCGTCCCCAAGGTCCCAATCAATGGCTCTGTACTTGGTGGGGCCGTTGCAAGTGAATGCTCCGCTCAGCAGCAGCTTCTGATTAGCTCTCACCCGGCCTACTGCAGAGAGAACACGCACTTCCCGCTATTTACATCCCCCAGTATAAACAGCCCAATAAAGAAACATGTACAGCTCCGCTACACTGCGTCTTGCCTGCTTGTTTATTCCTGGCCTCAGCTTTATAACCACAGCTGGAATACTTCAGCCAGACGTACCAAGATGTTTGTGGCAGTATCAGTGAGCCAGGGCTTTATGGGCAAATAGGATGTGACCCATGGGTTATAAATGAAACCTGCATATTTATGCACCATGTACATGCACTCATCCAAAAAAAAAATAGTTGCACCCAGAAGTAAGTGTTAGACTGCAATGCTATTAAGAAGGACGATAAGTTAAGTTACCAGGAACAATAAATGATGATAAGTTTAAACTGTTATGGGCAATATTTATTGAGCTACACATACAGAAGTAGTTTCTCTCAGTATGGCGTCATGTCACCAACGCAACATACTAGACAACTCTAATAATCGTGACTGCTGTGTCAACCCGCACATGCCGGACATATGCGTGTACACATTTATGCGTTTTCACCTACATACATTTGAGAGAGAACTGTGCAAAACATGGATCTCACAAAAAATGGGTTGAGATACTAGAAATCTGCTACATGTATTCTGTTTGACTTCCTTAAGTTTGGGCTACTAGCAAAGATTTGACATCTAAATCTTCTGAAAAGACATTAACGTACAGGGGTTGGACAATGAAACTGAAACACCTGGTTTTAGACCACAATCATTTATTAGTATGGTGTAGGGCCTCCTTTTGCGGCCAAAACAGCGTCAGTTCGTCTTGGGAATGACATATACAAGTCCTGCACAGTGGTCAGAGGTATTTTAAGCCATTCTTCTTGCAGGATAGTGGCCAGGTCACTACGTGATGCTGGTGGAGGAAAACGTCCTTCTTGGTGGTATGCTGACATTACCCTGGATACCGTGGCTCTTGATACATCACAAAGACTTGCTGTCTTGGTCACAGATGCGCCAGCAAGACATGCACCAACAATTTGTCCTCTTTTGAACTCTGGTATGTCAGCCATAATGTTGTGTGCATTGCAATATTTTGAGCAAAACTGTGCTCTTACCTGCTAATTGAACCTTCACACTCTGCTCTTACTGGTGCAATGTGCAATTAATGAAGATTGGCCACCAGGCTGGTCCAATTTAGCCATGAAACCTCCCACACTAAAATGACAGGTGTTTCAGTTTCATTGTCCAACCCCTGTATATTTTAGCACTGTGTTACAGTGACGTCTGTGTGACGTCTAACAAATTCAAACAACAAAAAGTCCAGTAATGAAAAGGGTTTTCATAACAAATGATATCAACATCACAATTTAAGTAAAAGGTTTACATGAATTTTAATTTGGTATGTCCCCTTTTGCTTTAAGGACAGCGTAAACTCAAGCTGGCATGGACTCTAAAAGTTGCTGATCAGTAGATCAAATGCAGCTGAAAGTACTTAAGCTTAAGTCCTTAAGATGGTCAATTTCACAACTGTGCTTAATTTAAAAAAAGGAAGTGTATAAAAGTAGAGCAATACCTTTAAATATGTGTTCTTCATTTGAATTGAAATAACATTGTTATTTTTTTGTATTTGTAGCCTCTAACACTTTCCATTTTTTGGAAAATAAAACCCCAAGACTTTCAGATTCCATTGTAGCTCTTGGGCTAGTCCTGGTCCTGGATTCTTGGTCTCAAGTTGGATTACTGTTATTTCTTACTTGTGTTTTTGGTGGATCCGATGTGTAAGGCGGTCTGTCCACCTTCTGAACGCCTAATAAATGGGAGAGTGAGCTATAATGAAGTCGTTTTACCTTGACAATGAAATAAGACTGTTGTTACAATATAAACAAGAGACTAAGCACATCAAACATCATTAGTTCTGTTTTTATTTCTAAAATAAAACAGGTATGTATTTTTAGTTCCCAGCAATCACTAGGCATTTTCCGAAAGCCTAGAGGGCCCTAAGCCTTCCCCATTGCAAAATACGCCTCATTGTACCCTGTTTACTTGAGAAAATGAAAGGTTTAATTAAACGGCCCCAGCCAGGAAGCTAATTCCACCTTTGACTCAATCAATAAACACTACATCGATATACCTCAGGTGTGCTGATAGGGGTTGTATTACACACACACACAAGACCTGTGCCACACAAATTAGTGCATTAACGTGACTGTGTGAAAAATAACTATTTTGGCTGGGTACTAACTAAAACAAACATAGGTCAGGGTTGCTGTAGCCTCTCATTTTTGCATTAATGCAGGGCTTTGCAGGCCAATAAAGTATGTGTGTGCTTGCATGTGACACATGTGAGCAGCTTCCGCTCTTCATAATAAGGAATCAGACATGGCGTTTCTCATAAATTAGTGCAGTGATAGTTGAGAGGCTGAAATGAATGTGGTGGTCTTCAGACACATTAGGGTGATCTATTCACTCCTTTTCACACATTCTTTCCAATTTCAGGCTCTAGTGATCGGTGCATTAGGCTTTTTCTTCAGGTCATTCACCTTGGTGAAAGACTGGGCTCTTATTATTGATCAATCACTTCACACTTTGTAGCACCTTCACAAAAACTGCCAAGATGGATGCTGTGCTGCTGGAGTCATAGGAAAAGCAGAGGAGCTTTGTGAATGGCCCTCTGCTCACCTGCATGAATTCAAAGCCCAAATCTACTCCACAGACCATTAACCACTTTAACGCCCCAGTTCAGCAAGTGTAAACAGCACTGCGCTAATGTAAACATAGCTAACAATGGATAACGGTTTGTGTGTGTGTGTGTAGGTGTACCATGTGTGAGTAAATCACCGCTATGAATGGTCTAAGGGCCAAATGTATGAGTACGGGCACAGTTCAAAATATACCTTGATGCAACTGCAATATGCATGAATTGAATGGCTGATTTCCTAATCCTAATGTTCACATGTGTAATATTCATATTTATAATAATAAAGATCTGATCACACTTTAAGTCAATGTGTATGCAGATTCACTGAATTCTAAAGGATTCACCATAGTCTATTGTATATGACATTCTACAGAACTGATACAAACCCTATTCAAATTCTATTTCGGTTGTTAACTGACCTGGACTTGTAACTATAATCCCTTTGCTTTGAGTGATATTATAACTTAATTGTACTTATTGTTTTAAAGGAAATGACAAAACATTCCATTTTGTCACTAACAAAACAATAATAACACTACCAAAACGTTACCAAGAATTCCCAGTGACACACAGTGGCCTCACTTCATGCTCTACAACCTAGGGTATTGGCTAAAATAAAGCTCTGTTAATGGACTAAAAAGCTTTATTGTTTGGTAGTGAGACAAAAATACAGGCATCAATTTCTTCTGCTGTAAAGTTATTATTTTGAAGATACAAGATTATGTTCTGACATCAGTGAAATACATATATAATAAATATATAATAAACTATTTAGTTTATAGTATTGCTATCTAAATTAGTATATTGGGCTTAAACAGATCATGACAAATCCTGAGTACTTCATTGTCTTTTCTTTTGCTGTGGGACTGCAGTTTGAACTACTGTAGTAGAATGGTTCAGTAATGTATATCTGCGTTTTTGTGCATACCATTTTGTGTGTCCATAAAATAAAATAGAAAATAAGTTACTTGATAAAAGATTAGATGCAAAGAATAGATGATCCTGCTGAGATGTCATTTTCTTGCAGCCGAATTAGAAACGTGCATTTAGAGGGTCTCATTGCTGTGTTTTGTCTAGAGCCCCAGAAGCACTAAACCCGCCCCTGCTCAGAACAGCCTAATTTCTCTGTGGTATGGATTCTTCTCTAAACCTCCCTTAGGGATTCTGGCCCATGTTGACATGATCGCATCACACAAGTCCAAAAGATCTGTTGACAATGCTGCAAATGTTCTGTGCCACAACATCCCAACAGTGCTATATTGGATTCATATCCGGGGGAGGCTATAACCATTAGAAGATGCTAAATTGTGTCATAAAGAGATTCACATGGCCAGCAACAAAACTCAGTTAAGATGCGGAATACAAATGATGTGGAATACTAAGTGTGCTAAGAAAACATTCCCTACACTATTACACCACCAGCAGCAGCAAAATGAAGGATGGGTCCATAAATTAATGGATTCATACTGTTTGTCAGTTCTGACCCTACTATCTGCACGTGACAGCAGAAATAAAGATTCACTAGAGCAGGTGAGATTTTTCTCTAAATGTCCACTTTCAGTAAGCCTGTGCACCCTCAGATTCCACTGCTGTAAAGAGTGGTTATTTTAGTTACTCTAGTCCTCCTGTCCACTCAAACAAGTCTCAGCGTTCTCCTCCAACCACTCTTATCAACAAGACATTTCTCCCCACAGAACTGTGCCTCACTGGATGTTTTTTAACTTTGTCCCGTATAAACATTAGAGTGCTGCATGTGAAAATCCCAGAAGATCAGTTTGTGAAGTACTAAAACCACTCCTTCTGGCACCAACAAACAGCCACAGTCAAATTTACTTAGACCAAAATTGTTGCTGCCACATGATTCAGAGACCGAATAACTGAATGAGGAACAGGTGTTCACTGATAAAGTACCTGGTGAGTATCTCTGGAATACCTGGAAGAACTCTGTTCTAGTAGTTGTGCTTATTAGCTCACGTGTGACTGCGCGTGTAGATGCCAGAGATATCTGGCACAAAACTAAGCACGCTTCTGTCTTGTTACTGGGGGCAGAACAGTTTCCTCAAGCTACCAAGACGGCAGGTGTAGTGTGGGAGGAGTGTGGAAGAACTTTATCAGATACAGAGACAAAAAAGAAAGAGGAAAAAAAAAACAAGAAAGAGACACAGAGACAGTCATGCTTCTAACAGATGTGTAAGGAGCAGAATTGTGGTGCAGTCCCCAGCTTCTCTACAACCCTAAGTTTTAGGCTCAAAACATCTTATTCCACAATCTAGGCTTCAGTTTGATTCCTAGGAAAACAGTGATTAATACAGGTATGCATATTGCTTGTGAATCCTCACAAAGATCCAGTAATCACCTTAGCTCAATGACTTGTCTGTCATTCACTAAAAAAACAAATAGAGACAAACATGACATGTATACAGTGTAAGCTGTGAGGTGGTCAGTCAAACAAATATCCAGCTATAAGACTCCCACACACAATTTGCTGTAATCATGTAATTGATTAGTACGGAGATCCGTTTTACCACAGATTATTAAAATGCATCTACATTCCATTAACTTTGTTTTGACAGGGTAAGCACTTCACACCTCTACAGCTAGTTACAAAGGCAGCAAAGACATCTTATAATGAGATAACTTCAAAAAGCTCCCTCAGATAACTGACACCTACAAAGTGTTACATTCTTTCTCTTGAAGTCAAGGCCATGGCAAAAATCTTTGGGCATTAACGGTGATGTGGCATTAAAATCTCAGAGGAACACAATGAAGGCAAGTTTCTGTTCACTTTGACCAGGGTTTCAGATCACACTTTTGTCGGCAGCATGCAGTTGGCGGACCCAGAATGTTCGACAGGGAACAATGTCTCAACATCAGCTCATCTAATGTCAGTGTTCTTACTGTAGAGAAATTAAAATCAGGTTCAAGCTACAAAAGGGTTGGAACTTCAACGTAGGTGGCCTGTGTGCTGATATTTTATCAGAGATCTTTAACAGGAGTCCACAGAGTGCAGCCTGATTCTTCATGGAGCATCTGAGAGAATCTGGCATTCTTCTAGCGGTGCTCCCAGTGCTACCTGCAGAGCAAGCTTGCCCTCATTTGGGAGCTGTTAATGGGCAGAAGCTATGCATCCCATGTAATCCATCACAGCCCAAGCTGCGCAGTGTTTATTGATCAGCTGGCCACTGTCTGGGAGGACAGAGGTATGTGCGGATGGCAGGATGAAGGAGAATGAAAATAGAGGGGAGAGATCCAGCACTGATCTCTGAGCAAATGAGATGAGGACATTCATCAGGAGGAAGGGTAGATGAAGGTTTTCCCAATGACACCAAAGTTTTAGAACTTTGATACTGTTACTGAACAAGGTTGTATGGCCATGCCTGTTTATTCATAATACTGAAATAAAACCTAAGCTTTAGCTTTAACAGCATGTTAAGTCCCCACATAAAACATCTTTCACATAAATACACAATCCATCAGCCTGACAAGTACATTTCGCTGCTGAAGCTTTCTTTTTGTGCTTAATTGGAATGTTCTCCTAACATTTCATGGTCTGTGAGAAATGCTTCTGATGCGATTACTTCTGTTAGTGTAGCTACTGATTCTGGCTTCACTCCACCTCATCAAGGGTTCACAAATGTAGGGATTCACTCTGCATGTGCTAGACCTCCTTAAAACGTTCAATGCAGCACTATCAAAGTATACCACCATTCGAAATTTCATTATTGCAAAGTTGAAAGATTTAGGAGCAAAACTCTCAGAACAGGACCACAGACTTTAGAAGAAGTGAATTGTTTAAAAATAAGTCCTCATTCAAAATAATCATTAAATAACTGAAATTTAACCCTGAAAGCAACATTAGCAGAAGAACTGTTCACTGAGAGCTAGTAATATAATCCACGACTGGAGAAGTGGAATCATGTTCTCTAACATAATGAAGCATGTCTGGAAGCCCGACTAATTAATTCTGTGCATTCTGTGCAACAGCTTCCTGTTTAGCATAACAATATCTCTGTGCACACAAACAGTGTCCTTACAGAAATGGTTTGTTGAGAGTCGAGTGAAAGAACTTGACTAGTATGCCTTAATGTCAGAGCACCGTTGTGACACAAGTTCCCAATCTCACTAATACTCTTGTGGCTAAACAGAATCAAATCCCACCAGATAAATTCCAACATCTAGCGGAAAGGCTTTTGAGAATTGTAGATGTTACAAATACCCTGATACTAGAAGACATATTGAACAAGCTGTCTGGATAATATTGCATGTGCTGCAAGTTTGGATGGCGCTCTCAAAATAGCTATAGCAAGCTAAGACACTGAATGACTCTAGGATGGGAAAATAGAGCTGGGGGTTGCAGGCATGGGAGGCTTCTGCTTTATGGAAGAATATCTGACCCCCTCTTGTCGAGATAGTATGTGACATGGATATTTAGAAGAACAGAGCTTCAGGCACAATCCTCTTTCTAAAGTTCAGTTATTTAATAATAACTGTAGCATGGACATAGAAAGCCACGTGGTAGCAACTGCCTTAACTGGAGCTAGTTAGCAGCTTTATATTCAACAAGCCACAGTGAAACAGTGTTTGGCTAAACTGCTTGTCTACTGAGTTAATACATGCTGTAATCCATCCACTGCATTCATGGCCTGAATTCCCCAGTTACCACTGAGGTTCTTACATTTTTCTGTCTTGATAAGTATTTGGCACATGTGCTGTTGTACCGCTCTCCAGACTTGTAGGAGTTCCGTAAGGATCGTGGGGGAAGAGAGGTCATTTCTTCCCTTTCATTTAGCCTCTAATGAGGCATGCCGGTGCTGCATAGGCTATAAACTCCCAGACCACTTAGAGCCGCACCTCTGGCACCCGGGAGGCCGACTGGCAGGCTGCTTAGCACGGCGGGAGAGTGGCGGAGCATGGCCGTCGCTTCTTGCAAGCTCCTCTGAGGAAAACGGAAGGTGACATTGAAGCCATTTGTGCTGCGACGTGTGTCCCCTGTGTGGCACGATGTTCGCGGCTGCAGGCGGATCAGGGTCCCTTTGGCGAAACGAAGCGTGGCTTTTATTTAACACCTCAGTGATGGGAAAGGCGGAGCTGGGCTAAGAAGGGGATGTCATGACAGTTATGGCTTGTCTGGTCAAGCGAATCCTTTCATGCGAAAATGTTAAAACTGATGCTGTTGCAGGGAGAAAACTGGGTCAAGGTAAAAGGTGAGACGGGAACATGCACGCACACACACACACACACAGACTGTCTGAGCCAGTAGACATCTGGATCAGGTGCTATGTGGGGAAAAGGGAGGAGGGGTAGGGTGGAGCTTTATGAGGCCAGAGAAGCGCGTTCCAGGCAGCACGTCTGATGGACAGCTCTGTTACAGAGGGAGATAGGAGGGACGTGCCTGTCAAATCCAACTGAGACTTCTGTCTATATAAGACAGACAGATAAACAGTCAAGTTCTTTATGGTTTTAGTCTGTGCATCTTTGTGTACTTGTGTGACCATGAGTGGGCGTGTTTGAGCTACGCCATGCTCCTCTGGGGCTTTCTGAAGAGCAGATGTGCTTTATGCCAATGAGGGCAGGAGATAAAAAAGCAAACATTCACTATAGATCAAATTTACTGTCTCCTCTGCTCTGTGTACCAGCCTAGACATTCCTCAGTAATTGTAAGCCGCTAGCTCAATACCCTCAGCAGTAGGAGAGAGGGGGGATATTTCTCTATTCCTCTTCCATTTCTGGCTTTTATTTGTGAACTCTTGACTAATTTCACAGCTGTGTTGTTAAGCTATACAAGCCGGGTGTTTTTATGCCAAGCAGAGCTCTTTCATTCCAGCCCTGCTCCTTTTCGCACACAGTGGGATTGAGTGGGCTTGTGAGCTGCAATATCAGCAGGACAGCCTCACGCCTCTCTGTTGCACACTGAATACAAACAGATATGGTGATGTGCGTCCAGATTCTGCACTAGATGGCAGTGTGGTTAGACACAAAAAGCTTAGTAAATAACAAGGGCAACTTCACAAACTGCTTTGAATTTCAAGTTCTAGATGTCAAAGATGACACAGTTTGACCTTGTTAAGCGGGCCATGCATGCATGAATGAATGCTCAACAACTGTAGGAGCACAGAAAAAGGTTTAAGCAGGAAGTTAGTACAGAGAGATACAGAGCCACAGATGTATTTACAAGTGCAGGCACAGCGCAGCTCCTTATGTGCAGGGTTTAAAAGGCACATGAAATAAAACAGACGGTCAACAAGGACAGGACAAAAATGAAGTGAACAGTGTTAATAAAAGACATTCTATTCCACCAAAACATTCTTCCAAATTTTTGCAACTCACAGCCATCACAAACAGCCACAGTCGCGTTAACAGTTTCAAATGCAAGCAAATATAACACAATAATCAAATGTAGCTTATCAAATTTAACGTGACTATTCTCACACTAAATAAACACACAATAAAAAACAGGCATCAACATACCTGGAGAATATGGTTACATGGGTCATTATTTTGCCTGACCAATCACTGCTTGAAATATTTAGGTATTTGCATTTCGGAAAATAATTTGTACTACAATGATATTTGTTGCATGTAAAATAATTTGTTTATTTAAATGTCTATGCTTCCACTATGGGGCCACAGCCAACAAGTTGAGAATCATTGCTTAACAGTGCTATTTCAGTAATATTAAAATGTTTAATTTTTATAAAACAATAACATGGGCTGTGCACGGCTATCTTCCCAAACGTTGGTATATCTAGCAGAATATGCAATCAGTTGCACAAGTAATAGCTCCACCCACATTGGAAAAATCCCCATGCTTTGTCCACCCTTCCTTAAAACACATACGAAGGAGGAAGAGCACAGCATTCTGCATTTTTCCAAGCACATACTCAATAAACTGCAAGTTTAGGCTTGTGTGCCACTTCTCTACATAACACACAGGCCTGAAACTACCGCAAATGGCTTAGCATATCAGGCCCAAACACAGAGACTTTCAGGCATGAAGAAAAGTAATTACCAATGATGACACCCTATCCTTGGATGATCCTCCTGCCACACACATACAAGGAGGGAGTGAGGGAGAAAGAGAGAGAGAGAGAGAGAGAGAGAGACAGACAGACTGTTCAGAGCTCATTATTTACCACTGTGGGCTGGGAAAGCCAGCCTTTAAGAGAGAGAAAGAGCTCTACATTGTCTTTTTCATTATTCACCTGGAGAGATGGCACTTTGAGACAGCCTCTGCAAATTGAGCTGTAATGAATGTACTGCAGCTCCTTTCTCTCGCAGCCTTTTGATTTCTCCCTCCCTCTAACAGCCGCCTCCAACCTGTTCCACAGCATACAGCCCGGCTCGCCTGGAGAGGCATCTGATATCAGGAACATTTGTCCACGCACACACACAGAAACACCACCCCAAGGGAAACTCTCCCATTTGATTTCTGTCAGTAAAAAGATAAACATTTCCCCTCCACCACTGCTAGCTGCTTCTCACTGGCATTTTGCTGGAGGGAGGTAATGATTTGTTGAGCTGCTATCAACCATCAATCTCGCCAATCAGAAAGGGAAACAGTCCATGGCCGGCCAAATGAATAAGCTGCATTAAGAGATATGAAACAGAACGTGATACAAAGCGTGAGAACAAAGCAAAGAGTTTATGATGAAAGTGACCTACTTATCAGAGGGCCCATATCACAGTAAACTTTACTTGCCTTTTTTAATAAAGAGTGTGACGTAGCATGTAAACATTGTTAGATTCAACTTCACTGGATGTAGTAGTGAACAGTATTTATTTGCAATGGTCTGCACTGCTTAGCCCAAGAGGTCATTTTTGCTCACCCTGAACACTTATTAACAATATTAATCCACTCATAACAATATTAATGGAGCAACCTGTTTAGCCTGCAATATTTAACTTATACTGCTTAATAACGTTTACATTCACTCCATTTGCAGGTGATCCCATAACACACAACTAGACCTGGAGCATTAGCAGCATTATTCATGCATTATTCACATGCATTATTTTTATTTTTCCCCCTGGTGTCTCCTTCAATCACTTCTAATAGCCTCATAGGCATAGCAGTCTGCACAAATTCATTACAATTTTCCTAAACCTAATTTCACGCAATAAATGCAATATTCCAATCAGCAGTGATGAGAGCAGTGAAAAGCGTCAGAGCACATACAGTCAATACTGATGGAGTCTAAAAGGGAGCTCATTAAACACTTCCTGTTATCAGGGGCTGATCCGCAGCATGTGGAACACACCGGGTATTTATTAGCTCTGGCTCTACTTATCCTGTCGGCTTTAATTGCTAATGATCCTTCTGCATGCGTACAGGTGCTGTCCACACTGCCTAACAAACTGAATCCACACGTTGAGATTACACTTCCAAAAAAAGGTTTGCTTAATAAAGGAACAGGTCATTTCTGAGATGAGCCTCGTTGTGTATGCTATAAACTTAAGCGTGTATTAGACTGTGACGTATAACAAATTAATGCAAATTAATCTCACAATGCATCTTGGTTTTGTTGCTCACTTTGGACTTGAAGTGGGGGATGGCAAAAAGGCCCTCCATCTAAAAGCACTTCTAAAAAAGGCTAGGAAAAACTATGAATACTGCACTTTATTAGAGCTGCAGCCTGCTAGCTAGGCTAAAACTAGTTTAGCTAGCAGATCAAAAGTGCTGTACATCACAATACAAGCTTAGTTCTGACATCTGATGTTCTACTGATATGAGTGTAGACAATAAAAACACATGGCTGAGAGAGTGAGATGTTTGGAGCTGAACCTGTGCTAGCCTAAATAATGTCAGCTCAGTTAGCAAGCCAAAATAGCAACGCACCACAGTGCAGACTGGTGCCACACGGCCATGGGAACCACTTTCACACGCAGTAAACGCCATCTGTGATTCCTTTAGATTCAGCTTAATTTTCAGAAGGTAATGCATGTTGGATATGTTTCCATATCTGATTATGATTCTTTTCAGGCAAATGTCACAGTCCAGTTCATGCAGCTTGGCTTGCTCTCTTTTTATGATCCCCCCACCTCCAATCGAAGGTGATTACGTGGTCACTTATTAGAGAGATATGAAGGAGAGATTTTGAATCGTGTTGCAAAAAGCACCTTATAAAAAAAGTGGGCAAAAGTTGATGATATGATGATACATAAGGTGTTATGATACACAGTGTCAAGATATTTAGTTGAGGCGTTTGAGGAGTTGTAAGTTTGAGCTGACAAAAAAACAACCAGATGTACCTTGTTCAAAAACAACTACTACAACTATTTTTATTCAACATTTTATTTACCTCACTTCACTAAATCCAATTAAAGATGACTAATGGTGCTCTTATCTTAATGAAACATGCTGTCGGTCCATGTACTATCGATATCCATGCCTAGAATAGCATATTGTGATACAGATAATAAATGTCTTTATATTGCCCGCTCCTACTTATTTCATTTTGCAATTCTGTCGTCTTTTTGTAATCCTGTGGTACACCTTAGCACAATTACACTGCCCAACCCGAGTTGTAGAAGTACTAATCACACCCATAACCTGCTCAGAAAAGTGTATTCTGACATGATTTATCAGGATAAAGATAACATATCATCATACTGCCAAGCTCTACCTTATAGATACCTTAAAGACAGCATGAGATCCATATGTAATCCATCAGGGCAGAATTGGCCACAGACGCATTTGTCATTTGTGTCTATGCCTTTGAAATGGGTTTCAGATCAAGACAGATCAGCTGTCTGCCCTGACAGATGCAAGTCATTTCCATAAAGGGCTGTGTTATGGTCTGCAAACAATGATGAATGTTATTGTACAAATGGAATTGATCGCACCAACATGCAGTAAACAACACCTCTGTTGCTGCATACTGAATTAGTTTATGTTCTTCTTAAACACCTGGGTTGTTTGAAATATTCAGAGCAAATCCAAATATACTCTGTAATGAGTCAGCTAAAAGGCTACTGCACACATTCAAAGAACTTTGATCAAAAATACAAAGTATTCTGTTGAGCTAAACACTAACTTCTGTGAGTTCACAGGATTAAAAGCAGACACTGCTACTCCACATTAGGAAGTTTAGATTCCACTCGGATGATAATAAAATATATTTATATGAACAGCAGGCCTGAGGAAATGGCTTCCAGGACCTCCACAGATCTTGAATTATTGCTGTTACTAGCTGGAAAAGGCAGGCTAATATACAGCCTTTGACTCATATTACTACTCAACATACTCAATATTCCCACTCTCACTCACTCATCTTCTAAATCACACACACACACACACACACACACACACACACACACACACACCCCTAGGGGGCAATTTAGCATTTCCAATTCACCTGACTGCATGTCTTTGGACTGTGGGAAGAAACTGACACAGACACGAGGACAACATGCAAGCTCCACATAGAAAGGTCCCCGGACACTTTAGCCGGTAATCAAATCCAGGCCCTTGTTGCTGTGAGGTGGGAGCGCTACACCCTGCCCCATATTCAACATTCCACCATACAAACTGCACTTCTACATACTGCACTTCAGTGTAACAGCAAGTATAGTATAACACATAGCCGTTTATAGCCACAATTAACCACCACCTTTACTGTTTCCTATTAATTTACTACATGGAGTGTCTACGAGTGTAATCTCATTTAAATAATAAATGGCTAAACCAGAAGCTTCAAACTTAGCTTAATATGCTAATATGCTCCATGGCCAAGTATCCCAGGGAGATAAGCTAAGTCAGTCAGTATCTATAAAAGCATAATAGAACACACCATGGAGCTATGTGGGTCATGCAAAGCTTCCAAACAAATAAAGCTCACCAAAAAAGCCACATTATGAGAGCAGTGAGCGAGGCAGTGAGCGTCTGGAATGGATCTTCAACACCCCCAGAGCACCATGGCACAAAATAAACCCAGCGAGAGCAACTTGGCCATTCATACTCAACACAAACATGTCTGGCCTGAGAGCACTAGCTGGGAGCTCTTTGTTTCTTTCTCTCCACTGAGACATGCTTGATGTTTAAAAGCAACCCTATTCTGGGAGCGGATTTGAGAACACTGTTACACAGACATAGCCAGCGCTGACCAGAGAGAGAGAGAGAGAGAGAGAGAGAGAGAGAGATGAAGATTTAGAGAGTAAAAAAATTTATTTACTTTCTGGTCAAAACTCACATCAGGTTATTCATTTTTCAGCATGGGGAGGAAAACTAGAAACCACATCCTCAACAGAAATTTTGATAGAGGCGTCAAAGACTAAGACATTATATTTTTCAGTATTTGGTGTGTCCACGCTTTGTCTTTATTATTGCTTCCATTCTTTACGAGAGACTTTTTTGGAAGAAATCTGCAGGGATATTTTTTTCAGTTTAGAGAAGTTTAAGTTGCATTTTCTGCATCTCAGGATCCAAGTAACACATTTAATGATGCTGAGGTCTGGACTCTGGGGTGGTCAGTCTATTGTTCTGAGAACACGAGCAGCTTCTTTTGCTTGATTTACAAATTTTCTCCTTTTTTGCCTATTTGCTTTTCTCTTGACAGCTACACAGACACAAAGCGTTGAGTTGGACAGGACAGACAGGATCTGAAGCAAGGGCGCAGCTTGCTTTTCTTTTATATCTCCAAGATAAAAGCGTTAAATCTACTTTTTATATATTTTCCATATAGCAACAGCAGCTGCTTTATATAAAGGTATTTGCTGATTTACTGTAGGTTAGGCTTCTTTTTTTGTGGATTAAAAAAGACAAAGGTTCTGCATACTGAAGTCAGACACCTATAAACCCAAAACTGAGAGCTAAGCAGACATTTCAAAGACACACAAAATCAATGGTTGGTTCAAAACTGCATTTTTCAGGTTGTTCCAACTACTGAACAGTCACTTCTGACCAAAATAAGGCAAGCTTTACCCAACATGACCATGACACTTCCCTCAAGCTGCGTCTCTTATCAGTCACACCTGTACAGGCTGTTTGGCTGGTGAGTGACCAGTTATCACCAATCATGTTTCTCTGATATGATGTATGCCATGATTTCCATTCAAAGCAACTGCCGTCATACAGTAATAATATAAACCAGTGTATGACACATGCAAACAAAAACAACTGAGCAACAATATCCAATATGACCACAAGGCACAAGAACAGCTTCTTCTCCCCCAGACTATGTCTCTTCTTAGTCATACCCTTATGAATGGAAGATGTACAGTGTGCTCTGGTGCATGTATGTGTGCCTTTTCATTGTAATGCACAGGTTTTATACTTAATAAAACCATAATTTAAATCAGCTCCTATTATCTTTCAGTATACCTGCAGCACCCTGCACATTTTCTTTATTTGAGTTCTTAATACATTTTGTCTGAATTATTTGTCCATCTGTGGAAACACATGCCTAAACAGACTGCTTGTATGTGAAACCCTAATTGTCTAATAAACAATACAGATTCTTATACTTTGCAGAGAACTTGTGGTGCATGCAGTTGCAGGTTGTTTTCAACATCAGTACATCAGTAACATCAGAGAACAACAGGTTATGTTGGGCAATCCCAACACTCCTATATAGTGGTTACCCTATCTTATCCTCCAATGAACTGTTCCACTGAAATGGAAATGTCAATTCTATTTGCGGAGTCTATATCAACCGCTCGCATGAAACAACCCTAAAACAACCCGAATGATCAATTTTCCCAGCACTCCCGAGCCTCAGCCATCAATCAAATTGAAATACAATTGTCTCCCCTGAGTTCTGACAGTTTTGTGCTGGTTACACTCATGAAACAAGACCAGGGAGACAAAGTGCTGGGCAATAACATTCCCACATGCCTCAAATCCACTCTCTACTTCAGACAGGTTCAGAGGGCAGACCATAACCCCAAGTTCAGCTGTTATGTTCTGTTTGTACCAGGGTTTCACTGCAAGCTTCAGAAAAACACAAAGTATGTGTCATTCATATGAGGTGAGATCAGAAAAAGGCATTTTCCTATCCTGCTTTGTATTAAAAAGGGTACGCTGACAACAACACCTACCCCAACTGGCACACAACATTGGTTAGGAGGAACAACTGATACAGTATAATACTGCAATATTTTGGGTTGAGCTCTTATTATGAATGTTGAAATATTTAACTATTAATAGTGTATTCAGCCCACTGTAAAACTAATACCAAAACGCACTGCATTTTAATTGACACAATGGTGCTACTTCTTTTGTTTCTTTTCAGCAGTGGAGTCACTATTAGAAACAGACAGATCAAACAGTGGACATGTTTACACTCCAAATTGTAGCTACAAGCGGTTGTTCCAAAAGAAATCTGTAATGAGAGAGCCAAATATATGCTTACACATGACCATCACACCTATATCCCATTCCAAAACTATGAGCAATAATATGGTGTGCTCCATCCCCACCCCGGTGCTATATAAGCCTCCAGTCTAATGGGAATGCTTTTAGCAAGATTTCGGGGTGTGTTTGTACAAGCATTATAGGTTAATAGTGAAGCCAACGTGAATTGGCTAGCGTACTAGATAACTCTTGCCCGGCAAACAGGAGACTGACCAGGAGTCAATTCCCCGGCCTGACAGAGTGAGCAAGATGATAACTGTTCTTAATGCTCTGAATATGAACATATGCTAAACTTCCAGCTAAGGAAAGAATTGCAGCCCAAAAGTTGTTATCCTTCAAAACCTTACTAGTACACTTTACTATACTGCTGAGGCACTGCTGTAAGTTGTTAGTAGATATACTCATTACATCTGCTTGCCCAGAGATTTAGCAATTATCAAATATTTAGCTGGAGTGTCTTTTTGATGAGCTGAACAAAGTGTAAACATAATTACATGAAACTCTTTTGGACAAGTAATTTGCAGTCAAAACTAATAAACCAAAATGCACTGCAAAACTCAACATCTTTAAAAACTGCACTGAAATTGCAGAAATTATAAAACACTAGAGAAATTCCCCTTTAAGACCTTAATGAACTGAATAAGACATAATAAAGCAGGACTGCAGTGTAGTGATAATGGCAGCAGTGACAGCAAGTATAAATAAAGGATACAATTTATCATCTTCATTAATATCAATTTTATGTTTTTGTACTGCAGCATTTTCTATTATAGTGTAATCAATGATTCTGTAATTGAGTAATGACTTTTGTAACTTTAAGCATCTTGACAGGTGGGTTGATTATTTTGTGTCTGAAGTCAGGCTGTGTTTTTTCTTGCCATTCCAGTTACAGTTTCATTAGAGCAGCTTATTACTGCAGAGTAAACGTATTGATTAATGTTCTGACAAATGCTATGCTTTGCCCGTGAGCCTGTGCCAAAGATACCCAACTATATTTAAACAGCAAATGGGTATTTGAGCCACTACAACCCTGTGGAACAGCTAAAAAGACAAAACCTTTTTTGACAAAAATGCACAGAATTCTGCAAGGTCTCTGAGGAACACTATGATTAAGACTATAATACACTAGGAATTGTGCAGCTCCATTGAAAACCATGAAAAACATCTTCCAACAAATCTCATGACTCAGACCGCACTCCCATTGCTGTCTGCAAGTGCCTCACAGTTGAGAGAGCAGGGGGCCAAAACCCTTTAAAGGCAGTTACTGATGACATTATCACAGAGGAGAGCAATCTGTTCACTGAGAGCCACAAAAACAACCTTCAGAGAAACCCTCAGAGCTGCCACAAAGCCACCAAATCAACGGCGGGATAAAAAAGGACAAAAGCCCATCTAGTCCTTATTTGTTCCACATCAGGCTGAACTAGTCTTGCCACAGTCAAGGTCAGTCTGTGAATTGCTTTGGAGCCAGCTGTTTATAAAAGCTCCCCTTCCTCTGTATTCTTGGAGAGCAATCATAATCTAGCAGTCTATTTTTGGTTTGCCCCCATCTGCGCTAGAAGCACCTGTAAAATAGGCAATTTTACAGGCTGAACAGCAGATCAGTCAGCTGTGGCTAAGGGAGAACTGATCTAGGCATGCCTGGATGTTGGAAACATTCCAGTAGAAGGAGAAGAGCACCACAGGACACAGGTGGCTACCAAGGATTCGAGGAGAGTTTAGAGTTTCTATTTAAAACACTGAAGAAAACAGTAATGAGTTACATAACTCTGTTTCCTTGCAATCTAAGCCTCGAATGCTTCGCCCACAAGGGTGCACAGACTGATATATACTGTGCACTAAAACGATCAGAACTGTACCAATTTTAATAGCTGGAGTCTGAGTGGTTATCCAAGTGTACACAGTTTCGAACACCAATTTTTGAAAACTGTTTAAAACAAACTTTTAGTGGCAAATGAATGCAATATCCTCAGGTGCTTATCGTCACATACCACTTTCTTTCACAAGGATGTTTTTACTGTAGCACTGTTTTGACCATCGTCTGTGGCTTATAGTTGCTTGTGCCAGTACAGGACTGCTGCACAACATCTATTCGGTTTAGATGTGCTAGGCTGAAAATGAATACTACAATAAAATGACTTAATTTTTAATATGTGCAACATAATTATTGTAAAAGCGTTTTAGTATTTCCTTAGGAATCAGTTAAAATCCAATCTAGTAGCATGTACAGTAGCTGTTCCTTTCTCTTAGCTCTGAACATACTGTTTCTGCTAATCTAGAAGCACTGAGGTGAGGTTGGGGCCCATGATAGTTTCACTTTCGACTGATAGCATAAAGGAAAGTGTGTTGGAATGTATTTGTACACTGAAAACAATCTGGATCAGAAAAGCATTTCCAGACTGTAGACATTTACATCACTTTGAGTAAAAAGCTGCAGTGCTGCAGGGTGTAGATAATGTCTATTTATGATACCTCTACAACACTAACGTTTACACACCATAAAAACTAACTGGACCTTATGTTTGTTGATACCTGATCCACTGACATATGCCTGGACATCTCAAAATTGAATACCTTTACGATAAAAATAAGATATTTTCAGATATTTCAGATATCTTTATACATATTCTCAAATGTATTTGAATACTTTTTACAGATCCACAGGAGTAGGTCGTTTATAGCTACATTAGGCACTGAGAGCCCACTAGATTCCCTGACGGTAGTCTGAAGACTGGTTTAACCTCATGTTGTGAAACTTAACTGTTCCAGTAATGATGTCTACCAGCACACCTTTAGGGCACACCTCTAGGTACTTCTGGTGTATAAATGATACAGTCTCTCTTGCAACAGCTAACCACAAGCACTGTTTTTAATCTTAGATAAACCAATGTAGAGATAGAGGTATGGACCAAAAAATATCAGAATGCAATTTCTTGTAATGTGATATTTTTAATCATTCAAGTTTGACTTTGACCCAGCTGTTTTGAGCAGGAGTCACAGGTAATGGGGTGGACCAAATGTCCATCTTGAAGGTAGTGAAAGGAGTGGTCCCTTGATCACCTCTTTTTGTCTTGTTTTCAAAGCAGCCCACCTTATTTGTAAGGCAGCTGACAGCTTTTTGAGGTAAGCCTTATATCGACACCAGGTTTACTGTTTCACTTCTGCTTCCTTACATAATCCCTGAAAAGCTGCCTCAGCAAGCTGCATTACATGATGATGTGTTTGGGGTATTGTGCACACAACAAGTCCTGGACTAGCAGGCACTGATACCATGAAATGCTCACTACTATCCATACTGCATCACTGTTCTAAGCATGGACACATAGGAAATACTCATGAGACGAATGATTAGAGACATTCAACAAATCCCAAGTTGGCTTCTTGTTCAAATGTGCCATTCCACCTTAAATTGTGCAACAGTTACAATAAAGGTTTCCATTTACAGGTGCCAGGATGTAAAATGGCATAGAAAACTCAAATAAAAGACTGTCAAATAAGAAACTTCAAAAAATGGGGAATAAATATTACTTTTCATAGAGATTATACTTGATAATAAAATAAATAAATAAATAAATAGTGTAAAAGAATTTACTGAATTACTGTTTTACACAAACTAAACCTGCCAATTAACAGACAAGTTGGTCTACAGTTGAAGACTCCTGATTTAATTGATATACTCTGATGACACTAGAAGCTGACACTCATGAAACAGCTGACCGTTACAGTACAATCAATTAATTGCAGGAATGTTGCCATTTAATTTTATGAGCAATACGTACACTCTAATTTCAAAATACCAATCAGACAGCCAGACAGGAGTCAGCCTGGCAACCCCTGTAACTAAACATGGCAGCTTTTCCTGTACGATGTAGGATTCCTACCTCAAATTACAAAGTAATAACTGTATATTCATTGATAGTCTTTTTATCGTAAGCCTCACCTACTAAGGTATAAGAATAACAATGCACTTTTATTTCAGATACTTAAGAACATATTGATATCCATAAAAAAGTAAACCTCCACAAAAAGCAAATATTAAAAGCATCTTTGTACTGGCAACAGTAATTCATTCGCATCTAATGAAGGAGGTGCCTTATTAATGTTAACACTGGGAGGGAGCACTGCCAGCAACTCAGTACCTGTAATCACAGAACCCCGCCATATCATGTTAATGAACTGATAAGTCACAGTCATGCAGCACATATTGAAAAAAGAGTGCACAAGATGTAGATGTACTTCACAGGATGTTCATTTAAGTTTTGATGTTTCCACTGATTGTTCAGACATCTCCTAGTTCCTTTTGGAACAAGCATGTTTTATCTTTTATCCATCAAATCTTTTGTCATTCACCCCCACAGACACTAAAATGCTCAGCCCCATCACCATTTTCCTCACAGTCATTTATTTCAGAAGCCACTCTGAAAGCCTGTGTTACCTTCTACTACGTATCCTGAAATACAATTTTCCTTACAAAACTTTGGACAGTTTCCTTGCTGAGAGGATTTTCACATGCTTTAACCGTTCTACCAAGCAGAGACACTTGATTGCCACTGTAAGGCATTGTTTGAGGGGCCCTGTTAGATGGGTCATTTCTTTTTTGTCTGCTGTTTGCTAGCCTGCACCAATTTGCCATCCTTCTGTTCTGAGCTGAGTGGTTTTGAAGCAGTAGGCTCTTTGTTACCTACTATCCGAACGGACAGATAAAAATGCCTCAAGTGCTATCATCCTGCCACTGTCCCAACAATTTTGTCCTGCGCACAGCTCGAACAGCCTCAGCAGCTACCACTGGTAATTCTTTACAAGCAGTGGTAATTCTTCATGGCCAGCCAGCATACAGTAATCATTTTCCTGCAGCACAAAATAGTTTCTCTGCTACACTTTTCAGACCAGACAGCTTTTTAAGTGGTGAAGTGGTGAATGGTCAAAGCTAAACTCTGTGTGGCCAAACTGGGCTTCAAATTGTTGTCAAATACTGTCAGACTGGTCTCACTATCATGCTAGGCTTCAATGAATAGATCCCTTCCCTGCCAGTACATTTCTTGGTCAACACAGTACCACTGAATGTCAATTAACTAGCTAAAACATTGAAATCAGAATGAATGAATTCCTTCCCCGCCAGCAGAATGCATGTTTAACACCTCAGCACAATGTGCACTCCCAAAATAAAATTCATCAATCCAGAAAGGTCATATCCTGATACAAGTTACAATTCAGATTTTCAGTGGCAAAGCACTTAGTGGATCAGGCTACTAATGTGGAAAAGACACCTGTGTAGATGACATCTGAGAGGCCAAAGCTGAGCGTCTGGCGTTAAGAGTAAAAGCTTAAATCAAACTTATTCTATGATGTTTTGGGACGTTTTGGCTAAGATTGGCTAAGAGCTTTTGGTGTTTCATAAGTGTGGTGCTTTGCATCAATGACACAGTGTGACCTTGTTCCAGAAAATAGCAGCAGACATGAGGTGTGTCATTTCTAAAATCAAAAGTCTTACCTGTTTCAGCTTTTTTAAATCTTCATCCAGCTCAAGATTGTCTAGAATAACAGCCACAAACAGACTCAGCAAGATCTGAAAAACAATAGATCAAAGCTCCAGAATAATCATACTGGACAATCACACTGGACAGTTCACTTAGCAACATTCAAAATTACAGAAACATCAAATGTCGGGAACAAAAATCATCCATGACCAAACAACTAAGATATTGTTATAGGAGTTCAGTAGTCTGTTTGGACAATGAGAAGAAACAAATTTGTAAATATAAGCAGCAGGCTATCTGGATCTTGCAGGTTATGCACAGTTAATTTGGGAAACAGTAGGACTCATGTCCCAGCGGCTTGTCAGTATGCCACAGACATCCCTTTTACTGACAGTGTAAAGTCAGACTCAGAGCAAACATAATTAAAGATAGTAATACTCCCATACTACAAGCCAGGGTGATTTAATAATTGTAAGACCACATATTACACATACAAATCCTTATGGATACACAGTGCATGAACCGTTGAAACCTAATATCACTCAATTCTATAGTTCCTTCAGATAAAAATAAACAGTTTGTGTCTTATTAGCACAAGCAAATGAGCTTTGTCCAAAATCACAAAACACAATCCTCTAAAAAATAGATTTGGAAGCACAACACAATATATGTAGGGTTTTTCTCAAAAGCAGTAAAAGCACAGACTCTGTCCATTTTCTTCTTTTTTCCTTTACTTTCCTACCTTCTGTTTTGACGTTTTTTCTGCTTCTTTTTTAAATTGTTTGACAGGGGAATGAATAAGTGATTCAGCCATTCCTTGATTACATGCTCCGGCTGTTCTCTCATTAGTGCGAAGCTCGTGTTCAAATGTCAGATTTAAACAGCAGTCCTTCACTCATCTGTGCTTGTCAAATGTCAAACACAAGAACAGGCTCCCCCAACCACAGTGACGGGCAATCACAGCCACAGTGAGTTGGTAATCAAAGAAAATTTGATTGATAAAGAGGATTATGCAGAATCTATAGACAGCCTGTTAAGACATACAGTAATACGTCATCTATTACAGATAATTGATAACCAGAATATAGTAACATAATCTTAATATATGGAAGCTTGGGGAGACATAGGAGAGAAATGCCTTTGTTTAACATCAGAGGACAATAAGTAGCTACATGTGTATAGCTATATCTGGGTTTACTCTTTACAATTTACCTTCTTTTTACTTTTTTGTAATAAAATAAAATAAAATAACGGCACAAAAATCTGCTGTACAAACAGGAATACAGTTGAACATGTTTTGGTACCACTTAAAAATAATACAATACTTAGAAAGTGTGTATTAATTAAATAAATAAATTAATATAAATAAATAATATTAATTTATTGATTATTAATATTATCCAGTATTAGGCAACAGCTCACTGATGTATTTTTAAATGATGTATTATAACTTACCATTAATTTGATTTAAGGTGTTTAATTAATAACCATAAAAATAATTTAAAACCATTTATTAACCTTTTATTACTTAGTAAAGTCAAGGGCAATTCTGTGTTGCATGGGTCACGAAGACTGCCTCTTCAGATAAGTACAGGGTTGGATGCTGACGAGGACTTCCCGTTTTCTACAATGTTATTTTGTCAGCAAAATATCTTTTCATTGCTTCTGAACCCAGCTAATATCAGCTAGTTGGTCTAGCGATTTAACCTCTGTCTTTAATATAGTCCTTAACCAATGAACATGGTCGTGTTTTGAGGCAGAAAAGAGTAACATAATATACACACAAATGAGAGCAGTACTGTCACACTTAACAATCCTTTTTAAAAATACAATTTTAGTTTAATTAAATTGTTGCTCTGTATTTTTCTCCATTGTCCATTGATGGAATGTATCAAATACTAGGCATGTGCACAGATGGCAAAAGCATCTACATTAGTGTATTAGTATTATATAACGGTAAAAAAAAAAATCCAAAGTGTCATTATGTTGCTTGTTAGTGTATGAAAGGGGTAGTATGCTGCTGCTGGCCACATGCTGCTCATATTTAACTCTGTATTCAGACCATGAAAATATAGAATATAGAAAAGAAAAGAGTGTTTTTACCAGAGTGGCAAACAGGTGGTAGAGGATAAAGTAGATGGCCACTACTGGAGCCCACATGTGTCCCACTGCTACCAGGGTTTGGTCCATGACATCCACCCAACCCTCCTGAGTGAGGATCTGAAACATGGACATGAAGGCCTGTGGGAAAACAACACTGCGATGATCAGTCAGCAGTCCCTCATTATGCTTCCTTCAAACGTGACACTCCATTCCGCTCACAGAGACACAGAGGAAGTGCCTGTGGTCTCCAGGACCAGCCTCATAATGCATCACATCAAAGCTGTGATTTAATAAGGTACCACTAATTGGCCTGTCTCGATTTTTGAAGGCAGCTATAAATGCTAATCATGTTCAAATTAGGGCTGTCACGATTGCTCAGTAAACTCAATTACTCAATAAAAATCACTGATTAAAATGCAATTTCTTGATGAATCAGCATTAATTAGTTTGGAATTAGCATACTGATTCACATTTTTAATTCTCCTACCCGTATCTCTTACAGCAATAAAAAGAGTCACACTCATTTCTATGCATTTTTTGCTGCATAGCCTTGGTGTATCGTATGCGTGTTTTACATACCACAAACATACACCAAATGTTACATGGATCATAGTATCATAGACATCATAGTATCTACACCACAGTACCTCCACTAAGGTGGAACACCACAGACAAGTACACTTTTGCGCTCAATATTCTCAATAAAAACAAGCAATTTTTCCCCTGGAGGTCAAAAAAAAGTCCTGGGAAGCCAAGTCTAGCTGGTCACACCAGTTGCAGCTACAAGTACCTGCAGATGAAGAATCTGCAACAGGTGTATTGCTCAAAACAGAGTAAACATCATTAACTTGGTTATCGTGCCATCCGGAAAGATGAGCCTCAAAAATGAGCTGCATCTGTTTATTCGGGCCCTTGTGTCCTAGCACAAACAGGGATCAGTAGATTGCTGCTAAAAAGGGAGGATAAAAAAGATTTGGCCCATCTCATGAGCACTTAGAATCAAAGAACTTGGCGCAATGTCTTACATCTGCTGACAAATTAAACACTGTGATTCCACAGGAAGGTGATTCAGGCTGCACTTGTTTCCAAATGTTTCTAAGCACAGCAATCCAAAAAGGCTTTCTTGGAAACTATTTCACTGTGACAGAACTGACAGGCACTGACTACTTATCAGACTGTTTTCTATACATGTTGCTTCTCAGTCCTGAAAGAAAACCAAAAAAACCAAAACATTTTCAACCTGTTGCATTCTAACAAGAGGGCAGAGTCTTGTTCAAATCAGCCAGTGAAGTAAGTTAACTGTGATGCAAGGTAATTAGACAAATTTGAAATTTCACACATAATTGACCAAGAAGACCATTAAAGAGTTGATTGTGGTAATTCTGATGGTGCCGGATGTCTACTGACTGAGTTAAGAATTAACTTGAACTAGAATCGTATTTCTGTTGGTTCTGGTACAGGTCAGTTCTCTGGTACAGGTCAGTCTTTGAGTGTGCAGTGGGAGAACATTGTTATAAAGTGAATGCTTCTTTATTCGTGTTTCTCTAATTTCTTGGTTTAATAAAGCCCTGTGGTATCTAGCTGCATTATGCCACCCGAAAGCAAGTTTTTTGCTGATGTGACGTGAAGTTGATTTGTTCTATACAAATAAGACCATAACTGCTGGTGACGGTCTAGCTAGACAGCCAATATTGAGGACAGCTTTCATACGGCATCACAAGAAACTCATGAAAGCTAGCCACAAACCTGAGCTCTAATACAAATCTGGAGAGAACTAAGGCAGTTAATGTGCATCCATGATCCGTATCAGGTAGACAGGTGATTATTCTGCAATGCTCACCTGGCTACTGAGTTTTGAAACAAACGGGTGAAGTCAATGTAGTGGGGGGAAGTCAATCACCCCACTAAAATATTAAAACATTAGAACACTTTACCCTTGGAAAGGTGGTGAAGCGGTCCAAGTCCTCCACAAAGCAGAACATCTGTAGACTGATGGCTGACATGACTATGAGCAGACTGGCTGTGAACACCACAAGACTGCCCAGTTTCTTCCCTGGACCAAAGATCTTGTACACAAAATCCTCCAGTGCAGGTGAGATCTTGATCAGCCGCACCACTCTGAGCACCTGCAGAAATGAAAAGCATTCAGAGCTCCTTCTTCTTTGGTATATATTTCACTCTGAAATGCAGTCTTGTTACATAAAGAGAACTTGGTTTTAACAGCAATGAAATGGCAAACAAGATGTCTCGCTCTGGCCAACTGCTTTCTTATTCTTCATCTTTTGTTTGTTTTATCAAATTGTTTTAGTCACTTCTTTATTCTTTAAACTGAGTATTCCACACAGTTAATATGAATCACACATCATAACGCATTTTCCATTCGTACTCTGTCTCATTGTCAAAGGAAACTGTGGAGTCTGGGATAGCCTCTGGGCTTGTTAAGTTTGCTAAGCATTTCAGTCCAGGTGAAAATATGAGTTACCCCGGTTCAAACCTATTTTTAATATTAGTACAGTAAGCCCACTCTTTTGGTTGCCTTTCTCTTTCAGCCATGTGCCAACCCTGAGTCTGAATGGACACAACATGACGGACTTATATAGTTAGTCAGGTACAGCAATAAGGCTCGTCCTTTCTTACGTGTGGAAACTTGAGCGAAACTTGAATGAAACTTGAATCACTTGCATGTCTGTTTCATTCCTGTTGGTTGATTCCTTCTGGGTACTACTGTTTTTTTTTTTTTTTGATGATGAGGGCATATTTATTATGTTTATATCAAAAGAAAACTTTGAATTTCCACTAAACTAATTTCCTCCCTGTTATGATGTGAATGCATGATAGTAAAGGCTAAAAACCAACAGATTATATTGCAGCTGACATTATTTTGACATTTACCAAAAATCAGACCAGGGAAATGGTAACAACAGAAAAAAGGTCAGTTAAATAAAGTCAACAAAAATGTTCAGGTAGATTTGCTCAAATCCACAGTATTCTTGCAATGCAATATTAGCTTAAGAAAGAGAAACGGACAGCACACTCAGCCCCATCCTAAAGAATGTGGGACAAAGGAGTGAATTGATTAAGCATTAATATGAAAAATGAACAGACTGGTTTTTACTTTCCTCCAAAATAACAATATTGCACATCCCTTTGTAACCTCAGTAGTTCCCAAATTGCTCTGGGTGACAACAAATCTGTGAGCAATGCATCATGGTCAAATGCTGATCAACTGTAGGGAATGGCTATTGATCCAGGTGATGCACTCAGCTGCTTCATGACTGAGATTCCTCCAACTACTTCATCACCCAGCCTAAAGATCCTCCAGTGAGGTGTGAGGAAAAGGCCAAATCATAGCACGAGCACATCCACATCTGTCACAATGCTGCTGGATGTATTTATTCAACATCTCAGTAGGGCTAATCTAATGACGCGTAGTTCTGGTAGAAACAAACTGCTTCCACTGAAATTATTTCTGGTTGATCTTTTATTAGAAAAATAAATCGCTTATCTGTTATTGAATAAAGTATTTATCATGATATGTGTGTTGTGATTATGCAGAACGTCTCTCATTCTGAGATGAATCTTACCATGCTGGACGAATAAGAGGGTAAATCTCTTAGACTTTCTAGGCCTTCAGAAAAGTCTTACTGATTTCCAGAAACTGAAAACAGGATAAAGAAATTAGCATTGTCTTAGAGACGGGTTTTTTTCTTCTGTTTTTGGCTGCATTTTGACATTTATAGAAAAAACTGAAGGCCTCGCTCTAATAGTCACGTTTCTCCACTGATTATAAATACCCTGAAAACTATTAAATGTGAAGAGGAGCAACAGTTATGATTAAAGATCACTCACAGGGGGAGAATTCTCTTCCCTGTGTCCTTTTTAAAACAAATTAGATGACAAAGGCTTAGTTTGACCTTTAGCTGTGGAACACAGAATGAATTAGGAGGTTTTCCTCTAGGGAGCAGGAAAAATCTTGAACTGTATTGGCAATGTTGTTCTTAATAGGGCCTTACAACACCAGCATAATAAGTATTTCTGTTCACTCTGATATTTAGAATGATGACTCCAATAACTCTGTAATATAAAACAATCATTTTCCTCCACAGGACCGAGTCACCAATTCTTAATAAAATATAGACAAACCACATAAGGAAGAAATTGAGAACACTGAGTGGGGAGGATAAACAACACAAAAATATTGCATGACTCGACTGATTGTAATCATGTAACTTCTGTGACCAACAACAAGAACAAGAAATAGGCTTAATGATTCAGGTGACTCATTTCCTAGTTCAAAATGGAGAGTGATTCATCGAACAAGCTGTTCTTGTATAACACACGCTGTCCCGCACATACTGAGAAGCTAAGAATATTTTGCTCATAAAGTGTGGTGGCATGCCGCTGGCACCCCACCCCTCCTGTGGAGAGCATAGAGGACTGAGCGGAGTGCAGGTTGTGTCCTTAATGAGGCCTGTCAACAAAAAATGCAGCCTCAATCCCTTCTCCCATCTTCCTCCAGCTGCCTGGAGCCATCCTCACCCAGATCCAACACAGCAACCAGCAGCATGCATTATTACCCCCCCATTAGCACCTGATTAGCATTGGACCACCTAGCAGGTGCTGCCACCACAAGAAGATCTGTCTGAGATGGTCATGAAGGGAAAAATAAACATGGACCTGTTGTACATAACTCTCAAAAATAAGCCAAACGCTAAATGCTATGGGGGCATCAGGCCTTTTTGATATTAAAATCAAAACAAACGTGTTAATTCCAAACAAAGTTGTTGTGATGAGTCATTACAGCTTTCAAAACACTTCTGTTACCCAGAGAGGATATACAATAAGCATGCCAAAGACAAGCAATAAAGTGAAGCAATACATGGTTTGAATGCCATCATTTAACTGGTATAATAGCCAGAAAATTAAAGGTTCACAACCTTTCCAGATAATACCCTTATCTCAAGGTCACTGAAGCTACACACATATATCCTCAATTACATTGTCAGAAAGTCTAAATTCTTTTAAAATAGAAGGTAAAGAGAGATCTAAAAACCAGACAAATCCCAGGTTATCTTTAAATGGCCCCAGACAGACGATGAAACACCCTTTCAAAAAAAAGTTATGCATTTCTTTATCTCCTGCCGGAGCTTTAGAACACGAAGAAATCAGGCCTTTTCTGAATGTTATATTTTCCATTTTGTGAAACTGCCCTGCACCGTAAATGTTTTTATGGAGGAGAAAACAAGGAAATCTGCAGCTATATTAAAAGTAATGCCACAAATTAATACGTGGTTTAATTGCATACATTTTGAGGGTGATGTGATTAGATGTGCTGTTTAGAAGGCAATACAATGTATATAAAAATATATACACTTCCATATTTCATTACTTAATAATCTGAGTGAAAAGAAGATTCTCTGACAGCTTACAAGAATTTCAGAATCTCTTTTGTATTTGGTATGTCCCCATTTTGTTTTAACAACCACATGCACACAGGCTGTCATGACCAACAGAACATGTTTTTAAATGGAACACAGAACATGTGTTCAATGGAAGAAGAGGTTAAAATCTTTGCGGTCGTTCGCTCAGAAATTTCTTTTAAACTAAAGTGTTTTTGGCAAAGTTGCGAGCCTCGACTCATCCTTGCTCATCTTGCTCCTTTTATATCCAAGCAATGATGCATCATCTGTTTAATATGTTTTCTGTCCATTTCACAATGTTCCTAGTCTTAAATTGCCCCTGTCCCAACTTGCAGGTATAAATTAAAAAAATAAGCATAAATTAAACAAAAAACATGAAATATCTTGTCTTTGTACTACTTATAAATCTCTGTTTTGTATTTGTATTTTACCGTCTGTCCCGACATCAATATTAAGAAGTATCCATGTCACTAACTCATCATTTTCAATGTCATTCAAAACCTCAAGAGTCAAGGAGCATCCATGAGCCAGTGAGCATTCCTGTTGCAAAATCTAGACTGTTGCTTAGTTGTGTGAATTACATTCTGAATGCATGTTAATAATATTAGCACTTCCTGATTAGCACTTCTAGTCTGTAATCCATTGTCAATATCCGATTCAATATACAAGTATTTAGAATAATGTGGCAAAAGACCATACACAACATAACTTTTCATCAAATTCAAGTAATAAAACATCTGTTATGCTAGTTACAAACACAAATCTTGTGTCGACTGACAATCTCTCTCCATTCATGGACAAAAAGTAAGATAATAGCATCTTTAAAAGAATTGAAGGTGATATAGCCTTTTAACCCATATATACACACAGAGACCTACCTGAAAGTAGGTTAACTGCGAGTGGTAGAGGTCAGGGTAGATGTGCAATGTGGTGCCCACCACCAGTAGAGACTCAAACTTATGTAGAGAGGAGCTGATGTAGCCTGTAAAGCCAAGGCACCAGATCTTCAGAAGAGCCTCCAGATCAAACAGCACAGTGAAGGCAACCTTGACATCCAGAAAGAGAGAGAGTGAGAAAAAGAAAGAGAAACATTACTGGCTGATGGCTTAGGTTCTAATATAGGAATTCTTCATGAGGTGGCTTGTAGGAATAGGTTCAAATAATTGTCTTCTCAGCACACAGAATTCTGACCTGAAACCCAAGTAACATACAGCTTAATATGCTCTAAAAGAGCCAAATAACTACAACTTGCATAAGGTAGGAGAGAAGAGGAGGTATGTGTGATTCTAGTTTATTAATCTCAAAATAAAAAAAAATCCAGGCTTGATTTTAGCCACAGAGAGCACACAGAGTACCTCCATAAGCAAGGAAACTTTTTCATCAAATAAGCATTTTTACCAATATGTCTATTTACATAGACTTAATATATCCTGGGGTTATTTCTACAGTTCCTTTTCCTAACAGGTAAAAATCAGCTTCATCTTTACTGATGCAGGATCATATAGTCTGCAAAATATGACTGACATGGCAGATTCAGATGGGACACAGAGCAACATCAGTTAACATGACACCATCCAACCTCCTTATGTCAAATTAATCCCAAACAATTTATGCTTAAAACAAACATCTAATCAAACAAAACACCAAATGCACAAAAGCAAATGGAAGAAAAAAATAAACCACAAACGAAGATGTCACTTGACACCCACAGCAAAACTAGAGACTCCTGGCCTACATACACACATTGACTAACTACATATAGCCAGGGAACACTCATTGGGAAAGCAGGACAAGGGGGAAGATGGGGCAAAGCACAGGTCTGGGAGAGCTAGGTGATGACGGGAAAGGACAAAGGGAAGCATAGCCTGGCCAGACAAACCATGACAGAATTCCTACCCATAATACACAGCTCCCAATTTACTCAAATGGTTCACTACACCCACTGTAGTGTGGCCAGGCCTTCTTTAATTTTGGTAAGGCAGTAACAATAACGATTTACTGTCAACCATATCAGTTTATTAGGTAAAGCCAATAAAAATAAAAAATAAAAAGCATAAGGCAAATCAGGAAGACCACTTTAGCGAAAAACATGAGGGAATGGGTGCCCAGGTTAACTGAGGGAAGACAAAACTAGCTGGTGTCCTTATGCATGCATTGGATCCAGATGGAAACGTGAACTGGATTAGTGTTGATATGGATTGGGAGCTGGGCTGTGAATATGCAATGTGCATTCCTCGCCTTATCTCTGCCTTTCAGCTGCGAGTGGGCGGGTGGCCACACTCTTCTATCTGTCTTTGTTCCCGCCATGCCACCTGAATACCGATTGCACAGACAGAGTGAGGCAGACAGCACACGTGCCCGTAAACATACACACACATGCCTAGAGCTCAGAGAAATGGAGTGTGCCTGCAGGCTGTTTGCACCCACACTGTCACTCCTGACTTAATCTCGGAGTTCACGATGGCAGAATGTGATGAGGATAGGTTTCAGTAAAATCTAATGTGCTCATCCATTCTGATATGATCAGCGGCTCAAACAAGGGATGTGGCTGCTGTCATTAAGATTCTGAATAAACAGGAGAACATGTGCACACATACACACATGCACGCACACACATATACATGCAGACACTATTACTTTTGTTTCAAGTTTTGATTGAAATGAAAGCGTTAATATCATCCAATCATTTCCTAGGAGATACAGCCAAGCTAGCCTGTTGTGTCTGCGTAGCCACTAGCATAATTAGGAATCTCCAGTGGAAACAACTAATTCTGTTATGATTTAACAATGTGTGGGACCGATTCTGTGAGAACATCCCTCTAGGCCTTCTGGAAGTTCTAGATATGTCACTGATTGCTAATGCGAGTGGAACCCTGACTGATGCATCTCAGTCTGTTGTTAGAAATGGAAAACTGTGGTGGCATCTCTATGCCTATGCCTAACTATAAAACTGAAATACATGTTAATATGCCTGTTACAAGCCTCAAATAAAAACAAGAACTGTCTTCAAAGGTTTGTGTACTATAGAACGCTAGCCAAGTGCAAACATACTATTAACATTCATAAGGGTGCTAGTAAAAATGGGCATTATCACAGAAATAACTTGTAATAAATAATAAATGCAGGGGCCAGAGTCCAGAAAAACCTTCACTAGGCTATGCATTTAATTCCTGACCTTGAGTTCAGAAACCTACAGTTATCGGCCAGTGATTTAGCAGTATTATGAGCAACAGTAAACACGGGGGTCTTTGTTTTTAACTGTGCAAAGCAGATCTTTCTCAACAGACAGATGTTCTGAGGTTCAGTTTTCAATGGCTCAGTGGCCACCGTTAACATAACGTTACTGTTCATTGCTTAGTAACAAGAAACCCACCAATGATATTTATTCAGCTGATGTAGTGGTCTTCTCTAGGATTCCACTAAGATGGAAATTTGGATACATTTTGGACACAGTCATAGTGCTTCTGAATAAAGAGTAATACAGAACTGAAATTAAAGTAGGAGGAAAAAAGTAAGAAATGAAAAAATAAATCTTTTAGCATATCAGGATGGCTGACCACTGCAGCCACAGATGTCTCACCTCGGCCAGGTAGAACTCATCATAGTTCTTTTTGTGGTTCTTGCCTTTGTAGTAGTTGCTGGAAGCCACAATCACATCCACAGCCACCATACTCAGAATGAACATGTGGAACACAGAGGAGCGCATCAGTTTCTGTGGAAATACAGGGTTCAGTTTTAGTGATTTGGAACAACACATGGATATGGTCCCCAGCTCCCAGGCACACTGTGGTATCACAGTATCTGCTCCAAAGGAAAGCATGTACACACAGATCATTAGTGTAAACCGCAGCAATATAGGATTACTGGGGATTCCTGTTCTAGCAATAGCACCTAGTTGTTGAAAACAGCTTGTAGATCTCAAGCTGAGGGCATTGATACTGAAACTAGGTCATCGCCACACGGTAGTACCATAAAATTCCTTGGAGAGGTTCATTTATGAGACATTAATTCCAAATCTTTCCTCAAATCTCTTTCCTCACTGTGTATGACAGTAATACATCAGTCAGTTTGGTGTGCCCCAAACATAGATGTGTACTCAAGATTTAAAAGAAAGAAAGTCACTCCTATTGGGAAAAGAAGAACAATACAATTTACAACCTTTCGAGAGAGGTCTACCAAAAATAACACAAAAACAAAACACTTCTACATGGCACATTTCCTGCCATGACTGCACAGCTTGACCCATTCCTCAAAGAGATCCAAAGAGAGCCCTATTGAAGCAGATCCATCATTTTATGCTGTTTCATAATAGAGACTATTAATCACAGGAAGGACAGAGCAGGATTGAGCGCACACCAGACCAAATGCAGCTCTCTGAGACCTGGCTTGGATCAGGTCCTGCCACCAGTGCTCATACGATCAGCCTCATGAATAGAGCATTTAAATGTTTGTACATATATGAAATAGCAATATTTTGTTCCACTGATACCTCGTCATACCAAGATGAGTGGATCAATAAAGGACTAAGCAATATTTAAAAGTACTTAGCACAACAATCTAAAAAACCAAAAACAATGCAAAAAAGAAAATAAAAAAAATAAAAGACAACTTCTCCCAGTCCACGGCAATTGCGTACATAGCCTGCCGCAGCTTTCTATGCTATCTTTGGTTTCTATGTTTTCGCAACTGATGTAATAAAAATCTTTAATGAAAATCGCATATTAAAAGACATAAGAAATGAGTTATCAACATCTTTCAGCAATACACTTTACCTCTTTCACCTATTCACTTTTCACCTCCCATTTTGAAAGTTGTGACGCTGCTATAGGTACATAGCTGTTTCTTCCTTTGCATGACGCAAAAAGCGACTTGCTTGTTAATAGCTTATCAGGCTGTGAGTGAGTGTGCAACTTTGAAAGTCAAATCCATGAGCTTCAAATACTATAAAATATATATATATATGCTTATGGGAAACCATGGAATATATTTTCATATTCTCCTCTGCTGGTATGTCACACCCAGGGAAACTGCCAGCAAGCTTTCGTCTAGTAAACTGTCATGGTAGACCAAAGCCCAGATCACAGTAACATCCTCCTTCAGCTAGAACTGAATTTAGGACAGCAATAGTTATTACACAATAATATGAGATAACTCCAGATATGAAGAGGGACTTACAGAAGCATCCTAACTAGATGCTGAATTAGCTTTAGAATAACCCCAACGATATCACAAACATAACGGCATTATATTTATTCATACTTTTGAAAGCGGTCTTTTTCCCAACTTTCTGTGGTTTGAAAGTTCCAAAAACTGCAGACAAATTCAACCACCCCCCCCTTATTAGACCAGACATGAGTATATCTAAGAATGGCTTTTAATTGTTGAAAAACAGCTAAAAGGATGCAAGACCAAAATCTAGCATCTCACACGGTTATTTATGAAAGATTGTGATGTAAGTCATAACATTATCTGTGTCACCCCCGTCTCACAGAATTATGTAGTTTTCCAAAACACATCTAACCTCAGTCCTGTTTCAGGATGGCATGCAAAGAAATAAATGAACAAATTCTTACTCCATTTTGCACATAGGTCACATTAACTGGAATGAGATTTTCTTCTCCTGCAAGGTTAGGATTTCAGAAATTCCTTAGTATCCTGTTACAACTTTCCGGCTATTAGCAACAACATGCTAAGTGGTAAATCTACATTACAGTGTCTGCATCGCAAAGACAAACGGTATGTTACTGAATATTATTTTTAGTGGTGTTAGACAGGAATACTAAGAACAAGCAAGTTACTAATGACCACACTTTCACACATGCAGGGATACCTGAACATCTGTCTTTAACAAAACATACTGGTTTAGGAATTGCTATAATAGTACTGTTTCATGTCCAGCCCACTCTAATAACTCTCATTACACATAATGGGAGTTAGACTTAAAAGCACTAAACAGACGGCTGGAGCTTCTGTTGTGCTGGAAGGCCCAATAAAATGTCACACCTAAAACTGCAATACTAATCTAAATGAAGCATTCTAAGGACAGTAAAAACTCTTTCGAAATACCACAGAGACGTACAGGTGTGCTCAGGTAAAAGTTTGATCAAGTGCTTCATAGAGGGACTGTAAGTGCTGAAAAGCTATAACACCCTGGCTCCTAACTGACTGTGAAAAAGATAAGCAGGAAGTGAGAGAGGGTGCTTTCACATCTGCCTTGTTTGATCCGTGCCTCCTAACTTTTCAGTTTGGTCTGACCCAAATAGCAGGTGTGAAAGATGCCTCGAACCACAGTCTGGACCAAAGGACCAAAATTTGGTCAGACCAAAAGAAGAGGTCTCAGACCTGATTCAAACTATACTATGGTTCATTTGCAGTGTGAAAACACTTTTTGGATGATTTTCAGATTTACAGGCTTTTGGACCAGGTACAGAAAGTTGAGACAAGCTACCGTCATCCGTTAAAATGAGCGCGGTAGTACATTAGGAGAGAAGAAGCTAAAATATTTCACTGTAATTTGATCTGCCGAAAAAGTCAAAAGTCAACTTTAAAAAATGCATAAAAAGGCCAAAACTTGTAGCTAACTGTCTGAGAGGAGGAGAGCGTCAGAGAGAAAGAGTGGATATGACAGGACGGGAGAGCGATGCAGTACATTAAGTTAGGTTTATTCTTGACCTGCACGCATGGCGCTTCATTCAAAATGAGTGAATTTGGAGTGAGATTTGCTGAGCAGGTCCTCTGCTTTGTACACACATATGAGAGCTCTATCATATTTCACTTAGATACTCTAACCACGGAAGCTTTACCTTCACCCGCCATCTGCATGTGGAGTCTTGGGCTACACTAATCTGTAATGGCATCATAAAAAGCAGTGTGCCACTAAATTATTAACGTGTAAACTTCATACACCCGCCCCTCTACAAACCAAACAATGTCAAGTACAAGGAGACGCAGCCCACATGGGTGACAAAAAAAGGACGGGGGTGGCACGTAAAGTTCTTTAGTCCGCCTGTAAACTGCAACGAGAAAAGAAAACTAACCGGATCAAATGTATACAATGTAACAAAAACATAAACCTTGATTTGGACCCTGGTCTGAACAGCAATAATCAGTTAGCAAGAGTGGACAAAAATATAATATCACAATACAAAAACACTGCAACAAACTACAAACAAAAGCGGTATAGAAACATAAATATTATACCCTGAACATGAATTATTTTGGGCATTTTTGCTAACTATCTAACGGACGAACTTTGTTGAAGCATGTGCTTTCTTGAAGCATGTGCAAGGACTGGATACTGTCACAATGCTGCAGAGATGATAGGGAACCTTAGGTTGACAGAAGTCATGTTTTATGTGGTTCTGTGTCTTTGTTTAAAATATCATTGTAAAAATTTGAATTAAACAATTGTGCTTGCATTTGAATTTAACCCATCCGTGAAGTAAAACACCCACATACAGAAACACTAGTGAATACACACATTAGAGGGCAGTGAGCAAACTTACCCAGAGTGGTGGGCAGCCCTATCCACAGCACTCGGGAAGCAATCAGGGGTTAGGTTCCTTGGAGGCACCAAGTGTCAAGGACACTGCAGTCGGTACCGTCAGTTCAGGGAATCGAACCGGCAACCTTCCAGTCACAAGGCTGGCTCCCCAACCTCCAGCCCACAACTTCCCCTATTAGTAGTCTCCATTAGCTTAATGCTAACATAAGTATCCAGGGTCGTGGACTAGTCAAACTCTGCTAAAAGTAATCTCTGTTGGCTTGATGCTCTCTTAAGTACATGGCTCACGGCCAGGTCAAACACCAATTGTTGGATTAATGCTAATTTGACTATCCAGCTGCAAATTAATCAGCAGGCCCCAGTATTGAAAACTGTTGTGGAAAAGCATATGAAGATGAGACTTGCTAATTTTTTGCTAGCAGAATGCAGTTACATTATCAAGCCAGTGCACCATTAAAGGGAACCCTGACCGTTACAGGTCCCAATCTGGTGCACCTATCCAAAACTATCCTGTAACAAAATACTTTAATTAGGATTCAAAACAGACAGAACTATTTAACTAACAGACTGTCATTTTTGTTCTCTCTTTTGTATGTTAAGTAATCTGATGCATGCAATAAATATATAATTGATTATATTAAATGAACAGAGAAAATACTGATACCACAAAACATGCAGGTGTTATAAATTCCACTGAACGCTTAAAACAAACTGCTTGAAACCAGTTTTACAAACACTAAACCAAACAAAACATTCATAACTAAAACTTTGTGATCCTTTTTTGTTTATTTCTACATTTATTAGCTCTGCCCTACATCTTCCTACAGCACATAATAAAAACCACATGTCAACAAAAACTTTGACATAAAACACCAAAGCTATTTCTGCACTAACAGCACCCCAGTGTTCTGTCTCGAGGACTTCTAATAAGAAAGGTATGCATTTTGGACCCTACCTCACTACTGTTGATACGCCAGAGACGCCTGTATGACAAACGCTTTATAGGCAATGGCGTGTGTCCGCCAAACTAGGCTTGCCATGTCTTGTTTCCTTTCTGGTGTTTAAAGCTTCTGCCAATGGCGTTATTGTTAAAAGCGCTTCAATAGCATAGTGGATAACTCCACACGGGAGAGTTAAAAACAATGATTACAAAGATATTTCTTATTATTCAATCACTCACATACTGCAGATCAAGACATCAAGTAAAAAAGTGCTAGTAATGCTGTCTTCAACATTGTTAGGATTCAAACTCACCATCACTTGACAACTTTGTGAACGTTTGGAGAGCTATGTTACTCAGAATCGTGTGGCTGTGTCCGAAACGCGAGGCAGTTGCCTCAATGCCTTGCTGCCTGTACTGCCTAATAATACGGTGGCTTAGAAGGCAGCGATGACCACTGTGTCAGTGCCTGTGTTTTCTGCTGTTTTTTCTAACCGTACTAGTGCTGGCACAGAGGATTATGGGATAATTAAGACACTGAAGGATACATCTACGCTGCCTTCAAAAAATGCCAAAAACAGCTTACAATTATTAATGTCTACATAAATAATCATGATGATAACATATTGTTACATCATCTCTAGCTACAAGTTGAACTACAGAGCTTTTTTGCATCTATGTGCTCACAGAATGTTATAAAACAAGGGGGGAGCATGGTTTGCTTTGAAATGTGTATGTGGTACAACACTTGTGCATGGCGGTCCAAATACAGCCCCACAGCTTGTGGGTGGGTGGATTAATTGACAAGATCTAAAGAAAAAAAAAACAGAGAGAGGAAGCAGGAGAGAGGGAGAGAGATAGAGAGAGAGAGCACTGGGAAAAACGGGGAGGACTTGTTTTATTGGGCTGGCACAGAGGATTCTAACTCTCCGGGAAGAGTGAGAGCAGTCACAAGCAGAGACATTATGCAAATGCACTTACACCCATCTGGTCTTCACAGCAGCGAGTTGACCGCCCATAATGAGCTCAAAGGGGAACTCCATTATCTTTATTAGTTAATATCAATATGTCATAAATCTATGGGGGGATGTCTAACCATTACGTAATCTACAAAGGTGTAGATAAGTTTTCATGATCATTGTGTATGAATATAAACAGTACACTGGAAATAAAATGAACAAACAATAGCCATTTATATAGGCTTATCAAAGGTTCTGCACTTGCTTAACTAAGACTGCTAAACTAATAAATGAAACAGGTTCAACCGTCATGCTACAACTATGATCTTAGTCGACTTAAGTTTAACAGGAATAAAACGTGATCGAGGTCAATACTGGCCAAACTATTCCAGTACCACATCCTATGAAGGTACTAGAGTTGTCATTATTGCTTATGTCTGCAAACACACAGGAGGAGGAGCTCTCCCTGGTTTTACTCATGTATAAAATAAAGATGAAACTGTGTGAGTTTGACATCTTTTCAGCTTGTTCAATAAAAACACTCCAAACTATCATTTTATGAATTCATTCGTTTTCTAAGACCTATCCTTCTGTGTCACATGGGGTGCTGGAGCCTATACCAGCACTCATTGGGCAGAAGGCAGGAAACCCTGGACAGCCGGCCAGTCCATCACAGGGCAGACACACAGACATACACATTAACTCACACCCTGGGAGGAAATCTAGCATCTCCAGTTCACCAGCATGTCTTTGGACTGTGGGAGGAAACCGGAGCACCTGGAGGAAACCCACACAAACACAGGGAGAAAATGCAAACTCCACAACCTCCACACTCTTGCTGTGAGGCAACGGTGCCATCCGCTGCGTCAACGTGATGCCCACTATTACTTCAGTTAGGATAAAAACGTTTTTTTACGTCCAAAAACATTGTAACTAAAAAGTTAGAAAGCTTTAGTACAAGCTGCTCCTCTCGTACAAACCAGCTCATCTCTGATCTGGTTTTGGGATGGTACTTCAGTGGATGTTTACATTTGGAAAGTGTTAGATAATTTTACTTATTAAAAAAAGTGCATGTCACGTAAGGACTACTCCAAAGCAAACACCATTTTTCCTGCCAGTTACATCCTAATGTCTGTATTTCACTGTGAGTCTTTTATTATTTTATTGTGTTGGATATACTGAGAGATGCATAAACACAGTTTTATGTCAAAAAGGGGTGTTTTGGTGTATTGGTGTGTGTGTAAATGAAACTATAAATGGACTATCATTTAACAGAAGTCATGTGAATGTTTGCTCCAAATACTTTTACTATAGAACCCTTGTAGAACCCCTTCAAGAGTATAGCTTTCCTCCTAGATAGTATTAATTCATGCCAATATTGAGGTATGGTGCAGTTCACAATTATGAACCTCATGCTTCAAAGAACTATGAACAGTGAAGCTAAGTGAATCAGTCACTCAATGACCTTGTGAAAGGCATTAGTATCAATACAAGAGTCAAGAGACAAGAGTTTCCTTTATGTTGCCATAGCACAGCACAGAAAAATTTTAAATCTACTACTGCTGACCCTTAAAATTAAAGAGGTCTTTACCAAGTCTGAGCAGGACTTAGAAAGACGAACTAGCTATTATAAAAGCCATCACATCTTATTTACAGCATAAATGAAAAACAGGAGACTTCACGTTGAAAATGCCACTGGTATCTCACAGGAGAGAGAACTGGGGATACAACACCAAAAAGAGGATAAATCTGTTCTTAGATCATTGCTCCTGTATTTCTTGCTCTGGCAGTGGCTTATCACAGGCAGTGATTGCGTGGCTGTTTGTGTGTGTAGCCCTGAGGCTGTGGTGCTCCACATGTGGCCCAGTCTGGCTGCCTCACCAGGGGGAGAGTGTCTCTGTCTGTGCTTGTGGAATTTGACCCTGTGCTGGCAGCTGGCATGGCTGTGCTTGCATTCTGTGTATCCTGTCTTGAATTTAGAGAGTGAGTACTGCTTAAAAGAGCCATGTTCTACTTTGTTTTACATCTTCCGCTTTCTATCATTCTGTCCATAAGACTTTAATGCAGAATTCTAGTATCACGTATCAGGTCAGATAATGTGCTCCTGTGCTCAGCCTTATGCACTGATATTAAGACCCACACCAGCTGGTACCATTTGACGACCCTGCAGGCTAGCAGTGAACAAGAATCTGCTCACAAAATGCAAAACAAAGGCAAACAAAAGTCAACATTTGCCACTAGTCTGAAAATCTTATGCGACTGAATAGAAGTGTAAGGTATGAACATTAATGTGTTGATTATGTGTAAAATGTGTAAAATACGCCGCAGAGAGACCGCATCGTCCCACCATGCACATTTAAGTGTACAGTATTATTAGCTGAGGTGCTATATGTTTTTTTCAGTACTGGGGTCAGCGGCATGTTATTTTGAATGTAACAGCTTAATCTAAGTAGTCTAAGCATTACAAAGAGCGCAGACTTTGAAGGCCTTTAATGCCACACAGCATACTCTTACGTCTAATTCATGGAAGTTTTATAGGAGGTGGAAAAGATTTTTCACACATGAGCAAATAGCCTCAGTGCGTGAAATCAATATAATCACAGGACTCACAGGATGATTATGCTCATCCCCCTACTGACTATATTTTATAATGCTGAAATTACGTCAACAGGAAAAAAATGTAGAATAAATTAAATGTATTAAGACTTTATCATAATGTGATTGCGTAATGTGACTATTTTCTCAAAATAACACAGTAAATGTACTTTTGGGGAGTATAAGATGCTTCAGCACTAGCTGTGTTTTCTCAAAATGCTGTGAAACTTTAGATAAATTTGACGTAAAGAGCATGCTGTTTGCTGTCATGTCATTACATATATTTTCTTTTCGTTAAAAAGCAAAGAGCTTTTTAAGGCTCTTGTAAGCTTTTTTAAATATCCTTTATCAAATTCTAATAATATGAGAAGGTGTGTGTTAAGATTTTTTTCTCTGTCTCTCAGCAACAACAATGGCAGCCACTTTAATGGGCAAAACAAGACACCTTCAGGTAGGCAGTAAATCACCTTAGTAAATCAGAATAAGTACTTACAATCTCCTCCCACTATTTTGCTTTTTAAAAGGGAAACTCGCTATGTGGTGAACTCCACACAAGGTGAGAAACCGCCAAAGAGAAAATCTGAAGGACAAAGAGTCCGTGAAGAGCCATAAGCTGTAGGTGAAGAGATCTTTGAGAGTGGACAAAGCTGAAGCTGGCTTCCTATTCTCATTCCATCACCACAGGCATCACATTATAACTGCAGCACCATTTAAGGTGGAACGGGAAAGCTGAAACAAGAAGCTGTACAGGCAAATTAAAGCGCAAGGACAGAGCTGCTGCACCATTTAATGTGGAACGGGAAAATTCAAACTAAAATCTGAAGAGCTGGAACATAACTGGTGCACCATTTAAGATTTTAAGAAACAAAAACTCAAGCAATAAGCTGACAAAAACGGAGCTTCAGCATTATGCTCTGTTTTTGCTTGACAGGTGGATAACATATTTTACCTGTTTCACAGAACCAGTAGGTCAATACTGTTTTGTTCCATTTGCTAATGTTTGTGATAGCTAAACCAACATCACAGCAGCGATTGTAACACCGGCTTGATAACCCACAAAAAAAAAGAAAGAACAAGTTTGGTTGCCCAGTGTTGTTCTCTTTGGCAACACGCATCCATGAATTCGGGGGGTGGCAATGGGCCGAGCTTCTAAAGGAGCACTGTAGAAAGGGGTGCATTTGTTTTGAGTTCAAATATCAACAAAAGTCCAGAAATGCTAACCCCACATTGAAATGAGGTAAGGCAAAAGTGAGTACAGCAAAAGTGCAAAAAAGCAACTACTGCCCCTTTCATTTTATTACAGGAGCTAAGAAGCGGTTTCCTATTTTTTACTAATTGTAATGAATGTTATTTTAAACCTTCGGCACAAAGCCACAGAAACGTTAGCACGGTAACAGCATTACAGGCGAAAATGGATGATAATCAAAGAGCTCCTGCAGTGTAGGTTTTTTTTGTTTTTTAAGGTAAAGACACTCCGTACTCAAAGTTCAAATTCCAGTCTGGCATCTATGGCTCCCAAAATCTACATCTGGTTTCTACCCCAACTATGGCTAAAAGGGCAAAAGGGGAAACTGAACACTTGACAGAGCGTTTCGCCTATTGCTGCGGTCTGAGTAATGCTGCTGCTTAGTGGCAGGATTTTCGGCTGAGGCTCCTTTAAAAACAATAGAATATCTGGATTGCTGCATGATGTGCGAGCATGTAAAGGGGAGGCAGATTATTCAGAAGAGTCGGAATTTGGCCAGCTACCCTAAAAAATTGTGTGTCGTCTGGCTTGGATGAGGTACAGTTTGCTTCCTCACGTTTTCATGAAGTAAAAAACTTGCAGCCCAACAACCCAACTTGCAACACATAAAGATATATACACAAATAGGAACAGAGCAAAAGTATAGACTGTCTTGGAGTCCCTGAGGAGTGGTTTGTGCACAGGCCTAGCAGAGCTACAGGTGAGGAACAAAAGCTCCTCTCTGGTCTGAATTCTTTTCTTCTGGCTCCTCCCGGTGCCCCCTCTCTAAGACAGGATGTGACAAAGCAGTTTGACATTTGCAGCTTCCAGACACTCAGTTTCCCCAAGGATGTTTTGGCTGAGGGGGGAGCTGACAGATGACTCCATTTTCTCAGGGGCTTGACTTCACCTCCACACACTCCCAGTTCATCTGGATGACACGCTATTAACACAGGCTTGGGGGTGGGGGCAGGTGGACTAGAAGCCTGTTACTGTAGCCTCTCTGTTGTTTCTGCCCAGGCTGTCCCCCACGGTTTTCAAGCTTTTCACTCTCACATTTCTTCCCGCTGACTAGAACCACCGACCGTTTATAAAGACAGCGCCATAGAAGCAACCTGGGGTGCACTGGCCTACTTTCTCTGATTTTGCTGGTGGCACATGAATGCGCGCAAAAGGATGTCAAAATCAATTTAATAGCTACTACTGCGAGACGAGATGGTTCTCTCTCTCTCTCTCCCTGCGTCGGATGCAGACCAATTTGAATGCTCCATCCCTCCCCCCAACACACATACCCCCCTCACAGACTTTTAAGGCCGTGACGTTATCACTGCCTCTGTGTGTTTGAAACTTCAGGTGATGCATCCATCAGCTGACATACAATTAGCGCTCCCTCTAAAGAGGTGTATGTACCGTCAGGTTTCAGTATCAAACAGAGCAAAGACTCATATCAAAAGACAACACTGCAATGTAAAAAAAACAACGCTGTGTGATGATACAGAAGGGTTCGGACCAGCACACTTGTCATTGCTTGATGGCTTTTAGTTGTATGGCATACAGCCATGGCTAGGATAATTTAAAGTAAAGCTTGACCGATTATCAGACAGACCAAAAATCTGACAAACCCATTTTTCAGATTATTGGAGCTGCTATTTGAAATGCTTCCTTACAAATAAAAGCACATTTTGTTGTTAATGGGCATATCTAACCCAACACACCTCTGTAGTGTCACCAACACACTATTGTAACCCACAGCCTCGGTTTGATAGAATTAGTGTTTTTGTTCATCAGTTCATCACACAACCATCGGGAATATTGCAGTCCTCAACATTCCCAACTAGAGCAGCCACCATTCTGTAAGCTAAAATACAGAATTAGTTAACATTAGTCCTAGCATTAGCTAGCATTAGTCTTCTTATATCAGTTATTGAACAAGTTTTTCTCTTCATCAGCAACACAAGGTACACAGAATAATCCTAGACTGAGGTATATCTAGATGTGGAACATTTGAAAAGCGTGCTCAAGCCAGAACTGCTGTACTGAATAACAAGTTTTTCATGCTTTCAGCCAGAGAAAATAGGCCAAGCTGAGTTAAGGTATCTTGATAGCCAGGTAGCTAACGTGCTAATTAGCTTTAAGCTTGTTGTCATCATCATATGATGAGTCATTTCTGTCCTTCAATGAATGAAGCCTCCCACTGTAATAATGACTTGAAGACCACAACCATGGAATGTCTAATATGGAACAGTCGGCTTCCTAGCAGCAACATTAATGCTTTCTCCAATCACACAAAGCAAATAAAAATAAAAATAATAATTTCAGAGATCATATTTCAAAAAACCTCCCAAACAGTTTTTCAAAAGTTCCTATAACCTTCAAGATATGACATCAGAAGGGGTTTTCTAGTCTCTAAACCACATAAATCTCCCTCGAGATACAATTGTGTGATATTTCAGGCATGCAGATTCTGCATAATCGGTTAGCTACATTAGCCTTGTAGCTTCAGTGCAAAACAAAAAGAGGTACACTTCAGACAGCATTTTAAAAAATGCTGTGGAAATGTGTATAAACGTCTTAAAACTTCTCAAAATTACTTAGATGCAAACAAGGTATTTTTACCTTGACAAATGAAAACATGTGCTTGACAAATGAAAACATACTTTCCCTCCAGTGGAGTTTTAGTTTCTCCATTTTACATCAGACTCCTCTGAATGACTTTACATCTTAACTATTTATTCAGGTAAAATTGCTAGAATTCCCCTTTAGGTAAAACCCCTGCTTTAAGGATTGAGAGTAAGACAGATGCAAGACAGATGCCAAGGGGGCTCTCCTGCCTGCCCGTTATTAGAGTAACCATTAAAAAGGTGCTGTCTCCTTACTGTATGAAATGAAGGTGATGGATGTGCTGGTGAGCACTCTCTCTGGAGGCCACCCTGCGGTCCCTTCTGCCAGTGGTGCCGGTTTGCTCTCTCTCACTCTCTCATCCCCCACAGTATATATATAGCACAAACAAGCTCTTAGTTTTGCAAAAAAACAATAGAAAACAATAAATAAATGAACAAACAATCCAGTTTTGCTGACATTCAATATCACTTTGTTCTTACCAATTAACAGAACAGAGATAAAGTATGAACCAAGCAAAAATCAACCAAAACAAAACCATGTGCTACATTCCAGCTAAAAGTATGAAAAAATGTAAATACATAAATAAATATATTAACATATAAATAAATAAATAAATAAATACATTTGTACTATACTCCAAATCAGTGTTAGAAGCATTACAAAACAAGCTGAAATCATTCCCCAAACTCCACCTCGGACAGAATGATGAAGATTGTACACAGTGCACTGTGAATATTTCATTCCCAAACTGAGCCTGGAAACTGACCACAGTAGCATCACACATTTGAAGGAGTGCCGCTGTTAAAGACTGCCAGGCAAGACAAATGGAGCATTAAAGGGTTGATTAAATAATCTCAGTCATATCAAAAAAGCTATTGGAAAAGATTACTTAAATCTTTCACCTGCAAAAATGACTGTCATAATATATGAGCTTCAGTTCAGTTTATATTTTGGAAAGTGATGCATGATGCATAATCCACACACACACACACACACACACACACACACACACACACACCAATTCAAATCAACTCTGCCCTATTACACTTTTTACAGTCAGGGGTCAGAAGGCATGTTACTTTTTCATTTTCACCATGTCCCTCTAAGGTCCCACAAATGTATCGTATCAGGGAACAATCATATTAAAAGTACGTAACAAAGCACTTTGTTTACTGAAACAAGGGAACACAATTTCTGCTCTGGCATAATGCAGCAGGTAAGCCCCGGTGCCTCTGCTAGACTGTTTAATTAAGCAAACAGGCTATAAATAGCCTGTGGGAGGTGAGCTGGGTCCAAATCCCTCTGCTTATCAGTGCCATTACTGCTACAGCATGATTCATGCTTGGGCAGGGATAGGCTGGTTAATTAAAGCTGACTGTCCTCTGGAATTCCCCATTTGCTTTCCTGTCTGCCACTGCCAGGTGAGGGACACAAGCTTAGCCTGAACAGAAGCTTGCTGCTGGATGGAGAGAAGCACATGGCTGTGGGTGTGCTGGACAGACAGACTCTCTTGGGGGTAATAAGGGAGGCGGGCAGGGTTAAAGTTGGGGGTGAGCAGTTTTCTCTAATTAATCACCACAGCATAAGGCAGAACGGACATACCTAGAGGATGTGTTCCCTTCTTGAGTGGTGACATGGCATAAATGGAGTGCCATCATACTTTATGTACTACATAGAGAGGGTTCAAAAGGGAAAAATTCACATATACTGGAAGCAATTACAATCTATACACAGCAAACTACAACTGTTCACAAGCTTGCCTGTAACAGCAACAATGACAAGGACAGATGCATCAACAACAATGAACATTAATATCAGCTTTTATTGAAGTCCTTCTGTTTTAGCGGTATTTGCAATAATCCTCCTGGTAAGGCACCAGAAATGAGTAGTTTGCTTTAAATGCCAAACATACACAGCAACACTAGCTGTACTGGTTGATGTGTATAGAGTGCCATCATGCTTTATGCTTACAATGCTAATAACCGTTTTTTCATGTCTGCTAACAGACCCCACACTAGCTAGCAATGTGCTGTAAACTGTAGAACTGTTGACAAAAAATAAATAAAAAAAAAACAAGAGCTAAAGAAAGAGAACTTCTAGGAGGTTCCCCACACAATATCTGTCAATCACATCAGTCAGTAAGGTAATACTTCACTACATTTTGGTTAGTACAATTTTTGAACATATTAATTCATAGGGTCAATAGTTGAAGGCACTTGACATGACATACAGTATTTATATATTTATTTTTTATGAGGTTTACAAAGTTTGATAGTAGCATATGAAACATTATAGATGTTACTCAGAAAAGCACATGGTGACACAGTTTTTCCATGACAACCATAACATATCACCCAGCCCAGGCGATATCATTGGTTATTAAATAAGAAAATGTTCCTATCGATTGGCCCTAATAATATTGAGGACTGATGTGTGCTGATAGTACATGGACAAAGCACTGCTAATTCTCTGTGACTACGACTATAACCTTCTGAATGTCTTCAGCACAATTAATTTTGTTTTAAAACCCGGTCAGAAGGTTACTAACAGCAAAAAGTAATAAAACCAATCAAACCTTCATGCATTTCATTGTAGGAAAATAGTTATAGCATTGGACAAAAAGTACCTGCTGTGCTTTATTTCTGAAATCCTGCTGAAGCCTATTAAACGTGTGTCGTGAAAAAACTGCTAGCTAAGCAGACTCCAAAGACTTTATTTCATATACACTTGCAAACTGCAAATCTCTTATCTGGAAGGTCAAAATTTAAACTCCAATTAAACATTATTATTTTTACAATATCTTGTTGGAAAGGTTGGGTCGCAGTCACAAAATTTTCTTGGCAGAAAGTTTAAAACGTAAGATCTTTAGAGCTAACTTTTCCGAAAGCACTCTGGAACACCCTTACTGTAATTATGATGTAAGGAAATAGGCTAATTAACATCTGTGTGGCCTGTGGAGAGTGGAACACAGAGACCTCATTAACCTTAACCATTAAATGAAACATGACTGCTATGGAGCTATATGGCTTCAACTGATATATTATACTGAAATTGAAGCTACATTTCCCTCTACCCACATGATAAAGCCCCCTTTTTTCTGCACAGTTCAGAAGCTACTGCATATGATCACTTATGGTTCAGTATCTTCATGTGAATGGTAAAACTGTTTGAACTGTTTTATATAGTAGGATTTCTTGAGCTATTGTACAAATGAACAGATTGCAATTTGTTTGTTCAATTGGCAGATATATAAGACCAGATTCATAAAACTCTGTGTTAACAGCAATATGCTATGCTAAATGTGAAGCATGTTAAATAAGAACTATTCATAAAGCAAAACCAGTGTCTTTTTAACCCTGCAGTACATTCACCAACGTCCTAGGCAAGAGCCAATCAAAATCAAAAAGTAAATTAGGTTATACCTGAGCACACGCCAGTGGAAGCTCTGTTTGGGAAGGTCGAACCACAGACCTCTGCAAAGTTGAGACCCTGGCCTGCCCTGTGCTGTTGTGGAGAGGAGCTAGTGCCAAGCTGAAAAGCAATGACTACAGTGGCAAAACGAGAAGTGCAGTCATTTAGAATGAGAAGTTTGTCATTTAGAGTGAGCTAAAGTCAAAAACAAAATCTTTACTACACTGTTTTTATTTGACCTTTTTCTGAAAAACAAACCATGAGGATTAAAATGTAAAAATATAAAACACTAAACGCTGCATTCATTTTAGAACTGAACACAATCTGCTTTGAAATGTAGGTCTAATAAAGGCATAGCTATATTGCTTTTCATTGTGCAGTGCTTCAAACAATATAATCAAATCAATATAAGTCAATATAATTCACCTTTTAATTTTTATTTTTAGCATTTATTTTTATTTTTTAGTCTTCCACATGTTACAGTGTAAACACAATCCCATATGTGCTAAATTCACTGTTGTTGTTGCATTTAAATTAGGAATATCTTTTTAAAGTACTGAAAAAAAATAAAGCACCAGAAAAAAAAAATAGCTGCACCCAGAAGGAAGTGTCAGATTGCAATGCTATTCAAAATGAAGATAAAGGTTACCAGCAACAATAAATGATGAAGATTTTAGACTTAAATGGGCAATATTTATTGAGCTACACCTACAGAAGTAGTGTCTCAGTATGGCGTTGGTCCACCATGTTTACTAAAGCAACATACCAGACGTCTCAGCATGGAGTTGTAGAGGTTCCGAATGGTGTCTGGTAATAACCCATCCCATGCAGCTTGAACATTCTACAACAACATATGCAGAACATTCTTGAACATTCTCACCCAGATTTTGCGGTAGGGGTGGAGGTGGAGTGACACCAGGCCTTATGGACGTGTGGCGTGTGACAACAAACCATTCATCTTGGCGCTGAGCACGGTGCCTCCATACACAGACTTGGTCGTCTCCACCAAGCCAAAAGCAGGACTCAAGGTGAGACCTCTCCAACCCTTACAACTGCCCTAATTGCTTTCAAAGTCTTTTCTGTGGCATACTTCACTTGCAAAGGATGCTACCAACACAACAGCACAAGTCAGAATGGAAAGCACAGGCAACAGGGTGACATCTCATGATGTCAAACCTACCCTCCAAGTTTCAGTTGCTGCCGGCTGATTCCTTCTGGAATCAACTTTTTTTTCTCATCTGCCTTGGGTCCACCGTTAGCTGCCACAACCAGCTTCACTTGTCCTGTTTTCCTCCCAACGTCAAGCACGGCCCCAGCTGCTGTAAGAAAGTCCAACCTGAGAACGCACGTTCTGTACAGAACTTGTGCAGTTGGCGCAGGCCTCCCACCATGACCGGGAGCCTGCCTCCTGAGTTGGGCAGTCACCGCTTAACAGTTGACAGGTGCGTCGCTCTCAGTGAGTGGACATACCAGTCACACAGACGAGGCAGAATCAATGAGGCCGTTAAGCAATCTTCGCAGCTGGCTTCTGTCTCCCCACCGGCCCAGGTTTGTGGCATTGTCTGACACAGTGTCCCCTCTTACTACACTGTCAGCATACCAGCCACTTGGCCACTGCTCACTTAGAGGTTGTGAGGCACACCATTTCCTCCCTGAGCTGTGCTACTGGCCTTGATGTCTCTTTGCTGAGAATGATCTCCAGTGCCACTGTTCATTGATGGCAGGATTACAGCTAGTCAGCTTGGTGAACCAACATGTCGGCTTAGTTCCTCTGGCAGCAGTGTGTTCAGGAAATACTAAGCCAGTATGCTTATTTGCTCTCCTTTTTTACCTACATCCATCCAGAAGCATCTTCCTGGCTGACATCGCCTCTGGCATTTGAACAGCCACTGGACAGCTATGGTCAACTCCACTAGATCGCCTTTGCTGACCTAACAGCAGGTCTACAATCACTTGCAGCACTTTTCATTCCAGGGCCAAAGCTGCTATCCATCCACGATGCTGGGCAACCATTCAGAGCTGTGCGGAATACAACTCCCAGAGGTATTTGCTATTGTAGTGGAGCAGGCAGATGTATGCTGTCTCCTTCTCGCTGAGCTCCAGCTGGGTTCCACTCCAGCACTGTCTTGAATATTGCCTTTTTATTTTGCTGGCAAATGCTGCCACATCATCTCTAACACTCCTTTCTCTAAAGGTTCCTCACCATGCTTTGTCTTCTAGTCTTCTGTCTTCCATTTTTTATGATTACTAGTCATATTACTCCTCCTTATAGTAGAGACACTTAGTAGAAGCACACAATCAACATATAGCATCTTAAACTAATGAACAACATCAACAACAAAAACAACACATATCTCTTTCATGGAGCACACAGCACAGGTGTCCATACCCCACCTCGAAAGCTCCTTCTGAAATGTGGAGTATGTGAAGGATCGCATAGTTTTTTTTTTTTTTACTGCAGTTTGAACATTACTAATTATTTCAAAAAATCAAAAATGTCTAAGAAATTGTCTGTGTGTCTAATGATTTGATCAAGCTCTTTGTTTAACAGAAAAACATAAATACAGAATGAAGAAGCTGAGTAATCAATTTGTGTTTTAAACTATAAGCTGTACCAAACATTATTTATTTACTTTTTTGTTTATGTGTTTGGCATACATTTCATTATTTAATTTTGGCAGTATGTCAGCATACACTTTGGAAATGTATTCTCCTGTATTTATACTCCTGTATTGTAGTATAGTTCATTTAACCAATTTGTGTTCAAAAAATACCAAGTATACCTTAATAAAAACGATCAGCAGATTCCGCCTGGGTTTACTGATCAGGCAGAGTCGGTTTATACAGAAAAAAGCTTGCCTGTTTGGTGGTTTGTTGTTTCTTAATATTGACCGGTTTACATCAGTGACATTGACATTGAGAAGGTCATCAACTTCATGAACTTTGGTACTTTTATCTCAAACCTTTTCCATAAGGAAGGTGAAACCACTTACTATGTGGAGTCAAAAAAGGTAACCTGCTTCCGGAGGCCTTTACAGTATCAGCTTCAGGGCCCACTAAGGCAACTGCTGCTTATCAGACTGCAAAGCCCAGAGGTGAAATCAGCCTATCTGATCATTGGGTCACCGCTCACCCTTGTCTCCAAAATCTATAAGAAATACTGGAGGGCAGAATCATCAGCCCCAAATGGAAAACAGCAAACATCCCTTCATATGCCTAAATCTGGAAAATGGTACCAAAATATCCGGCCCTGTACTATGCATTAAAAGGACAATGTCTTTGGGTCACTCCATTAGAAAATATGAACATCATCTAGAAAATGAAGAATGCTTAACTACTTCATTTTGTCAAGCATGTAGCTGACTTCAGCATTGCTCCAGATGTGTTTGGTGCCAACTCACAGTTGCTGTGTTAAACATTGCTTGCTAATTTCCAGTAATGTGGTCTGTTTTTGCACATGCATAGACTGAAAACATGAAAAGAAATCAGAGTAAAGCTATACGTGCTGAGAAATCTGATTACACATAACATATTAATAAGACTTTGTCAATTTTTATATCTCAAACCCGATTCCAATGGATTCCAATGTTTCAGCAACCCTACTTACACCACTAACATCCCTCATTATAATCATAGACTAGAGTCACCACAACTGCAAAGCATAAACCTAAAGTCATCAAGCTGGCTTCTTAGCTGTCTTCATAGCACCCAACTGACAACAAAAACAGCTCAAGCTCAAATAAACAAACATTACTCACCGCTTCCCACTGTCCTGCTTGTGACTATTTTCTGCTTTCTTTATTTACCTGTATTTGCCTGAGCCCAACTGATGAAAATAAAACCAGTTTACAATGGCCCAATTGCAGACTTGATCACCTTCAATGACATATGAGCTACTTTGCGTCTTGTTCATGCAACTTTAGCGCAATTTAGAAACGTGAGATTTGAGCACAAATTCGGAATCAGGTTTGCTGCGTGAAATCAAGTGGTAGTCTAATAATGCCTCATTTACATGTCCTAATTTACGCAGATGTTTCATCAGGGAGCCAATAAGATGCCAGCAGTCAGCTGCTCATGAGTCAAAGGCTGTGCTTGAGATTGAGCAGTAGGTGCAGTGTTTCCCCAACTGACCAAACTTTATATTGTAAAAATGACAGCAAGAATAAATTGGAAATAAACAAAAATGACACACTTTAAGACGTCAGAATGATGTGATTGTGTAGTGTGATCATTTTCCTAAGAAACATATTTAAACACTGTATTACTGCAGTGTATGAGATACTTAGTATAGTTGCATTTTTAAGCAAATGTTCATAAAATAAGTATGTTCACTTTAGCAGTGGATTGCCATGTGCACAAATTAGTAGCATCATTACAACTGTATTTTTAAAATAAATAAATAATATTGATAATACTATATTACATAATAGGTCATAATAATATACTATACAATAGGTCAATTAACCCCAAATCAAATTATTGATTGATACCTATTTTCAGGTTGTTAACTTATTATGCTCAGATTTACACACACTCCTAACAGATCTGAGTTTGATTGTACAGACATGCCAAAGATCAATATCAACTGATCAATATCAAAACTGACTGTGAAAGTTGCGCATGCTCATTTTAGGAGAAATTTGACCATTTGAGCCAAACATATCAGCTCAGCTCAATTAATTTTAGACAATATTCTATATTGCTGCTTGTCACGCCTCTGGAACTGTCTGGAACTGAAGAGTCATGTCAGATACATCAGACAGATGGACAGTAGTGCATGTCTAGACAGAAAGGAACACAAGGAAACTCTCTGTTTGGCTTGGTCACTCCCTTGTGAAATAGTATTAAAGTCAAAGGTCAAAGTCAAAATTCTCTTTGTCATAAACACATGATTGTGAAAGCTAAAAACTATAGGAAAAAGCTGTAATCAGCTTAATTAAATTCACTCAGTTGTCTGTTACTGTTAAGTTATGGTGAGTCTTGTGTAACCCCACAGTCCACACGGTCTCCATTTTATTCCTTTTGCACAAGCATAATGTTTATGACATAGAGAATCTGGGCTCTGACCTTTGACTTAAACATTATTTCACAGGGGAGTGACCAAGCCAAACAGAGTTTTCCTTCTGGTTCTTTCTGTCCAGACATGCACTACTGTTCATCTGTCTGCTGTATCTGACATGACTCTTCAATTACAGTTCACAGACCACTGGGTTGTGCTGAAAGCCATTGTGCTTGAACTGTGAGATGAACTACACATTTCCCCACTTGAAGAGAGTGCTCTCCCTCCTTCTTTCACTCTTCTTCTCTCTTCCCTCTCCCTTGCTCCATCTTTTCAGCTCTCTTTGAGAACACACAATAGCTTTCCTTTTTGTAATAGGATCTCTTCAAAGTCACCCAGATCCAGAAATGTCATTAAATGTCATTCTTCGGCATCAGAGCGCATGCTACTCTTTTTTATCCTATCACCTCAAATGCTTCCGGGGCTTTCAAGTTGCCTTTGTTTGTCAGGATGACAACACCACAACCAGTCATGGCTGCATTTACACAATAAAACTTTCATGCAACTCATACTGCATATTCTGAGTTCTTTGCAACATGATTTTCATGAACCTTTATAGTTACACAAAGGAATTCAAAACAGTCAAAGTTGCATGTAACAAAATAATCCATTTATCCAGTTACTTTCCTATACCTATATGGACCATTCTATCAAATTAGTTCAAAATATGCCCACAGTACAAAAACAATTTTTAAAAAACAATTTTGAATTTTGACCTTAGATGCATCTGGATTATGTTATTATCTATTTAAACCCAAAGCTGGGATAGTAATAAGCTAAAAATACACAAAATCAGCATTTATGGGTATTTTCTTTTGAGAGGTTTCTGTTCCAAACCCTAATCCTTAAATTTCAACATGGGAAAATAATACTTACAATTTGTAATGATCTTTTTTCCTTTCTTGTAAAGGTAAGTTTATATTCATCATGAGACTGGCTCCATGCTTGCCAAATGGGAACTATGGGAACGTTAGATCCCATAGTTTTGAATGAAATGTGTCCCAAAGTCTGGAAATAAATATGTTACCTAAGGAAGTGTCACTAACAAAACACACTGTGTGCAATTAATTAAACTTTTTGTTTTAAATTAAAAAAAGAAATCATAATTATTACTTTCTGGGTGTGCAGCTGTTCAAAGCTGTATCTGCTAGTTATGTACTGGCTAGCGTTTCTGAGTTCTCAAAAATAGCTAAAATAGTCACTACTGTATCATTAAGTAATTATTCAGTAGTGTTAGGATTCCTTTGGTAGTAACAAAATATATTGTATGTAATTAAATAAAAATATTTAAGGTATAGGGTCATTTTAGTCAGTTAAACAGTGTCAATTCTTTAGAATAATTAGAAATATAAAAAAGTATAAATATAAAAAAGCCCTTTCTTTAGGTTTACCGCCAAATCTGTCCTGAATTTTGTTTTCCATTCTGATCAAGAATTTTCATTTATGTGAACCACTGACATTAATAGCTTTGAATAATTTATTATGTGATTACTGTGACCTTGGTGATGGTCCATCATCACTGATTACTGGCTGCCTTTTTAGAGTGAGTCAGGCATGTAGGAAGATCTGGCCATCACATGAAAGTGCTATTGGTTCTAAAACTCTCTGTTCAGCTCATGCATTCCCAGCACAATAATCCATCACAAAGGCATTCTCATTTAAATGTCATTCACACAAACATTATTCATCCTTTCCCTTCGCTACTATAATGACAAAAGGCACAGAGACAAACAGCACGTCATTCTCACGTCAGACTGCATCATATTAACACACCATTAAACAGGATCATTAAAGCTGCTGTCTGATCGAAAGTGAAAAGGCGCCGCGCCTCCTTTTAAGAGGAACTCTGCTGCAAAGTGACATGCTGAATTGAAACGTTCAGTTTAGAACTGGAATAGCTTATATTACAACTAGACAACATAATTCGTGTGCACTGTATAACGCTCATAAGGAGATAGAAAGAAATCGTTACTGTGTTCATTCTGCAGTGCATTCATGCTCTGTCAAGTGGATTCCAGCTGGTTCCAGCTAAATCTAAATGTAGCTATTGTGTTGTGGTGGCCTACGGCACATTTCCTGCACTCCCACAGCATGGCATGGCATTAGATGTGGCAGCGCGACCACACTGAGGGTGTGCTGACGTTTGGGGGCGTCTGTGTCATTAACTCAGATGTCTGGTACCTGGAGGCAGGCGGGCGCACGGCCATGTGGCTTATTCACATCCACCGCCACGAGCTGCCATCCTCCAGACGCATCCTCATGAAACATCTGCCATAGGGGGGAAAAAAAGGAGAGAGAAAGAGAGTCAGGCATATGCAGAGAAACAGTAGGAAAGTCTCAGACAACTGGTAGTTATGATCATTTTATATGCAATTTTGATAAATACTGAGTAACCAGTAATGCACTAATCTGATATTCTGGATTGGTATCCAGATCACCTTATTTACCCTTTAAGGCTGACAAAAAATGGCTGCTTCTGTTGTTTAATTCCTTGTTCCCTCTTAATGATGTGATTTCTCAATAGTGCTATTGTATTTGTTTGATATGTAAAGATAGTGACCTAACAAACCTGAAACCTTGTCTATTTTTACTTAGTTTGCATTGTAAACTCCCTTTCTGGAAAAAAAACAAATTGATAATAGTCACATATCAGTGGTTATTTTAATTTCATCCAACAGAAAAGGAAGCCTCATATTTCTTTGAAACTGTGAGTATTTGCTTTCAACAGCTCAAGCTCAAATAAACAAAAAATACTTGTAGCATGAAGTCAGAAGTTAAAACCTTTGTTTGCTGTGTCCCAATAAATGTGTTTTCTGTTTTGTTTTAATTACAAGTATGTGCATCCAATTCATACTCGGATAGCTGCAATATAAACAAAGAACTGGGAACGTCAACAATTGTGGAAAATAACTGCAGTTGCCTTAAGTAACTGCAATTAACTCAAATAATCGAGAGAATTAGAGTATTAACTGTGCCATTCCTAAATTTAAGATAACTATACATATTAATTCATATTAATTATTATATATTAATACACTTGAGAGTGTGCAATTCTTTGTATTGCTAAATCTACATGAGAAACTAGCATTAACAAAGACACAACATAGCGTCTAACCTAGTATATTTGACATTACTTTGCTACCCCTTGCCTTTTGTATTAGATCAATAATCTGTATTGGCCCATACCCTGACTTAAGGTACTGGAAGGGGTATAAAAAGAGAAAAGTTCAATTTGCTGCACCTTTAGTTGAAATTGTTTATGAACATGAACTTGTTATAGAACTAAAAGTACAGAAAACCAAATAGCATTTGTCAAAAAAGAAATACATAACTGCAAAACCTTTAAAAATCAATTAAAGTAAGTAGCAGTAACAGTAGTGCTCTACGAACACCACTACAGTGTCCGTTCCAGTTAAAAGCAAACCGTCCATTTTAGTAAAGAGTCCCTTTTTAGTGAATATCTATTCATATGGTTCAGAATCTGAATGCACCAGGGGCCCACCAAGACAGATAAGAAGGAACTGAGAAAGCCATCAGGGACAAGACCGAGAAAAGGCTTTGGAGCATTCTGGGGTTGTATGTGACAGCTATGTAAAGGCTGTTTATCTCTACACTCAAGAAGAATTTGCTCTTACAAAGAAAAGAATTCAGACCACAGAAGAAAGACTTCAACATTCCAAAACAGAATGAAGCGCTCTCATAAGATATAATAAGTTTTGCATGGCTCTGAAAAATAGTTTACTAGAATAGGACGCATTTTGGAAAATTCAGTTTTTTAAAGGTATTCTAGTAAATTACTATGGCAACTACAGCCATACACTACAAGCAATAGCATAGTCCACTTACAGCATTTGTGTCCAGAAATTCATTTTTACATGACCATTTTCCAACCTTTTTTATTCCTTTGAATTAAACAGACTCTGTCTTTAAATATGTTTTTCAACAAACTCAGTTCAACAAACTGGCTGTCCAGTGTTGTCCTTCATTCAAAAAAAAAGTTTGGGCTAAAGCACTCCTGATATCTTCAGTGTAAATGGGCAAGACTACACTGCTGTAGGCTGAATAGGTGGACACATGAACATAGGGTGGTTTTTACCTTCAAATGTAGCTTTGGCTGCTTGGACAGCAGTTCAGGTGAACTGGCACTGCATTTGTTATAGAGTGGGCTGAATAAAGAACTGCTCCATTAACTATAAAAATGTCCATGGCTGTGATTGATATGCCTCACCAACATGGCAGTGGCATGTTAGACAGTGTTGCACAGTTACTACTTTCTCAGGTACCACTTACAGCGCTGCTGGGGTATTTAGACAAGCTGGTATCACTGCTGGGTTCAGAGCAGCTACTAAAGAACATAAAAACTTGTGATACCATATGCTGATAGGATGTATTCTGCCATCACATGTTTGCGTTGAAAAAACATCATGCTGCAGCTCATAGTGGTATGCAACAGTACAGCAGTACCAGTGAAAATTACATTGTTAGCCTACCACTGACATGTGAATGAAGCATTAGGGCTGGATTTGTCACATTGAGCACAAGTCCCAACCATTTGAATAACCACTTGATGTCAATGCCAACAGGTAAACTCTGCTTTAATTCTGTTCAATTCTAATGTTTAAATGGTTCTCTATGGGACATTAGATTAAATTCTGTCCTCACTGCAGCCAATATATCTAGCTGAACACAGGTTCCAGTAATATTTAGAGACAGATTTTAAATGTTTACTTAAGTCTTTACTTATCTCAACATCCAAGCTACAATACAGTTAATAATACAGTTCTTGAAGGTGTCTTCCAATCTTTGAATGTTCATATTTAATCTGGAGTTTCAACATGACATAAAACTGAAAATATTATCAATGGGGGAAACAACTACAGCAAATTAGTAATAAGATTTCAGCATTAAACATTGGTGAAGTATGATCTACTCTATACCCTCTAGGTTTTTTAACTTATTTCTTTCATCAATTTGGGAATAAAACAATATGAAATAAAGCCCTGCACCAAAGAAATCAGTGACATTCCATTAAGATTTTCCCTTAAGATTTTAATGATCACCAAATACAACAGAAACCTTTTATTGATTTTAACTCAACCATTCAAGCATTAACCTTCTTAAAAGACCTAATTAAATATATTATTTATAAAGTGGTAGAACAAAAGAGATAGAACAAAATCTTGCTTGTCTCTCAGGTCCGTTCCATATTAAATTTCTCTCAGATTAAAGGCACTGACCCAAGTCTTATTGTTTCTCACCCAGCAAATGACAGCTTTGTGTACCCCTTGAGCTAATTGCTTTTTTGGACAGAAGGCTCATGCACCTCTGTAATTAAAGCTGAGTAATAGATACAGAAAGGCTAATTGTTTTCAAGGTCGCAACTCTGTTTCATTCTACGGGACAAATTATCGGGACAACAACCCACTGTCAAAATAAAAGACAGCATTACCTTGAGCTGTGAAATGAGCCCAGCTTATCATGACTTACCATTTTCGTTTTGTGTACACACACACACACACACACACACACACACACACGCACGCAAACGCACACACACACGCACACAGTACACAGAACCCCAAATCAGAAACAGTTGGGACAGAATGGAAAATGCAGTGTTTCTTACATTTAGTTTGACATCTACTTCATTGCAGAAAGTATGATATTTCATGTTTGTCTGTTTGTCTGGTCAACTTCATTTCATTTGTTAATGTATACTGCATAATGTATATATCTATTCCTGCATTTCATGCCTGCAACACATTCCAAAAAGGACAGTAAAGCAATTACCGCTTCATAACATTGCCATTCCTTCTTACAACACTTAAAAGATGTTTTGGCACAGAGGATACCAATGAAACATTTCAGGTGTTATTTTGTTCCATTCTTCTTGCAAACATGTCTAAAGGTATGTGGAATATTAATACTGAATACTGAAACAATACATGTTTCCACTGGGCAATGGTCCATCCCAGATACCTCAAAGCCCAGTGAAGCTGCTTCTGGACATGGTTAACATGAGGCTTCTGGTTTGCACAGTAAAGTGGCATTTGTGAACGTAACTCCGTATTGTAGTGCTTGATAAAGGTTTACCTAAGTAATCCCTTGCCCATGTGGTAATATCACCCGTTGCTGAATGAGGGTACCTGATGAAGTGCTGTCTGAGGGGTCGGAGATTATGGGTGTTCAGCTTAGGCCTGTGCCCTTTACGCATTGAAACTCCGCCTGATTGTTTGAATTGTTTTATGATATTATGCACTGTAGAGGGAGAAATATGCAGAAATAATACATTTCTTTCGCATTTGTTAACAAACTAGAAATCCTCTGCCCATCGTTGCTCCTCAAAGACTCGTGGATACTGTTTTTGTAATCACCTGTTGCCATCACCTGTTTAAAATCACAGATTTATTTATTTATTTATTTATTGCCTCATAAATAGCCCTATATTGCCCTCATCCCAACATTTTTGGAATGTGTTGCAGGCTTGAAATGCAGGAATGGATGTATATTAACCAGAGTTGTGGCACTCGAGTCACATGACTTGACTTGAGTCAGACTTGAGTTGCAAATTTAAGGACTTGAGACTTGCTTGACTAACACTGATAAAAGACTCGACTTGACTTTGACTTTGTATTCATGACTTGAGACTTGACTTGGATTTAGAAATTACTTGATTTTATTTTAAATATTTGGATTTATAGGGATTTTTGTTGAAACATAATTGGGTGAAGGCGGCTATCCCAGAAATAGTGGTGTCTGGATTAGGGGATTATGTTCGCTCAGTAAAATTCGGCTGATAAACTCGGTAAAGTTCGGCTAATGTCGAATATTCGGCAGATATTCACCTTTTGCGCCTCCTATTGCTCACAGATAACCTCCTTTACAATTACATTTACATCTTCAGAGTTCCCAAATTTTTCTTTCACCGGACATGTTTAATTACGATAGCCACTATTGCTGCAAATTGCTATACATACTTTAGAAAATAAATAACTAAAAAAAATATTATAAACATATATATACATACATAAATACATTGTGCTTGTTTTTTTAAAGACATTTTTATGTGTTTAGTTATATAGTTCACATGACTATTTGGCAGGAATAGGAATACAGTGATGCAATATCATATGAGAAGCACCTTCAACAGATGAGCTAAAAGGTGAAAGAAATGAAACAGTGTTAGTTAATGCTGAAAATATAATTCAGCTCATATGACTTGACTTGAGAATTGCTTGCTTATAGAAGGACTTGTGTTGCGTCTTCCTGCATTAACTTGCGACTTGCTTGAGACCTTACCCCATACTGTCCCACCTTTTTCTGAAATAGAGTTGTACATATATGTCCAGGAACTGGCACACAGATAAATCAATAGCACACTAAAATAACTATTTGAATTAAGCTTAAAATGGTTTAGAAATCTTTTTGAGCCTCAGCGGTACCTCTTGTCCTGAGAGAGTATGTTTTTCAGGAAATAGTCAAGTTGGATTCCGTCCAACATTCCTTTTTTTTCGCCCCCTTTCTTCTGAAGTCTGGGGCCCCACACAATCTCTTGACCCCAAAAGCAACACTAATTTCAGGGAGATTCTAAAAGGCTTAAACACATTATATTATTTATCAGCATAGTCCCATTAGAGATAAAGGAACAATTTAAAGATCTATGATGCAAAGGTCTAGGCACAGGATACTCTCAGGACAGTTCAGCTCTATATCTACAGAACCATCTTTGCCTTATTGCATTTGGGTTTTATCTTCAGATTGCCACTGCACTTTACTCCGCTGTTGGCATCAGAAGTATTTAGAACTTAATCTTACAATTTCCTCCTTCCTTTTTACATTTCTCTCATAAGTTTCTGATGTCTGTCTCCAAATACAATCTCCATGCCGTCCTGAATAGTGGCAAAGATGCCAATGTTTCCATTCTCTTCCATCAGGGCACCTCTAGAAATAGAGTCTAAGAGTGCTAAGTCTGGCCCTCGTTTTGCTGCCAAGTCCATCCATGCCAAACGCCAAGGTGTGACTCCAGCTTGGCCCTGGCACGGAGGCTGGCGCCATCAGAAACCTTTTTTGGTTCAATTCACACAATTGCACACTCAAGTTCTTCACCCTAAGCCTTCACTTCACATTCCCAGTGCATTTTTGGCATTCGCTTGGTTAGTATAAATTTTCTGAGAGAAACAGGCATTTGATGCAGTAGCAACTACAACTGTCCATGTTTAGGTTAGAGATGCCTTAACTACCCAGTGTTATGATTTAAATGTACACTAGTGTTGCCTTAATGCTAAACAGAGACAGCATATTTGTATCAAAGGTTATCAGCATTGAGCCAATATCAGAAGGGGAAAAAGAATTTCCTGAAATAGCACTCACTCAAATTGTGTCATGTTGTTAGCTATTTCTGCTGTAAGGCAGTTCAATTTTAAGTAATTTAAACATGATATTCCATTCCACACATTTATAACTCATTTTGGAGTTCAGCAGTTTTAAAAGATGCTCAGTAGTTACTAAAACCTGTTCAGTATTTGTAAGAAGAGTATTGAATTTTTTCAAGGAAAAAGATATCAAGTTATCTTGGTGCTAATGGGATCTTGTTTGAATAACGGTACATATGAAGTAAGGTTTCTGCTTTAAGCGCTGTTATATAATAACCTAAAACGTACTTTTACTAATTTAACTTGTCTCATGAAGCATGATCAACACTGACAGGGTTCCGAACAAAGTTTCAGTTTCACAAGACCTAACAAATTCACTTTATTTGACAGCGCCAGTTAACAACTTTCTGTTTGAAGTAAACTGTTAGCTGGCTAAGCAAGAAATCCTGCTGTGTGAAACAGGCCCCTGGACTATTTTATAATTTATTGTTATTATTAACATTATTTATGTTGGAGTACCTTCACAGCTCTTGGTAAAGGTCACAGACTTCAAGAGCAGAGGTTCAAATTAGCCTAGGTGATATTTATACACACAGTAAGAATCATCATTTTGGCACATTTTCCTTTTTCTTTTCCTTGATTATTTTATTTTACCTAATGTTAACCTGTTTGTGGTTTTTGACACCCTAAATTAACTGTATCTGTATTGCTCATAACACCTACGGTAAATCAGTAATTTTAAATAGTAACAAGTGTAAAATATACTCTTTGTCACTACACCCTGGCAGTTGCATCTGATGGACAGTATAGTGTAAAAGTGTGTGCTGAAGACCAGCAAATGTGAGTCCTATAGTATTCTATCAAACCAGACTTTAATGCAAGTCAATGGCACACACAAATACACTCTGTTTTAGTGGGGCAAAGATGCTTATGCGTATTGGACTGAATGCCCTGCCTGGAACCTTCACTTCTGTACATCACTGTTCAAAGAAAAATAAGTATCACTAAAGTGGTATCTTTACAGGACAGGGTAAAATGATACAAGGAAAATGAGGAATTTTGTAAGTTAAAAGATGTTAAAAAAATGTTAAAGAAATTTTATTCAAAGCAATTTTGGGGCATCATGATCTTTTCACATGTTGTAAAGAACAACTGCTGCTCTCAAACCGTACTTTTTTTTTAATATGCTGATTCACTGAGCACTCAGAGGGGTGGGATCTCACAACAAACACCCAATACCAGTACAGTGATCTGCCCGACTAATATCATCTCAAAATAAAAATCGTCTGCAGTTGATAATGTGCTCAGTGCTGCAGGGGCATTGTTCATAATCTAGTACTGGCTTTGCTTGCTCAATTAAACTCACCGATTTTTAAGATACGTTAAAAATCTGTCATGCCAAGATCCAAAGAAATTCAGGAACAATGAGAAAGACAGTAATTGAGATCTATCAGTCTGAAAAAGGTTATAAAGCCATTTCTAAAGTTTTGGGACTCCAGCGAACCACTGTGAGAGCCATTATCCACAAATGGCGAAAACGTGGAACAGTGGTGAGCCTTGCCAGGAGTGGCCAGCCGACCAAAATTACCCGAATAGAGCGCAGCGACGACTCATCTGAGAGGTCACAAAAGACCCCACAACAACATCCAAAGAACTACAGGCCTCACTTGCCTCAGTTAAGGTCAGCGTTTATGACTCTACCATAAGAAAGAGACTGGGCAAAAATGGCCTGCATGGCAGAGTGCCAAGACGAACCACTGCTGAGCAAAAAGAACATTAAGGCTCGTCTCAATTTTGCCAGAAAACATCTTGATGATCCCCAAGACTTTTGAGAAAATACTCTGTGGACTGACAAGACAAAAGTTGAACTTTTTGGAAGGTGTGTGTCCCATTACATCTGGCGTAAAAGTAACACAGCATTTCAGAAAAAGAACATCATACCTACAGTAAAATGTGGTGGTGGTAGTGTGATAGTCTGAGGCTGTTTTGCTGCTTCAGGACCTGAATGACTTGCTGTGATAAATGGAACCATGAATTCCACTGTCTACCAAAAGATCCTGAAGGAGAATGTCCGGCCATCTGTTCGTGACTTTAAGCTGAAACGAACTTGGGTTCTGCAGCAGGACAATGATCCAAAACACACCAGCAAGTCCACCTCTGAATGGCTGAAGAAAAACAAAGTGAAGACTTTGGAGTGGCCTAGTCAAAGTCCTGACCTGAATCCTATTG
>CM067480.1:12556589-12579762 GCA_034552555.1 Semaprochilodus insignis | reverse complement strand
ATATATATATATATATATATCAATTTCATGGATTATGACAAATCTTATATTAAATATTAATGGCATTTTTTTGGCCATTAAATTATGGCCACCTATGGATCCTCTGCCTGAGAAAGCAATAGCTGCAACTACACTGCCCATACACATTCAAAAACATATCCCTCACTTTCAGACTTCTCTAAAGCACCTCACTCCACCATGACTCACCTCACAGTCTGCTAGCTGCTCAGTCTCGACTAAATGCTGCCAGGGACCCTGACCTGACAAGCAGCCAAATTTATTTAAGAAGCAGTCTGGTCTGCTTTCAGATGCCTTTTGCCTGCTGAGGGGCAAAAAAGTCAGCCTCCTGCAGCCTCCAGGGACTTGTCTGGTGAAGTCCCTTAAAGTGTTTGAAGGAATGCTAGCTAGTGTATGTGCATGAGTAAATAAAGAATAGAGGAACTTTATCAACTATTTTTCCAGGCTTAACCTACTCAATAAGATCTCATTTACATAATTTCAAACTGTCATTATGACTGTCTTGTTTCATATTACTGTTACACCACTAGTGACATGACTTACAAGCTCATAGACTACTGTGATTCATAACACTCCATAACTGCTAGCACAGATCCACAACTACACTTGTTAATAACTGCTCATTTGACCATCGCATTTTTTATTATATTTCTTTTTATATTCTACAATTTGTTTTGTAATTTGCTACTATAAACATGTCATGGTACATGCTGTATGTTATCTTGTACCAGCATAAGGAATTTTGTTCAGTGTCTGTTACTATGACCATTTACTGAATATTGAAGTTTCAACATGCCTGTTCCATCTTAACTCAAAGGCATAAATTCTGTTTTTTTTGTATGGACTATACATCGACAAGGAATCCAGACACCCCTTCTAAATAATGAATTTGGTTACATTAAGGTGCAACCACTGCTGATACAGGCAATCAACTGCATGCCTAGCTATGCTTGAATAACCTACGCAAAAACCCAATGCCAATCAAACCAGTGCTCTATAATATCACATCAAGCCAAGGTCAGCATGCCCAAATGTTAAGCTTCAGGACAGAGAAGGAAAAGAGTAAATACCTGTGAAGAAATGTTAGATGAGAAGGTGTCTACAAACTTTTGGCCGTACAGCGTAACAGCACATACAAAAAACTTCTTTGTTGTGCGAGAGCGCGGAAATCAAGAGAATTCAACTTTACCTGTGTAGTGGCTGTAGATGTAGTGCTGCTTCTGGAGCCCCACATCTGCTGGAACTGCACTCTGATCTCAGCAAACGTCTCAATGATCACAGCTATGAACACGTTCTGAGAACGCAAGCAGGAGATAATTAGGAGACAAACAGAATCCTTTTCTGGCTCAAACTGCTTTTAAGATCTGGCAGTCAATGTGTAAGATTTCTGAATCAAGCTTGAGGGGCTGTATTACAGGAGGTTAATATCTTTATGTCTTAAGTCAAGATCTGACAGCTCAAGATAAGATTTTTCCCAAATTCGTACTAGCAAATCTTTGACCTAATTATATCTTATATTACAGCATCTGACATCAAGTTAGGAAATCTTAACCTGCTGACAAAGTCTGTTGCCAAACAACCAACAATCTATGCATAGCTGAAATGTAAATATGCAACCCAAGTATTGTTTAGGTTAGTAGTGCACTATGATGCAGGTCACAGTTCCCTAAAAACGAAAACTGGGTAACTACTGACTTCTGGTGTTTGCTAGCTTTGTAACATTAGCCTTGTAGCTTAAGCTCTAACCTAAAGAAGCAAAACTCTGGCCATTAAACATGTCTTTGTCATTAAACATGCCTATGTCTAGGGTAAGTGGAAGACTGTGTAAATTTGATTTTTGATTAAAACATTCACTCAACTTTAAATAAAAGGCAGGTTTGAAAAGCTATTAGGCCTGGCAGTACTGAATGTATAGAGAGTCGCACATGTACATAATTTTTGCTGTAGGTGTTACAATTTTACTGATGCAGTAAGCTGCTGCAAAATATACCATATATACATATGGTATATGTAGCACTTCCATATATACACTGATTATATAGCTAGCTACCTCTTCAGTCGCTGACAGTTAGTTGTAAAATGCTGCACAACTTGAATAAAATTATGCACTGAACAAAAGCAAGCAACATGTTTGAAGGTACAACTTCTGCTGCTTCAAACTTAAAGAGCTACATAGAATTAAAACATAACATTATTAACCAGTAATAGGAATTTCAACGTAATGTTTCTGTTTTAAAACTGTAAGAGATGGTTATGATCTTTTTTTCGCAATTAAATTTTCATGCCGTGCAAAAAACTGTTCGTTTCAGCTGGAGATTTCCACTAATTAGTACTGGGTAAGGAAAGAACTAAATTTTCCTGACCCCAGGAAACAGCTCTTTATATTTCTTTATATCCTCCTAGGATTGCTGTTGGTAAAGTTGCCTAATCTTACAACACTGTTTCTCCACTTCAGCACCAGGTGCATGATATCATGTGTGGCATATCAGCATGTGTCTTGTATTACACAAAACATAAAAAGGAAAAGTGAGAGCAAGAAAAAAAAATAATGTTGAATATCAGGTGTCACCTTGAACAAGTCTTGCATTGTCTATACCGCTTGAACTACTCTCAACATGAGAATGGCTATAAATAGAGGTGAAAGAGGTGAGTCTGGAGATGTAGAGGGCAGTTCACTTGAAGGAGAAAAGGGAAAGGATGCCCCACCTTGACCAACCAAGCAAGGAAGAAGATGAGCGTGATGAAGTAGAAGTAGGAGCGCCAGCGTGGGAAGCTGTCAATGGCTCGGTACATGATGAAGACCCAGCCCTCCTGAGAGGCAGCCTCGTACACAGTGAATATGCTGGTGCCTGAGAAAGGGAGAGTGAGAGGAGGTGAGTTCACTTCATTCCTCTCAAACTGGGCTTGCCAGTGTGCAGACACAAACATGCAGACATAAACAAAGCTTTGGCACTGCTGCACCTAGTCAGGTGTTCTTCATTACAGAAATATGTGTTCCTCTCCCTGAACAATCCCCATCACCCCCAGCAATAAAGATTCAGTAACACCTAAACTGTACAGCACATTCACTGGGCAAATTTTAGACTTTTTTAATGTGCAAACAGAAATGCAAATAAACCCACCATTAACTGAAATAATACAAAATAACAAAACCACCATTCACTATTATGCAAAATAAAAAGCCAAAAAGGCAAAATACAAAATAAAAAGGATTTGAAAAAGAAATGTATTTGAAAAGAAGCCATCAAGACGTGATGAGTTTTAACATCTAGCCAGCACTATAAGGCAGTAGTGTGTAATGTTTGTTTACTTAAGTTCAAACTTATTTCTGTCTTTAGCTGGGAACAAAGCAACCTTTCAACAACTGGGAGGGTAGTGCCATTATTCATTACTCCAATACACATAGCGATCCACTCTCATATTGGACTCTGCTGCCTTGCCCTTATACATACTGTTGTTACTGATGCCAATTACCACTCTTCAAATCAACCTGCTGCGAGAATTAACATTTCCCATATGCAAATCATCTGATTGAACCAGGGGCTCAAAGGAAAAAAGCCTAGCACAAATTAAACTTAATTTAATTTACCGTATATTGCAATCACTGTTCTCAAGAGAGAAAATGCAGTCATGTTTCAGATACAACCAAATGTTAAGTGTTAAGAGTTTTACCAACAGCAGTTAAAAGTAAAAATTTACTAAGGATTCCAACCCCAGTCACTTCTCTATTTAATCGCTAATTGGAATTTAGTTGCAACTCTACTAGAGCTCTCCAGAATATCAAATATACAAATCTGTTTTCTACAAAAATTCATAACATCTCATGTTTGTCCTAACTTTCTTAATGAGATGATGAGTTATTGGCAGGATTTCCAGTGCTGTGGTGTTACTTCTTGTTTTTTTTTTTTATATTGTAGTCTGGCAATAAATAAATAGATAAACATGTAGATAAAAACGTAGCTTTTAGCTAAGGATTAAAATGATCTTTATAAAATGACAACCTTACTTTAAAACAAAGAAAGAGCAGCATCTGTAAACTCTCAATTTGTCTCTCAGCCCTTTGAAATGCTTTTAGAATCACTAAGCGGATGTAAACTTAATATCATGGGTACTGCTGTCACAGACGCCACTGTCATTGCAGCTGCACAAACACTATGGTAGTGGAAGTGGTAGTGGTAGAAGTCCTGGAGTACACACAGTCAGTAGTGACAGTCCATTCACATATTCATGTCAGTGAAACTAGCTCTTACATTATGAAGTTTATAGATGTTTTTTCAAGAGGTCTCTGTCCTGCATTTCAAGGCCAAAGCTGATGTTGGTAAGACATGCTTTCAGGCTAATCTAAAGATCAGTGCCACTGCTCTTTGCACCTATACTATGGATTTATGTCACTGCAAGTCACTATAAATGTACTTCACTGCTTGGTATACTAAAACCAAATTAACTGCTCTGTTTGTGAAGACACTTCAATGCTGCTTTGAAAGTAGGGTCTGACTAATATTCCGGCTGGCCAGTTGATATCTAATTAAGCACTGATGATTAGTGGCTCATTTCATATTGTAACAAATCTCTGACATGAATGAAAACATCAGAAAAAACAATTCCTTTGAGCTTTTTTAATCTCATGCCAGTTTCTCCATTCCAGAAATAAAGGCTGGTAAACTTGGACACACAATCACAACACCGAACACCATCATCGTGGTAAAAAGACTTCTTTTTTTTCGTGAAGTAAGCACGTGAGCAGATAAAAGCATACCATGTTACTCAGAAAGGTTCTGCTTCCCAGAGGAAAAAAAGACTTTTATGTAGCAACATCATGCCTTTTAGAGTTAAGGGATAAAATGACTTCAAGGGTTAAAATAATCTAATAATCTAAAATAATAATCTAATATATTACAGTTTTTTTCCTCCATTTCTCTTTAAATAAATAAATTAATTAATTAATTAAAAAAACACATCTGTGATGAGTTGGAAGAAAAATGCTGTTTATGCATAGGGTGTTTTAATTTCCTCAGCAGTGAAAAGGGCTGTTTTTTTCTGACCACAACCTGTGAACTATATTGCTGAACTGTATTCAACAATGAACTATAGCCAGCTGCAATGGAAAATTCTTTATACTAACATAAACAAGCAATACAGAGCTCTTTCTGCTCTTCTTCTGCTGAAGCCCTCCTCTGATAATCATCCACTTTTATCAGTAATGCTGTCACCATGCCAAAGTACATGGGGCTTTATGCTGCTTCTGACTACATGCGACTATGAGGTGTGGAATGGCTTTTTTTCTTCATGCCACAGTGTGAACGCAGCACTATGGGCCATCACCCAATAGGCAATTGGTATCGGCCCAAAAACACTTATCAGTCCATTTCTAGTAGTAACATACAAATGTTAAGCAGGGTGCAGAGAACACAAAGACACTGCTGTGAAGGGTCAACCACCAACCAGGATGCAGCAGAATATTTCCATATAGTAAGGGTTTAAGTTCAAGTTCATTATCCCAACAGGTTTGTTTACTTGGTCTACTTTAGAACAATGAAAGAGCATCTAAAAAGGCTAAAACTAAAAAGTAAATCGCCTCACAGCTCTTTGTAATGCTTTCTGAAATCAAATCTAATCAAAGGAATTTTAGCAGGTTTAGCAGGTTCACTTAATTGAGTGTACAACACTTGTGTGAAAGAATGTACCTGAACGGGCAATGACTAAGCACACTCACACCTTCAGTACCTGGACAGGCACTGATTAAGCATACCCACAAATTCGGTAATTTTGCATTTTTGATAACCATGGCTGAAATTACTGAAAACAACATATGCACAGTAAAAATCGAAATTTTCGTTTGATGGGCAAATAATTCCTCTGGATTGGCAAGGATCAACTCGGGGTGGGCAACACCCGGCCTAGCCCACCTGTAGAGGCTCCCCTGGTGTGAATAAAAGTTAATATGCAATAATTAAACTGTGAAAAGTCAAGATTTAATGTTGATGTTGAAATTATTAAACGTTGCAATTATTATTTGAAGACCCATCTGGTGAACATGTGTAATATGAAGTAGATTATAATATATATTATAGATTATAATTATATATTATAAATATATAATATGGAGTAGATTTTGTTACGTCAGCTGTGCTTCGGACTACTTCCCTGAGCAAATGAATCTGATGATTGCGAGCACACAGAAAGACTACGCAAAGATAATTCAGTCAAAACTTGGGAATAAAGATGCAAGTGAATTACCTACTGCTATCATATGTTTATAATGTTAATATTGCAAACATGGAACCAGACCTTCTTTTGCATCTGAGTGCGTGTGATGTCAATGCATACATACAGTGCAAAAGATGTACATATTATATTTTGAAAAAGAGTCACGTAGTGCAGATCTATATAATTATCACATGTTAAACCTAGTTCTTAACAGTGAAAACTGATTTTGTTGTGTAATTAGACAGTGTAAATCAGTACCTTTGGACTTTTAATTGTAAAAACTACATTTAAGTCCGGTTGAATTTATCACATGTTCTATATCATCAGAAAAAAGAAGTACAGGCTAACGTGACCTTTTAAAGCAATGCCAATTACCTTACAAAGCAATTTATGTTCCTTTATGTAAATATTCCTGGTTGTGCAGGAGCAGAGCAGTAAAGAATTCATACAATTAATCAACGCTTGTTGCACATAGCTGTGCACACACCGTGCATAATGCCAGTTTTCTAGTGTGTACATGTTCTCTGCATACTTTATTAAATTAGGCCCCTAATCTTCTGGCATGGCAGTGGAGTCAAAATGAGACAAAAATGCTCAGTAAGATGTTCTACTTTCAGAAAACCTATCACTTCAAAAAAGAATCAGAATTTCAGTAATATTCAGTTTTGCCTTCAGGTCACCATGGGGACAGTTGAAAAGTGCAGTGATCAGCTTTCACTCACCAAGTTCGTTGAAGCCACTGTAGCCCAGCTCCTGTCTGCTAAGACCCAATACCTCTAGGTCCATGCACTTAAAGCCCATGGGACACTGATAGCCTTCCCCATCTGGCGAGCAGTGTGTGTCTGGAATAGCAAGGCTGTTCCATGTCACATTACTGAAAAATAAATACCAGAAAAATGAATAAGTTCATTTATTTAAAAAATAAATACTTCCTGTTTGGCCAGCGTCAGACCATAGTAAGGTCATTATTCACCCAGCATTACACAATCCTCAGTAAATTAGGGGACTATGGGACAGACACATATACAGCCAAATGTCATTATTCACAATGTGACTGTTGCAATGTGGTAGAACCACACTGTCAAATATCTCACTAACCCACAGGTGTATTATGTGTTTTATTAAAATGAATGGCTGAACATTCCATTTTGTCAATAACAAAACAATTATAACACTACCAAATGTAGTGAGTGTTCTGATATGGACAGTTTCAGCTAATTCTGAGCATAACCCAGAAAAGATAACCACTAATAGCAAACACAGTTGGGCATACATAAAATCATAATGTGTTTCCTTTGATACACAAAAGGTGACTAAACTGCACTAAATATTAGCAGTAAATATTGCAGTATATAACAGCAGTATCAATACCCACTAATTTTTAGACTTTATTAAAGGCTTACTTTAAAAAAGTGTTTCGGTGTGGCGAAAGTTTTTATTTTTTTGTAATATTTTAATTAATATGTTTAATTACATGCAATTAAATCATGATTAATCTAAACATTCTACTTCACTTTTAAAGACATTTAAAAAAAATCATAAACATGGCATTTTCTGACAATTTTTTAAATCCCAATTTGTTAAATTCAGCACATAAACAATATGTGTGCATTCAAATATATGTGTTTTCTATAGCAGATGTGCTAAAATATTTTCACTTAGAAAATCAGCAAAACATGTCTTTTGACCAGGGGTACCCAAACTACTATAGTCCATAAACCCCTCCCCATCACACACAATATTCTATTTGGGCCACAGGTGTTACTTCAGAAGCCACTTGATGTCTCTAATCAAAACTAATGCTAGCAAATTGGCTACCCAGACATTCTTTCAAATAGTTTATTAAGGGATCTGAAATGAGAGGGGATAATTTATTGCAGTACCACAGAGGCCAATCACAGACACAGTGCTGAATCAAAATAGCTCTAATTATACGCTAACAGATTGCCCCTCAAATGTTTTTTTTGTCATGTTTTCAGAACCTAGAGAAAAAAAAATAGGGCACCCATTCTCATTATACTTTGAATATATTTAAATGCTAAGTATTAACCTAATGATTTCATGGAATGCATGGATCATGTTATCATCACCACCTGTCACAGCAGGGAATAGAACAGTAATTCCAAAAGATCTTTGCTTGGAATATTTGCCAGCGTGTGACTGGCAAGGTCACAAAGAGTAATCTTACACATAATAGAAGGAATAGAAAATAAATACGATTTTGAAATCAAATCCAAATTTTCATCTCCATTAAAAAAAAGAACCCTGTAGAGAGCTCACCCCATTCTATTTCATCCACCACCCCCATCAAATCCCTGCGACTTTGTGCCAAGGACATGTGCTCTGGTTAGATTAGACACAAGCATCAATACTGAACACTTTTGAAGAAAGAGAAGAAATATCCTGTCCTGCCTAGCCCAGGAAAAGGTCTGTATCCCAATGCACAGAATCTTTAACCTCCAGCTAACATGCCCTAAAAGAAATCAATAAAAATGTATGCTGAAAAAAAAAAAAAAAAAAAAAAAAAACAGGGCACGGTCAGTAGGAGATCTCCAGAGCCAGGGAACACTTGCAGGCCTGCGAGATAGATTAGACAGATTGAGGCCAGAAAGTTGAGGGAGGGATGAATGCCCGCACAAAGCAAAGACAACGTAGGAAATGCTAATTATCATCATTATCCTGCACCGCACTCCTCTGCTTTAATGCTGATGGCTGGGGCTCTTTGTTTCAGAGCTGGTTCTGACACACCACTCATCTACATGTGAGTATTAAACAGCCCTGAGCTCTGAGAAAAGAAGAACCACATATAGCTTCCTACACAATAGATTCTTCATGTTTTGCAGTTTATTATTTCTTCAGTTTAACGGACAGAAAAAAAAATAAAACGTGCCACAACTTTTGTACAGTCTAAATTTTGTGTTCCCTTTTATTTTTAATTATGTTAGATTCTGAAAATAACTTTAAAAGTGTGCATTAAAAACTCACTTATTTTCACTTAAAAAAACAATTTGGATTGGTCACGAGAGCCATCTAAGAGCTAGTGCATATTGTGGCTAAAAGTGGTGTTGCCAGAATACAAAGTATTTACAATCAACAACATTGCTTCAGTACTAATAACAGGTCAGGTGTTTTTTTTTTGTTTTTTTTTTAAGGAAATATTTATTTAAAATGTTATGACAGCAAGAATGTTAGCATCGCAGGAAACAATGAGCTGGTCCACCGGTTTTGTCAACCAATCCATTTTATTTCATTAGGTACTGTTCAGCTGCAGCATTGATAGCCTAGTTTACTTAACACCTTAATTTATTTCAGAAATTTGCAAATATCAGTCACTGGAACAGCATCTTGGAGGCCAGGCAGTCTAGCTCAGCATGGTGGACCACAACAGTCACCACAACGCCAAGGACACTACTGCAGTGTTTACAGTTAATCTAAATTTGTTTGATTGGTTCCATGGCTGATCATACGCATTTGTGAAAAACTAACGCAAAATAATCTCCAAGGCCAATCACATTACTTTGTTTGGTATATATATATATGTTTTGTTTTTTTTTTTATAAAATGCACCACACTTTTTATTAAATGCACCCTGGTCAACTTTGAGCAAAACAGGCTCTGGATCTGCTCAGTACTAACCAAAGCTTTTGGACACCAGTACAAAATGACAGAACCCTACAATTGTGCACTGTACAGTTAATAGGACATAGTTTCAGTGTTAGTCATCCATCACTATGAGAATAACCAGAGAATATCATGACGCCATGAAGTTACTGAGCTGCAAAATCAGGAAACGGCTATAAGAAAATTTGAAAAAAAAAAAAAAAGAAAAATATCAGGGCAATAATGAACACTGTGGTGATAATTAAAAAGTGTAAAGCAAATGGAGATGCTACGAATATGCCAAGAACAGGAAGTACAAAATCAAAGTATCAAAGCTGGGGAATTGAAGACATCAATTAGGTGTTGGGCCAGAATGTTTCCCAAACCTCAATCAACTCCCATATACGTTAGCACAAACTGTTCAGGTGGGCTTCAGAAAGGCGGCCTCTACTGTCAAGGACTAACAAACTTAAGCATCTATAGTTAGTTTTTTGGAAACAAAGACCAGAGACAGGTGTCATATATATATACATATATAAATATTTCCGTATTCTCCCACGAGAAAAAACATCTGTAGGGTTTAAGGTATACAGTTGGACCTTTGATGGTATATTTAAAAATGTACCTCAACAGAGATGAGGGAATCAACAGAGAACCTTTGCAAAGGGAAGCTTCACAAGATAGCAAAGGGTCCCAACACTTGTCTGTTATATGAGAGGACACAATAAGCTCAATCATTGTAGTTATTTATTACTTTTAACTAAATATTATTAATATCAATTGAATATCATTTTTATAATGTGAACACACAGTTCAGGCGAAACTAAAAACGTAAATAATGTTAACATGGTTTTATATTTTAATCACTGATGTCCTGAGCAACAGTGTATTCCACTTTGCTATTTCTTTTGTTAGTTTGACACACCTAATGCATATATAAAACATTTTAAATTATATGAATACTACTCAAAGCTGTCATACGCAGTATTCATGTGTACAAAGCATTGCACAGTGCAATGCGCATTTTACCTTTTTTATTTAATCTGCTGTGTCAGATGAAAATGATGATAAATACTGCATCTGATGGGGTTAGTGTTTCTGAGGACAGATGTGTGTGGGTGGCGTATTGCCTGCAATCCCTTTTGTTTGCCAAAAACAAAAAAATGCATACTAACAGGGCTAACCCTGCAGCATTTGGGGAAAATGGCAAACAGCAATCATCCCGAAAAAAAAAAAAAATTATGCCTGAGAAGGCAACTTATATAAGCAAATAATCAAACAGATAAAGCTGCTCAAAATACTTCAATGATACTTACTTTTTTTGTGTCTCATTGGTGACACAATGGTAATTGAAGGTGCCAAACATCTGAACTCCCAGGATTCCATAAAGAAGCAAGAAGAACAGCAAAAATATGGACACGCTCCAGATTTGCTCTCCAGATCGCCTATAATGGAAAAAGACAAGGCAATTTTATGTAATGAACTCAATTTAGCAACGTTCAAGGCAAGGCATGTTTATTTATACAGAACATTTCAAAAATAATTGTAATTCAAAGTGCTTTCCAAAAACCTTTAGCAAAAATTGTTCAACATGGTACCAAAAAAATGTCATATTTAAATGCTTTGCTGTATACAACAGCCTTTCTATCACACAGGATAACCACTTAAACCATACACAAAAAAACCCCTAAAAAACCCAAAAAACAAACAAACAAACAAAAAAACAAACACATTTACACATGCAAATGTTTCTTGTCGTTGCCATGGTTCAATATTCACGTCAGTTAAATTCAAGGATGTTGACAAGTTAATGCTACTTTAGCTGTCTACCACAGTATTTTGGAGTAGGCATTAAATACAATACAACAGTTTAACTTTCCAACCAGTTCTGTACACATTCCCTACATTTTTAGGGGCTCAAATGTAATTGCAACTGGTTGCTCAGCTGTTCAATGGACAGGTTTGCGTTATTTCCTCAATATTTCCATTTACAAGGTCTTGGCTTGATGGCATATACATTTTGAATCTGCTATTGTGAACTCTCAATATGAAGTCCAAAGTGTGGTCACTACCAGTGAAGTAAGCCACCATTAGATGGAAAAATCAGAACAAACCAATCAAAGGGGTAGAAAAAACATTAAGCGCAGCCAACCCAACTATTTGGTACATTTTTAAGAACAAAGAACAGATTGGAGAGCTCAGAAACACAAAAAGGATCCAGGAAAGAAAAAGATCATGGAACATCATCTTGTAGACAAACAGGACAAAGATCAGCCAGTACTAAAATGATGATAAATGAAGAGTACAGAGAGGCAAAAGAACTCTTTGCTGCCAGCCTCACATGTAACTGAAGGGATTAATGGAGTCCAAACATGAACCAACTGAACTGGTTCTAATATTAATGCATTTCTCCATCTGCGCCAGAGACAGCATGAATCATTGCAATAACCGTGATTAACGAGTCTTTATGTGACTATAATAGCATCTAACTAACCCAATTATTTAGCTAGCTAACTTGCTACTATCATACAACTATCACTTTGATTGTTTGGCTTTAGGTCCTGTTGTGCTGTGAAAATTAAAGATAAAACGTTATTAACACATAGAAACTACCAAAGAGGCCGGTACAATCTGTAGCATCCACACGTCCGCACTAGTTGTGAGGAGGTCATGGGGCATTGGTGATAAAGCCAGGCTGCAGGGAGTAATTGAGTGATTTATGAGATTTAATTCTGTAACTAACTAGAAGCCAATACAAAGTGGAGGGATGTATCCAGTTTTCTTGGTCTTAATTAAAACTCTCATGAGTTACAACGGTGTATTAATCTTTACAGGAAGATATAATAAGACAATGGCAATAGTTAACCCTTTCATAGATAAAAGCATGAATATGTCTCCAAAATTCTTTCTCCCAATGATGAGACACTTACTTCAGAATGTTGGTTATGCGAGTGCGTGGCAGTTCAAATCTGAAATAAATTCGAAAGGCTCGTATCATGATGAGGGCCCTTGGTATCCGCAGCATTCCCCATGGTGACATCTGATCCACAATCTCGGCTATTTCAAACACCTACAAACAATTGAAAAGAAAGCCGATAAGTAGTGTGAATCAGCATGTGGTGTGCTTTTAAGTTAGGGAATATCAAACACTCTGATTCCGGTACCTGGAGCACAAGCGAGACCCAGAGAAAGACCACCATGAAGCCATCAAACATGCACCAGCGGTCCTTAACGTAAGAGTTATCTCCCTGGAAACAGAGACAAGATGATAAGAGGTAGGTTTTAATGAGAGCCCACAGGTGAAAAGCAGCTGTACTGCAGGGCTAATGAAAGGCCGGAGCAGCTGGGAACAAAAGAGGCAGCAACATTTAGCCTGTGCAGGTGTCCACCATGGTTTGTGTGCTGAACTAATAAATGACAAGTGAGGGAGGTGAAGTCATTTTACAATTTACTTTAAAACTGGACAGAAGACAAGCTTACAGAAGTGGGCCATACACCAGTTCAGCCAGCATGCTACCTAAAATTCTATCTCTAGTATAAGCAGGCAAAATTGTTCTACCAGTAGGCCACAAAAAAGTATAGCTAATGCTACATACACATAATGGATATTTCAGTCACATCTCAAATGAAAACACAGAAGAACCCAACATCTGAAGTCTATAGTTAGTATCTATAAGAAGTCCACTTTGTTTTAAAGGCAGTAGACATGCAAGGCCTGTCTTGAGGTTAGTTTCAGTCTACGATTTACACCTGACGCACATTTGCTCCCTCCTATACCGACTGGGAAGCAGCCTGACTCATCAGCTGCATTACACAAGTCAGTGCCTTGAGAGGGGAACAAGCTGTGGACCAGTCAGTGCTGAAGTGTGATTGACTGTATACTTTTTCCAAATTTCAGACTGTGTGTCTGATGATCTGAAGTACAAGCCTATAGGATGCAATGAGTTGATGAAAAGAGTTGCCAAAAGCAGTGAAGCTAAAGCCTTCTTATTCTAATTCCTCTTAAATAGTGCAGCAGTTATATTCAGGTGCTTGTACACATGCCATAATGTACCTGCTGGTCTTTTTAAGGTTTAAATATACACATACGATAATATTATAATCAAAATTCCAATTCAAAATTCAGAATTAATACGGACACAACTACTACATGGGACAATCTTTAAATAAGAAAGCACAATTTCATTTTATAAATCTTTTAATCTTTAATTTTTTTTTTAAGAATCACTATAGTAGATTCATTTTCCAAATGTTGTCCTATAACTTAGTCACACCAATTTCCTTTTTCTGGTGCATACCAGAAATCAATCAAATGTTTTTTTTTTTTTTTAGTACAGGTGTGAATGGTCCACCCATACTCAAGTGCACATAATAAATATAAATACTAAATAATAAATTCATGCATTAGGTGCACTCGCAACAAGACTATATTTCAGGGACAGAGCTTGATTTTATACTGAGGATATGCTAGAAAACGATTATATGCTAGAGAAGAGAACACATAATTTGTATCCCTGCCAAATTCCTGACCAATCAAGAAATACAATATGCACATTGATTATTTTAGCCATTGCAATGTGAAAACAACAAACCAAATGGCGTAGTAAACTAGATGTGACAACAGCCTTAAACTTATACTCATTATGCACAACTCCAGTATTCAATTGTTAAGTAGATTTTAGAAATGGAACATAAGAAGTCCAAAAAAACTACAGATAAGAAGGGTGCTAATCTACTCCTAGTGCCCAAATACCAGTGGGAAACCCTTAGGGCATTCTAGGCCTTCAGAAGAGCTAACAATTTCTGTGAAAAAACAACTTATTATTATTATTATTATTATTATTTGTATTTATTACCAGCCCAGTGACTGGAAGGTCACTGGTTTGAACCGACAAGACACTGGTCCCTGAACCGACAAGGCACGACTGAAGTGTCCTTCAGCATGGCACCTAACCCCCAACTGGTCCCCAAGCGCCGTGGATAGGGCTGCCCACAATTATGGGCAAGTGTGCTCACTGCCCCCTTGTGTTTGTGTGTGTGTGTGTGTGTGTGTGTGTGTGTGTGTGTGCGTGTGTGTGTGTTTCACTGATGGGTTAAATGCAGAGAACAAATTCCTCTTTGTGCAAGCACAAATGGCAAATGGTTCTAATTCTATAATTCTATATAACCATCATGCTCTCTGTATTTAAACTCTGCAAGGACTATAGTACTCTGCAAGTACTTTATCCCACTGTTAAGGATTTTTGGAAACAAATTCCTGAAAAGGCTACTTGAAAAATATCCAATCAGTATTTTTTCCTCTGAGGAACTGTGACAGAGGATGGGGGGACCAATTTTGTGCAAAAAGTACAATATCTACGTAACCTGACCAATGCGTTTCAGTCAACAGTGGCAGCAGCTCTATGAAAGGGGACACTATGAAGCTGCTACATACAGTCTCAAATTTTCAAATATCTGTCATAGAGGCAGAGAGACAGAGTCGCCATGACCTCTCCCTTCACACACATGTGCTGGCTGCTCTTCCCTTGATTTAGCACAGTTAGCCAGGTCAGGGAGAGGAGCAGGGACACACTTAAAAACTGTCTCTCTCTCCAAATGGTGGGGAGTTATTTTAAATATTTAAGGTTACTGTAAATATTGAATTGTTTTGTGTTTATTTGACTGAGTATGCGTAATCAAAGGACTTTGGTTAACTTGCACTGGGTCTTTACCTTGTTTTGCCTGCATCAAAATCCATCAATAGCGTGGCGTTAATTAAACCCAGGTTGCCTAATCCACACAATAGGCAGATTATCTTGAGCAGATCTCAGATGTCAAAAACAATTTGAAAACTCTGCTTGAAGTCTTTTTACACAGAGCTCTAAGCAGGTAGGCAACGGGCTGATGACATCACGAATGCAGTACATAAAGGTTTGTTTGTTTGAGCGCAGCCTGTGGTCATGCTTCACTGGCTTATCATCTGATAGAGAAGCAGATGTCACAGTGGTTGAGTGTTTGCCCCCTGGAGACTCTGCTAAGCAGTCCCATGAAAATTCAAAGCCTATATCAGTGCTCTGAAAGTGTTCCTCCATAACCTTAATATGATACTAGCACCCTTTAATTGAGAATTAATTCCTTGAAACTTTTGAACAAGTACTTAAATACTCGTGTTGTAACTCACCCTTAAAATCGATGACATTTACAGTTTCTAACTATGTAAAATGTTAAATGTCTTCTTTATTGAAAAAATGTGACAGGTGAATCCTATTATATGTTGCTATAATAGAAAATGCATTTTTAGCCCTCTCGTTCAAATGCTTTTATGTATAGCTTTCATGAGTCACCTCTACCATCTCTATATATTTATAAATCATGCTCTTAGAACCTATGAGTGTAACAAATCAGATTACTTCATTTGGTCTAGTTTTAGGCTTATTTCAGTTATTTAGAGCTGGTTCTATAACTAGTTCTTCCCTTGTTGTCATATAAAACAGCTGCTCAGTCAAAGCCAAGCCACACAAAGTAGACCAGAGGCCTCAGTCCTCTGACCCTGTGGTGCTACAGGCCATCTGAGGAGTCATAGCAGGCACCCTGATCTCTGTAGTCGGTCCTGGACCCAGGACCAAAACTCAAAGGACACCAGAGTCATCAAATATTCTGTAGGCAATATTTTCTTTTTCACGTTATGACTTCATATTCCACAATAAAAATCTAACCAATGAAAGACTGTCCAAACCCCTAACATAAAGACCAAAATACTGTATGTGTGTAGCCCAGGCAAACTACTTTGCTCAAAATGCCATAATTGAAAAATATACACACCCATATGCTCTGTCACTTGCTAGTATGTGCACTTATCCAACAGTGATTCATCAAATTAAACATAATTTCAGCTTATAAACTGTGCAAACTGAAAGGTTATGTATTGTTCCTCTCAAAGACAGACCTCTGATTGAGGTTTGACTAATCACCTGGAACTCTCACAAATTCAGAAAACACAAAAAGTCAAGCACTAAGTGATTCACTGCTCAGTGTCTCTTTATGTGCTTGTTATTTTTCAATTGCCAATGAAGTTGTCCACACTTTCCTTAGAAGTAATTAAGGGCCTTTTCATCAACCAGCTGCCCGTTTGTTTGTTTGCTTACATGGAACTCTGAGCAATAACAATCGTGACACCACCAAGTAGGCTTGTTACCTTGATGATGCCCCTGATGTGCATCTTGGCAATCATCTCGGCCGTGTAGAGAAACATGAGCAGCGTGTCCAGGGTAAAGGTGACATATTGCAGGGGCGGGTAGTGCTCGAAAGTCTTGGGTGTGTTCATGCATACTGAGATGACACTGATTATGGCACAGGCCCGCAACAGAGAGTGCACCCACTGGGGAGAGAGAACACAGCGTTACTGGAAAATGACACACTTTAAAGAAAACAACAATCAAAAGTGAACACTTTACCTAGTTCATGTGCTCAATAACACTATGCAAAGACAAAACAAGGAAAGATTTTACGTAATCTTCTATCAAATTGGAATGAGTTATGCCTTCCTCTACTGCATCTTCTACTTTTAACTATGTCACCATGCACCACCAAGCGGAGAAAATTAATACCTCTCCCTCCCATCTACCCAACTACAATCCAGTGAGAGGGAACCTTCCTTACAATTTTCCACTGACATTAATACATGGGTCGCTATAGTACCCAATATTTGCACATAGTTTATGACATAAAACTTTCTTTGCAAAGATAAATATAGATGGACTAACAAAGACGTTGCCAATCATTTGTATTCTCTTGTATTTCCCCATAATGCACCTTATGCTTGGACCCCAAAGATTGCCATTTGCGATGCAATTTGTAAGCTGTTGTTTAGCTCTCATAGCAGTTATGACAGTACAGAAATCAACAACAGAGGTCTGCGTGGGACTACATTTTAAGTCAAAAGATATCATAGTGGTGAAAATGCAGACCTCCAATCAACAGGTTCTACATATATTTCAGGCACAAGCAAAACAGAAGCTGAATGTCAGCTGAATGGCTGTTAACAACAATATTTTACACCAACCATTTTAAAGCTACAGAGGAAGACAATACATGAAAATGAAACAAATGTCACTGCTCATGGAACGTGGCTCTCTTTTTAAGTTTTGGTAATGTTCCTGCAGTAGTACACCAAGAGAGATTCCCCTAGCATCTAACAGTGTACCAGCTGCACCGGTTAGCTCAAGCATTAGCGCTAACATAAGCTATAAATTCAACTTTGTGTTAGCTCATGTTAAGAGGCAGCAATTATCACTTGAGACTCTTCATCCGTCATTAAAAACCTAATACTCTAGCCAGCAGTGTCTTCAATAATAATACAAACTAATACTCCTCTCTGTGCTACCAACCTTTCCTTTGGGCAACTGCATTTTGTTTCCAGTGCTGCCAAACAAACAATAAGCATACAGCCCTGATATGTTAATGACATATCAGTCATTGACGGTTACCAGGCAGTCTACCTGCATGCTGCTGGTTGTAGGATTGGAAATGTCCGGTATATAGCACAGGCACGTTTAAATGACTCACTGGTTTGTTGATCCAGAGGATGTCAGCACTGTCAGTGAGTGTTTCATCTGGCCCAAAATCAGTCATAGGTTGCGCCTCTACACGCGAACTCTGCTTCCTCTTCAGCATACTGGGACTAGCTGTGCTATAAAGGGAGTGAATCTGAAAGAAAACAGCCACACACAGTACCAAAACTGACTCAAACAGCAGTTAGCGCCACCTAACAATATTGCTAGCCATTTATATTAGACACTAATCTCATTACGGACAGCACTAGCTACTGTACATAAGCTGTCAGTCTGTAAAATGATATTATGTACTATTAAGTCTGCCTAAATATCTGACTATAAAACAGCGTTCAGCAAGTTCAGTATGAAAAATGTAGATGATGGCTCTATGACACTAACAGTTCTAGAATCTTAGATAAGCACAGTACTACCACAAATGATTCCAAATCTCAGAGGAAGAGTCTGATACAGGTATGCCTACACTGACATGCAAACAGAATGTAGAAAGCTTAAATTTGATATCTCTCCACTGCAGCTGCACATTACAACATAAGAACATGGCTCTGCACCAGACAGTATGTATTGTATTGCTGCATAGCAAATGTGGAACACACTCAAGCACATGGAGAACACAGAACACTGTTCACTTCACACAAATATACCGACTTACCTGCCGCAAAGATCATGCTTGATCTTCACCAATATAAACACACCTACAGCCAATCAATACTGAAGTTGCATAATACTATGAAGTAAGGGCCATTCTCACAGTAAACAATAATATACACGGATATCACACACTAACTGAAACAAAGCGCACATACCAACGGGAAAAGTAAAGCTGAAATTGCTCCAGCACTGCACATAACATGCGATCAGGCATACCCTGTAAATAACACACAACAGTTAGTCAACATGGCATATATGGTGTACCAACGTGTACAGTACGATTATATCAACATATAATGTCCACCACATGAGACAAGGCATATATGCGACATGAGGTGTTTTGGACAGATGGGATCGCTGGGTTCAGGGACTCACGGTCAGGCTCCTCATTGGTGCATTCATCCCCAGGATACAGAGGAGTGGAAACCAGTGTGAAAGATTAATGACCAGTAGAGTTGGGACTTCTCCTGATAAGCTATAGAAAATACAGAGTAGAAAAAAGAAAAAAAGAGAGAGAGATACACTTGGTATGTTTATTTATTAAAAAGTACAGATACATTTTTTTACAGATGTATTACTACAGACATTACGTGAGCCGTCTGTCCACTGTATGGTACTGCTCAGCTCCACTCAACTTGACTCTACTCTTTTCACTTTTGGTAGATATAGCACCCCTTCAATGTAGCTGCTCATCAAAGCATGAAACTGCAGCAATGTAAAGAAGAGAAATTGTGTTCAGAATAAGTTGATGCCAGCAAGACCAAAGACTGCAACACAGTGGTGGTACAATCATAATTTGGGGCTGTTTTGCCACTATTAAATCAGAACAGCTTGCCGTCATTTGACAGACCTATGGAACTACAGGTTGTATCAAGAAAATCTACAGGAGAATTTCAGGGCATCCATGAATGAATCTCAAGTGGGTCCTGCAGAAAGATACCAATCCTAAAAACACCAGCTAGACCAAAAAGAATGGTTAAAGAAGGAAAAAAATGTTTTGTTGTATTTATTGTTTCTTTCAGTTTCGGTTGCATAGGCCTCTCCCCATTCAAAGAGACAGGAGCCTGGTGTTGTACGGCAGAAAATAACTGCCAGGCAGCATTGCCAAAACGGCCATCGAGCGGACAGAATTTCCAATAACAGCCTTGGTTCGATTCAGCAACAACTTGAAAGTTGTTTACTGTGTGTTCACCAATATTTCAGTCACCCAAAATATCTACCTAAAATGCTGAAACTAGTCAGATAATGCCTTTTTATAATCTGTTAAGTCTGTAAAAGTTGTGTATTGTATCAAAGCTTTAGACAGGATGAAAAGTATACAAGATCGTTAAAGCAGTTTAAGCAGATTAAAGTAAAACATGCTTCAGTATCTGATTTGATTTTGATATTTAGTTATCTGTAAACCCCATTTCACACCAGATGTGATAACCACACTGTATAATGCGCCTGAGCGTGCTGCACACAATATGTGCCTGTGTTAATCATTGTAGTCCAGTGGTCCCAAACCCTGGTCCTGGAGATCTACCTTTCTATGCAATGGAATTAGTTTTTCACACCAGCTATGTGGGGCTACTGTTTGATGCATGTCACAGGAAAAGAAGTACAGTTTCGATCAATATTTTGACACAAGTCCCATGCAACATTATAACAGTTGCTAGGCAGAAGCAATATTAAGTGTTCTTGATAAAATGCACAAAACGCACATCTAGTGTAAAGGCAAATAAACAAATATAGTTTTAAAAAGGGGAAAAAATGCCTTTGTGCCTTAGGTTAATGGTGCACATCCACGTGCATCCCTCCCTCCTGAGTAACAGATAAAGAGCAATGTCTCTCCATAAATCTGCAATCACTGTTCAAACAGTGAAATGACTGCATAGCTATACATGCAATAGACAAAAAAACTGGCACCAGTCGCAGCGCCAAGTAATGCCATTGTTGATCTCTTTTCCACAGTTAACAGCTAGGTCAATAGCTTTGGTCAAATAGCATCTACATAAGGTTTTTCAAACAATAAACAAAAATAAAGACAACAAAGTCATCTGCAGTCAGCACTATGGAAAAACGTAAGGCAAACAGAAACCACTCATGCCACACAACGTCTTTGTGTCACATACAGGGTCAAGGAGGGCACTGCATCACTTCCTGTGTGAAACTGAGCAAAATAATGGAATCTATATCTTCAAAGTTACAGATACATCAGTACCATCTCTGACTTCATAAAGCTGCACTATTATTTGGAGGCCTCTCTGTTGCAAATAAGTAATTGCATTCTACATGTAATGTCGGTTGTGTTTTGGAGTATTTCCCAGAGCGGATGATGTTGATCATTGCGAGCACAATAAAAGAGAATTTAAAAGAGAGAACTCAGTCAAATCTTGGTGAAGAACATACTCTGGGAATCTAAGTGAATTATCTACTATTGACATCACACCTTCATCAGTATACTGCTGGCGTATCATTTAAGACTTAAAAACTGAGCTGGGCCTTCTTTTCGAAATAAGTGTTCCTGTGATGTTAATGAGTAAAGACATACGACACGGTCCAAAAAATTCCAGAAAAATACACCTGATGATATTTTCATATTTGAACATGTCTTGTCCTTGACAAAAGCTGCATCCTAAACCATAGCCAACAATACTATATATATTAACGCTAATAAACGCACCACTTTGGGAGGTGTACTACTTGACACACTATCTGGTACGGTAGTATGTGGTTTGGGACAAGCCAAAACACTCTTAGTAATGCACTCACGTTAAGGCCCTCATGTTTTTTAGCAGCGAAGTGTATTATAACCAGAAATATGAGCGGTGGCACTTCACCTGTTAAATTTAATGCATCTGCATTGTATATTTTGTCTAACATCCTGTAACAAGAGTAATAAATACCATTCCTGATCTCAGTATTTCAATGCTGGCGCTCAGAACAGTTACTCCTCACCCAACACTGATTCTAAAGATTAGAAAGTAACTTTTTTCTTCATTATTTGTTTTTGGTCAATGTGCCGTTGATTACATAATGCACACCTACATTATATTGATGTACATGTTATGACACCGTGCAGCTTTATTCATGTCTTTGACAAAAGCCTGACTAAAGATATTTTGGTGGCTGTAACATTGCACCATTTTATAACAATATAACATCAGGAACAACAACTGAAGTATGGAGATTTTTAAGAAAACATGTAGACATTTACATCAGAAAGTATGCTGGGTTTAAAGAGTACACTTATCAGACTTTTCTAGCAAATGGTACAACTGGCCCCTCAGTCTCTAACAACTGACACTACCTACAACAAGTAAAGCAAGCTACCACTACCTTTTTTGATCACTGGACAACAACACACTGGGAGGATAACACTAAATGGTAATTGTGTTACATTTGCTAACAAATGCATTTCTTGGGTACATCACCCTGAGTGATGTGTGGGAGAAAGAAGGCCATCCAACCACAAAATACAAATCCACAAGATGTTGAGTTGAAGCACAAATGCATACGCTTGAAGTATTAAGCTGCAGCAATCATCACTGCATGCCAGGGAGTTTGGGGGCAATCAAGTTTCTACTACTTTGTGTTGCTGAATTTCATAGAAAGACACAATACAGGCAATTTCAAAAGTGAACCAGGCCTCCGTTTTATCTCAGGCCAACTTTCCACCAACTAAGACCAGCCTAATCAAAAAGCTCTATATTGTCAAAAGCAATCTGCAAAATAGGCCTTAATTGCTACACTTAGCATATGTTGGTGGAGGTTTGAAAACGACTGAAAACAAAATTATAGGATGTATGTGCTATAATGTGGGAGTAAGCTGTAGAGAACTGCAATTAGTTTCACTTCTTGGGAAAGGACCTTTACGCCAGAGGCAGGATGCAATCACTGGGCATATTAATGATAGCTGTGTAGCTGTGGGTATCCAATAGATTCACAAAGTAGCATGGAATGGTTTAAAATATGTAAAGGGTGAAATTCAGAATCATTTGCAGGCAATTAGCAAGCAGTTAGCGGGCAATAACTTTTTCACATAGGGCCAGGTTGGTTTGGATAGCCTTTTTCCCTTAATAAATGAAATCATCATTGCAAAACTGCATTTTGTATTTACTCAGGTTATCCTTGTCTGATAATCTGAAACATTTGTGTAACAAATG
>CM067480.1:12519086-12556189 GCA_034552555.1 Semaprochilodus insignis | reverse complement strand
TGTGTGTGTGTGTGTGTGTGTGTGTGTGTGTGTGTGTGTGTGTGTGTTTCACACCTCAATCTTATCTCAAAACTGTCATAAAACAATGCCTCTTATGGTTGACAATTTGAACATTTTATATAACAGGTTTCCGTGATGCTGCCTGCGGACGTTTTACCACTACTGTAAACAATCCTGGCTTGCTTAGCTTTTCTAAAACAGAGCTTATCTTATCAAATCACTCATAATGACTTAGTTTATATAATTATGTAGATTGGTGAAAGTCCCATTTAAGCATATCCAGATGCTGGATACTCCTTGAGGTCACCAAGTCTTCAAAACTATATCATAGTACCACCTTTATGCCAACATTATGTAATGACTGTGGAATATGGCCTCTTGCTAGGCCAGTGCTTCCCAGCCCTGGTCCTGGGGGTACACTGCCCTGAGTATTTCAGGGTTTTCCTTCCTACATCACACCCATCACACACCAACCCAGCTGATTAGTTGGATCAGGTGTGTTGTGAGCAGGGAATATATAGAGACCAGTGTGCTTCCAAGAACAGGGTTGGGAAAAACTCAGCTAGGCTATTCCATTAAAAAGGAGACAGTTCTGTGGATCAGTTTATTGATATTTCCATCATTTCAAGAAAAATATTACATTCATAAGGACAGGTAAATGAGAGCTCTCCCAAACTACTGTTTTTATGATGTTATTTTCTTTATAGGCTATGACATGTAAGAATGCTAAAATATTTTGCTGTGCTTTATAAATCGTGTCTTTTGAAGACCCCTACCAATAGATACATATGTATAATATTTGTTATTTATTAAAACAAATGCAGTGAGACATAACTCTGTTGCTGGAATACACTCTGGCTCTTAACTCCTGCTGCTGGATTTGATGGAATCGACTCATCTTATTTTATAAAAAATAAATAAATACAGCAGAAAGTCACTACTGTAATCAGAATTCCTGTAGTCAAATGTTTCTTTTTTTTAAATTATTTGATAGTAATCTTGGTCCTTTTTTTAAGAGCCTTAAGTTCATAAGAGCAAACAGTCATAAAGTAGACTCCCAGCATTTCGACTTCTAGAATAATTGGCCAATAGTCGACTTCATTTCCTAGACATGCTGGAGGAATCGACTCAAGCTGCCAGGCGAGTTGACGTAGGTTTGCACAAACAACAATTAAATGCTCTCATGAAAAGCCCGGATGAAAACGAGGACGAAACTGAAACAGCTGTCAGTGTAACCGCTTAAACACTGCACCAAATCAGTGCTGTAATGACCAACACCATAGAGAGGTGCTCAAACAGCGAGGCACACATATATAACATGTCACACTCTGTAAATAAGGTCTAGTGCACACACGACACTTATATGAATGATCATAAGAGAAAACAAGCACAGACGTGGATCATCCCTGCTCTGCACCCAGCCTCCACTGCCTCAGCGCGGTTACTATGGCAACAGATGAGGATAGGGCTGCCTTAGGCTCAGGGTAGAAAAACATTAAATGTCCAAAATAAAAATATATATGACAATACAAATAACATGCCTGATTCCAAATGCGCAGCTCTTATATACATGACAGATGCCTGTAACAGGCGTGACAATCTCCTGTAATACCGCCCTAAGAGCGTGTTTTTTTTTTGGACGAGGCCTTGTGTGTTCAGCCCCGCTTAGCTTAGCCGCTTCTTGCTAACCAAGCGAGCTACAGGCGTAAACAGCCGAATGAAACCTGGCAATATGTTCCTTCTGGTTAGCGAAAGGCGAATTCACGGGTCGACGCGGCTAAATAACATCTAAAAATGTCGAATGCCTTACTTGTTGGTCGTCTTCGTGGCCGTCAGTGCGCCGCTGAGTCCATGTTTTCCTTGCACGCCGGTGTGTTGGAGCTTCGGTTAGAGCAGCAGCGAGGCTACTGCAGCAGCGGGCGTGCGCCTGAGTCCCTCAGCAGCAGCGGCTGCAGCAGCAGGGACAAGAACGCTCAGGCCCCAAAGTCCAAATGCAATACCCTGGGGACGCTAGGACAGCTGCTCAGATAAGGATTTAAATTATAGAAGGATTTGGGGAAAGCTTTAGTGTAGGTGTTACAACAGGTTCGGGACAGTGTTATTACATAGCAACATCTGTATCTCTGTATGAATAAAATTATAATAGGTCCATTTTCTAGAATTTTTTAAGACTCATTCACAATATTAATACATACATGTATAAGGAGCATTGTGAGTGATATCATATTTACTTTACATTTGGTCGTTATTAATAAAATACATGAAAAAATATATATTCTTAATGAAGCCATTACACAGTATAAATTCTAATGTCAGACATGGGTAGGCTGAATGTAAAAAATATGAACTGGAAATCATTTATTAATACAAAAAAAAACGTCGTGTAGATCAGCGTAGAAGAAGACACAGGAAACAGGGCACTTTCAGTGAATGCTCTTTTATATAGTACAGCTGCAGATGAGAACCTGCCGCCCAGTGCTATTTAAAAACCCGGAATAGCAAGCAGGTCACTTCTAGCCACATGCATTCCATGTTAACAGGAGACGGTAAATCCACATCTCCCACATAACCCCACACATAATAGCGCAATATCACACAAACAACATGTAAACACATCTTTAAGCTAACAACACAACTTCCTATGAGTCTCCACTCATCCATGGCCAGGACATACACATATACGGACAAAACAGTTTGGATTTAGATAAGAGAATTCTTAGAAGGCTGTGACTGAATAATTACTGCAGTGATTAATATGTTTCAGCTTAACATTTTTTTAACCCTAACCGATACAGGGAGTAGCTTCTCATTTCTTAAGCAACCCTTCTCTCATACTGTGAAAGTAGGAGCATTTATATTCAGCATGAATTCACAGGATTGGGAATAAAAAGCAATTTGGCCATAAGAAAAGCACTTGCTAGTGAAGCAAATTCTGAAAAAGGCCCCATTATGCTAGGGACAGTGAAGATTGGACTCTGAGCCATGCTATTAATCCTAGTGTTACTGTGTTCTGTTAAAGCCTGAGTAGACTAATAAATCAATGTGATGATCAGTTATTAATCTCAATGTTACTGAGCTCTGCTAAAGTCTGAGTGAAGTGATAAATCAGTGTGATGATCAGTTACTAATCTCAGTGTTACTGTGTTCCATTAAAGTCTGAGTAGACTGATAAACCAGTATGATGATCAGTTATTAATCTCAGTGTTACTGAGCTCTGCTAAAGTCTGAGTAGACTGATAAATCAGGGTGATAATCAGTTACTAATCTCAGTGTTACTGTGTTCCATTAAAGTCTGAGTAGACTGAAAAATCAGTGTAATGATCAGTTATTAATCTCAGTGTTACTGGGGTCTGCTAAAGTCTGAGTAAACTAATAAATCAGTGTGATGATCAGTTATTAATCTCAGTGTTACTGAGCTCTGCTAGAGTATGAGTAGACAGATAAATCAATGTGATGATCAGTTATTAATCTAAAGCTTAAGCCTAAGTATATTATAGTAGATGTTATGGTCACAGTCACAACAGCAATGAATTAAAAGTCTTTATGTTGTTTTATCAATATTTATTTTATTGTTACTGTACTTAATATATGCACATTCTGAAAATTATCTGCAACAGGTCATTTTTGTAGTTTTATAAAGGGGTATATGGATACCTCTCCAGTAAAAAATATCACATTCTTTATGTGTATAGTACAGTGTAATTCTCTTGATAATATATTCATTCATAGACCAAATTTGTATACTTATGTGGAACTAAATTGGTTGTTATTTAATCATTACTGTCAGCCTGTTGTTCCTGTTTGACAACAGCATGCTGCCTAAATTATATAGTACGCATAAAGACAGATGCATGAAGAAGGCGTACAGGGGGAAAGGTTATTACAAACTCATCTGTACATACAGCTGTTTCAAATTATGTCTTGCACTGGTGGCTAAGTTTTCCTTTTTGGCAAGTTAGCTCTCAGCCCAGCTTCTGCCTTTGTAGCAAGAGTCAAAACTAATCAAAGGCACTTGCATGTAGAGCGCTATTGGCCTCCGAAGAGCTTGAGCCAGTTTTGGCCAGCCCGCTCTCCCTCTGTTTGGGAAAGTGGAAATTCCTGAAGGCATTTCACTTCAGGTTTCGTGTGGGGATCTAAACATGAATACAGAGGCTTTGGTGAACTCCGTCTTAGTTTCTTTACTTCTGATTTTGCTCACAGCCATAGAGGAAAGTTTACTGCAGTCACTGAGGTGAGTTAAGGTCCTTTGTTTTTCTCATCAGTGTGACTTTTTTCTCGGAATGCTGCTGGCATGCGAGCTTTTGGGAAAGTGGAAAAAACTGTTTGAGGAGTTGTAGAACTTGTGGCATTTTAGACTAAATCCTGTATCTACTTCAAGTGGTTTTGAGTTCATCTGTAAAACCTTTAGATATGTGAAATGTTTTCTAGACTCCAGTTAGTTCTTTTTTCCCAACAATGATTACATTTTATCTTTAAGCTGCACTGAAACGACTTGCACTTATCGGAACTTATAGAACCTTTCACACACTTCCTTTGTGGTTTGGCAAAATCCCACAATTGAATTTTTTCATTCGTGCAACAGATGGGACATATAGTGTTTTTCTTCCCCTTGCAAACTGAATAAGCGTCCCTACTTAGTGGCAGAACCATTGACATTTTAACACTACAGACTGTCTCAGAGGGACTAATGGACCATTTCTAAACGTACTGTGTGGGAAGGTGAGTTTGGCACTATTACCTTTATGCACTTAGATGAGTGTGTGTGTGTGGAGGGGGGGGCGTACATTACCTTTGGTGTTTTATTCACAACAGGTGCACTTTGGCACTAATATCCCTTCTTTTAATGCCAACCAACATATCATTTCAAACCAAGGCTTGAGAGGCATTGGGAATGGGCTTTATGACTTTATGTAACTGTAACTGAGATTTGCAGTACTACTTCTTACTTGACCTGCATAATGGTGTCCCTGTAAAAAGCTAATTATATTTGAACTTTGTATGATTTAATTCCAGACATGGCTTGTTCTGGAGAGAAGTTTGCTAGGTCAGTAATGTAAGAATGGCCAGCTAATTCAGAACAAAAGCCAGAAAAAGCAAAATGTACATATTTCATAGAGATATGCTGGAAAATGTTGTCTTGTTGCTCCCATGGAACATATTAAGCTTTGACATAACTGCATAGCTTGTCCATCCCAAGCTGTTATTTGCGTTTATGGTTGAAGGCTACACTGACACTTAACCATTGCCTAGCCAGCAAAGACAGTCTGTTCAGGGACATTCAACACAGAAACATCCGGAGAAACATTGTTACCACTGGTTTCCACAGTCTAGCACTGCTGCTCATGGGCTGCTTGCTGTGCTCCTACCACTGGTTATGTAAACTAGCACCCCTGCTTACGGGCTGGCTACTAGCTTGGGCTGATTACTGCTCGTTCCCTTCAACAGCACCCTTGCCAGAATGACTTTACAATAACTCCCATCATTGACAGTATATGAGTATTGAATAAAATATACTTCTTAAGGGGAATTACACTGATGTTTTATAATGCATACACAATCAAATGATTAAGATGCAAATACAGTCATTTAGAGGGTTTTTGGATTTGAAATGGTCCATTCTTGAGAAAGTCAAGTCGAAACTGTTCACAGTGGTGGTGATAGGGACCAGACATCTGAATGGTTCAATGCCTCTGAGAGGCACCTCATTGGAAGCAATTACACAAAATTATTACATTATGCTGCCTGTTGCCTAACATGCCTCTTTACCATAATTTTGAGATTTGATCCAAAATACATGTTTTAAAAGCATTAATGGCATCTAGTAAAACCAAACAGTACAGTAATGTATACTTTTCAAATCCACCACTATTTCCCAATCATCAGTGTTACGTATAATATATTACATATATGGTTCACTGGTCATTTTGGATAGTAAATAAAATGGCTGTATTTGCATTATAGACATCTCTACTTCTGGTTCCTATCATCACCACTGTAATGGTGTACATAAATCTAAAGTGGTAAGTTTCTCTACAATGAACGATTTCACCTCATACTACTCTGAATGACTTTGCTTACATCTCAATCACTGAATCATGCAGAAATAAAAGAAGAAAACAGAAGAATTTCCCTTTAAGCTGTTATCACATAGTTTTGAATGGAGATTGCTGTGTGGGCACCTTAGCATACCTAAATGTCTGAGTGTTGCAGGGTTATACTTAGTCTTCTGTTGTTCCCAAGCCCTAACTCGGAGCCCAATTATCAACATGAGACATTAAGGCTGATGGTGCCATATTCTCAGAGCAACGCTGATGGCCCGTCGGCCCTGGTGATAGTTTTGTGGGGCAACCATTTTGTCACTGCCCCCATTGTATATTGACCTGAAGGTTACAGATGAGCTAATTGTCAGGTTTGGGACTGTGAATCAGAAGCATCTTTTTGCTGCCTCGGACCATCCATGATCTATGATGGACTTACTGCCGCCAATACATTCTTGAGTCATTCTAGGCCTCCTTTCACACATTGGTGGGCAGCCGCTTGACATTCCTTACTGCTCTGTGTTTATTGAGTATAAAAGCTATAGCTTCAGTGGTCATTCTCTTGATCCTTCATTGGTTCCAGATGTGGCCGCACAGCTTACACCTGGATCCAGTAAAACTCAAACACATCAGTATGATGGCTACACGTCAGTGCATGGCAGCCCTGGTGCCCTGGAGACAAAAACATTTTCTCCTCATCAGTGCACCTCTGAAACTGATCTCCTCATACAGAGAGCAAGCAACACATCCCTGTCAGCAAGGGGGTCTTCAAGTTTAAGTACTTGAAGGTGTCAGTACTACAACACCACCATGTGTTAGACAACATGGCTTGTTTGCCACATGTCACCAAGAGGACATGATTGGTGGGCTCTTTCTGCTTCTCAGACCTGCTAAGTTTAAGGCACTTTACCTTCCATACAAATCTTGCATCTGCCTGGCCCAAACAATTTGGTATATACAAGTATACTGCCATAATGGCAACTGTACTTGAAGGTGGTTCAGATAATTATGGACAGGCATGGCTTTAGTGCATTTGCTTGTAGGAACTCAACCAACTGCCATCTGCGGTTCTCTCATTTGAATGTTGCCAGCTCCCTAGACCTGAATGCTTTAGTGCTGGCCATATTGGCTGATTTTTGCCTTCTGTCCGGTCACCCTCTTCTAGTAAAATGCTGCCTAGTCTGGGAGACTACCTGACATGCAAAAGTCTCATAGACATAGGCCATGTAAGCCTGCCATTGGATAAGGCTGTCTGGTTGGTGTGATATAACATGTAACAACATGCGCTTGTTTTAAAGGATGTGTTTTTATTGTAGTTCAGTTTCTATAGTTTGGACCAAACCATAAACAGAAATTGTGGTTAATCTTATATCTGGTTCGCTTAGTGTTCTAGGGTTGCCACTTCAGTCCTGTAAAGTTCTTGGATGGTTGATTTTTTAGCTAAATTTACTGGAGTTTAACTATGCTTATAATGCAGTCCTTATACGGTACAATACCGAGAGAAGTTTTCCTCACGTTTCTTTTTGTGTCATTTAGAGCAGTCTGAGTTCGTTTTAGGCATTTTAAGGCATTTCAGGTATGAATAAAACCACAGAAAAAGTGGCCTGAGACCACTGAATGGCCCAAGTGTGAAAACATTCTGTGGCTCCTGTTTCTGCTTGTTTTAAGTCTGCGAGTGCATATAATTTGTCCTGTGCCTCCCATGAAGACACACAGTGCATTTACCCCAGTGCTCACCTTAAATTCTGCCTAGGGATTTGGCCTTGGTATTTTTTGAGCAGCCCACTATTCATAAGTCATAAGAAGGCCTCAAACGTATTTTACTGAAAAGTTCATTATCATCAGTGATTACTAAAGCCTTAACTTTAAATGCTGAAGGAGAGCTTTTATTAATGGAAGTCTGTGAGCAAACTACATGGTCACTGTCTCTCCTGTTGAGTTGCTGCGGCCTTCCCCACACATTAAGTTTGGTGGCTATCCTTGGGGCCACCCCACTTCCCCCATGTTCTCTATGCTCCCCAGGTCCTATATGCTCCTCATGGATCAAATCAAAACTAATTATAGACTTTAGGAGCAGAACTTCCTCCTAAATGTTTCCTGTTTGACACAGCATTCATTTTATCCATTACATATTTCAAAGCATGGTATTTGATTTCCTACTGTTCTTTATTTAATAAACTACTCCATCTGTTATACATGTCAGCAAATAAATGTTTGTTAGCCTGCCTAAGCTAAGGGTTTACACAAGTAGTAACAAAAAAGGCATATAATAGATAAAGCAATTAATAGGTTATGTATGTGCACTCAGTCAAAAACTGCTTTACAGATTTTGCTCAGGCTGGCGTAGTCGAGAAGAACAGCTATTGACACATCTGTGCCTCATTGCAACCTATATAACATTTGTTGACCTCTCTCCAGGACTCTAATCATCACCTTAGGGATCTTTTATATTGGTTACCATAATATATCATATTGAGGTTTGACATATAATATGAAGAGCTGGGGGAATGTAGAGCTCTGGGGACATAGGTACACGCTCACCATAGATTAGTCCCATTCCTGATGACTTTGCTGATATTCAACATTCAGTTTGCTTTAAGCTCCCTTTGGAATTCAAGAAGTATTAAATTGCATGCTGATTATGCGTGTGACCGCCAAAGTGCACTGGGAATCTCCAAGAGGTTTTCTTATTGACTAGGTGATTGTAGAACTGACTGCATCACGGCATGTCAGATTGTGACTTGGTTGGGATAAATTCTTGACCTATGTGTAAACCCACAAGGATTGCTCACTGTTCTATGGCAGTCAGTTGCATTTGTAACTATAGCATTTGCATTATGACAAAAGATGCTACTGTGTCACTGTTTAGTATAGGTTAAGTTAGCTAATGCTATAGTTCCCTTAGAATTATTACTATTATGACTACAATTATTAAAAGTTATCTTCATGCAGCAGACAAGAGGTGCGGGTTGTGTGAGTGGGCTACGGAAAGAGTCAGTAAGTGGGCGTGACTGAGTTGGGGCTGATGACTTGTTATGTTTTCCCAGTCCCTATTTCTGGAGGCAAGCAGAATCTGTTTGTGTTTGATTTTGGGGCTTAAAAACATAAATAAATAGATAGATAGATAGATAGATAGATAGATAGATAGATAGATAGATAGATAGATAGAAATGAAACTCTCCTTTACTTGCTCCTGCAGGCCAGTGCCCAAGCCCAGTCACACTTAATTAGAAACCTATCTATCCTTTGGTCACTCAGTGTAGTTTGGATTACAAGCTTTGGCCTCTTTTACAGTCTACTGTTAGAAATATGTTGACTCTACAGTGATATTGGTGCGATCTAACTGATTTAGATCTAGATAGTCAAAGCTTTTGTAAAACAATGTCCCAGTCATCAGACAGGTTCTATATGGTTCATAACCATATGCATTTGACTTATAACTTCTTGTGATGCAGGCACTAGAGGCAGTAAACATTTCTGATGCCTGGTTCCTGTCCATCACCACTGTGAACAGTTCTGAAGTTTCTCTAGATTTCACACCAAACCACTTGAAAAGACTTTGTTTACATCTTAACTATTTAATTGTGCATACATGTTTAAAACTAGTGGAATTCTCTCTATCTGAATATCTAAAAGCCTCCAAAGAGGGTCATTTTAAGAAGCAATGGGAGATTTTACATCTTGATCTGGTTGTCATTAGATTGTCTTTGCAGATCCCCATGCACTTGCTATTATTAACATGGAGATTCTATGTAGGACTGAAATGAGGCAGCCAGGGTGCAAAAGTCCACAGGTCAAAGAGGAGAATGCTGTGTGTCTTCCAGGCAGGTGGGTGGAGTATGCAAGCTCTCCACCGAGTCCTCGCAGAGGCGCTGCCAGACCTCTGATGGCCTGATCTGCAGCGGGAGGGGAGAGTGCGAGTGCGGGGTTTGCATATGCCAAGTCACTGACCCTGGGAAGTTCTATGGGCCACGGTGTGAATGCCACGACTGGGTCTGTGCAACATATGACGAGAAGACCTGTAACGGTAAGTCCAGAGCAGGGCCGGAGTTTTCAAACTAGGAGTTACATGATGAAGTTCAGCCCACCTTAGACACACACACACACACACATGCATTGCCTTTGTGCAAAATGACTTTTTCTAAAATGTATATAAACTGGTGAAAGCATTTATCTTACATATGACATTCAGTGCTGTGAAAAAGTTCCCCCCTATTTCTTCTGTTTTTGAATCTTTTGAATACTTGAATATTTCAGATAATCAAAGATCATCAAAGAACCCAAATAAACACATAAAGCGGTTTTTAAATGATGGCTTCATTTATTAAAGGAATAATAATCAGCTATTCCTGCTCTGTGTGAAAAAGTAATTGATCCCTAGTAATTGAGTTACTGATCAACCAGTTAACCAAATTCAATTGACTATTTTGTTCAGTTTCACTACCACACCCAGACATGATTACTGCCAGACCTGCATAATCTAAACAGCACTTCATCTGAAGCACACAAGCAAATCTGCCTCATAACAGCTCAAAAGAAATGAAGGTGCTGGAGTGGGCAAGTCTGATGCTGAGGCAAGACCTTAAATGGGCAGTTTGTGCTGGAAAACCCTCCAATGTAGCCAAATTAAAACAACTACAAAGAGTAGTCGCCAAAATTCCTCCACACTTATGTAAAAGACTCACTGCAAGTTATTGTAAATGCTTGATTGAAGCAGTTACTGCCAAGAGCAGGACAACCAATTATTAGGATCTTCAGTAGATGGAATGAGCATTTTAAAGCTGAGAGTTTAAAAGAGACTGATCTTAGCTTCTTATTTGAATCTTTGTTCCACCTTAAAAACAATTGCAATTGATGGTGGCTGCTTCACCTATTCCATATCTGTACAAGACTTAGATACAATCATCAAACTGAGGCTTCATCACTTGGGGTGGGTGGCCCTGGTTTATCCCCTAAGTATCTACAGATGCATTTGGATGCAACATTTATAGTTTGTTCGTAATAGAGGCTTCTTGTGCTTACATGCATCAGTTCATAACTTAGATTAGATCACCCTGTGCAAAACACCACTAGCCTACCTGTCTCTCCCACTGCAGCATTGGTACAGAGTCTTCTAAATGGCTCAAATGGCTAACATGTGGCATCATTCCAGCATTCACTGGACCATTGTAAACATCAGAATCCAAAGCCAGGTGTTGAAAAGAATGTGTCATAGGCTAGTGAAAGCTTTTGACCAGTTTTGGTGGAAGGCTTTTTTGTGTCCCATCTTTGACTGCGTCATTACCTACAAGGACCTCATTTGAATTTCACAGAGCTCTCCATTCAGCCGAACACAAAAACTTTCAAAGAGATGCATGCGGTATTGCCTTTCAGCAAGAGACCTATTGCACTGACATTTCCAAGAAGACAGAAGCCACCTCTTCAGAAAGGCATTTTTAACTCTGAGTTCTCATGTTGTTTCCACCGGATAGTGAGGCCTTGAGCTTGGGTTCCATTTCAGTAATTGTCCTCGAATAGACATGAGCCCAAAGAAACAGTCCATTAGGTTCATGAACATGAATGCACATCTCTCTAAGACTCAAAAGCACCCTTTAATTCTCCTGACATTCCTGCCAGTTATTGACACGAGCTAGCGACATTTGCAGCAGGCTCAAAAGCCTGCCGCTGTTGCTTTCTGAGTCATGAGATTTTCTTAGGGTTCTTAAAGGGATATTATTGACATGGTCTTTGGTCTTTGGGCACAGGAGTAAAAGTTCTTTCTGTCAAAATAGTGATATTTTTAAAAAACTATTCCTTATTGGGCTCAGCATTATTTTTAACCTGGCGACTTGGTGGAAATTGTAAACATGCCTCTTAAGAAGGCTCAGTTGCCAAGAGGCATGTTCTCAAGACATCATAGATGATTTCAGGATCAAGGGTCTTATGTTACTGGAAGCAAACCTCTACTTGTCAGTGTTAGTTAGCCTTAAAGTCAGTGTTAGCTAGAATGTCAGTGTTACTCTGCTAGCGCGTCATGTCAGTCATCTTAATGCAGTAACACTTTACTGAAGGCTAACAAGACTACACAACATGAGTCTTTCATGATGCCTGATATAAACCTACCAGCTATTTGACCCTTCCTGATATTTGGCCTCTCCTCAATTTTTGCACATTTGTCACTCTAAATGTTTTCAGAACCTTAAACAAAATGTAATTCAAGACATGAAGAACAGGGTGAAATACAAAAGATCATTTCACTTACCGCATGAAAAGAACCCATAGTACTTGTGTGAAAAAGTAAATGATGCCCTACACTTAACAATCTGTTGGCCCACTTTTACAAACAACCAGTTGCTTCCTGGAGATCAACCTTTTTTACATCACTGTGGAGCAATTCATACACAGTGTGCTCCACACAATTGCTTTAATTCAGCCACATTGGGGGCTTATGAGCATGACTTTCTTCACTTAAGATCCTGCTACAGCGTCTCAGTGGAGTTCAAGTCAGGACTGGACCTGTCTGGGCCACTCCAAAACCTTAGTTTACTTTCTCTTGAACCATTCAGATGACATGTTGGTCTTGATTGTTGTTGTGCTGCAGAACCTAATTGCATTAGGGCTTCAGATGATGGTTTGATGACCAGACATCCTGCAGCACAATGTTCTGGTGAAGAGTCGAATTAATGTTTAATAATGATTAGTTAATGGTCAATTGAGGCAGAAATATATCCTCAAACTGTCACTCCATGTTTCTCTGTTGCTATGATTTTTTTTTAGTTGCTGTTAGTTTTACATGAGATGTAACTGGATGGTGTCTTTCAGCACTTCCCAATTTCAACTTATCAGTCTACATAACATTTGAGGGTCTCTCAAGGTGTTTTTTGGCCAAAAAGCATGTTCCTTTTGTTCATTTCATTCATTCCTTTCGTCATTTTTCTGGCGTGGATACTATTTCTGCCCAGGCTCTTTCTAATAGTGTCTTTGTCTAATATTATATATTGTTTAAAGATCTGAAACAATGAATTATGAGAAATATGCAAACATACAGGACAACAAAAGAGGGGAATGCTTTTCCACAGCATCAGCTGTGGTTGGTGAAATAACATAAATTTGACAGAATAACCCATAATAAGTAATTACTGGGGTCATGTAGGTTTATGTAGGTGTCATGTAGCCTTCTGACTGCAGAAACAAACCGTAGCATTTAGACTAAACTGCTATCAAAGATTCTTGTCTATAAACAGGCCAAGCTGCCCCTGAGCTCCATGCCCTTCAAAAAATAGCAGTCTATCTGACGGATTTCTGGAAAACACTCTAGCGTTTCCATGCTCTGTGGGACTGTATAGGTGGTGAGGAACTCTAATGGAGATATGTGGAGACAGAGAGAGTGATTTATTTGCAGAGACAGGTTGTGAGCCAGTGAAGAGCTCATTAGCTTTGCCCGGCCCTGAAAGCGAGCTTCGGCGGCTGGCTGATAATAGGGTTTTATTCACAGTTGTGCACATCGCAAATGGAGGCCACATATGGACCAGGACTTTCTGTGTACTAACGTCAAGGCTAATCAGCAACTGTTTTGGGCAAAACCCTCCACATCCCATTTTTCTAACCAGATGCTGCCAAAGAGTTCTAAACATTAAACGCAGTCAACATAAAAGGAATTTCGATTCCTGTGCTATTTTTTGATGCTTACATACAATGTTAGTCCACTTCACACACCTAAAAGCTGTGAAGTACTACCAGGTGAAGGCTTTTTTCACAATAAGTACAGGTAGTGCAGCTGATAATGACACATTTGTTCAGTCTTTCCTTTTTCCACTCTAAATTTGACCGCCCGCAATGTTCTAAAGACCATTTAGACCATTTATGATTCACCCAATTCATGTGCTTGTTTTCACTAACCCTAAGTACAGGTCCGCACCAACTGTAGGAAATATCACCACTCAAACATTTTTGAGGCCAACTGCATTTTAGGGTAAAACATTCAGAGTGGAACATCATGTCTATGCCAAACAATCTTATCACAGCTTTTCAAATGGCGACATAATTGCTAAACCAATAAAAGAGACACATTCACTGCTTATTTCATGCCTCTTTCTATAGCTGTCTGACCTTGGAGGAGACACGTCTGTGTTTTCTGTTCAACTTATGTCTCCCAGTTCTTTTTGACAACTGTGAAAAGTATAAAACAAATAACATCTTAATTCTGTTATTGCATATGATCCATTGCAACGGTTTGTTTTAAACTGCGTCCCACAGTAACTAAAAAACTGGAAACTGGAATTGTTTTAACTGTTATGTCCTATTTAAAACAATACATTAACTGTGATAGCAATAAGTGTGATATACTAATCCATAATTTATAGCACACTTTCTATAAGTAGGTAGCTGTCCCAAACCCAGCCCTGTGAAAATAATGCAAGTAGTAAAGATTGTTTTCCTTATATCCATGTGGTTTCTTTTATAGTGAAGTTTAAAGATTCTGATGCATCAAAATTCATGTTACAGAGTTTTAGTCTGTAAATTTGGAGCAGGAAGATACATTTTAGAGCAGGAAGTGAGGCTGCTTATGGCCACATGGCTAGCAGTTATTTCATCCCAAAGACAGTTTCTGAAATTAAGGAAACTTTGTTTTGTGTTTTAATGACAATATCATGATTGTACTGTGTAGGCTGTGTTTGCTAGTCATCTGCTGGCCCAGCTCAAAATTAGCTCAATTTTGAAACATTATGATTGTTTTGTAAGTGACTAAATGGAAAGTTAAATTAAGTTTCAATAAAACACACTAAAGACTAAAGTCCTATTCAGACGGAATTTGTTGTACATGGGAGGTGAAATATTGTAGTTTTACTCCAGTTTTACTTCACACGGGATAAGACATCTCGGCATAAATGACTGAGTTGGGACTGNAGTCCTATTCAGATGGAATTTGTTGTACATGGGAGGTGAAATATTGTAGTTTTACTCCAGTTTTACTTCACACGGGATAAGACATCTCGGCATAAATGACTGAGTTGGGACTGGCTACTTGATTTACGCATTTTTTTTTACCTCCAAAAAGATGGCACTGAGACACGCCTCCTCCCCATGTAAAACTAGTCCTGTCCGAATAGGGCTCAAGAGAGTTAATAGTCAGATATGGGTTTTGGATTTTGAATCAGTCAGTCCATATTGTATTGCAGCCTGTCATTTACCACTGCTCTCATTGGCAGCTGAAGAGACAGAGTCACATTAACATACAGTGAGTGAGCTTTAGAGGCATTAAACACTTCAGACGTCTAGTTCCCCTCCTCTCCACTGTGAACAATTCTGTTTGCTAACTTTCTCTAGAAGGGAGACTTTCACTGCAAACCACTGTGAATGACTTTGTTTACATCTGAACCATGCAATTATGCAGAACCAGAGAATTCCATCTTGAAGGCATTAACATTTAGGTGTGCTAAACAAATGTCACATTTTGTGACCAAAAGCTGTTCACCACCTGGCATTTTCCCCAAATTTGAAGTCTTTCTGAAGTCCTTCTGCACAGCATCTTCACACATCTTTCTTTGATTGTTTGTTTCCGGGGGAACACACAGCACCGTAAATCAAGAGTGTGGGAACAGACTGGGAAGGGCAAGACCACAAATCCTACAAGAACTTTTATGTGACTTCATTAACTGCGCCCCAGTTGTCTGAGGCTATACAAACAATTGGCTTTATTCCCTTTTTACATGACCTGGTTTTACTTTGATTCTGTTATGGCTTTATGGGGAAGGCGTTCAACGTGGCAGTTTTTTTCTTCTCTTCTCTGCACCAGTTAAATGGGTTTTGATGAAGCCACGTGAAAAGCTTGGCTCCTTTTGGCTATGATCTTTCCTCTCTGCAGCTCTTTTCCATCTGCACAGCCTGTTGTAGTTTTCTCTCTCGCTCTCTCTCTCGAGCTTGGCCTGACCCTCAGCTGGCCCTGTTGTGTAACCCGTTGCCTGTTCCACCAAGGGCGTATTTAATGCTGTCATTTGGAGAACTTACCACTGTAGCCTGAAAAGATCTATATGGACTCCAGTTGTCAGCTGCAAAAACATGTGAAGCTCATTTCAGATTTTGAATGAATTACCTTCATTTATTTACAAACAAGAAATTTTTTTAGGCCATTTCTGTAAGTACAATCATCATGAAATTTTCACACAGTGTAAATTGCAGCTCAAATGATGCATAAAAGTAAAATATCGACAAAAATGCAGAAACAAGTTTTTCTTTGGACAGTGATGATGAAAGCAAGTATGAGGAAATTTAGGACTGTGCTAAAATGGTAATGGTAATGAATGCTGTAAATATACAGAATTTTTAACCTGTAAAACAGAGGAGCAGATAAAAGACTGGGAAATGTGATTATTGTAATACTAGAAGAGTATGTTATAATAATGTTGGAGTACATATGATGGATAAACTGTAATGCAGTATTACAGTCAGTGCAAAGGAAAAAATTATTACACGTTTGAAAAAAAAATGAAAATATGAAGAGACTGAATTGTTGGACCGTTTTTCTTTATTTCTGTGTTCAGGACATACAGGGCAGGCCTGAAATCTTGGCTTGATGGTGCACTGACACTATACTTAATAGTGTACTGTTCTAAAAAACTGAACAAATCAATATCAGCTAATACAGTGCATTGTGTCTACTGCTTCTCCTTTAGCTCCTACAATAGGAGATTTTTTTCAGGTGGTATTTGACACCTGAGAGAAGCTACACCTTTCCTGTGATTGGGTGTGGTTTCAGCAGACACGCCCCCAGTGCAGCAGAGAATACTGCTAATTTTTCATGTTTTTAAAACCTAATTTTATGTATTTGGTGAATTTTTAATCATTCAAATGTGGCTGGATGGTTAATAACATGTGTCCATGGTGTGAAAGCACATAAATAATCACTGCTTCACATGAACTTTAAAAGGCATTTGTGGCTAACTAGCCCTGCAATGGTCCTGATGATGCCAGCTGATCCTTAAAGGGGAGTTCCACGAATTATTTATATCCATATAGTTAATAATAAAGTTGTAATCAAAGTCATTCAGAGTGGTTTGATGTCAAATACTTCATTTTAGAGAAACTTCCTGTGTCAGAATTGTTCAGATTGGGGTGACAATAAGCAGCCCGGAAGATTTAAATGCCTCTAAAATCTCACTCACAGAAACTTGTAACAGTACATATTATTTATGAACTTTAGTAGTAATGTTAGTTATGAACATGCATCCTGATGCCTGATATGTTAGTTTTGAGAAGGTTCTGATAAAGCTGTTTCATAGTGCAGAGGTACAAGTAGGATGCTGTGAGGCAAAATGATCCCTATTTGTTTCATCACCAGCATTATATATTAAACTCAACTGACGCTTTTGCATAGTAAATAAAATGGATGTATTTGCCTTCAAGACATTGTGACCCCTGATTCCCATTACACCCCTGTAAAGACAATCAGGGGTTCTATACAATAAACCATTTCACATAAAACCACCGTGAATGACTTTGTTTACATTTCACCTTTACAATATAGAATTATGTAGTAATGTAGTGCAGGTATTTTATTCTGTTACTAGTTACTAGTCATCTAGTAAATGCTATGAACAAAAATGTCAGGACATCATATGTCAAGATATTCAGAGACTGCTTCAGTTTAACGAATTCAGTTAACAATTTTCAATGGAATGGGACTCAATGGAGCAGCTGGACATGAGCCTAGGGGTGTCATGCCCAGAGTCAGCTAGAGGGGTACAAATCCTCTCATCACTGGGCTGTGGAAGAGTAAAACTGTATTCTCTGGAGTGATAGAGCTCCATCCAATACCAGTAGGATGGGCTGGAGTGGCGTTTGTGATCCAATCACAATCATCCAACACCAGTAACTCGCTGAGTGGACGGCAACCAAACCCTCACAGCAATGTTGCCACATCTCTTTTTCAGAAGAACAGAAACTGTTACTAGACCAAAGAAGGAACAAACCTCTGCATTAATAAACTTGTTTTCTGAACAAACATTTGATGAGAAAGTGTCTTTGGACATAGAGTTTATGTTGTCAGAGTGACTAGTGGTCCATAAGCTTTGACCATTTGATTTCATGTTATTCAAAACACCAATAACTCTGGTCAGTGATATCTGGGAAAATACATGGCATCTTACTTTTGGGAAACAGTGTTTTTGAAGCTAGTGTTTTCCTTTATGCCAGCCTTTGACTCAATGTTTAATATGGCACATTTTTGTCATACTGGTAACAAAATCAGACTGGTATCATCAGTAAAGCCAATATCATAGAGGAGTGTAGAATGTGGCTTTGTATCCTTGGAAAAAAAGTGCCATGTCTATAGTTTGTTGCAGCCATGCCTTAAAGTGGCTTTGCTGTTTTGGATACGTCAGAATGTCAGACAGAAATGGAAATGTTCCGTGTTTTCTGGTCCCAGCGGAGTTCTGTCAGGCTTTTGCTGTATATTCTTTTCTCCCCACTAAAAGCTAGAGTTCAGTAGTTCTGCTCATGAATGCTCTGTGAGTCTTTCTGAAAGGCGGACATCAGTGATATCTATTACATAACACCTGGCTACAACTTCAAGTCTGGCTTCAGGAGTTGCTGGATGTGTGAGGAGACTTTGAAATTGTAATTGGTGGTTGACTGTAGGGAGTTTGATCTGTCAAGTACGGACTAGAACCCTTTTACTGCAGATAGGCCATTATGCACAATAGCTTTGGTAGTCTACTACTCTGACACTGAGTGATTGAAATGGGGCATTCAGAGCTAATTGTGTATAACTAGATTCAGGAGAGTGATGGTGAACATTTTAGTAGAATCACTCTCATGTATATAAAAGGAGTTCTTCCCCATGCATAGAAGCTTTAACACATATTCACATATTCTGCAAAAGTCAGAGATCAGCTTTCCTTTATTTCATTTCCAGATTATACAGGTATTAAGTACAAGTTACTTGTATTGCAGTGGCAGTATTTATCAGAAAATGTAACAGAAAATTCCACAGCAGCCTCAGCAGATAAATATAATATCATGTTTTTCAGCATTGTCCTTCAAAGTTCAGTCTTAGAAGCAGGTTGCATTTCCTGTTTCTTACAATCTGAGCAAACTCATACACATTCAGTGATGTTGAGGTCTGGATTCTGGGGGGTCAGTCTACTCTTCTGGGAGTACCGTTTTTTTCCCTTTCCCACTAACAGCTTCTTGACAACTACACATTCTTTAAGATCCATAGTGTTGAGTTGTCTTCAAACAGTGGAAGGACGGACACACAAACAAATGTTCTCCCCTCTTTCAAAGTTGATGGTGTTTGCTGTGAGTCCAATTCTCTCTTTATGTAACAGTGAACGAATGAACCAGGTGGTTGCAGATGTAAAAGATGACAAAGGATAAATATGGTGTCATTAGTAAGTCAATACAGAGTTGGCTGGTTAACAGAGAAAACAAACCAAAGCGACCAAAACAGAGATGAGCAAAACCAGACGTATGTCTAGGTATAAGCAGAAGTCGAAAACCAAGGTTAGAAAACCCCCCAAAAAAACAGGCACTCAGATCAAAAGGAGGAGGCAACAGAAAAAAAACAACAGATGATTGAGGGTCATACACAGGTAACCGAAAACAGCACTCAATAGAGAATGCTTGGTATGCAACTGGAGAGTTGGCAATACTTCACAAAGACTGACTGATAAAGAACAAAGTAGTGAATGGGAAAGAGGTGAACATAATTAGTATTCCAGGGAAGCAGAGCAGTAGTTGGAGTTGGCAACTCCTTATTTTCCTTAACATTTACCTTTCGATAGCTATTTACCTGGAAATTAACTGAATTAAACGCAGTTTCTGACTTATACACAGTACTCTACATATTAGTAGATGTAGATGTTATTGAATAATTCATAGCGGGTTCCTAAAAGAAGATTAATAGAATTAAATAATGAATTAAGTGAGTTAAGATGCTGTGTATATTTTTAAGTGAAATGTTCTAATCGTGTGGTAGTTTGTCAAGAAACCACAAAGTCTAACTCAGAAACATGGCACCTTCCTTGTGACCTCATGCAGTGAGTGACTCCTCCACCAGATGATGATAACTGTGTTGGTGGAAGGTGCCCTTATCATGTCTCTGTTGGAGTGGAACACTAGCACTGTGTAACTGACAGGGGTAAATATGTTGCTGGTGCTATGTGGTGCAGTGTTGGAGTGCAGAGGTAACAGCGGTGTTCATGCTAAAGGCGAGTTAGCATATGTTCTCTAGCAGGCTCCAGGGGAGAAGTTTACGGTGTGGGCAGCTGAAACAGCAGGGCAGAGCGGTACTCCGAATTGCTGTAAAAGGTCAAAAGCCCTCTGGCGAAGTATCTGTTCAGGCCAACAGTGCACACTGAAACCGTGTCCTTACTGGAGGATAGTAAACTGTTGTTTCTATCAGGGAGAAAAATGTATATGCAGTAGGTGTGAGAAAGTTTGCCTTCCAGCATTTAAGAAAACACCAGTGAATATCTTGAAGGAGCTCTTCGAGCAGGAGAGCTTATTCACATAAAAGGAATGTAATCCAGTGTTAGGGTAATCCTAGTTAGTATTGTTCTGTTTCCTGTAGTGATGAATGGCCCCTCTTGGATTTCACTGATTATTGATTTTTTAGGATTTTGGATAAAATGAACAGGAAACTCTGAAAAAGAAGCTGCCACTAAAGAAGCTGAACGTCAGCTGCACCATTTAAGGTGTATGGTGAAAATTCAGATTAGAAGCTGCCAAATAAGAAACTGGCAAATGAGAAGCTGACTTTAGCTTTGTGGTATTAACGCTGGTAGTGTTTTTGATGCATAGATTTTAGCTTTTTTATGCACTGAAGCACTGCAGGATGTTTTGAGAAGGATTCTTCTACTTTTTATGTCCTTCAATCTGTGCTATAGCAAATTCAAGCTGCTGCTTCATGGTAAAAATGTGAAAGTCACTCTCATCAGTCTTCACTGTGTGGTTTGTCCTTTCTGGGTTACTGTAACAACAGTGTGGCTCTACATGACAGCCTCTGCTACAGATGATCCACTCCTATGTAAATAAGGAAGGACTCATTGAAATATGAAATATGACATATGAAAACACAGTGATTTGTAGTGGCAGGTAATTATACACTGATGAAAACACAGTTCTACACTGCTAAGGACATGCCATAAAACTGTTGGCGGAGCGTTTCTTATTGAATAATAATCCTAAATGATCTGTGATTAGTTTGCGTAGTACTAGAGTTTCTGTCACACAGCACTTCTAATAGTATTCTAAATGTCTGTTTAATAACAGTTTGAATGCTCTTAGTTTAATCAATGACATGTTTTGCTGATTTCCTAAGTGAAAATAAATTAACACATCTTCTCCATCCTCCCCTTATTACGGGTGTGTGTTTTGGCTCAGGCATGGCGCAGGCCTGGTGGAGCTAGGCTGAGTTATTACCCTGGACAGGTGTCTCCCCCTCACTCACAGCACAACCCAGCCCAACCACAATCATTTCACGCTCCACAACACAAAATAAGAGAAGAACAAGTGCAGAATAATTGCCTGGCTAAAATTTGCCTTGTTTTATAACCGCAGCTCAACTAACATTCATCAAAGAATGAACTCCTGCGTAGGGTGACAAATTACAACACAGACAATTTCTTTCCCTCTTTTTACTCATTAGGGCCAGGATTGGGCACTGTATGCTACCACCGGACTGATTTGGATAGAAAAAAAAGTGTTTTTGTAGGTGAAATCCAACAGCACGGTGTTTCAGTTCTGGCTGTAAAGGTATGATTGAATAGAAATAACGCATTAATCTCGGTGATGTAGAAAATGGCCCCATATTCAATCATCTTTTGTGTAGATAGCTAATCAGAGCAATCTCTTTTACTGCACAGTCCAATCAAGGGCATAATTCGTGTGTCTGAAGTCAGTGCCATGTGGCAATTTCTAATATATTAAGGCCTCAGTTTGTGCCATTAGTCGAGTAAAAACATATCTAGACCCAATGTAGGACAAGCCATGTTAACCTTTACCTGTTAATCAGCACTTCATTGGCTTTGAAAGATCATGTTGCCAACAACTTGAAAAACAGTTCCTTACATTTTGTGTAATTGCTTCACTCTTGTACACTTTGGGCCAGATTTACTAATCATGTGCAGTGCTGCTATTGCTTTTTGTGTATGCACATGAGGGCATCACTGAGGTGCAGGTTGTAGCATACCTGACTTCATGAATATGCCTTTTAGGGTGTAGCATTGTTGGGGTGCAAAAGTATAATCGCAGTATAATCTCTGTGGAGATTATATAAGATGTGTGTGCACAGCTGCATGGCTGTGTAAGATTACCTGAATTCACTAATTAGTCATTACGCATTGCTATTGTTATATACATTCTTCAATATATTCTTCTTCTTTTTCTTCTTGGTTGAGAGATATTTTGTCCACTAACTAGTTCTGCAGTATTTGAGGTATCAACATCAATCCAACTTCAGAATGTTCACTCTGATTGGGAATGATGTGCTTGTATTGGGAATGATGTGCTTGTGTTTTGATCTGACTTTTTCTGAATAAACTATGTTAAATTCCGATTTTTTCCCATTAAGAATGAATGGTGTAGTAAAGTACACGTCCATCTACTGTACTTCTGATTTACTAACAGACACTGTTTCACATTCATTTTTGGCCCTATCCAAACCCTTTATTTTTCTTTAGCCTCTTCAGGGCAGATCCACAAACTCTAATTCACAAACATACTGACCCGCACTCCTCTATGTGTCGTTTATTCATCCCTTGTTCCTCCCGTAGACACATTAGCAACTGGCTAGCAAGCTTAAACTGCCTAATCATCTGCATTTTCTTCAGGAAATGCACTTTTCTAGTTAGAAGAGGTGTACTTTAGGACATGGTGCACAGAACCACAAGTAATGCTAATGAAAGTGCAGCTTCAAAATATCAATTCATTCCACAAATTATTGTTGCGTATACTGTGTATGTTTGTCATATTTTTATAATTTGTGAAATTTCAAAGCAGACCAGAATCTGTTCATACAAAATGTAAGCCAGATGTGAATATATGTAGTGAATTACTTAACTGACTATGTGGTTAATTATGTATTTAACGCATGCATTCATAATATAAAATGATGAATTTTAAAGAATTATAGTACACCTTTACTTCAGGTTCAGAGTTTCTGGTAGAAGAGCAGATGTTTGGCTGATGGGATTGAGTGAGTAAGGCTGGTACAGGCGATTTTCGCAGCATGTCTCAGAACACCAGTAGGTCCGTAGATCAACTTTTTCAGTCAACAACACTATCCTACATCAAAAGACAGCACAGAAATCTCCAGAGACAGTCTCGCCGGTGGCAAGATTCTGTTATCTATTCTTGTTTTCCTGTCAGGCAGTTCATGGTAATGTTCCTCTGCACTAGTGCTCGTCCCTAGCACCAATAAAGCCTTCGTCCGATTTCCTCACACTTAAACAAATTCTGCGAGTTATCATGGAGAACGGCCGACTGGAATGGCAAAACAGCTATTAGCATCTAGAGATGACTCACTGATCTACAATTTATCTGACGAGGATACAAGGCCTATTAATACTGTTCTCAGCTGTTCCGGGTGAGTCATCCAGTCCAGGGGCGTTGTGCTGCTGTCTTAGTCCACCCCAACAACACTCAGACAGGCCAGCCTCCCCAGGGGCTCGAGGGCAAATTACAGCCCCCGAGGCACAGGAGTGTGGACATGGTAGACAGCGAGGCCCACACTCTTCCTTCTAGCAGTGAGTGGGTGCCAATTAATATGTCAAGGCGACTGACTCTGCTCTAGGATCAGTAACTGGCATGAATGATGCCTGATAGAATATGCAGTAGGGAAGACAGTGGGTGTAAAACACTAAACACAGGAGATGTTAAATCTCAGGCATTGTGTGTGGGCAATAATCACTAATAAATACTGCTGTTTCTCTGCTTATGCTGTCTTCTCTAATGCGTTAGTTTAAAAAAGGAAATGCTCAGTATTCATCAGAAATGATCCCGAATTACTGTCGTGATTGGTAGAAGTGGGGATGATAGTAATTTTCTTTGGATCCTTCTACAATTCATCGATTATACAGTGAGCCCTATAATTATTGCCACCTTTGGTAAGGTGGGGAAAATTAGGTGATATGGTGAATTAGGTGAATAACACTGAAAAAAGATATAAACTCATCATCAAAAGAATAGTTGCACCCAGAAGGAAGCCTCAGGTTACAATACTATTAGCAAGGAAGATAAAGGTTATCTTTATTTTGATAAATTATGATAAATTTAGACTGATATGGGAAATATTTATTGAGCTACACATATCGAAGTAGTGTCTCTCAGTGCATGGACTGTAGAGGTTCCTGGTGTCCTGTGATAATCCATCCCATGCAGCTTGAAAATTCTTACACAGTTCCTACATATTTTGCAGTAGGAGTTGAGGTGGTGTGACAACAAACCGTTCACTATGGAGCTGACCACGGTGCCTCCCCACAAGGTCGCCTCCACCAATACAAAAGCAGGGTCACCCACTGAGTGACTCTGAGTCACTCTATGACAGTCTGGCATGACTGATGATGTGGTGTTAAGGGCAGTCATCATAACGGTCAGCATGTGATTTGTTGAGAGAGTGATCAACAATGCAGTCGTCTGCGAAGGGTGCTGGCATTAACAGGATGGCTCGCTACATCCCCGCATTGGCTGTTGGGTCAGTCAGGTACAGTGATAAGGCCCGTCCTTGCTTATGTAATATGCATATACATATATGTAATATGTAAATTTGAGGCCTACTGATTAAACCTCAACATGCTATATATCTTTGTACCTTTGTACCCTTCGGTGGTGCAGCGGTGATTCTGTTTTATAATATTTTGAATAGCAATTTGTTTTTCCATTTATGAAGCACAAGATCGATGACTCCCTGTTTTGTATTAGCATAATTCTTGCCTTTACTTTAAGACGACCCATAAAACACTGAATGATTGTGACTCGCAGCTAGGGCACTCCAGTAATGAGTACAGCGACAGAACAAGGCTATTGTTAAAGACTGATGGATAGCCCTTGAACAGGACATCAGATTTATCTGATGGATTAGAACGCACAGTGATTGAAGATAGCACTACAGGCTCTGTCTAAAGATAAGAAATTTATAATTCATAGTTCAAGTTGTTAGCATGAAGTCCATCGATTTTTCTCCCTAATTTTCACTGGGTGCCATTGGAATCATGAATAATGAGGAGGCTGTTAAAACAAATACTCATATGTTACTCATATGTTACTCATACAAAAACAATGGACTGAGAGAAAGATGTTGAAACTGCTGTCATGTTAAAGCAAGTGTAAATTTTCAGCAAGGATAAGTCTGGAGAGAGGGAGAGACAGTGTTCCATCAATTGCATTCTGTCGTTCTTTGGCAGCGAAGGATTGCATAAAGAGGAGTGGATTGTGCGTTTGCAGGAGAGCTTTGATTACGTGGGATTAAATTCCTTTCTGTCTGTCACTGAAGTGGTTCATGCTATCAGGGGAGGTAAAGCACATTACCATGGCACTGTTTGCGCAGTTACACAAGCCTCCAGGCTTCACATGAAGGATCGACCTCAGCTCCCTTTTATATGTGCCACCGAGGCTTTTAATGGCTCCCCTTTTTGTTTTCATCTTTGAATATTCTTTTTTTTTAACTGTGTGGAATGCAATGCATTTCAGCATGCGTTCATTTCCCTGACATGGTTATATAATTCATGTCACAATCTATTGATGAAGCAGTAAAGCCGGCAACAAAAATACCTAAATGAGACAGTCGTGTTTATTGCCAGGAAAGAACCCCAGTAGCCTCAGACTGTTATTCGGGTGAAAGAAATGCTTGTAGAGGTGCACCACAAATACAATGATTATTCAACATCACCAATGTAGCGAGAATTTTCATTTTTTTAGTCCAAGGACAGTGGCCTTTTAGCCAGATGTTTCACTGGGCAGCTTAACTTAAAATCGATCAGTGTCAGACCTCATTACACATTTTTTCTCCATACGGTGGGATTTTTCTGAGAGAAATGCAATATTGGGGAAAGGGTTTGAGGTAGTTGGTGATAGTAAGCGGTGGTAAGTGAGTGAGGTGAAACATCATTTATACACTTCTTTAAGTGCGCCTCATCGTATCTACACTGTTTGTCCTTCTTTATGTTTACGTTTACAGCATTTAGCTGTAGCTCTTATCCATTTTGAAAAAGGTACAATCAGAGGCAGGCATCCAATCAGAACAGAGCTCATATATCCCATAGTAGGGTTCGTAGCATTGAAAAACAGCAACAAAAATGTTTATTTCTAAAGATTCAAGGGAGCTTGGAAAACTGTCTGGATTCCCTTGAAAACAGCATAAAGACAAGATATAAAATTTTTCAACTAATTAACTTAATTGTTTTTCTGTATATATATGCTTATTCCAAATTTGATGCCCTCAACATGTTCTAAAAAAGTTGGCACTGGGGCATGTTTACCACTGTTACATCATTCCCCCCCCCCCCCCCCCCGATTCTTGCTTGATATAACACTTTGCCTAGTCAGCAGTGGTCTTTGTTGTTATAGTATATTATGCTTCATAATACACCATATTCTCAGTGAGAGACATATGTACGGACAGCAGACAGGCCAGTCTAGCATTTGCACTCTCTTACTATGAAGCTGTGATGTTGTAAGACATGCAGAATGTCGTTTGGCATTTTCTTACTGAAACAACCAGGAAAGTGAAAAAGACGTCATCTTGATGGCGGCACATATTAGTCCAAAATGTGTATATATCGTCAATGTTAATGGTTCACAGATGTGCATGTAACCCATGCCCTTGGGACATCCTTCAAACCATAACAGAAGCTGGCTTTTGACCTTTGGGTTGGTTTTCCAAAGTATTCATAGGTCCATGTGGTTATATTAATTATACAAGCATGTCGGTTTTTAATGCAGTGTCATCTGAAGGATTGAAGATGACTGGCATTCAGTATTTGTTTTTGGCCTTGATCTTTACACATATTATTTTCTCAGGATTCTCTGAACCTTTTAGTAATGTTAAGAACTGTAGGTGATGAAATCCCTAAATTCTTTGCAATCATGTGTTGACAAAAGTTGTAAAGCTATTTGCTCAAGCTGAAGTGATGACTGAGCAGTTACCTATTCACTTGTTTACCCTAAAAAGGTAAAAAAAAAAAAAAAAAAACTCTACAAACCCAGTTGTATGTCGGCCTTGACTCTTTTGTTGTGTGTTGAAACAATCAAATATAAAATTAGCATATATTTGCAAAAATAAATAAAGTTTATAAAGTAATGCATTTTGCCGTCTCTTCCAGTATTTCTTGGTATTCGATTTGTGGTTTTAGGCTGGAATGGCCTTTAAGTTGGTTTTGACTCATTATACTCATTTGACTTATTACACAGTAGATCCTGAGATGTTTGGATGCGCACAGACACACATGATGGAATGTGGTTTTCCTACTGAAGCATACAAGTGTGTTCTGTTAATGGCTTGAACATCACACTGCCCTTCACCCCTTCTCCAAATACCCTACAAATCTAAAACTAATCATAAAATCGATCTCTCATTCGCCACCCAGCCATTTCGCCTTTACACATGGGTGACTGTATCGTACCTTCATTTTAGGAATTAACTTTCCATTCAAAACAATCAATAACTGTAAAGTGTGTGTTTGGTGTGTATAATTGCAGGTCATGGCACATGTGACTGTGGCAAGTGCATATGTGATAAGGGCTGGTTTGGTGAGGCCTGTCAGTACCAGCAGAACTGCAAGCTCACCAGCCGAAACAGCAAAGACCTATGCCGCAACGCTCAGGGAGTGGTGTGTTCCAATGCAGGTGAGTTTTTACAGAGCATGTAACGATGTAATACTGCAGCAGCAAGCATATGCAAGTGTATAACTAAATATATTTCAAACAAAAGATTGTATGTAGTTTCACCATGTTTTTTTTTCATTATAAGAATGGCATTCATGTGAAAAGAAAGAGAGAGGTGAAAAATTAACAAAACAAAAACCTTTTTTTTTGTCCAGCACTTGTGAAGGAAGCAGTGATGCTACAGTTAAAGTTTGGGAAGGAGAGAAACTGACAAGCCAGTTCCCACCCCCAACCTAAGTTTCTGGGGATAGAATTGCCCCCAAATGTGGTCCTGCAAAATAAGATATTGTCTGTTGCAGTATAAAAACACTTGTAGTATGAATGTCCATGCCCCTTTCGGTTTCAGATACAGATACAGATGATCTAATAAACATATACATATAGTTGCACATATACATAAGAGCCCCTATCTATCTAACTATCTATCTATCTATCTATTTATTTACTTATTTAAGTATGTATGTATTTGTTTGTTTGTTTGTTTGTTATACAGATTACAGACATATGAGGAGACAAATATCCTCTGTTCTGATTGGCTGTTTGGAATGAAACACTCCTTAGGACTTAGGACTAAGAGAGTGGGTGGGGCAAAGCCAGTTGGTTGAATAGGTGGTTATATGTAAATGAGTTGATTCTCATGACATCACAGAAATAATTTATTTAAAGTGGGCTGTTTTTGTAGCTTAGGTTCCATGTATAGACCATATGGACTGGCTGAGTTCTAGATTTTGAAACTCACACAAATTACGCATTAAACACTGAATAGGCATTTCTGTTTAATGTGGTTAGATTATTGATATTTGACATGTTAAACATCCTTTTATTGTCATCGACTCTTCACTTAAACTCACTTGGCCTTCTACTTAATGGTGAAACCTGTATGAGGCTTGAAACAAAACATAAATTGCGGGGCAAACTCAGTCTGTTATTGGCTTGACCCAAAAGCAGGAGTATATTTCTGTTTATATATGTTTATGGGCGTAGACATTTCTTATGGAGAACGTGTGATAGTTTGTGGACATCTTCACATTATGCTGCAACATACTGACAAGCCCAGTGAACTCCTGTGTGTAATCAGACTGACCTTGTCCACCACCCTTAAACCTGACCTGCCCTAAAGCCATGAGTCTGAGGGTGTGATGTGCAGGAGGGGGTGAGAACCCAGCTGGTGAACACATGTGCGCAGAATTGGAGTCCGTGTCTGTGTTTTATTTGTGCGTGTCTGTGTGGTTGTATGCTTTCATGCCTGCAGGGTGAGTTTATATGAACTTACAGCGAGTTATACACTTGAAAGATCGTTCCTGGCTGAGACCAAAACTGAGTTTTAGGACATACTGGGTGGAGTGTTTTTTAACCTTAATAAATATAAATAATATAAATAATGATTTTTTATGATTTTGAAAAAAAAAAGTAAAACCTACAAGGTAATGCAGTACAAATGGTTTCAGTGGGCAGAATGGAAAACATTTACATGATTTTATTATTAAATATTATTATACTTTAAAATGGATTTATATTAAGTATAATATAATCTATAATATTATAAATATATATTATATATATATTTATAATATAATATATATGTAGGATATATACATATATCCAGGTTTATTTTTAAAGCATGAAGGGTAAAGTGGCCTATTATTCTAGGAGGTTCCTTCACTTTTAATAAAAACTAATTCTAACAACAACCAAAGTAAATCTGAGATATTCTTTTGTGCAAAACAGTAAAAAAGCAAACAAACAAGAACAAAATTCATACAAAGCTACGTCAATACTCTAACACTCTAACACTAGCTCAACTGGCCCAAGAAAATAGATGCTAAAGGCTGAAGTTGCCTTCTTATTGAGCAGGTTCAAATTTCCCATTCAACCTTAAACAAAGCATGTGCTTGTACATGTGCTTCAAAGTAACAACTGTCCTATTTAAGGTGGAATGGGAAATTCAAATAAGAAGTCAACTGAAATTTTTTAAGTCATGTGTCCCATATTCTCATGTCTCCAACTATCAGACACTGCTAGAATTCGGAAGATATTACAGTCATTCATGCTGTCAGTACCAGTTGGTCCAAGGCTTGTTTTGCGCACAAGGCTCTGAGATTACAACCTCTTCTCTTGATGCAGCAGGCCACATTACTCAGCTTTTCAGGCAGTATGCAAGGAATCAGAGCTAGGGAATCAGAACTGTTAAGCTAAGGCAAACCCCAAACGTCTGGCTATTCTTATGCCCAATATGTCAGATTCCTTAAAAACAAAGTGGACTACTTCAGATGCGAACATACTGGACTACAGGAGATGCTCGATTGCCTGTTGTTGACCTGTTGTGTTATCTGAGGAACTCAGACCATGAATGGCTACAGAAAGTTGTTGGTGCTATTTAATGCCTCACTGTTTACAGATGCAAAGAAAATCCATACCGTATTGGATATACCATAATCTAGACACCAGACCATATTTGTGTGTTATTTATACAGTGATTCCAAACAATAGTGTAAATCTCAAATAACGTGTAATACTGTTTAACACTGACATAGATTGAAATAAACCAATGTAAATTGTTCTTTAGTTCAAGGTTAAGGTAAAGTTTAATGAACAGAGGTCAAATCTGATGGTAGCTATGTGTATGATTGCATACATGTCTTTTGCAGTGTTAAACTGGTATTTAGGAGGTGAAGGTGCCAACAAAATGGTAGCACTATTGTTCAGTTTAGTCAATACATTTAATTCTTAATGTCATAATGTCTGTTTTGTATTGCTTGTTTGCCAGTTGTTCATTCCGTTGCATAACCTCAGTGTAAAATAAAATGCCCTGCGATACCTAAAATAGTAACACCATCAGTCAGCATTGGTATATTTCCAGCTGCTTTTACTGCTTTCTGCTGGCAAGAATCCACCAGTGAGCCCTGGCCTGAAATGCTCCCCTAGGTTTCGGGAATGATTTGGCAACAAATCTAATTTAAACAATTTCCCACTTACTCATATTTAGTTGATCAGCCAAGGAATGTTTGGAGTCTAAATTGTGTGTCTTCAGTTTAGCACTAGAGCTACAAAGCTTATGTTGCTAACAAACACTAGAAGTCAATAGTCACCCAACAGGTGTTGTCTAAAATGGCTGTTCAGAGTGAATCTTTATAATTCACAGCTATTCATACGAAACCACATTAGTAAGTCCACATGCTTTTAATGAATACCCAGATGCGGTATGAAAGACATTTTTTGGGTGTATTTATAAAATGATTTGGGTGACTATTGACTTCCAAAGTTTGTTCCAGGCCTAAACTAAAAAAACAGCATTTGGACACTACACCTAAATCTGGTATGGGCAACGTATCCTTTTATACAGCCATAGGCCTATTTAATGTTAAAATAAAGGGAAACAATATAACATCTGGAAAATACGCCTAACTATTCAGGTATCCATGTATTTGTATATGTGTGCTAACTTGTGTGCTGAGTAGTGTATTGTACTGAAAGTTGACAACATGTGTCTTAGGCATCTTATGTGCTCATGGCCAACAGGAACATGTCATTGTGGTAGCTGCATGTGCCACAACCCCGACGGCAAAGGCCTTATCAGCGGGCACCACTGTGAGTGTGATGACAGCCAGTGCCTGGATGAGGACTCGGGAGAGGTGTGTGGAGGTACGCCTAACCCCTCTCTCCTAATACCATAGCACAAAACCACATTCAGTGCGTGTAAATCTCATTGTGAGGGCTTTTTTCCTGCTGGAAAGTTGACTGTGTAATGGTGGCATCAGATGGCATTACACTGTTGGGGCTTATTTTTAAACCCTGAATCATTCACTGTGCATGAAACCTAATTTGGTGCAGATGCTTGAATTTGAATTTGTTCTTGAAAATATATTGAAAAAAAAAAAAACACACAATATGAAGCATAATATGAAACATAATGCAGTATTGTAGGAATGTACCGAATCCACAAAGAACCCAAAAAAAGGTTGGGGCAGTGTGTAATAAAAAAACAGAAAGCAGTGCTGAGTAAACTCTGTTTTACCTGTTTTACCTGTATTTTTAAGTTTTACCTTCTATACTGTTTTTAATATGCTTGATAATCATTTGAGTACTGAAGATACTAATTTATACAGCACTGAAAGCAGATTTATTGACAGTATTGCCATACCAACATACAATGCCATACCAACATACAATACAACATATTTTACACTTCATACTATGCCACATGTTTTCAATATGAGACAGAACTGGACTTCAGGCAAGTCAGTTTCACACTCGCACTTATAATGTAGCCATGTTGTATAGAACATAAAGTCCATGTCGCTTTTGTCATTTTCCCCAGTCCAAATACTCTCTCAGATCCCAAAATATGAACGTTTTCTTTGATATGAAAAAGAAGAAGATATAACTGCAGTTAATGAGTTATGTTACAATTCAAAAAATCACTGCTTCCTGTTTTGATGTGCCCAACTGTTTTGCTATTGAGGTTTGTAGATGATGGATTAAAGGAGATACAAACTAGGGTATGTGTATTATTGCTGTTAACCAGCTGATCTTGTAAGAGCTCAGTACTACACTTTTTTGGCCAAGGTTAAGTGTTACATTATAGAGATTAACATAATGCTATCCCACCCCTCAAGGTGGTGGGCACCTTAAACAGAACCCCCAGAGGAACTGCGTTCCCAGCTGGTCCACTTTAATTAACCAGCCTTTTATTTTTTTTTAGAAATTCACGTTCTATCTTTTGCTGCTAGGGCGTTACAGGGAATAAAGTTATTAAATTGCTCTGAAGCTTTTGAATTAACAGAGCTTGAATGTGTCCTCTATAACTGCATTTAAATGGCTGGACAGCACACAGAATGCCGTAGCCAGATTTACTCTGTTCCGGCAAGCGATAATGCAATAGAGCCATGCAGCTCTAACACTTGACTGGCTGTCGTCTGTTCTTTCTCCCGACGTTTTTGGTTGCAGGCCATGGAAAGTGTTACTGTGGAAACTGTTACTGCTCGGCCGGTTGGCATGGAGATAAATGTGAATTCCAATGTGACATCAGCCCATGGGAAAGCAAGCGAAGATGCACATCTCCAGACGGCAAGATCTGCAGCAACAGAGGTGTGTTTATTTCCTACAGCAGCACTTCCTCCACCATCATGATTCTCATAAAGTAGCTAACAGAGGTGCCAGTGCAATGATTCTGCAATGTTATTGCAGGGTTTACAATAGCCGGGGTTTTCCTGAGCGGAGCCGTGCTTGGCACAGTACCTCATTCCAGTCTCTTACGGCATAAGTAACTTCTACTGACAAGTATAGATGAGAACGGGACACCTTTTGAGTTATCGCTGGGAGGAGAGGAGAAAAGTAAGGAAAAGGGATGGGAAGAAAAAAAGATCTTCCAGAGAATCACTATGTAATTGATTACAGCACATCGGTGAAGAAGTGGAGGAGCTGGTAAGTGGTATATGGTCTACGCTTGATCATGTAGCCAAATTTCTGGCCGTGGCCAACTGCTGTGCCCACAGTCACCACATGTCATCAGATATTACTACAATACCACTCACCATTAAATGTGATGTAGATCAGTATTGATAATAAAAATAACAACACATTTATTCATACGTAATGATTGAGGTGGTGAGGCAGGACACGTGTGCTGAGCAGCTTTAATACTTGTAGTCATCACAAGCAGGGGCAATACACATGCAGGCAAAAGAGCAAATCTAGCAGTCGAGAGGGGTAAATATCTTTAGCCTGATGGTGTTTCCAGTCTGTTTGGTGCAGTTCCCTATGACATGACATGGCGCATGATATCCATGACTCAACAAATAACCCTCCTGTACACAGAGAAATGGTCAGAATGCACACAAACCTGCTTCTTCTTTGCTCTGCATGAATTGGTTCCCTTCTGGCGTATTCTGCATCCTGACAGCCGTACCAAATGGATTCTGACAGGTATTCTTCAGCAAAATGTTATGAGCAGGGTTTATGTAATGCCTGTGGTGCCTTACTAATCAGTGAGATTTTGAGGGAGAAGCACTGTCTTCCTCTCTTTTCTTTCTTTCTTACTTATTTACTTACGTATTTACTTACATACTTTATCTCTCTCTATCTCTCTCTCTCTCTCTCTCTCTCTCTCTCTCTCTCCTACACTCTCTCGCCCTCTCTCAGAGCTGCAGGTATCACTGCCAGCTCCAAAGGCCTCACTCAAACAAACAGATCAGCGCAGTGGGAGGGAGGTCAGGTCGTTTGGGCTGTTATAGGGGAGAGGTCTTCACTAATTCAGAAATATTTCACTCTAATTTCACATCTGCTTTACAAAGGTGATCCTATGAAGTAATACTAGAGAATAAACATGACGCCTCATTCCAGAAATGCTATCATGGTATTCTCAGACAATAGCTGCTCAAGGTTCCGTGTCTGTTCTAGTGTGAATAAAAGATGTGTATGTGTGAGACGGAGAGAGAGACAGACAGTGCATAGTGGTAATGACCTCTTGGTGCATACTTCTTGTTATAATGATTATGACCTTCTGAGAGACCTCTTCAAGTGTTTTCCGGCATTCGTATTCAAATACAATTTCAACCCTTTATATATGCAGGAAAGCCCAGCTGGGACTGAAGCTTCAGTGAAAGCTCTCACAGCGAGCTGGAGAATCTAAAATACATCTCGACCTACTGAAGTGCAACAAATAGTGTAATTCTTTTCTGGATTCTTGCCCAGCTATCTCCCCAGAGTTAGGCATTGCCAGTTCCCACTCACTGTCTGAGTTTTCTTTTATGGTACATCGCCAACCAATCTGAGCAGGAGAAGCCACACACATGCTTCCTCCAAGATACATGAAGCTGCCCACCACCTTTTTGAAGGCTCTGAAGGAGCTTCATGCATTCTTAAAATTTCATGGTTGTTGGCTCAGATGTATGGTTCTAGGAACAGGCATTAACCGGTTCACAGCACAACAGTGCAAACGTACAAAATCATCCTTCGTTTATTTCATTTATGGTCAACATGGCCACAAAGTTATTCATGCTTAGTGTGTTTACCCCTTTATTTCATCTTCTTTATTTTAGGTACTCTTGCTTTCAGAAGTATGCAGGTATATTTTTCTACACAGACTTAGTTGATTACGATTACTATTTTTCATTATCCAAGAATTCCCAAATACAAATAACAAATTCATTATCATTCTATATACTGCACAACTAAGAGATGTCTCTTTTCTCAGAAACATCATCTTCACAGCTACACTTCCTTTCAGGCCCATGGTTTTGGGTTGTGTTCTTACAGTGGAAAGATGGACAGAAACACCTGTGGATGTTTTCAGATCTGAGGCAAGAGTAAAGCTTGATTTTCTGCTGTGTCTTAAAGATGAAAGTTATAAAGGAGAAATTTGTAAGATATTGAACAATGTCTGTTTGAATTTGTACCCCAAACAAACACGGGGCAATATATCACCAGAAAGTTGTGGTGTCCACCCCTATTATAAGAAACAAGAAAATGCACAGTCACTAATCCACAGTGTAAGCATCAACAGCTGTGTACTTATCAGTGTAGAAGAAACTTTGAGAGTTCAGCATCAAACTTCTTCTCTTTACTCGCCAAGAGCATCTCCAGCAAATTCCACTTCTATTAATATCACTTCTATTGTTTGGTACCCATTGTGGTTTCTTGATGGGAGTGGGCGGTGGCGGGCACTCACCAAGAACTTCAGCCATCAGTGTTCAGTGTTTACTCTTCTTTTACCTGCCCTTAAATGGTCTAACCAGGACCAGGACATGATCAGTGAGAGGTATGCACCACTGGAGCAGTGCCACTTCTTCATCCTCTCATGTAGTACTGATTCGACCTGAGGCTACAGACTCTTTTTTGACACTTGAGGTACAAAGTGGTTATCATGCTATCTTCAATTCTGCAACAACGTCTTCACATTCTGTGAAGAATGTTAGCTAACTTTGGACAGCACAATAACAGCGCTTTTTATGGGAGTGCATGCCTCCCATGAGGCTTTTCGTGTGCCCTTTTTGCATGGCACACTTGAAAGCTTATTTTACCTTGAGGTTCCTTAAACTTAAGAAATGTTCTTCACCTGGGTACATCTCTTTTACAACAATGGCTCAGTACTGAATAATCTTTGGAAAGGCTCTGCAGGGAATTCTAAGGAACCTTTCTAGGCATCATGCAGTTTATGAGAATATAGTGTAGGGTAGCTGAACCTATGTGCTGCCTGAATCTGAGGCAGAAAGCATCAGTGTGCACTGCTGCAAAAGTAAGCCATACCTTCCATCCAGAGAACACAATCAATGGTCCTCTCTCAGAAGGCTTTGCCAATGTCAGGGTTCCAGCTCTTGTCCTGGCAATAGAATGCAACACTCTAAGCCAGTTGCACCACTCAAGAGCCCAACAAATGCCATAATCTTCTGACTATATGAAATCCAAGTATGCATCATCAACAAACCAACACATCACAACCACACACTAATCTTGCCTTCCATTATAGTGCTGTTTTTTTTCACATGTTCTCAATGACTTTGCCCTTCACCATTTGGAAGGGCACAGCACTTATGTTACGTAAGTGACCACTCACAGGACCAGGGCAGCAGAAGAGCACAAGGAGCAAGGTTTTCAGAAGGAAAGTACTGGTCATCATTTATGCTAGGTACCCTGAGCTAATTAACTGACTAAGCAAACCATTGTCTGATTAGTTTGAGCATACTTACATTTTGTGAATAAGTGCTTTGACTGGTTTTGGGTTTAGCATGTCATCTAACTAGTCAACAAGTTATTCTTTTTTTTATTTTGCTGAGTTATGACCTTCAGAATTTACCTGGCTCTCTGGACCTCTGCAGTTGATGAACATCTTGGCATAGACACCAAGGGTGCACCTAAATTGATTGCTAGATTCTAGGGGTTGTATCTCTGGTTCCCTGAAGGTTTGCGATGCTGTTCAGGACTGTTGGAAACTGCACGCTATACTCACATGTGGAGTTTGGCCGTCATAGATTTGTAAACTTGGAATTTTAAAGTCACTTGTTGCAAAGCATTCTCTTCACCTGTGGTTTTATTTATATCATCTGCTATTGAAATTTCATCCCTTAACTTGTCACGTGGAGGACAGGATGAGGAGGCCGGATATAAACGCAAGGATTTAATGAACAAAAATAAAACAAAACCAAAGAAACTAAACAACTGAGACAACTGAACAGGACTACAAAAGTAACCGACAGGGAAACAAAA
>CM067480.1:12464888-12519014 GCA_034552555.1 Semaprochilodus insignis | reverse complement strand
AACAGACACAGACAACACTGATGACATGGGAACTTGAACGATAACAGTGACAGGAACAGAGACACACACGGAAACCGGAACACACACAAAACGTGGAACAGGAGAGGGGTTGAACATGAAGGAAAACACAGAACAAGAATTAGTCCAGGCAGGGAACTGGAATGGCGACTGGAACTGGGAAGGTTGCGAGGGTGGCCGGGTAGAGAACTGGAATGGCGGCCGGGCAGGGAGGCTGACGTCTGGAAGTCCAGCTGCCTGCACAGCTTGTGGAGCAGCAGACATACTCTGGACCGCAGCAGCTACACCGGCCACGTCCTGGGCTGCTGCAAGGGCATGCGTGCTGGCTGATTTGGCCGCAGCAAACGTCAATACAGGGCACACAGACAGGTAAGACAGGAGACTTGGGAACCCTGGGCAGGACTGGAGACTTGGGAACTCTGGGCAGGACTGGAGACTTGGGAACCCTGGGCAGGACTGGAGACTTGGGAACCCTGGGCAGGACGTCCTGCCGAGGCCTTCTCGGAGGCAGGCGGACCTGCCGAGGCGTTCTCGGAGGCAGGCGGGCCTGCCGAGGCCTTCTCGGAGGCAGGCGGGCCTGCCGAGGCCTTCTCGGAGGCAGGCGGGCCTCCCGAGGCCTTCTCGGAGGCAGGCGGGCCTCCCGAGGCCTTTTGAGGAGCCACAGACCAGGCAGAGTCCTCAGGAGGAGAAGGTAGCGCCAGAGGAGGAGGCCTTGAAGGTTTTCTAGCCTCCATAGTAGCCTGCAATTTCTCCAGTTGTGCCCTGTACCCCTCACACTCAAGGACCATCCTTGCTATATCCATAATCGGCTTGGTGTTACGTCACGTGGAGGACAGGACGAGGAGGCCGGATATAAACACAAGGATTTAATGAACAAAAATAAAACAAAACCAAAGAAACTAAACATCTGAGACACAACTGAACAGGACTACAAAGGTAACCAACAGGGGAACAAACAACCGACATGGAAACAAAACACCAAGCAAGAACACAGAGGACTACAGGAGATATAAGAGGACAAAGACTAACAAGGAACACCTGGGAAGGGGCGGAGCTACAAACTAAGGACAGGTGAGGGGACTGACAAGGGGCGGAGACAGGAGGAGTCAAAAACTAAAACAGAAGCACATGGAAAAAGACAACAAAAGGCACATGGAAGTGACAGGACAAACAGGAAGCCAGAGAAAACGGAAAAACAGGGGCTAGACTAGACAGGACAAAGGATGTGACGTGACATAACTGTTGACTTAAAAAAAAACATGCAATCTCTAATTTGCGATGGGAAATAAATAAATATCTGTCTATACACGCAGATAGAAGAAATTTAATGGAGTCCTTTTAGACAGTCCTCCTCGACAGCTCACTTTTTCTCTTCAGGGATTAACATATCTGACATATCTGCATATTTTGGTATACAGGGCTTAGAATAGCTGTTAAGCTAATCAGCAAATACACTATATATCTTAGTTGTTTCTTCTGACATCATGGGTATTAATAGGGAATTTAGGTTTTACACTAGATGTTGGAACATTGCTGTAAGGATTTAATTATATTTAGCCACTTTAGCATTAGCGGGGAATGATGAGTTCTGGATCATAAATGCCACTCCAGCTTATTCCAAAAGTGCTGGTTGGAGCTTCGTAATGCAGTTTCACTGCCCAGTTCCAGCTCTAGCTAAAGCTTGGCGTTGGGAATGGTGACCTTCAGCAGGATATCAGTAATGGATGCACTTTGAAGTGGCTAAATTCACTTATTAAAAGGGATGCTGGATACTTGTGGTTATACTGTGTATTTAGGTATGCTAAATAGCATTGAAGTTGTATTGAAACACAAATAGTAATCCAGCATAACAAATGAAACTTTCATTCTCTTATGTATCCCTACATTCCAACTCTGCTGAGACTGGTTTGAATAGTACACAGACTCAAGCGTACTCAGATGTAGGTTACAGGCTCCCTGCTTTAGAGAATGGAGCATCTAAAAACTACCTCAGTGCTTTAAGAAGACTAAAGGCAAGTGGGATGAAGATGGTGTTGCACATGTTTGTTTGTTCCAGCGTCCATGGTAATACTGAAGCATTTCACCACTCTCCAGCCTCTTTGGCATTCCGTATTTCATTTCCAGCCTTCAATTATCCATTCTGCTATGCAATTGACTGCTCTCAGTGGATCACTGCTATCTTGTTAAATGCCAACATCACTTTCACATTTGGCTAGTCAACCTCTCAATCCCAGAAACAGCTTGCCATTCAAATGGAAAACATAAGTGTCTAAGCCTTCACATTAATATCAATTTTCAACAATTATACATGGTGGAATGTAAGACTTTGTAAAAGCTTCACTTAAAAGGCAAAAAATATGTGATATGAAAAAAGATAGACAGTGCATTTTACAAATCACATCCAGAATAAGTATGTAAGTACACTGTCTGAGGGTAGTCAACGTGAATTGCAAATCATAACGCCTTTTTCTTTCATACTGCAGCGCATTTCTGAGTGAAATCTGGTGTTAGGGATGGTCTCTGGGCTAGCTTCACATTTTTGCTCAGTGATAAGTTTGGGTGGAAGAAGGGGAAGAGGAGGGAAGTATGATAATACTGGTCAACATAAAACCTTTCTTCGCCTACAAAAATCCAGTTTCAGGTTTCATAAATGATGCATGTTTCTGTTATACAAACACACTCACTGAGCACTTGGTACACCAACCTTGTATCTCCACTCAATGTCCTTTTTTCATTTACACTTACAATTTAAGTACACTTTGTAATTCTACAATTACAGACTGTAGTCCATCTGATACTCTGCATAGTTTGTAGCCCATTTTGCACAGTTCTTCAGTGGTTAGGACACCCACAGAGCATGTATTATTTCAGTGGTGGATCATTCTCAGCACTGCAGTGACACTGATGTGATGTGAGGTGGTGTGACTGTATGTGGGGGTTCTGTGTGGGTAAAGGGGCTAACTAAGTATTCAGAGAAGTAGATTAACAAATTGTAAAACTACAGTTCACCTTGTATCTACACTCCATGTCCATTTTATCAGCTCTACTTACCATATAGGTACACTTTCTACAATTGCAGACTGTAGTTCATCTGATTCTCTGCATACACAGTGGGTGGTGGATCATTCTCAGCACTGCAGTGACACTGACGTGGTGGTGGTGTGTTAGTGTGTGTTGTGTTGGTGTGAGTGAATCAGACACAGCAGGACTGACCTGTACACCAGTGGTTTCTTTCTATTCCAGGACATTCCAGATTGTTGTATTGACTAGGCCCAGTGCTTGTGTTGCTTCATGTTGGTTTGCCCTTTTTGAGGTAGTTTTCACCAGGGTCCACACCAACAGTAGTCATTCATATATCAGCACGGCCAGAAAAACCTCTTCTAACTTGTAATGGAAGTTAATGTAATAAGATTTCCAAGTAATTTTGGACCATTCATTGACCCATCTAAATCAATAATGAAATAAACACATAAGTAAAGAAAGAAAGTGAACTATATAAGCATGCATAGCATCTAAGGCCCTTGCAGGTCAGGCCTGTGACAGGTTTGGAGCTTGTGGTAGCAGCAGCAGCAGTGTGAGGAGGTTGCCAGTTGGCGCAGCTTACTGTGAGCTCTCCCTACACTGAAGCAGATAAGAGAAAATGGGATTTCCACAGGCCCAGCTTGTGTTGCTGGCCTGGCTTGGGTGCGTCAGAGTGGAGGTGCTTCCCCTGGCTCTGTCCCCGGGACTGCAGCCTAGCAGCTCAGTCTGAGAGTAGGTGTTCTTGTCAGGCTCTCTCCATGCATGCTCTGTTTACTGTTAGCTGGAGCTGCTCCAGAGGATCCAATGCCTGGGGGAAGCCGCCTCTCACCTTTAGCAGCACTTCAATTATGGAGACATCTTTCAGGCAGCAAGCCCCAGTACGCTTGCTTTAAGAGCCGATATCATGGAAAACCAAAAGCTTGTTTGAAATAGAAGAGTTTCAGTACTCAGCATTTACTCCAAAGTCCATACCACACAGATGTAAAAGATGTTGTCAGTTCATCCGTTTTATTCCACAACAATTTAGACGTACAGTTTGCATGGGCTAACTGGTGGGGTACATTTATGGTCTGTGGAAAACTGTACATTAGACTATCAGTTTAGATGCACAGCATACTGGTATACTGGTTGACATTCTTCCTCAGCTATGAGTTTTCTCATGAACGTTATACTGCTATGCCGAAATTAGCCCAGATAACGCAATGTACAAACACTGCAAACCATGCTAATGTTATTCTGTTCAGCTGAGTTAGGGATAATCTGTTAGGTTTCAAATGCAACTGAAAATGCAGCAGACCCTTGATGACCTCTTGTTTCTGTTGCATCTGAAGTAGTCTACTTTTTAAGGCAGCAGGTATATGGGAATAGCCTCTCTTTTTGGGCTCGGCTCAGCCTAACACAGACAAGAGCTTTTTATTTAAGTGTTCTGTTCCACATTAAATAGTGCATCAGCAATGTTGACAAAGGTTTGTTTTTTGGTGTTTAATTATTTCAGATTTAGATTGGTTGTTAAAAGTTTTAAAAAAAAAAAAATATATATATATATATATATATATATATATATATATATATCTTCATTTAATATACTAATCCCATCAGTAATTCAGTAAGTGTAATTGTACCTGTCTATTTTATACTCTCTTATTATACAATACTATTATATTATCTCTATCTGTATGCTATGCTATACTGTACTATCCTATACTATACACAGTAGTGCTAACTAAGCTAAAGCTGACCTCCCTTTACCATTTGTCTTGGTAGGAACCTGTATATGTGGAGAATGTACCTGCTATGATGTAGACCCATCAGGGGACTGGGGTGACATCCATGGAGACACCTGCGAGTGTGATGAGAGGAGCTGCCATGCAACATACGACAGATACTCTGATGATTTCTGCTCCGGTAAAACAACCGTTTTACGTCAGCTCCACTCCCTTACACTTTTACATTCTTTTTGTGGTGCACTGTGGCTCATACTTTTTAATTCTAACATGTTGTAGTTTATCAGACAAGAAAGGGAGCTGAAAGTTTGCTCTTTTCATTTTGCACTAGAACTGCAAGCTTAATATAGCTAACTAGTACTGGTATCTTTTGTTGACCACTTATCATTATGCCAACTGCAGCCATCTTTAAACCAGGATTTTTCACCATACGGTTGTCTGTTTTTATAGATAACAGTATGTCATATTAAGTTCTACTATTAAACTAAAGAAGCAGACGTATTATATCAAACGTTGCATCATGTAAAGGAGAACATTGTCTAAAAGCTCACATGTATATTTTTTTCTGGTCACACTTTTTTAAAAGTCCCTTGCAGATCATCTAGAGCTGCTCAAGTCATTACCAAACTCTCTGATCTGTTGATTCTCTAGATTCCATCTAGTAACATTCCATCTAAAAGCTTTCTGTGAGGGAGCTCGCAGAGGCATTAAGCTCTTCAGATTAAACTCATGACCACTGTGAACAATTCTGATTTTATAAGTTTTGTATTTCACATCAGATCACCCTAAATGACATTTTACACCTAAAACAATATGTCGCTGTGGATTTTTTTTACAAATTGGTGGAATTCCCATTTAAAGACAAAATACACTCCTCATCAAAAAATAGTTGCACCCAGAAGGAACTAAGTGGCAGGAATGAAACTTGGTGGGTAGGTTTGACATTGTGAGACAAGTTTCACAGTAGGTTGTGCATGTGACATAAACAAGGACAGGCCTTAACACTGTACCTGATTGACTACATAATGTGGTCTTGTTGTGCATGCTTTCCAATCAGACTCATGCTGTTGTCTTGGTAGCATCCTTTGCAAGCGAAATATGCCTTGGAGAAGAGTTTGAAGAAATCGAACATTTGGAAGAGGTGGAGAGGGGTCACATCGTAGGGATCTAGGAAGCAAGATGGTCTTATTGACGTATTGCATGCTATACCGGTCGTGCAGATACTACCATAGCACGCTGTTGGCGGAATTGTATAGGCAAAAGCAAGCACCAGCGACAAACCATGGAGAGGGAGAACAGTTGAATTGTCCAACATGCCATGAGTGACTCAACAGCCAAGACTGCATGCACGCAGACTGTTATGATGACTGCCCCTAACACCACGTCAACTTCGCCAAAGACTACAATGATGTTGTGCCAGACTGTCATGGAGTAACTCAGAATGGCAGCGGGTCAACTTTAATGACAAGTCTCGTTCTGCCTTTGTTCAGACAACCAACGAATCTGTGTGTGGGGGCACCATGGTCAACACCAAGATGAACACTTTGTTGTCATGCACCACACATCCAAAAGCTACAGGAATTGTGTGAAAATATTCAAGCTGCATGGATTATCGCAGGACACCATTAGGAACCTCTACAACTCCATGCCGAGACGTTGCGTGCAGTTCAATAAATATTGCCCATATCAGTATAAATTTGTCATCATATATTGTTCCTGGTTCCAACCTTTATCTTCCTTCCCAATAGCATTGCAATCCAAAACTTCCTTTTGGGTGCCACTATTCTTTTGATGATGAGTGTATATAGTTGATCAGCCAAGACATGTTCAGTGTCTTTTTTTCTTATTGTGCACTGGAGCTATTAGGCTAACATTGCTATACAACCCTAGAAGTCAATTGTCACCCCATTTCTGTGAATAAATGCCCAAACGTTAATGCCTTAAACAACATCCATGTCTTTGTTAAGGTTGCACAGGTTCTTGATATGGGTAAAGTGACATGACATGCAGGCATATGGATGCTAGGTGCCTGCATTTTTCAGAAAGAATCCAAAGACATATGTTTAAAATAATATCAACACAAATCATGAAGGTAATCTACTGTACATATGCCTCTGTGATGTGCATGCATGCAGACAGGACTCAGATTCGGTAGGGGATCTGGAATACACCTGTTGTCTTAAATAGCTGTCCTCAGCATTCACCTACACGTTGAAGTTCATTTCCATTTTCATTTCTGTTCAATTTATGGTTCATAGTACGTAATTGTTGTTCTTTTGCTTGTTAGCATTGTTAGCCTTATAGCTCCCGCACTAAAATAAAGAAGCAAACGTGTTGGCCGATCAGTGGAATCGGGCATAAGTATAAAATTGAAGAAAGAACTTTATCATTGTGGTTTAGTGGTCAGAATCAGTTTAGTAGTTCAATATTAATGTGGTTTGTAAATGTACCCTGAATGTAGTCCAGTACTGGAGATGCTGACTTGTCTACAGCATTCTGGGTGGAACTGTATGCTGTCCTCATGGCACTCACCCCACCCATATCCCCCCCTTTAGTAAACACAGACCTGCCGGATTAGCCTGAGCTCACGAACATAAGGCAAACATGAAACATGCGCAGACATCTGCTTCTAATACTGAGGAATAACTTATTGGCCGGGACTCTGTGTTCTTGCTGAAACCAGGGAAGTGCAAATTCAGAACATTCTTTTGTTCATTCATAGGGCCACTGGGGCTTTGTATTTAGTGCTGCACTCACCTCGTTAGTTGTGTTTTTCAGAAACACAGGCACACCCATGCATATAGAGATGCACAAACACACCCACATGCAGTGGGATTATCTGTGCCAGTCTGCACAGCAGCTTCAGGCACAGTTTCAGCTCATCCCTCATCCTTTGAGGACACTAAATCCTGCTCTGTATTGTTTTTCTTTTTTTTTCTTCCAATTTCTGAAGGTCACGGTCAGTGTAACTGTGGGAGGTGTGACTGTAAAGAGGGATGGACAGGCAAGAAGTGTGAGCATCCTCTCACCTGCTCCCTCTCTGCAGAGGCTAGTCTGAAGAAGTGCAGGGGAAGCTCCAACCTGCCCTGCTTTGGAAGAGGTAAAGCAAATTCACTCCCTGTTCAACCTGGATATCCATCATCCAGTTCTAATGTGTCACACACTGGTCACAAACCGGGACCCTATATTCATTCAAGCCCCTCCTCCTTTCTCTCAGAATTAATAGTGCCTTTTTATTGGTTCCAACTGCATGCCGCTGTGCAAAGCATGAGTAAAGCTTAAGAGGACATGCACAGTTGGTTGTGTCCATAAATTTACATGATTCTGATCTCAAAGTGCTGCTGTTTCACACTTGATTTTTTATTTCTTTGGCTTCTGAATGGAGATCACTAATTCAATGCCCAATGATGCCACAGCCATCTGTGGTCATGAGCTCAAGAAAGCATAATTGGTCTCGTTGTCTTTGGGTGGGTGGGATGGTCCTCCCTCTCCTCACATCACTCAGCATGATGCTAGCCTACACAGGTGACTGTTAGCTGACCTAACAGAATTAGCAGTTAGCATTCTCCTCCAAGCACAGAGACGATGTATAAATTGCTTCTGTGGTGTCACAAGAGTCAACTCATTCACATATGTCAACAGTGGTTTAGCTCCACCCACTCACACTAAAGTTATAAAGAGTCCTGAGTGTTTTTTGAATGCAGCCAGTCAGAACAGAGGTCATTTTTCTTATATCAGTGTTAAAAGAACAGTAACAAAAGCAGCATGTTTTATCCTAAGACAAACTAGAAATAGACATGTAATGGTACATGAACGCACCCTTTGGCCGCTAAAATGTGGGGTGTCTGTTTTTAAGTCAGAACATCTTTGTTTTAGTGGGAATATCTCCACATTTGGGCAGCTGTCAATAAAATATGCCTACTGGGAAAATTACAGTCTCTGTAGCCAAGTTTCCATCCAGGGGTCAAATTAAATTAAGTGAGTTACTGACATGTCGTAAATTATATGCATAAGGTTGTGTTTCCATGAGCTCTGTGCAGAAACATAAAACTGCCCATGTCACATCAAAAGAAAAAGACTTCTGAGTTAACAGAGAAATCCTGTGGGGCGGTGTTCAAAAGGCTATATGGCACCTGCTTCCTTCGTGACAACTGGCATAAACCTACATAAACATTGTCAATACTTATACCAGGCATCATTTATTATACAGAGTGCATTTGCCAGCTATGATGTCAGGCTGATGCAATATCTACAAGATTTTTTTCGACATTAGCTTGTTGCCTTCTGTGGAGAAATGACTTTGCAGCTCGGTGTATGTCACAGTGACAGTGACACAGTTACTGAGCTCTCAGTCTCAGTAGACTAGTAAATCAGTATGATGATCAGTTGTTAATCTCAGTGTTACTGAGCTCTGCTAAAGTCTGAGTAGGAGTCTGATTTTAACTATTTTATTACATCTCACCATGTATAGCATTCATTTGCATAAAGTTCATCCAGAATGAGAGAGCTATGAGAAGATGTGCATCAGTGGTCTGGTGTTTCAGTCATATGTATACATTGTTGTCTCGCGCCTGATTGTAATAGATGTGCATGCCGCATGCTGTTCAATGTAAAGCATAAAAAAATCGTTATATTATATTTCATGTCATGTATGAAAAATATGTGAAAAAACCCATATGTAAAATCACTTTAAACCTTTCATTATGCTCCCATGATGTTGCCAGCTGGTGTTTTTTTAGAGGGGCAGAGAAAATAAAAAATGAAAATGTTAAGGTTTTGACATGACAGCAACATTGCAGAAGATTGCCTGCCTCAGTAACTCTTGGAGCAAGTGTGGTTTTTCAGGTGTTTCCACTAAGATATAAGATCCTTTCAAAAGAAAATAATGGAAAAGCAATGATCAGCACTGCTAGTACTGAGTTTGCAGTAGAGCTCGGAAAATGTAATAGCACACAGAGATATTATATCGACTTACACTAAGCAATTTTGCACAAGGGCAGAAATGAATATTTTGGCAGAGGGCGCTGGCGTTCCCTGCACATGTGAATACTTTGGAACAGTGTGAACCATGAATTCCTCAAGTCCTGGATTTAATGGAGCATTGTGAATGCTCCACCCTGGCCGCACATGAGCTAGGGCTCCTCGCACAGGGCCACTGCTACAGTCAGACAGCAGAGCACCCATCAAAATGTTCACCTGTTCACATGTCATAGTGTGTAAGCACAAAAGAAGACCAGCAGCAGCTGCTGAAGATGTGGTATAACTCTATGGCTATGCTGTATGTTTTTCCCTGTTTTCATGACCATAAGACAAATGCACAAATAAGGAGCTAGATTATGCCTTTGCATGTGTGGGTGTGGCAGATGCATGGTCATTGGTGCAGGCGGTAACAAGGAGAAAGGCTTCAATGTTAAAGGAGAAATCTACCTTTTTTGATAAACTTGTGCATACTGCAGTTATTAGGTTATTTCAAAACACTTATTTCTCTGATTGCCTTAGAGTTTGTTTCTGGATCAAAGATATGGACCATTATACCATGTAAATTCACAGAGTTCTAACTGCATTTCAGACTTTTAACTGCTGTGAACATAGACTAAAATACTTTACCTTATCTTATGTTTATTATGTTTATTTAAACAAATGATTGATTATTTAATTCATGATTGATACTTTGTCAGTAACAAACAATCATAATACTATTCAACAAATGTATAACTCAAAAGTTTAGCCAGTATGTGACCTAACAGTCAAGACAAGTGAAGGTTTATTTATATAGCGCCTTTTACAACAGATTTACAGAGAATCCGGGTCCAAGCCCCCAATAAGCAAGCCAAGGGCAACAATGGCAAGAAAAAACTCCCTCAGAGCAAGAGGAAGAAAACCTAGAGAGGATTCAAGACTCGAAAGGGAAATCCATCCTCCTCATTTTGACACCAGATAGCAAAACAAGCACAAAACAAGGATACAATTTTACAGTTATATGCATTATAGAATATAGAGAAAAGGAAACATGTTTTAGATTAACCAGTAGTAGCCAATGACTGTTAGTCCTATCAGTTAACTATGAGAAACAGATCTGAAAATGTTCCAGTGAAGCAGTAACTACTGTTAGGAGTTTATCCCAGCGAAGAACCAAGAACGTCAATAACTGCTGCTGTAGGAATATGAGAGAAGCTCATTGTATTGTGAAGCAGGAGAAGTTAGTTTGTAAAGCAGGAGAAGAAATGTCTGTGGTTAAGTAAGCAGGATCTTTGGGAAGGCCAGCGCCATGCAGTCATAAACACATAAAGCACATTAGTCATAATATTTTTATTAAAACACACACAAAAAAATTTATTTGCAGAAAATGTGTGTTTTGGCAATGACAGTTCTTAATGTTGCACTCTGATACTTCAAAACCAATGAGATCTAACTGCTCACCACGAGGGACAGATGCAGTCTCACTTCCTGCTGTAAAATGCAGGGGTGGCTAAAATAAGGCTTTTATAGACTAAAACGCTGTATGTTTCAGTAGTGACAAGAAAATGTAGAACCTTTTAAAAATATAGTTATTTTAAAATATAGTTATTTTAAAAACTCCTGATGAATCTTCCGGCTTCACTTTAAAAATGTGGAAAATCAGATTTTAAAGAATTGTTAAAAGTTTCAAGTTAAAAAGGCACAGACACAGACATTTTGAGTTGTAGTTAGTAGAAATGGCAGGGATGTCAGTAACGTTCGCTAACTAACCTGAAGTTGAGTTGTGTCCTGGTGTGGGTGGGGTTGGTTGGCACTGTTTTCATATTATACTTCTTATTATGCTTCAATACAAGTCAATGATAAAAAGAATGAAATATTTATGTTTTAAACTGTCACGTGGTTGCTGATGATTTAATTAGTGGGTTGATTTAAATGAAAATCTGTTGCTTTATTGTTGCTTTATTCTTTGAAACTATAGCTGTTTTTAACATTATGCCAACCATCCCCACAGCATGTGCCATGTTAGGAGTTGGTTGGCAAAAGTGAAAAGGAATAATTTAGCCCAGGAGTTTTAAAGCACCTGTTTTTAGCTAAGATGTTCAGCCTTCAACTGCTGCTTGTTTCCTAATGTACGGTATGTCAGGGATGTATGTCAGGTAAAACTGTGTCAATCAAGCCCATTCCCCCTTACAGTACATGGTTTAGCACAGTAAGGACAGTATGTGTCCAGCTGTGTGTTGTGTGTTGGAGTGCTTTGTGTGTTGGAGTGTTTATGATGCATATAGCTTGAGGGCAAAAATGTTTTTTAAATGTGCTGGTCAGTGTTTTGACGCCAAACGGCCTCATGGCTAGGGATCCTCCTACGCAGCTTGAGTGGAGAACAGCTTCGTTTAATGGTCTGTGGTTTTTGTCTCGCATTGTTGACTGTTACAGTGGTATCGCAAGCAAATCTGATGATGTGGTCATTGTGGTTTGCGATGCACTCGTGCTGTATGTGCGTAGAGATCATAGCCTTCTACAGATTTTATCACCACAGGGCATCAACAGTGTTCAAGATGAGCTTATTAATGCTTTGATAAATTCTTTTACATTAGCTGGACTCATAATTTAATCTGTATGTCCTGTTTTATCCTTATTAAAATAACCCTAGAATCCTGTACTTGAAATATGTAGTGATGGCGACCTATGAAATCTCCACGATGTCGCAGCATGAGAGCAAAGGAAGAGCAGTCCCTCATTAGATGAGTCAGAGCTTACACGGTTGCTTGAAAAGAGTGTTATTGCCTTTGTTCCCGACTAAGAATAGCAAGGTGCAGTAGTAATGGTCTTGTTCCACCAAAGACGTGCAGAGGTAATTGCACTTTAATGGAGTCTGTCTTCCTCTGGGCTTCTTTATAAAATAAAGGAACAGTCATAGAGCTTTTGTGGTTCTAATCAGCATTCAGGTCTCCGTACTTTTCAGCCTCTGTCCTGAAATAATGCTTTGCAACGCCTCTGTCAGAATAACCCACTGAAAACCCACTGCTACTCATGCCTCTATTAGACTTTAAGATAATATGATTTAACTTATAATATGATATAATATGATAATATGATTTAACTTGTCTATTTATTATAGCACAGAGCTTCATGAAAAACTGATGTTTTGGAAGTTACATGTTGATCTGATTTCTAAGGTGCTAACAGGCCACAGCTGTACAGTGAAAATATGCCATCAAAAGATAATTGGTTATATGCACACTATAAAACATATGCCTGAGGCCTTAACGCTATTTTTGTTCTTTTTGCTTAAGGAGGCAGCTAACATTGACTTTCTACATTAAGAAAAATTAATAGCAACTAAAGAAATATCTGTATGTTATGGTGTTAGTGGTTGTATGACCACTACTAGCATTTACTAGCATTTCTACCATGTATTCAATTACCATCTGAACCGCTTGGGAACCTCCTGGGTTCTCTTTAGGCAGAGGGCACCAAACAGGCCTCCAGGCCATCACAGGACATACACACAGGCATACACATTCACACACACTCACCCGTTTAGGGCAAATGTAGTATCTCCAACTCGAAAAGATACTTTTTACAAGATGTTACCCATGCAGACACAGTTAGAGCATGCAAACACAGGACTCTGGCTGGCCAGCTGGAGAACTGAACTGTTGTGAGGCAGTGTTTTTTAGGGTCTGGATATTGGGCTGTTGCCCCAGATCTTTTTTCTGTAGTCACAGATCTCTTTTTATTGCCCAAATATTTCACATGAATATGAATTATGACTTTTACAGCCACTAAATCTTTTGTGGTAAATAAATTCCTGCGTCAACCCTGCCTAAACTGCTAACCCTAGTGACTGCTGAGACCCTTTTATATTATTTCTAAAAAGAAATGAGCAACAAATCTCATAATATCCTTGCTTTTCTCCATATGTGCTCCACATGTGCTCTATGAGTGAGGTACATATGGGTTTTGATTTTGCATATTCTGCACCATATGTCCAAAAATATGTGAGCAATGGATGGTCATGCTTATGTGAGCATGTGAACACGCCATTCCAAAACAAAGGGCTTGCATACTAAAACAAAGCCCCTTTGGGGTTATAACAGACTCCATTTTCAGTGAAGGTGATACATAATATTTTTGGAGGTCAGGCATTGATGTTGGACTAGAAGGCCTGGCTCACAGTCAACGTTCCAATACTTTCCAATGGTGTTCAGTGAGGCCCAGACAGGCCACAGGAGGTTCCTCCACAGCAGACTAGTCAAACCATGTCTAGTCAAACCATGTCTTTATGGACTGTTAAAGTTGGAAGCATATAAATGAAAAATATCCCTGCTCCATTATTCTTCCTCCACCAACCTGTACTGCTGGCACTACGCATTCTAGTAGGTAGATTTCGGTTGGCATCCACCAAACCCTGATTTAGCCATCACACTGCCAGATAGTGAAGCGTGATTCATCACTTCACAGAGCATGCTCCATTTCTCCAGAGCCCAATGGTAGCATGTTTTATACCCCTACAGCCGAAGCTTGGTATCAAGCATAGTTTGTGTAAGATGCTCAGCCATGAAAAAACCCATTTCATGAAGCTCCCAATGCACAGTTCTCATGCTGTTGTTGCTTCAGCACTTGGCAGCCCAGCTCTGTGACTTTGATTTCATTCTTATCATAAGGGGTCCCTCTCAGCGCAACTTTCCTAATTTCTGTATAGGAATAATAAAATATAGCTGTCAGTGAGTGTTTGTTTCCAACTGGTGCCCATAGTTTGTGCTGTGTCTCGAACCATTGGCTCTAGTCAGCTCTGGTTGTATCTCCTCAGAGCTGTTTTGGCCAGTTGAGAATGAATCAGTGCTGCCAATCAGTCATAAGAGAGTTCCAAATCAGTGCACAAGGAAAAAAAAAGAAAGCAAAGAAAGCAAACACCACTGTGAGAAGGGCACACACAGGGAACAGCCTGATTCTTCAAAGCCAGCGCAAGTAGCAGTGCTTTATCACTAGCAACAGCATTTTAAGTACGTTTGCTATTCAAATAAATGAATAATATTTGCGCATAAAGATGTCTCATATTCCCAGTGAGACGTGTTTAATATTGTTAGAGCAAAAGCTCTGAAGGTTCTTTGACAACACACTGATCTAAAATAAGGCATTGCATACTCTGTCATTTCATAGGCTTTTTATAAGGAAATTCTACCAACTTGTCTAACAGTTTACACAATAGTTAAGATGCAAACATTCAGATTGCCTTTCAGTCATTCAGAATGGTATTCAAGTGAAATGGCAGTAAGTGTATTATGTAGCAACTGTGAATGTACAGGCATTAGTTAGCGCCAAATGGTGGTGTCCCAGCTAGAAATAGTTTGTTCTAAAAAGGTTCTGAGAATATGCAGTGTAATGTTCCATTAATGTTTTCAGCTGGAAGTTTACTTTTAATTCCCAGAATGTTCTTTCTAAAGGTAGGAGAACGTTCCCTAATAATATTCTGTCATCTCAGGTCTCAGTAACATCCATAAAACATTTTCTGAATGCTGCATTGAGAATTTATTCTTCTTTCGTTATCATGTAGCATAATCTGTGGCTCTGACATCATCCTAAGAACATCCTCTGAATGTTACAGTTAAAACGTGCTGTCTTAGTTAACATTTAATCTTATAGGAACATCACCTGAAATTATAAACAGCTTTAAAATGTTCTTTTGAACATTAAACTAAAACATTCACTCGGGAACATTCCCTGCTACTTTTACTTTCACACATACAAGATTAGGTAAAACTATGTTGTAAGACTTTTTGTTCAAATTGTTTGAATTATATTTTAGAAAGTCTTTTTTTCCATTAGCAGCACTGTGTAAGAACTTTGTTGTTAAAACTGTGGCATTGCTGAAAAAAAAACATTAAATATAACGTGTGCACTGCTGCTTTTTATTACACTGCGTGAAATAATCATTTACAAGTCAATGGCTCCCACAAAATCCAGGAGGTCAGAGTTTTCTGTACCACGTCATACACCTTTACGACATCACATGTCCAGACTCAAAACAAAGATCCGGGCTATTGTTTGATCTGAAATGCAAAATCAAGATATGATGACAACAGTAAATAATTCACTTAGATCTTCAGAAGTCACATTGGCCCTTACCCAAATTGGAATGTGTTTTCTGGGAATGCTCTCATAATGCACTCTCAATCATCATCTGCTCAGGAAAGGTGGCCAAAGCACAACCAACATTACAAAATGTTCTTTTACACATTGCAAGTATTTACACATCTTGACAAGAGAGGTCTCCAAGACCTGCGTGTTGAATACTGAACCAACAGTATACTGTATGCAAAACATATAAAGCAGCATAGAAACCATTCAAATTAAATATTAAGTATTTCATTACAAAAATAACAGAACAATCATAACACTACCCAAACTTTTACAAATCTTTCAGTAGTGACTGTTTTGGTAGTGAACTCAAAAACTCTAGCCAGTACATGACTAACAAACACAGCTTTGGACACATAAAATAATCATATTTTCCCCGTGTACAGGCCTACATTCTAAAAGTTACCTTTCAGTATTTGTCTCTATTAGTTTGTCTGTCTGCCAGCAAAGGGCTATATATCTCCAGCCCTCCTTTCAGCCTCATAACGGATGAGGAGGAATGATGATCATATGGTTATTCTTAAATCAGAATGTGCCTTTAACGCAACAACAGCTTATTCAGTAGCTTATTATTGGCATAGTATTATACTCCCTGAAACATAACAGCTAAATGAGGAAGCTAGAGGAATAATAGAAAAGTAACTTAAGTGCTTTATAGTCAGTTCTACTAATGCTTTATTGAACATAGCTCGCCTAGAAGAGTCTCCAGAGTGCTGTTATATATCATTGAGCAATGTAAGTCATTTATTTATTTATTTATTTATTTTGTGCTGGGGCAAGAACAGATAACATTAAAGCAAATTACAAAGTCAGATGCCAAAATGGCACAAATGAGCAACCAGAGACTTCATGAATCAGGGTCTTTATACCTTGGTCTGTGTTTCATCTTCAGAGTGTTTGGGTCAGCATATTCCCGCAGTAGCACCTGAAATAATACTGTCTCTGGCACACGGCCTAGAGTGGGGAGAGCCTAGAGAGCACTGGCATAGTTTCTACTGTACTGCAGGACACAGCCAATCAAATCCCTGCTCTGTCCAGCACAGGAGAGACAGAATTTGTAGAGGAATCGTAAGTTACATGTTTGAACCAACCTACCCATCTTGTGCTGTGGAAAATTGTTGGTTAGAAAGTGGAGTACAGAGAAGAGAGAAAAGAGTTCACGTGTTCTTCCAACTTAATGAGTAAAAAAAGATTAAGCAGCACTAGGAGACTTTAGTTTAGTTGGTTTAATTAATCCAGCAGTACCTGTAAATGAACATAAAATGTTGCAACAGACAGGCAGTTTAAATGACGCCTGTGCAGGAGAAGAATGAAGCTGCCGCGGAATCATTTCTCTAGAAGAGGGTTTACATGGTTTTATTAATTCTGGAAGTAGAGCTGTAGAGTTCAGTTTGTTACGTTTTCCCCAGTGCTTTGTTATATATGCTACTGAAAATATGATACATAGTACCAGTCATGAGTTTAGACATGGCTACTCATAGAAGGTTCTCCTTATTTTAGCCAAATGTTTTGCTTCAGAATAAAAGTGAAAACTTTAAACTGTAAAATAACACCCTTGGGATTGTGCAGTCCCCTTAATACACCTGCAAAATCGAGGATAAAACAGCTTTCTGAATTTGTGATGGAAGTTGATAAGATTCTTGTTGGAATAAGGGCTTAAAAAAGAACTTTTTTTGCATCATATGTATCATATATATCATCATATATATTAGAGGTAGCAAAGATACATCAAGAGTATCTCCAACATGGCAACTTTCTTTTAGGTTTTTGGAGAGGCCAAAAACCTAATTTAATTTGAATTGAAGTCAATGGAACCAGACGTCTTTCCAAGCAGTTTTGGGCCATTTCTGTTGGTCCATTCTTCAAAAAATTTCCACACAGTGTAAATAGCAGATCATGTGATCAAATGAGGCATAAAAGTAAAAATCAACAAAAATGGAGATACATGTTTTTCTTTGGACAGCGACAATATGTAGTATATCAGGATATTTATTTTTTCAGACTTCTCATCAATTGGAACTAAACATTCATTTAGTTGGGTGCGTCTAAAGTTTTGACTCGTACTGTACTATACTGTATCTATTTGAGAGGGGCCTGGGAGGGTGGGCGGGGAGGTTGGGGGGTCCTGGAAATTCCATGAGAGTAAAGCGACCTAAATGCCCTTACACAAGCTGATGTCTTATTTCTGAGCTTTCATCATGTTCAGTGTCATCCCCCAGCCACCTCCCAAATAAACTGTAAACTCGCCTACAGTCTAGTGCACGTAGCTCTGGTATAAGACTAAATAAGCAGAGCAGTGTGATATAACTAAGGAACAGCGAAGTGGCATCTGTATATTATGTCAGAAGTCTTTGTATTATCCTGCCTAGCTTGCCGTCTTATTGACCAATAAGATGACAAAGTGCTCTCTGGTGTACACATAAATACAGTGAAGAGAAAGAAGGATGCTGCTGCTACAGCTGTCAGGTAAAACAAATCATCCACAGATCACACATATCACAACAACATCTGCTCAGACTTTAAGAGCACTACAAAGCAGCAGCTACGAACTAATAGATCACTACAAACACAGTTTAACCTGCTTCTGTAACAGTGACACTGTACCTGACATGTTTAGTACATTCGTTACCTCTATGAAGTTCTCTATGAAGGGTTGACAGCCCATACTGTCCTCTTCCTGACTCCCAGGAATGTGGTCATACCTATTTTTTCTTTTTCTTTTTATAACACAAAACACCCAGCATCACACACAGCACTTCTGTATCCATGACTGACAATTTCCTGACCCTCCTCTCTGACAATCTTTGAACTCATGCAAGAATGTGAACTATGATTATAGGTGTCAAACATGTAGTGGTACCAGTCTCCTGGCTAAGACTGACCATTGCCTAGTTCCCACCATGAAAGAGAAAAATATCATGTAGTCCCGGCACTATACCTGCTGTGTCTTCTTGTTTGGCAGTGTTCAGTGTAAAAATCATTTATACTGATACAGATGTGAAGTCTAAATGACTACTGTTTAGTAATATTTCAGAAAGAACTACAGAGGTAAACATCATAAAATGTATAGTGTGAAAGTAATATGCCTCAGTACATAGGTCACCACACAGTGAGACTTTCCACCAGGGACTCCCTTCTCCCCAGTTCATACCGAAATGAATTGCTTGGTTTCCACTTAATAACTTATATTTTAGTACATTCACTGCTTTGAAAGAAGACGCAGCTTATGTACAACACCCTGTGCTTTATTAATGGACTGTTGTGGGCATAGCTATGCAGTATACAAAGGGAATTTTGTCTAACAGTTCGCTCCAAGCCTGGGCTATGCCCTGAACTGATTTAGCACATCTTAATCTACACACAGGGTAGCCAATTCCCATAAAAATCTCCAACCTAAAGTGTGCTCAAAACCCGTCCACCAGAATCTGAAACTAGCCCAGAATTCCACATACGAAAAAACTGTTCATTTGTTTAGACAAAAATAAATAAATACAAAAACACAAATAAACCGTTGTATAACTGTTAATAAGCTGTTGTCAGTCAAAATGTGTCACATGTTCTGACTGGAAAGAGGTGACGTCATTTACAACAGACTTTTACAAGAAGATAAATTGCCGTCCCGAATCTCTCTCCTCCAGCAGCAGCAGCTGTGTGAGGTCTAAACAATCTGAACGAGGAAGCGGTTCACACACACAGACGTTAGAAATATCTAAAAATAACAGCTAAAATTAGATGATTTTGTTATAAATGTGCATGGAAATACACTCACTGTGCCTAGAAAAGGCCAATAAAGTATGTATTTGAATAATTGGAAAGCCACTATCCATGACACTGGAATTGTTAGTAGCTTCTTCTTTTCTAACACCATTAAATATTTACATAGTGAATATAAGGGTTTTCCCTGTGCACAGTCAGCCTGCTAGCCTCCATGGAATCCCCACACAGCACTAGTAAACCCATAGATTCCCTGTCTCTCCTCATTTGCCGTGTGGTCTTTGAGGAGTGGCAGGGAGCGAGGCTCCCAAATGATGATTTATACATCTGTTTACATAGAATTTCACCCATGATTGGAGCTATAGGTCTGCTAGCTCACATCCATTAGTCTGACAGCAGGTAATTACATAAGTTTCCTCCACTCTGAATTTCACTCCCACAATTATGGAGGCTGTCAGCCTAGCTGTGTCAATGTGAATGTTCATGCTCTGTAGGGGTCGTGCCCTAAATGAGGGATTCCCAGGCCTAGCACCACAAGACCAGGCACAAGACTACAATCTGCACCACAGAACATACACTACAAATGTAGGTAACACTTTACATTAAGTGTTGACTAACAAACATGAAGTAATGCATTAGTTAACCTGAAGTAATACATTTACAATGGTTAGCTAAGGTTATGTAACGTGTTTACTTAACAAATAAACATTTAGTTGTTTACTTAGCTTTTTTTAGGCGTTGTAACCATTGTTGATGTATTACTGCGTGTTAACTAATGCATTACTCCTGCATTAGCTAGCTATGCTACCTTGGATTGAATAGGAGCAGAGTGGGTTTTGTTCTACATCAGATAAGCCCTTATGTGCAGCTGTAAGTAAAGTACCGCCTAGTTTTGATCCTCATATGTCTCTTTCAACAGTTTTCTTTGCAGCACAGTGAGAGCATGAATCACATCCAAGGGTAATGCATCTGAGGAGTTCACTTGTGGAGTTTTATGTTTCACTGAAGTCATTTGATTGGCCAGTTTCAGCTATAGTTGAATGTTCTCTAAAACCAGACATACAGTTTTAGAAATATTGTTCTTTGGTGACTATTCAAATGTGGTCACATTATACATTAGAATAGACCACCATGTACAGACAAAGCCTACGATTTACATACTCACACATACGTAAACGCTCAGTCTGATTGACAAGCAATGAGAAACACAACCTCTGCACACAGCTGTGTCTATGGACAGTATCATATTAAGCTATTTCATTCAAATGAACACGCTTTGCACTGAGTACTGAACAAACATGCTGAGGAACTGAGCTTCAGCAGCTTGGTAGTAGTGAAATAGACAACACAGTCTCTCTACAGCGTATTTGACACAGACAGCTCAAACAAATCAGTGTATTAATGTTTAGACCTTACAGTTCTATTCAGTCAAACAGAGTAAAATCTGCATGTATAGACTTTAATTCTGAAAATGTCAAGTTTTGTGCCTCTGTTTTGCTGGCCTATGTGTCTCCATCTGTACTGGGGAAGTGGTTGTGTGTGTGTTTAAGTTACACAGTGTGTTCCTGGTGGGAAAGGTGGAGTATTTAAAGTGACCGAATGCCACAGAGTCAGTAACACTTCTCTGTGTGAGCAGGCTCTCATTCACTGCCAGCTTGAGCTGTTTGTTCATTAGCATGGCAGTGCACACTAGGCCTACGTTACATGGTATCAGGTGGTATTGATACAGTTTTATGGGGTATAAGTGTGAGGTATGAGTATGAATATTATGAGTATGAGTAGTTAGTCAGGATCAGTACTGATGCATCCAAAAATATCCAAAAGTAGGGAGTAACTGGAGACATTCTAAAACATGATAACTGTGTGAAGATGAAGGTAAATAAATAAATATATAATAATAAATAAAACATAACGTGTTTATTCAAAGTATAAATAAATGTGTGGTAACAAACATGCCATCCTATTCAGATTGGATGCTTAGTTATTAGCATTTGTCTCTGAATTTTAGTGCAACGTTTCTATGTATTTGCTGAATTTAATATATTGGAACAAAAAAAATAATTCAAGTATTTTATGGGCAATAAGTTGTACATCAGAGTAGGCAAACAGATCTCTGCACCATGTAGGGCTAAGTCTCAGAACTAGTAAAAAGCTTTGAGAGGGGATCGTGACATGTGAAACAGGTTGCTGGCCAAGCTGTTTTCCTTCATAAAAGGCAGACTTCTGGAATTTCCTCAAGGATATGCTCTCTTTGAAGAGCTCTGAACAGTTCCTGTGAAAGCTGTCCACCATTTTCACTGAGATTCCCCTTCTGCTCACTAGGTAGATGTTTTTTTTAGTCGAACTTTGAAGTTCAGAAAGTGAACATAAGAGCTATACTAAAAGCAGCAACAGTTTTGCCAAGATGTAAATCTCATTCTAGTGCAGCAATACAGTGCTGATTGCAGTGACTAAATGCTGATGCTTATACCAGTCATTAGCCCACTTATGGATTCAATATATGCTGCACCACAACAGTAAAGAATACATCTTGATTATGAATGTGAATATGCCCGATCCCTGAAACAAACGCTCCTGGAGGCTGTTGTTCAGGAGAGAGTAAAAGAAAGACACTTCAATTTGCTGAGCAGATGTTGACTGGTGTCCTGTACGTTGCTGGTGCCGCCTGGCATGAGGAGTAATCTTTTAAAGCAAATCAGCTGAATTAGTGCTGATTGCAATCACTTTCTGTGCATTACATGACGGCACTTTTCTTTGTGAGCAAAGACAAGGCAATGCTTCACAATAAAGACTCTGAATCCAGGGCAAAGTCGAGTCCCCAACAATAAACATAATAAGCTAAATAGCAAACCATCATTGTGCAAAATAGTAATGATATTTAGGACGTAACTGGCTGTTTTCTCATTGCGATTTCACTGTTAAAACCTTCATTCAGTTTTAATTCAATGTACTGTACTGTGTAGGGATGCACCAAAACCTCTTTTTCCCTTCCAATACTATTACGTTAATATTGGCCAAGACCAAGTACCGATGCTAACTCTATCTCACCTAATTAACCTAATAAGTGTCCTATTAGATGCTCAAGAAAATTTAAGAAACTTTACTTAAAAATACTTTTTACTTACTATATTTATATATTATACTATGTTTAATTATGCTTAACAGCTGAAGTAAATGTAAAATATCTTTATTACACAAAATAGTTAAATGCAGAACTGAACAATTAATGGATAAACCTGTGTTGTGTACATGTAATTACCCTGCAGCTTCTCTGGCTCAGTGAAAACAGTACTAACCACTGTTTTATATTCGTCTTTCACAGGTTTTTTGTCACATACATGCTTTTATGCTTACTTGGGCTTCATCATTTTAAATATAACCCTCAATCATGGTGTCAGTACCAGCGACTTTCAGCATTTCCTCCAGCAGAGACATAGAGAGGTGCACCTCAGGTGGCACTAGGGTAAAGGCTGTACAGTCTGGTTTAACATTAACTCAGAGCGTAAGTGAGTACACAGCAGCAGGTAGGTGATTACTGAAAGAAGCCTGGCTCAGCCATTCAGGTAGGGGACTCCTCTTAGCATGCTTTTCCCATAAAATACTGCCGTTACAGATTTAGCCATGTGCATTTTACTGCTGCTTTGTTATCCCACACCGCCGATGTGTTGCAAGTTCTGTCTTCTGGTGAGCATGCACATGTCACCACACGTGCTCGTCAGAAGTGGCTTTGTGGTGTCAGTTATAGGTATTGACATCCCCATCACTGCTAACAATACTGAATTTAAGTGCCAGTATCAGTGCTGATGCCGACATGGCATCGGTACAACCCTAGTGCTGTGCAACAGTCAGAGACCACCCCTCATTTGTCAGTTTAGTCAAAATTAAATAAGTGAAACAAAACAAGAGTTTCCATAAAAGAAGTGCAACAGTTTGTAATAGATATAAAGAGACGGGGTTTGTATTACAGTGCAAGACCTGGCAGAAAACTGTCACAGTCAAAACAATCACCATACTTTCACATACTTTCATACTTTCACTTCTGTTGCACCAAATGTTGCAGTAATTTTTTATAGTCAAATTTATCAGTCAAATTTACAATCAACATTACTAATTCATGTAAAAATGCAAACAATTTCTAAGACTTCTTAAAAACATATTCCTGCAGATGTATTAAACAAAAAGAATTGTGCCCCGAAAAGAATGGAACCTGTAGTAAAGGTGGGATGAGGGAAGGTGGGAAAAAGGGAGGACATGCCAAATACTGACTAACATATTGTTGAGGGTCCTGTATAATTTTCTGTATGTTTATGGTTTTTTTTTTCCTGACACTGAAAAATGAATAACTTGTAAATAATGGCCTTGTTGACTGGAAATAACACAAATGAACACAAGTGGACTTTTGCACAGTGCTGTTCATTACTGTTGTTCCTCGTTGTGTGTGCACATTTGTTGTAATAGTGAGTCTTTAGTAAAAGAGCCTGTCCAGTTTATAGCTGCAGCCAGCCTTTATTAGTATGTAGCGAACAGCTTCCTGCCATTGTGACAGTCATGTGGCCACTGACAGCGGGCTGCACTTGAATGGCAGTCTGATTAGAGGATGCCTCCAGATGCCCCATCTAAACATGACTTTGTCCTGCCTGACCTTTCATTTCCTCCTCTGATTAAAGCCTTCCAAATACTGTGTCTGAAAGAGGCCAAAAGTGAAAAAAAAAGTTAGAAAAGCTTGCATTTCACTTCAGGCCACTCCATTCACAGCCAGAGAATACTGCCAAATGGTGCACTTTTTACCTTAAAAAAGGGTAAAAAAAACAGCTGTAAAAGCTGTATTCAGGTGGGAACCTCAGAGTAAAAACCATGCTTTAGCACTTTGCCTCTCCATATCTTTTCATAGTTTTTTAAAATTTACATCTTAAGAAGCAAAAATAGTGTTAGAAGCAAAATGCATTAAGATCCTAATATACACCTGCCTTCGACATTTTAATTGCAGCCATAGTTCCCCCACCATTGATCGCTTTGTGAACTTGCCATTTTCAAAGAAGCAATTACAATAAGGTAGATTTGATGGCACATTGCTAAAACTCTTGTATTTAGAGTGGGCCACATTTTTGTGCCTTCAATATCTTATGTTAATGTTTATCCAATACCAAAACTTCTGCCAAGTCTTATGGGTAACCCTTTATTTGAAAGCAACCTATATTCTGATTTCACAATACATCCAAAAACACTGAACAACATGAGCTATTTATAAAACTATACTTAAGTGTCTTTGAGCAGATGGCATACGATGACGTGATGTATTTTATGAGGTAAATGACATTATATTGATATTACAAAGTGACAAACATTTTTTACTTTTTATAATTACTTGGGAGTGTTATAAACTTTATAGCACTCCCAAGTAATGGAAGACAGATGCCTAGTTCAGAGCACCACTTAGCAGTTTTATGTATTTGATGAGTTAAAGTTTTTGAATTTTGTGTGACTGCGGATGTAACGGCTACTTATAGGCATTTTTCATGATTTCAGTCATACAATTCTTCAGATATAGTACAAATTCTATATGATAATGTAAATTAATTGTAATGTCTTATAGTACTTACTTTTGATGCTTAAGTAAGTCATTTTATAATGTAGTACTCAAGTAGAACACAGTTCCATCAAGTCAGTTTGCACTCCTGGCCACCATGTGGATGGTGCTTCTTCCACTTTTAGCTCCTCCAAAGCATAACTGTTTTTTCCAAAGAAACTGTTTTTTCCCCAGAAATAAGTTCTTATATCTTAATTGGTTAGAGGGGTTTTGACTGAGGGATTGTTTACTTCACTATTTTATATTTTCCCATTTTATAATTGTAATAGCGTGTAATACCACCATGACCATGACCATTTGGAATGGACTGGACAATTTTTTGGATGCCAGTGACAACAATGTTCAATCACACTTCCGGTCAAATAATTGAGCAGTGGGCCAGATTTGGTGGATGCCTTCCCTGGCACAATTCAGAGGAGAGTAGTAGACTGGGATTTTTACCACTGCTGGTAGACCTTTATGACCATATGCTTCCATACATCTGCAAATTCAGCTACTTCCTTTACACTATGGCCTCTCTTATGTGACTGTCAAATCTAAATGATATATATTAATTTCCCCAGGATAAGACATTGACTTGATGGCAGCATGTGTCTCTCTAAAATCCAGATATACACCTCAGTATTAATGGCACCTACACAAACAGGCAAGTCACCCATGCCGTGTTTACTGATGACAGATGTTAGCCTTTGCAGGTTGGTCTGGATGGTCCATTTTGTCTTTGGCACTGAAATGTGGACACATCTGACCACAGCACACATTTTCACGGTTTTACAGACCATCTGAGATGAGCTCAGGCCCAGAGAACTCAGCTGTGTATAGCTTTGTGCATAGAATTGATGCATGGCCTTCGCCTTGCATAACAAACTTTAGCTGCGATAAGCGATAATGTGTTTTCGAAGTACTCCTGAGCACACATGGCATGTTATGAGTAATGGAATAAAACTCTGAAATTTCTAATTGACAACATAGCTAACTATGGAGCTCATATGCTAACCTGAGCAGCTACTCAGTGGTCCAAATTCAAAACAAGTTATGAGGGTTGCATTTTCAAGCATAATCTGTTAATTATGCTCATAAACTCTTACATTTTATTATAGCTATGTTGTATGTAGACCTATAGTATGTGTGGTGCATACGTGTAACATCTCATGTAACAAGTTGCTCTGGGTAGCGTTAACCTAGCATGATTCATCTGGGTAGAACCAGGCTTGCCTCTACTGTGCCTCTGAGTATGAGACATAGCACCATTTCCACATTAAATCTCATGAATAGAGATAGATGATATGTTCTAAAATTACTGAGGTCTGGATTTCAATGCTAGTTACAGCCATACACACGAGATCCCCTTCTTACTCTCCTAAGAAAACATCATGGCTGGTAACCAGCAAAACCAACATGTGTATTGTTCTGGCTTTATTAATGTGCAGTATAATGTAGTAACATTGTTCTACCTATATTAATGTGCAACACAATGTAATAACATTGTTCAGTTAATGTGCATGAACCTAACATACAACACCTCAAAGACCAATAAACAGATGGGTCATGAATTTGCTACTGCAATATTATTATCTGATAAACACTAAAGCTGGATTAGTTTTACCTAGAGAGATGCTATAATTTGAGTTATTACAGAAAAGAGTTATGATTTGAATTCACTATTCATTCATTTCTGCAAATCTGCTGAGTAATAATTACCTTCTAAAACATGGCCCAGATCTCCCTCAGCAATAGTAATGCTGTTTGTATCGACATTACAGTAACGGTAAAATGGTGGCTTTGTTTTTTTTTTTGGTGTGTTTTTTGCGGCCTGAAGACAAGGCTGACTTATACAGTGGAGCTGGATTTGACCCAGTTCCTTAACCTTCAAATTCATGAGAACAGGTGTCATTTGCATGTGCTTCCTCCTGAATTCACACACAATAAGACACTTCAGGATATACACAGCAGGATTCCTATGCTTTACTGGTTTGGGGAGTATCGCTGTCAAGGTGAGGAGAAAAAAGAGGTTCAAATATAAGTGGTTTATTGATATTAAGTCCTACATAAAATATTGTAGCCCGTTTAATGTGAAACAGCTGCTGACGGTGGTTCCAGGACAGTATTTTGTCTAGAAGCAAGGAAGTCTCGGACTTTGAGCACCAACACCATAAACCCTCTGCAGTGTCATTAATAAGGATGAATTAAGGGTCATGATATCTGTAAATGCTGCAGCAAATATGCTCTGTGTGAAATAAGAAAGAAGTTTTGTTCTGGCACCTGCTCAGACATCTGTTAACTGGGGATCAAGACTTGCCAGCTTGCCTCTCAAATATAGTGAGAGAACGAATTGTTTTCTTGAGGCCCAAAGAACGGTATACGATCAACTGGGGAAGCGTTCATCATGTTGAAACTGCTGGAGGTGCAACTGCTTTCTCCATTTGTGTACAGAACTTTACACAGAGCGTTTCCCATTGGCATTGTGGAGTTTGAAAGTGTGGATCAAATCTAAGGCTGTCACTGATTGGTCATTTGCTAATGTACTTTTTTTTTTTTTTTGATGAATAAACAAGTTATTTCTTCAAACAATTGCCACAGGCTGAACAATGAAAATAGGCATAGCAGAACAATAACTATGCAGAGCCACTTCCAATATACAAAATAAAAACTAGAAGGCCTTATATCAGGAACATGCGACAGTCATAAATACCATGCACAGCATTAACAGTGTTTAAAGCAGAAAACATCACTTTATAAGTAGCTTTTGTAATGTCTACATGCATCCCTATAGGATTTCCTCTGTTGTAAACATGGTGATTAAAGCCCTAACATTTCTATTCATAAACTAAGATGTGCAGACATCCATCTCTCATAAAGTAATACCGCTGTCACTGGTACTACCATTAACTACTGACATTCTGAACACGCAGAAATTCAAATCAACCACTCTCAACCACTTATCAAACCAATCACTTTTGCAACCAGTACTACAAGTACTAAACTACTCTTTCATGACATGGACTAGACTGTTTAAAAATTGCCAGTGTCCAATAATGTTTATGTCATAGGCTGTTTATATCTAGTAAGGATGCACCAATAATAAAAATAACTATTCTGATATAACTATTCACATGTACTTTTGATGTATCACAATAATATTTTGCCATAATGCCACTCCTCTAATATATATTTTGTTGCACAAAAAACTTTTTATCTTTTTATCTCTTATGGCACAATTTAAAAGTTGCCCTTTCAGTTTATTCAACTGAATATTCATGATGGACAGACAGAATTCATCCAAAATTGCTTAGAAAAAAATCTCACTTTAGAAAGCTGTTTTATCATCCTGTAAAGTTCCATTCTGGAGGTTTTTTAAGGTTAATGATATTTTACAGTTTTAAGTCTACACTTTTATTGTAAAGCAAACCATTAAGCTAAAAAAAGAAAAAATGAGTAGCCGTGTCTAAACTTTTCTAATCTTTCATTTTTTCAGCAAAGTAAGCAAAAGAACCTTTAATGCTGTTTTATAATAGCTCCCCATGTGGCAAATGTTCAACAGATTATTCTCATTACTGTTGCCACCTACACATAGCTGATTCGTTGAGTAGGTACATTTTAATCAATGCATTTTGTAATGCATCAAGTTCAATCAAGTAATTGTGATAGCCCTAATCAAACATGAGTTCAACATTTGTTAGGGCTGTTGAAGAATTGTTGAACTATTTGTTGAGGCTGGCTTAAATAAACCATGATAACCACTCTATTGCTTCAGCTACTGAGGCTACAGTACTTACAGTCCCAAACCTTTGACTGATACTCTACCTGTAAACCTTGATCAGTTTTGCCAGTGCATGATCCAAACTGAGGTGGGGGAAAAATACATGACAGGAACCCTCCTGTTTGCTTGCATGTTCTTTCTGTGACTGGCTCAAAGCTCAAAGCTAAGCTGGGTTCCTGTTGTTCTAGTCCACTCTGGTCTCAGACAGGACCATTTCCTTCACTCATTCTGAAGGTGAGACCAAATCCAGTAGAGTCACATGGCAGTTAAGTGTGGGGTAAACACACAAGCCCTCTGGACAGCCCTCCATGACGTCGTGGAAGCTAATCAATAAGGCAGGAGGGCTATGACATCATCAGTTGCTGTGGTAACGCCGGCACGAAGACGGCTCTTATCTGCTTGGCAGGCTGAGAGGTTGTCAGACAGGGCGTTGCTTGTTGTTCTCTCCGTCTGCCTGAAGCCACAGTAGCCACAGCTGTCAGTGTCGGACAGATTTTACCGCCCGCGCTAGTGGACTGACGTTTCCACTGATGACCATAAGCCATGAGATACTGAGGCCCTCTCTGCTTTCATCCAGTGACACAAAGAATGTTTTTGTGGAACTGATCACATTCTCCATTTCTAGTTTTATGTTTGAATATTCATTTGAGTATGTTAGGGCTGGCAAACAATTACAGTAATTAAAAGCAGAGCTGTTCTAGCCATATGGAGGATAAAATAAGCTTAGTTTAAGTAAGCTTTGTACTGTATGCACTGCTTTTTAAATGCCATGTTTATCTCCACATACCTCATATGTTGCAGAATAACTTCATATCAAACATCCCTGTGATCCCCTGTGAGCTCTGTGTAGAACCTTCCTGTCCTCCAATCATAATGTTACAGGTATTTTGGGTATTAGTGGTGGTTTTTGTTTGTTACTGATATTTCTCGACATACTTCAGTTATTTCACTTCACAATAATTACTGACTAATATGAAGTAATGCATTTGATAACATAAACAACACATGAGGTACTACATTAATAAAGGTTATCTAATATTAAGTAAACAAGAAACAATTTGTTAAGTAATTTTTCATATTTGAGTAAAGTCAACTATCATTATGTGTAATCTGTCTTTCCTTTTGGCTTATGTGAGCTCACCACATAAGTGTGCCCTTTGTTTTGATCTTGTTTTGACCTAGCTTGGACAGAGCTTGGTTCTACCTAATGGTAAATGTTCTCCTTCATTGTACATATGATAATTTTAACAGACATCTGACTAATTAATGACATTCTATCCTGCAAGCACCATGTAGAACCTTCGGTTCTCTACTGATAACATTACAGATATTGCTGCTATCAGCGGTGGGTTTTGTTTGTAAATGATATTTCTTGACATACTTCAGCAATAAACTAATTCACTTCACAATGTGTTAAATCTAATAGTAGGTAATGCATTTGTTAACATAAACAACAAATGAGGTACTACATTACTAATATATATCTAATATTAAGTAAACAAGTAACAATGTGTTAATTAATTTTTCGTATTTGACTAAAAGCATTTTACATGTAACTTGTAAATACTTATTATCTCAAAATAATGGCCTATTGTTTTGTAAATATAATATTTACTCATTTTCTCTAAATGCTGAATTATAGAGATTCATTTTATTGTTCCTGTCTACTGTCTTCAGTATCACTGAGGAAACACATCATGGGTGAAAGTGAAATGTGTGCTGTACTGATATCTGATACCGTCTCATGACGATTCTTGCTTGAATGTAATATTGCACTTCCTTCTTCACTCCACCATCAAATGATGAATGAAAGCAATTCGCCTTTGGTGTGGGATTGGAAGAGACTGATAAAATAATGTAAAGCAATTACAACATCAACACCATTTAATGAACCACAAATCACCTAAATGTAAATCTCTGGCACATGTGCTGAGAAAGTGTGACTGGAGTGTGAGCATAAACAGGGGAGGTTGTTTCCAGCTGTCTGAACACACATTTATGATCCGCACTCATGATAATGCATTTAACAGCAGTGGATCGCTGCGTATTTCTCAGAACTCTTCAGCTATAATAAGCTCCCTAATGGCAGAAGCACTCTCTCAGTTCCTCCATTACGTACGGGAGCACAATAAACACTCAGGCGTGCTGCCATACACACTGCTGAAACTGGTGTTATATGGGGGCACTTAATAGAGTGTGGAACTATTGCATGGTGTTGGATGTTAGATGGGTTGCTAGGAATCTTGTAGCAAACATCTAACATCATGGATTACATTAGATGTTTGTCAGAAGGTCATTTCATGATGAAAGGAGCAAAAAAAAACTTTCTAAGAGTTTTTGGAATAAAATATGTTAAACTAAATGAACTTGGAATAAAATGTTTTTAAATTAATGCACATTGCTGTTCAAAAGTTTGGAATAACCTTTTAAAACCCTGAATGTGTTTACATGCATTTAATGACCTGATCATAATCAGATTTCTGCAGTTAAGTGGTCATATAAACAGTATACTCCAATTTCTTAGCTCGGATTAAGTCCCAGAAATCTGATTATGAAATCAGATATAGAGAGCTAGATTTTGGCTCAGTAATCAGAGTTCTCAGTGTATGTACACCCTTAGTCTATTTCTTTCGGATTTAAATCTTCTTCATCTTCAAGATGATGTATGTTAATTTTTTCAGGGAAAGTGACTCGCTGTTTACAAAAAAAGTTTAATGCCACATTTGCATTATACATCTTCTCTGGCAAAGCAGAAATTTGATTATTCGTTGATTCATGTAGGCCCAGAGTTTTCCATTACTGATTACACAAGTGCATGTAAATGCATTGAACAGATTATTAACAAAATCTCATTTTATCAGATTATTAAGTGCATGTAAATGCATTCGTTGCTTTGAAACAATTTATGTTATAGAGTACTGTCAAAGGTTAGAGATACTCCATTTATTTAATCTATAGTCAGAATGGCCAGTAGTTGTACAAGTTATTTGTTCTTCAGCATCAGAAAAAAATATATATTTAGTCAGCATTTAAATATAATTTACATCTTTTTCAGAACTTAGGCTGCCCACCGCAGTCTTTAACACAATTTGATAGTTTAGAGTATTTTGCTCTCTTTCCATTCAAAGAGATAGCAGTATAACTGCACAGGTGACCGCTCAGTGAACAGACTTTCCAGTGAAGACTTTGTGTAAAGTAACTATATGTACTGTTGTGATGTATAAAACTTTCCTTTTGCTTGTATGCATGTGTATGTGTGTGTGTGTGTTTTAGGCTTGTGCTTGTGTGGCCAGTGCACATGCCATCCACCAGGTGACAGGCGTATTCATGGCAAGAACTGTGAGTGTGATGACCGGCAGTGTGAAGATGTGGATGGAAAGATCTGTGGTGGTAAGTACTCCTCACACAAACATACAAATTGATGTTCTGCCATTATGAGGGTTTCCATTCATTTCCATCAACATTTCACAAATTGGGTGTCAATTTTCAAAAGGTCTGTTAAATGAATGAATCAGTGTTTCCATCAACCACTCTTATGTGCAAATATCCAAAGATAACAGCACAAGCGAGCCGAGTCCACTCAACATGTGTGGAGTGGAACCTTTATTAGCTCTCAGTAGAGCAGTGTTGACAGTCCTCTCACAGCTCAGAGACACCAAGAGAATCGGGTAGTGGCCCTTCTAATGAGGGCTAAAATAGCTACCTCACTTCGCTGTCACCCGATGAACCCCTACGAACATTCATCCAGACGTTGGTGGTTGTGTCAAAATTTGCATAGTACTAGTCTGTTGAAAATAGTAATGGTTCGTTGGACGTGTACTGATATGATGTCATCATGCACGGTCATCATGCACGGTATATACTGTTCAAGACATAGTCAATGATTTTCATGTGACTTCCATTGCTGTTTTCCACATTCCTCCTTTATATGAGACTGCCTTTTCCACCTCATCCAAGTGTTAAACACATTTTTCCACAACAGTGTTTTACATTTCTTTTCCATTAATTTTCTTTCTTGTTTAATAGAGGAAAGCCATCATTAGAAAACAATGACATCATCCTCATTGCATTTCCAGTGCTAATTCCATTTCATGTCAACATACAGTTGTATTTTGGATCCACAGGTTGGGCAGATGTGAATGTCAGCAGAGTAAATCCTGCTTTTTGGTGCGCTTTCTCTCCATTTGCCTTAAGATTCGCTTTCCAGATGGGATGGTGCCAGTCAGAAAGGAGAGACACCAGGTGTCTGTGTTGTTTTCCGACATTTCAGTGTTATGAATTTTCACACTGGCCTCAGGCAAACCTTTGGCATACATTTTTTTGGGCTGCACAGCGTCTGGGTGAATGAGCTAGAACTAAAAAATTGCACTATTTGGCCAAAAGTATGTGGACACCCATACATCAATCCCATATGAGCTTGTTGGGAGTCACAATACAAAACAAAAAGCAATAATATAGAGTTTGCCCTCTCTTGTGGCCACTCTTCTGGGAATTTTCTCCCTGCAATTCTGAAAGCGTCTATAGGAATTTGTACCCATTCAGTCCAAAGAGTATTTATGAGGTCAGACACATATGGGCGAGAAATACTCACAGTCAATATTCTGATTCATCTCAAAGGTGTTCAGTGGGGGTTGAGGTTAAGACTCTGGGCAAACCATTGCAAATCCACACCAAACTTATCAAACCATGTAGTTATGGAGTTTGCTTTGTGCACATATGATTGTCTGCTGCATGTTTTCCAAGCCCAAACCCTGAAAAATAGCCCAGGACCATTCTCCCACCTCCACCAAACTTTGGCACTGTGCATTCTGAGAGATATTGTTCTCTTAGCATCTAACAAATCCAGATTTGTCTATTAAGTAGGATCATTATTTTTGGCAACAATTAATGAACAACTGGGCAGTCTATATATTTTGGCCTTGTTTTTATCTCTCCTTTAGATTTGATCAATTTTCCATTCTTCCTCCCTCTTTTAATTACCTTAAACGGTGTTTAATTAGGTATACTGGAGTTAATTGTGTTGTTGGCAGCAACATTTACCAACAGCAGAAGGAAAATGATGCATTAGCCTATGGAAAGTCTATCCAGACCAAAAACCTTTGGTATGTTGTCAGAATGCATTTATTAATGAATACATCTGTAATTATTTTAGGCAGCTAATACTTGTGCCTTTTTTGTCAATAATCTGATGACAGCTTATGACTTAGCAGGCTACCAAACAGAACCAGAACTAGAGCAACACTTAACATGCTTTGACTCTAAAATTATCCATTCACTTGTAGCATAGTGTAGCATTTGAGTGTTTCAAGTCACCATTTTACAAGCATCATCTTATGATCCAACTGTTATAGTGTAAATGCTTAAGGTTTTTTTTATGAGTGAAATAATTCATATGCCTTCCAACCTTTAACTGCCCAAAGGTTTTTGTCTCACAATATCAGCAACACATTTCATTTTTAGGTTCAATTACAGCTCATAGGATTAAAAGTGCAGACTCTGATATTTCTGCATTTGCATGAACCAGCAGGGTAACATGCCCATCTGTCTTATTCAATAGCAGACCAGCTGTTTCTCACTCCAGCATGTTTGCCTGGTGGCATCAAACTTGCTACCTCCCCTTCCCCTCACAGCCTTTAAACAATTGGCTGATTATTCTATTGACAGCTCCCTCAGCCACAGAGACTTGGAAGATTTGAAAGCAGCAGTTTTTATTGTAGGAAATAGACATTTATTATGAGAAATAACAGTAAATTATTGAATAATGTAATTTATTTTATTTACACAAAAAATATGTTTTTGGAAGTATTATGTATGATGTCTTAAATTACATTTTCAGTAGTCTCTATATTGTAATCAGCTAAATTGCGTGGGTAGCTTTGGAGTTTATGTATGCGTTTTTTGAGAAAGCTTGTAGACAATGCAGCAAAAGATGTTTTTCTTATTTCTGTTGCTGTTTCATGTGAACCAGAAGCTGGTAACACTTACATCTAAGGTTCCATTATCCACCATGTCCACCAGCCACACGCACAGCTAACTGTAACCACTATTTTCACGCTATTTTGTTGAGCACTTTTACTGTTGCTCTGCCTTGGTAATACTTCAAGACTTGGACAAATTTCAGAGAGTTCTCTTTCAAAAGAGACCAAGACTATGGTTGCAGTTCCAAAGGGTTAAAAACCAACCACGTTAATAACCTGTGTCATTTCAGGATGTCAGTTTGTGTTTAATAAAAAAACAGGGAATCTGTATGTTGCTAAAGTAGCATTAAGACTTCCACAGATTCAGGCCTGATTAGTATTCTAAAATGAGCTTTTTTCATCTATGTGATATACCCAGTCCTCCTGAGCTATTGGCATGCTACGGTGCACTTTATGCAGAGTGAATTGGTGCATTCAGAAAGCCCTGCATAGAGATGCACTGTTCACTGCAGATGCAGAGGACTTTATGGAAGGCACCGTGTGACTTGAAGTGTGTAGAATGGCTGTAGGGACTTGATGTATTTTCCGTAGGGGGTCACATTGAGCTCTGTAGAGTGGGCATATAAGGATTCTGGGAAGTGCTGGGTGATGAGCATGCAATCATCCTCAGTTCATACAATTGGTCCGGCTGTGACCTCCCTTCAGGCTCAGAGTCTACTGCTGCTGAATAGGTGAAACAGAACATCAGCACTGTTGTTGTTTTCAGATTGCAATGGGAGATGAGCAAGATAGCTGGAAGGGGAATGGAGGATTTTTCAGAACTTAAATATTACTGGCTTAATATGTACCTGGCAGTGCATGCCATGAAGGAGAAGGAGAGGAAATAGAGGGCTCTGTTTCTAGGAGCAAAATTTGTTGACCAATATGTTCCTAAGATACACTATGTTTTATTATGGGCTGTTGTAAGACCACATGAAGGTGAGCATGCTGTCGTGTTTGGACATTAACTTAAGGCAGGTAAACTCTGCAGTGCAGTACATAACTCTGGTGTTAAGATTCAGGTACTCCACTGGTTTTCCTGGCATTACCACTTTCCATATTTCACCGTGATCATGCTGATCACACTGATCAAATCAGACTTGAGGATTAATGACAATGACAAGAAGCTAGTCATGCTTTATACCCTCCTGAGCATCTGTAGTTGTGCAGGCTGAAGTCCAATTTGAATATACAGCTTTTAACACTTTAAAGGGCTCCCATTTCTATAACTACAAGAATGACCATTTTAACCAACGTTATGTTATGTCATAAGAAATGTCAGAATGATTCACATTTAGTTTTTGGTTATTATTTATAAATGGTTTCACAACAACACAGTTTTTCACAGCACAAGATTCGTGACCACAAAGAACAATCAAATATAAAGGCAAACATTTTCAATATCATTCTCTCAAGCATTTTTCACGCTTTGACTCTAAAATGGCTGTTGTTTTGTTCTGTTCTGGATTGTACTATTGTAAACTATTTGCCAGTTCTTTCCAGATATTCTGTACTAGAAAGGTCCAGCTCACTAGAATAGCAGGAAGCCCAAGCAGACAACAACACAGTGACCACTATGGCCTGTGGGGAGATACTCAAATGAGGCAAGTAAGCTATTGAATACTTGCTGCCAATATAAAGTCCAATTTGCTGAACTGCAAATTGAAAAGAACTCTGGGAAAAAGGGCCGTGTCATAGAAGTAAAACGCAATCTAATGTACACAGTACATTCTGTCAACTCTTCACATCTTAATCATTAAAATGTCCTTTCTAGTGTTAAATGGTCAGTTCCACAGGCTCCCCATCACAGAATCGGCTTTGAATTCTTCATTGTATCAGAGAGTGCTTGAGGAAAATGTGAGAGCATTTGTCCAAAAAAAGAAAAGAAAGAAAACTTAGAATACAATATAGATATTGTATAAAATAAGATGAAATGTTGATGTCTCCATATTCCATACTTCTTAATGAAGAAGTAAGACTGTGGGTGTACTAATGTTTTTACATCACTCTATAGCTGTAAGTAGTTTTTTAGGAGGGTTGGGGAGAGGTTCTAGTTTAGTTATGGCCAGTTTGATTCTGTCATAGTTTACACGAGATGTACATTCAGAGATGAAAGAGCCAGTACTACGAGATCTGGTGTTAACATTTTCCATAGATGAGTTGAAGGACCCAATGAATGCAGGACAAGACATTAGGGCAATCACAATGTTCCCTCCCTGTTTTAGCCACTGTTCATGTCAGTCCATAATGCACACATATTATGGATTGAAAGTCACCTGTAAAGAAAAAAGCTTCCAAGAGGTCCTGAGACATAGATTCAACAGATCGATGCAGTTTGATTGGCCACGCTCTCTGAAATCTACAAATCCAATTGAATCTGTGAATATTTCAAAGCCTTTGAAGTTTACCCTTCCTTTGGAGAAGTTTGCGCTCTTGATTGGGAGCGCTCAGCCCTGAAGCCCCAAAATGAAGAAAAGTGTTACTGGACAACTTGAAACTTCAGCGGTTTCATTTTAATTGACATTTGGGTGGTTTGCCCTCAGTGCCTTGTGGACTTTAAGAAAAGATCTGACCTAATTGGTGCTTCTACGCTGGCAAAGCTTGAAGCTATTCTATCCTTGTGACCGGAGAAGCACAGAACAGATTAACACTGCTGACCTCTACTGTAGGGCAAGGCAGCAGTGGCAAAGAAGGCTTGTTAGGTCCAAACCTTACCAGTGCAGTGACCACTTGGCGTGTATGTGGGGAAAATGAGTATGTCACATGTGCTGGCCCTGTTCTGGGCCAGATGGTTGTCATCACTTGCCATGACTTTCACTCTCAGGCCAAGGAGATTGTTGCCTTCTATCCCATCCTCCCCCACCCCCCTATAGAACTGGTGTCAGGGTTCCAGACTTAAAGGAAATCCAATAACACAACACATTTGAGCTCTAAATGAGCTTTATGTGCATCGCATGCCTCAGTACATTTAATCTTCATTTTCTTTCTGATGTATTTACCGCTAAAATAACTTGTACAAATTGTCTTGTACAAAGGAGTAGCACCTTAAGCCTTTATTGGAGTAGTGCCTCAAGTATTAGTATTATGTTAAGTCCTCCCGATTCTAAGTGGTTCTTAGCTTTATAGTTCACAGTCTAAAATTACAGTCACTGTTAAATATAGTGCAACTGTCTAAGCATTGGCCATATTATCATTGTCATACTGAGCATCTCTCTGGGTGGGTAGAACAACCTTTTCTTTTCCTCCAACGTTCGGTGTGATGTTAGCCATCACGGCGTCTGTTGGAAATTAATGCTGTCCTCCAAGTTTGTTGAGCTCTTCAAAGAGGTTGTGTTAAAAGCCGGTTACAATGATGCAGTGGCGCCTCTTGTGTCTCAGAGTAAGCATGTTCCAACCATCACCCTTGGTAGTGTAACATCCACTGTGTCTTTCTGTGGTTCTGTCTGTTTTTGCCTTTTTTACATTCCCTTGTGTGTCCTGCTAATCTGATCCTCCTCACCTGTGTCTAGTTTGTGGCTCCTCCCTTTACCAGATGCTCCTTGTCAGTCCAAATACTCCTCTGCTTGCTCCCAGGGTGGCCTTGCATTGTATGGCTGCATCTCAGTTGTGTACTACACCTAATACTACAGGGAATATACTATGTGGGTATCTTAATAGTATGAGTTTGTCAGGCTAGTACACAAATATTAGCATACTACATCATTTCTTACTAACAGGAAGTGATGAAGCTTACATCACACCAAGCTGGACTCTGAAGGCTGTTCGGCAGACGTTTTTGTAAAAAACAAACAAATAAACACATTATTTACTAGAATACATTTATCTTACAGGCCATTTCAACCGATTTGGGTTGAGCTCAAATTTATGGGCGTCCGCCTTTTTTCCCAAGGTTTTTTAGGTGTGCAAAGCTCCTCCCTTTCTGTTTCCCATTTCATTGCAGAACAACAGTGTCCTTCATTATCACACTTAAAAATAGACTGGTTCTAAGTGTGCATTGTGGATTTTTAAGTATGTTCAACTTTAACATTCATTACTGTACTATATGCTATATCCGGCTCGTTAGTTCTGTACGTGGTATATAAGCTTTACAAACTTTACAAAATTTAATATTAAGTGTGCAGTTGGGCACACCCTCTGCATTCTGTTGTATGCTTAAATGCATGAATGCTTAAGTTGCTTAAGTTGCTTAATTCTTGGTTTGGACGTTTGGCTCAAGGAAAAAGACGTTTTACTTATAGAAAGTATAGAACTTACATAATGTGGAACTTCTTTAAACTTTGTAACACGTATTTATTAAAATAGTTTTTTTAAAGAACCTTATATTGAAAGGCTCTTTTATGGAACCAAAAGTGGTTCTTCTATGGCCCTTTTGAGGCACATTTAATTTTAAGAGTGTAGAACATTTAAACATAGATAAATTCTATAAGAAGATGTGTCAACACATTTTGTCTTCAGCTAGATGCATTAATGTGTTCAGTTAGCAGCAATATATTTTTGTGCTACTTGTAAAATAAAACATTAAAAGCTGCATAACTGGGTACTGAAATAACACATTCTATGTCAAAAGTAACATATAAAATGTGTTCAAATTGGTAACACAGGTAGGTGGGTTATAATTTAACATATCACAGTAATTTTTTTTTTCTTGTAAAAGCAGTACTAGTCTATTCCTATCTTATTACCTCAGGAATGAATGCTATATTTCCTTAATGGTTAAAAATGATGATGGCTGGCATTCTAAAGCTTGTACTTAAGGGCTATTTAAATTACATAACTGAAGAGTGGACTTTAGCAGTGTACAGTGTACAAGTCTGAATTATCCCCAACGAGGCAACACAACACTTGCTGCAAGATTTTTGTACTTGCAAGCTCTTCATTAACCATAACTGATATCATTACAGGATGCGTAAACAACACAGTAATAGTTGCATCACTGTGATATACTTTACTGGGCCACTCTGGGATGGCCCACTGAAAGCAGATATTTCTCCTTTTTGGTGGTGAATGTAATATTAATGCTGCATGCATTCCGGTGGCTCACTGTGTTGTGCTGCTAAGTGGCAATGGCACAGAGGCCCGACGGGCATGCTCGACCCACTGGCCTGTCTGGTATAGCCTCAGAGATGGACTTTAAATATGTATGGAGCTCCGCTGAAGCTGCTGCTGTGCTATACTGAAGCAGATTAGAACATGTTAACACAGGAGAGCTGGGGAACACTCTGATTCTCTCCCTCCCTCCTTCCCTTCACTCTCAGCTCACACATATTACAGACACGGCTGGGTCTCGCTTACTGATGAAAAGTTAATGTCTGCTAATTGCCTGGCTGATCCAGTTGAAGTGGTTTAGCATTCCGAAGAGGGCCACACTGGTTGTGGGCCCATTGTGGGATTTTTCAGCAAATGCGAACACAGTGAGACGTCATGCTGTTTTCGTGCATTAATTTCACCCTCCACCATCAAAGTAATCGTGTCAACATTTCACTTTGGTTTCTTCCAGTATTCTGGGGCAGCAGTTAGCCACACCCGTGGCTATATAGTGGCTGCTCTGAAAACATTCCTCCAAAGACTGACATGAAAGGCCCTGAGAATGTGAACGCACACACGCATGCAAATTGCATTGCCAGCCTCTGTAATGGGGAATCACAGGTGCGGTTTAATTGAAAGGGTTGGGGTGCCGCTCTTCGAAAGCAATTAAATGCTCTCATAGGCTGGCTGATTGAAGCAGCCAAGTGTGCAGCTTCCCCCAACTGCTCACTGCAGCCCTCCGTACCCGTACCTCTAAAATAAAGCAGTAAAAGGGGAAAGGAGGGCAAATCTCCTGTGGTGAAATGGGGGAATGTATATTCATTTGAGTTGTTACCAAAACATGTACACAGTTGGTACATTTATGCATATTGCTGTACAGTATATGGAGCATTCTGACAAATTAGTTCAAACTGAGCCCACAGTAAAAAAACAAAACAACTATTTAAAGTATTCAGCTTTTACATATTTACACAGATTGTGCTATAATCTATTTAAACTTAGGGCATTGATTAATATATTAATAAGCTTATTATATATTAAATAATTTATAGGGTATTTCTGTTGGGAAGTGATTGTTCCAGACTCTAAGCCTTACATTTTTCACTTGTGAAAACTAGTACTTACATTGTTTTTGTATATTTTGGAAAGGTTTCATCACTATAGAAACATTTGGTAAGGTTTTAGTAGCATTATGATTATTTGGAAAGTAACAATTTGAGATATTCAGTCATTTATTTTAATGAAATAAACACAGTATTCAGGTATAGGGCTATTTAAAGCAAAATACTTTAGTCTTCAAATGCAATTGTTTTTGCTTATTTTTTGGAGGTCACTCTGTATAACTATACATCTTTTCTTTAGTAATGTAGTTGAAAAGATTTTCATGTTGAAAATGTGTGTGATTTATGAAAACGGAAATAAACTGGATTCGTGTTTAAAAGCGATTTTTGTTGTGGCAGCTGTACAGGATTGTTTGTTATGAAGAAAGCTGCAGTTGTACTGTCTGTCGTATCTCAGCTGTCTTTGTGAAGAAGTGAATTTTTTCACAGCTAGGGATTTGTACTCCTCCACTTTTGCTCTTCATTGCTCATTAGCAACTCAACAAAGAGCACATAACACACTCATAGACAGCCAACAGTGGTTAAACTGATAGCAGAGTTATGGGGAAAATATTGCAATGAATGTTATTAATTTAAAACATCATGCAATATCATTTCTATACCACAGAATGGTCACTAGGGACCTGCAGAATAAAGTTAGAAACTCAGAAAAAAAGACATAATCCATATTTATGTTTCTTCCATGTGCTTTTACTTCAACTGCCGATATTCTCTGGCATGGCACTGTGGAAAGTAGACATATGCACTATATGCATTTGCATCGCATCTGAAATTAACAATCATCTTACTAAAAGATGCATATTTTGCATTGACCAAACACAGGCATATTGTGTATTTGCAGAGTTTACCCAGCTGTCATGTTCAGTTGTTCATTTTGTCTGCAATCACATCATATTTCATAAGAAAATGATAATGACAATGGAAAACAAATTATGTTCTCTTGTTCTTTCAAAAAATATAGAGACCTATGCTGCTGTCTAGCTGCTATGACTGCCGAGACACACTGTTAATGATTTATTTTGAAGGTAAGGGGGGTTGAAAAAGGGAGAAACTAGCTAGCCAGATAGCTAATGTTATAGCTATAGCTCCCTCTTGTTGGGTGCCTAGACATAGAAAAACCAGGTTGGGTGTTGCCACACGCCCCCATCTCCTGTATCCATTGGAGAGTTTTATATTTGTGATTTCATGACAAATAATAAAATTCTGAAGCAGCAGCGGGCTGCCACTACAAAATATACATGGCGCAGATATACTGTATTGCAGTGATAGAACAGTAACATATGAAAACATACAACCATAATACAAATGAAGCTGAGTATTTCAGTGCTGTGCTATGTACTGTATAACTAACCAATGACTTTAAATAATAAAAGAAGTCTTCCAATAACACACTTATGACCACAGATATTAGGTGTATGTGTATGTTGATCCTGCCAGTTTAAATAGTTTCTTTAAGTAAAGTAGTGATGGTCGATTGCAAAAGAATCAGTTCTTTGACAATAACTTGTAGGGTTTGACTCTTGGGGACTCTTGAAATGCTTAGGGTCGACGCTTCAACATGTTTTTTAATGTGGAAAAGAGACTGAAACTGTTCACTGCTGGGGGCCTGTAAGCTGTGAAAGTTACCAGTCACAGGTTCACTCCGAATGAGGCGGGCTGAGTTCGCATGCACGGACCAGGTGAGCTTTTACAGAGCCAAGTCATCAACATCCTTAACGAGTTGGAACTTGATGGAAATGTTTTTTTCTATCAATCTTCCTTCTCTACTCAGTGGCCTGAAATCCAATGTTGTGACACCATTTTACCGGCTGTCCAAAAACTGACTCGCTCACTCATCTTCTAAACCACTTCATCCTTCTGGGTTGCTTGAGCCTATCCCAGTGCTCATCATGCAGAAGCCAGGAAACACTCTGGACAGGCTGCCAGTCTGTCGCAGGGCAGACACACAGACATACACATTCGCACCTGACTGCATGTCTTTAGGCTGTGGGATGAAACTAGAGCCCTTGGATTAACCCACATAGACACAGGGAGAACTCCACACAGAAAGGACCCTGGACAACCCAGCTGGGAATTAAACCCAGGCCTTTCTTGGGACACTGCCACCCACTGCACCACTGAGCCATCCCTGTCCAAAAACGTGAAATCAGTTACCTTATCATTTTAATTTGAGCTAACTTCTGGTTTTTACAGGGCATGCTTCTCCAGTCACGATGTGTTCTGTTTGCTGTCGAATCCTGGCACAAGAGTCTTTGTACATCTGGCCTCACGGCCTACGGGCGTCTATAGCAGACGCCAAACAGCCAGCTTCAAGAGCAACACGATCCTCACTATTTGTCTTGTCTTTTCATTTTGAACAGGATGCTGTGGTGTTTCCTTGTTGGACTTTAATATCTAGGCCAATACTCTCTCTATAACTTCTGTGTCTAGTCTAGTCTTGGGGGAATCCTTGAAATTATGTGACAGAGGACACAGCAGTAGCTGCAGGAGGAACTCCGTTATTCACTCTTCATTTTCCACCGAGGCACTGAGACTTTTCCATGAACAACAGAGAAACTCCAGCCCTCAGACGCTTCCAAAAATGTTTCATTTCCTCCCTGCCAACACCCGCCCTGCTCCTGAACAGGACTCCCACTGTCCTGCTTTTGTCAAGATCAACACCTCTGATGTCTGAAACAGACAGAGTTAGCCACTCACTGACTTCAGGCTTCACAGCACAGATTCGAGTCATAGGTAATGTGCCAGTAGTGGGGGAAATGCCTTCCGAAAGCATCTCACTGTACAAACGACTTCTTAAATAAACCGTCAGCAAGACAAATACATATTGGCTTTCTGTGTTTAGTGGTACAAACCTCAGCACTGCACTGACTTGATTATCCTCTCAAAGAAATCCATGTAACAAGCTTGAAAAGGAGGAGCGATCAATAGATAATATAATCGCCTCACCGTTCTTTATTCTGATAGCAATAAACTCAGGGGAGTTCCTAGCACTGTTCAGCAGCTCAGAGGATGTTATTGCAAGTCAGGTTTTTATGTGGATTCAGGGATTCCTCCTAAGTTTAAGGTATTAACCAGGAAAGTGTAAGGTACAAACTACAAAACAGATAGTTAATTATAATAATGAAAGATAATTATTTTGGGTAAGTATGATGTTAATGTAGACATAGTTTAACTGTATTACAAACCCAAATCCTTTGGGGCCTGATGTTGCTAATTAATCCAGCTGTGATAGAGAAATTTTTGCCATTCTTTGGCTAAGTGTATGAGGAGCTGAATTGTCATATTTGCATTTCATAATGCAGCACATATTTTTTAACATGGGACAGGCCTGGACTAGTCCAGCACCAGCACTTTCTGTTTCCCAGTCATGCTGTTGCAACACATGTAGACCTTGTCTAGAAGGCAGGAATCTTTCCGCATTATTGGAGCCTTCAAAGATGTGCAAGTTATTCACGTATATCCCCGTAAGCCTTGACAGATGCTGGTTTTTGAACTTGGTAACAATCTGAATGCTTCTTTTCTTCCTTGGCCTTGAGGACACAACATCCAATATTTCCATAAACAGCCTGAAAAATAGACCTGTCAGAGCCCAGTACATATTTACATTGTGCATTAGTCCATTTCAGATGAGCTTGATCCCAGAGAAGTTGCTTTTTCTGGATGTTGTGAATTATACAGCTCTCATTATACTCACACATCAGTCACCTGTTCATAAGAAGTTTATTTCACTGACATAACAAACTAATAGTGTTAACATTATTGTGCATACTGTAGCGAGTAGTGCCCAGACCTTTCTAGAATATTCCATCTCTGTTAATGTATTACCTCAGATCACCTCAAACTATTTTTAATTCCCTTGTCTGCAGTTTTACCATGCCCAGCTGTTATTGATCCCTCTTTTAGTAAAGTTCCATTACCAGTACTGCATTGAACTGACCCAGGTTTCGGGTTCTTATACACCAGCTTCTTGTTTGAATTTTCCCATTCCACCTTAATTGAAGAAGACGAAAAAGTAGCCTAAGGCACCAGGATACGCACCTTTTAAGGTGGAACGGGAAATTTTGAACAGGATGTTGCCGAATAAGAAGCTGACTTTAGCTTGCCAGTGGTCAGCACACACGTACCAGTTTTTGCATATTGTAGCTGGACCTTGCCGTCAAAATCACACCTTATCCACTCCGGTGCAGCTGACAACAGAGCAGTTCCTGTGATTAGCTCTTAGCTCTCACTTGACATTTGAAGGGGAGCAAAGTCTGAATGGCTTGTTGAATCTCATGTTTTCTGATCTGGGCAATCTACAAGAAAAAACTGACTGGGTTGTCGTATTCACAGTTCATGAATTAGTAGACACTAAAGATAAACAAATATGTGAGCAAAAAGAATATTTATTCTCTTATCAATACCTTACTGCCATAATAAATCACACATATATATCATAAATAACCTTCAACTTCTGGAGATCTACTTTCCTGCAAAGTTTAGTTCTAACCTGCCTTTAACACACTGCCCCCCCCCTTACCTAATGCTAATGCTTCTGATCTAGCCAATTAAGGATGTCTGAAGAAGTTAATGTTAACTAGCCTCCACAGGAAGGTGGCTTTTCATTAGCAATGCAGAGTTCAGCTTCCTTCAAATCAATAAATGACGCACTAAATATTATATAATGTATAACACACAAATAAAACTTGTTTGAAAAATGCTCTAATTCATTTAGTCTAGTTACTCCACTTAATCTAGTTCATAAGGCTTAATAAGAGCGTTACAAGCTTTGCATTGTAATGTCCACCTAAAATAATGTGTTATTGTAGTTTTAGTTCAACTTTACTGTCAGACATGCTGGTTAGGTATCAATTGTGAATTGTCAGATACGTCAGATATGAAGCATTACATTTCCTAAACTCAGATATACAACAAAACAGGCACAGGGGGTGGAGTTTCTGTCTTCTGTCGTTGGATTCTGTCTTTTTGTGTTTTACAAGAGCATGCTATTATAACCATTATGGTGTTTTGTGCTGAAATTTAGATCATCCCTTATTGTTTCTGTAACACATGTGCCAAGGTAATGATTATCAGTAATGTGATCTCTATAAAGACATCTGTGAAACCATCAAATAAATCAGAAGCTGTGTTTTTTTGCTTCAGAAGAGTAGAACTACCAGATGGTAAATGGATAGTTCTTGCACCTATTTTCCACCAATGTCACCTCAGTATTGGCTTATATTGTTGACTAGCTGTTAGATGGGCACTATCTTGGAATCTAAATTCTCTGTATTTGAACCAGTGAAATGTACCTGACCTGGATCAGTTGCATTGTTGTCAGAAAAACCTAAGCTGTATTCTTGTGTAGAGCTAGTGACAGTATGTGTGTCTCTGTCTGTCTTGCCCTCCTCAGACAATGGCTTTTGCTCTTGCGGCCGCTGTATCTGTGGTGATGGATGGTTTGGGAAACACTGCCAGTTCCCCCGCAGCTGCAACATGACTGACGAGGAGAGCAAGAGCCTGTGTGAGACAGCCCATGGCGTCATGTGCTCTGGAAAAGGTAAAACAGAGGTTTCCTACAGCAGCTTTTTATGTGTGACTGTATAGGTGGAAGACTTCAACTGTAGAGCTCAATGTTAGCTGTCATGGTGGTTGAAGGTGGTCATAGTGGTCAGTTAAAATTTACCTTGCTTATGAATTGCAAGGTTGTAAACTGTGACATTAAAATTAAGAGTTTTAAAACTGGCCCCACAGTCCAACCCAATCCATAATACATACCTGCAACACATACATCAGATCGGGACATCCAGGGCTTGAAACATGTCCCTGTTTTTGGGGGGGAAACAAACAACACTTGTCATAGACTGTGATGTAAAATACCAGTACAAAACAAAATAAACAGAGAAGTACCAGAAATAAATTAGTGTCTTTAGGTCATTTGTAAGTTATGTCAGGTATATGTCCAGTCTACCTGACACAGAAGGCAAACGATACATTGATAAATTTACTCCCTCTTGAGTCCCTCCTGTCTCCCAGTATCAAGCTGGTACAGTAACCATACTGAATGGCTAAAGAATGTACTGTGTCCATTTTATCTTATTGAGTTTCCATGTCAGCAAATTATGAGAACAATATTCTACTTTCGAAAGCAAAAAACATTTAACTTGGTATATTATATTTTTTATTTTGTTCTACAAATAGTTTGCTACCTCTAATTAGCACTCTGCATGTTTTTAGCACATCCAGCCACTCAGCAACTCTTCAGCATAGTGTTACTAATTTATACCAGTTCTTTCAAAGTACAAATAAGTTGAAGTGGATGTGTTTTGGCAGTAAAACATAAAAATATGCAGGTCAGGGTGTCCTCTGCATTAAGGAGCCTCTGCACTAAAATACTGTATATAGCAAGGCTGCCCGGTCTTGGTTCTGGAAATCTAACACCGTGCCAAGGGGATGCATAGCAGATAACACCACCAACCCATAAGGAAAACAACATTCCCCAGCAGGAGCACCACTGCTATACCAATAAGAGTCCCTGGGTAAGACTTCTAACATTGCATATGCCTGTCATTGTCCCACTGGGTCACCACTGGAAGTCTACTAAGATGTAACTACGTAGATGTGTACAGTAATCAGTACGTCTTATTTAGCAGTGACCTGGTCATGTTAAATGTATCACTGTTCTTAACTGCACTCATGTACAGGTATGACTTATAGTGTGAACTTTCATTTAGAGCATCATAACTATGCAAATGGTTAATGAGAACTACCACAGAGCTAAAGCACAATCGCCAGCTCAGCATGACATGCACCATGCTGTGCTGCCACAATCTACCTTGACATTTGTTGCATTCATTATGCATATTTTAAAGTAAGGCCTAATTGCCAGTGAAATGCCTTAAAACATAAAACAACAACATAAGGAAAGCAAGCGTCCGGACCAAGAACATCGTGTCAGCAGAATTAGTGTTCTACCAGTGGCACCAAATGAAGATGAGGACATTTATCTACTCCCAATGCAGATGGGAGAAAAAGATAAGCCTCTTTCTCTCTTGCTCACAGACACATTCGTGAGGGGGATCGTAAACACAAGCATCTTGCTGTCTTTTCAAAGTCTGTAGAGGTATAAATAGCAGAGACGGGGGAGCTGCGGCTTTTCTCTTTGGGCTTTGAAAAGCAAGGAGACACGGCAAAATGTGTTTGCTCCCATCCTGCCTTGGAACCCTAACACCTTATTATCCCTCTCCAACCGCTTGCCCTTGAACAGTTTCAGGATGCTGCGTGTCAGGATTCTGTGAGGCCCAGTCGGAAGAGCACACACTTTTCTTATCAGTCTGTAACCTGACAGAGTCCTGGGAAACCTTGTGTGTGTGGAGCTAAAGTGGCTATGGCAGTCATATTTGATAAGCAGCCCTGTAATGCTTAATTTGCTAGTATAGAGGCTGCTGTGTAGAATACATGTCCACAATTCTGTCAATACTGTCACAGTATTGTCTAGAAATATCACAGTATCATATAATTTGATATTGTGGTTTGCATTAATGAAGCTAATGAACCTAAGCTTCTTGGGTGCTCATGAGGTCTTACAAATCAAACCTGGCTAGAGCTGTTTTGTTCTGATTTGCTCTTCTTAAAGTTGCACAATGTACATTTTTGTGTGAAATTCAAAAAGTAGCTTTACTGAGTAGAAAATAAAACACTGTAAAATATTGTGTCTGTGCATTGTTGTGAGTCACTCTGTAAGATAAAATAAAAATGAGCTCACCAGACAAAAAATTAGCCACCTTGCATGTTTAAGTTGGTAATAACTTCAAGCACCTGCAGATGGTGCTGCATGAGAATGATTGGGCTATAAGTACCTGCAGGGTGTGTGATGGGATTCATAGATTGAGAAGATCTGGTTCGAATTGTGGAAAATGAGTTGCACAGCAGACACATTGACACACAGAGGCAAAAAGGAATGATTGCATTTGGGTGTGCCAAAGGCCATAGTGTGAAGAAAGTAGCTGAATCTGCAGGTGTATGGAGGCATGCGATCATATGGGTCTACCAGCGGTGACTAACATCCCAGTCTACAGGAAATTCTCCTGAGAATTGTGCCAGGGAAGGCATCCACCAAATCTGGCCCAAATGCTTCTTGAAGCAAGAGTGGCTAAACACTGATGTCTCCTACTTCCAGAAACTTGTCCAGTACATGCCAAATCAAATCACAGCTGTTATTTGTGCTTCTAGAGGTATTACACAGTTTTAGGCCTGTTTCAATCACAAGTGACTCATGTTTTTGTCCGGTGAGCAGATGATGACATTAGTAGATCATTCTGATATATCCTTAGACCTGTTCTCTTTGAACAGTTTTTCAACGTGCTACAAAATGCTCTTTTCAAAATGCTCTGACAAATTTCCATCAAAGAGGTCTCCGAATTCCCAAAACATACCTAGCACAGCTTTAAAATTCATCATACGTTATCAAATTATCAAAACAATCTGAAGCACATAGGAAATGTCGAAGATTACCATTCAGGACTGCAACCACAATGCGCTATTGCCCTTACAAATCATTTGTATGCATTTTTGTACAACATAGAATCATTAACCTGAAGTTTGCAGCAATGTGCATAGCTGAGTTTTAGCCGTCATAACTTCACAATGGTTTAAGATACAGAAATCAACCAGTGTGAAGTCAGCATCAGTGAGTAATCCAGTTTGAAAAATCACCCAAAATCCTGATTTTATATGGCTACTTTTATCCTTCAAATTATAAACAGAGGGTTAAAAACGCAATACGATTCACACCTGACAGCACTTAGCAGACCTTCCTTTCCTTAGCCAGTGTAATTTCATCTACCGCTGACCAACCACCAACCAGTAATCCAGTTCTAAAGCCACATACAACCCACTCACTACTGTTATATTATAGTTCTGCATTTTAGCCTTCATATCATAAACAAAGGGTTAAAATAGCAGCATGATTCATACCCAGCCCTAAGCCCTCACTGGCCAGAGTGAGATAATCAGTAACACTTTACATACAATATTGACTAACTACATGAAGTAATGCATTGGTTAACATGAAGTAATACATTAACAGTGGTTACAACCTTACAACCTTAAGTAAACATATAACAACTACATGTTGACATGGTATGTAATCATGCAACAGTTGTTACATGTTTACTTAACATTAGTTAATCGTTGTTAATGGATTACTTTTTTTAAAAAAAAACTTTTAAGTGTTTGAGCAGTAGCATACATTGCAGTTTTTGTTATCTTTTAATCTCACAAAAAATAAAATAACATTGCTGTGTATTTGAGATGCTGGTAAAGATGATAGATATCATACGCACACAGACAAAATAACTTATGTGGATATGTTCAGATTACAAGTCTCATTGCTGATGGCTCTGATTCATGTAGGCAAGTGACTTAAACCTGTCAGTGATGTGAACAAACCTGTGTTCTGAAGCAACCCACATGCGCACATCCTAATAAATAACGTAACGTGAAGAAACCATGTGCGTCATGAGCAACCAAACAGCAGAATAAGCCTTCTTCACTTTGATATCTTGGTCTGAACAGTTCTCAGCTGTACATTATTAAAGCAAGACAAAAGCAGAAAAAGAGTCCAGTTTTGTTGGTTATGCTATCTTTGGTTTGGTTTGCTGTTGGTTATACACTGAACTCATTAACACTGAATTCACAATGAAAAACAGCAGATCAATCATGATCTCACTGTTCTCTTTAAGCTTGGATGGCCATGAATAGTACATGTATCCAATATATGACCACATATGACATATACAAAGTAGCAGCAGAAAACATTTCCATTCCAAAAGTGAAAGGAAATATTTTAGCCACTGTGGTTTGAATTAGTAGCTGATGCTAGAACTAACAGTTTAATGGTAGTTAGGAGGCAGTCTTTATCTTCTTCATGAGGTAAAATACTGAACCTGTGAGAATCAACACCAGTTTTTGACATTGTTAACTATTTTCGTTACAGGGCCTATTCCTACAGTAGTACAATACAGCAATGCTTATTTTGATGGTATCTTATATAGAAAATCATGTATGTTCCCACAAAACATCCCCCAGAATTTATATGTCACACAGGTGAGGGTGCTATGTAGCATGCAGTTGTAATATTTTGATATTTGAAGGAATTGTTTTAGTTAGAAATACATATAGTGCTATTATATACATATGTATTCCCCAAATTGTATCAGTGCTGTGATATTAAGTACCCAAAGTACTGCTTTAGCCTCTGAAATAAAAGAAGTGGTTAAGGGAGCTGTAATAGGCGGTGTAAAAGGTCGGTGATTGTGCAGAGTCTCAAAGTCCATTTATATGCTTTCAGGCTCCTGTCACTGCGGGAGGTGCATCTGTTCGCCACAGGAGTGGTACATTTCTGGTGATTACTGCGAATGCGACGACAGGGAGTGTGACCAGCATGATGGCTTGATCTGTACAGGTAGAGTTCAAATACAACATTTAGCACCTCCACAAACTCTCTTAATCTGGAACACACATACACACACACACAGACACACACACACATACACATAAACTCACACTCAGTTCTCCCAGCTCGACTGCTGCCAGATCTGTCTGAAGGTTCTGGCTTGCTTTGATGTGACTTCAATTTGATTGGTGGATTAGATAGCTCAGTGCCAAGCTTATACTCAGCTGTCCAATCAGTGAAACCTCACTGCACCGTTCTCATCCTCTAACATCCTTGGCTGTGGTTCAACAGGCTAAAATCTTCCCCCAGCCTCCAGGGAAATGACCAATGATGGTTTAAAACACAGTAAATCAATATATATTTGTTTTACTATAGGCCTATGCATTAACTTGGTGGGATATAAGATAAGATACAATGAGATAACACTTTATTGATCCCAAAGGAAACAGTATTTATAATAATAATATAAAAATATGATGCAGTATTTACACACAATGTTTTAATTTACATTGTTTGTAAATTTGCTGATGAATGCACTAAAAGAAATCAGCCGAAATAACTTGGAGAATTAAAAATCTGTTTGCATGGATTTAAAGTTATTACTGTGGAGATATGAGGTTTGTATATGTGTCAACTACAAGAACAAAAATCATTTTCAATCCAACATACAAAATACTTCCACAACATAGCGTAGTGTCCTAACCAGCCAACCAATAGGTCTGTGATTCCAGTATTGGTCACCCACTAAGCCTATGTCACCTAATCAACCAGGCAATAGGTTAATATGACCCCACTTATCAAGCAACCAGAAACATCAACAGATCTGAAGACCAATAGATCTAGAATTATAGGAAATAATCTGCAGAAGGGGTTGTCAAAAAAGTACAAAGGCCTATATAATTTCTCTACCGGTTAATTTATGCCTGTATCTCCACCTACTGCTCTTCAGCCGTGGGGAGACACAGGTAGCTGGGGTGCTGCTACCTTCAGTTAATTTGTTTTGTGTTGCTGGTTCAGGTTCAGCTGAAGTGTATAGTGGATAAAAAAGCACTGCTCACTATAGTGTTCCAAACCACTTATGGAAATGAAATGTCTCCTTGATTGAGCAGCTCCACACAAGCCTTAGATCACTATGCACAATGCCAAGCATAGGCTGGAGTGGGCTAAAGCATGCCATCAGTGGACTCTGCAGCAGTGAAAAACATGTTCTCTGGAGTAATGAATCACACTTCACTGTCTAGAATCTGGTTGTGGTGGATGCCAGGAGAACGCTACCCAACGGAATGTACAGTTCTGACACTAAAGTCTTGGAAATTTTGAGGAAGACCTTGTCTTGTTCTAGCATGACTATGTCCCTGTGCAGAGGGAGGTCCGTGATGACATTGTTGGACTATTTTCGTGTGGAGGAACTGCAGTGGCCTGCACAGAGCCCTGACCTCAACACCCTACTCAATGCACTACTGAACACCCTTAGGATAAACTGGAACACTGATTATGAGATAGGACTTGCCTTCTAACATCAGTGTCTGACTTCACAATAGCACTCTTTTGACTGAAAGGGCGCAAACTCCTACAAGATCTTGTGGAAAGCCCTCTCAAAAGAGTGGAGGCTGCTCTGGCTGCAAGGTGAGACGACTCCATATTAATGCTTATGGTTTTGGACCGGAATGTCCAATGTATAGGTGTGAAGATCAGGTGTCCACATCCTTTCATCTATTCAGTGTAGCTATTGTTTGACATATTTATGACCAGTAGGGAGGGGGTTATGGCTCAGCAAGGTTGAAAAGAACTACAGTAAACAACATACATAGAGGATATCTGCATAGTGTTTTTGATTATTAGAATTTTATGTGCGTTTGCGCCCGCAGGGCTCCCCTTGAGGCAGAGGGGGGCTATACTTCAGCCCATGTAAGCTTGTGTGAGTATTTTAGGCCCTGAAGATTTTTGGACATCTATTTTAAAATTGTTTACGTATTGGTTTCCTGCCTGTGTTATCAGTTGCAGTGTCATTCAAGCAATTACCCTATTCCTCCCACACAAACAAAAGCTTCATTAAAAACAAGGGGGAAACACGGTTGACAAAGGGAGTTTATAAATATCGGTTAAATGTCAGTGATTAGCATATTTGTGATTAGGGCATATGTCATAATTACCATATGCAGAGGGATTATTAAAATCTTTTTCTCATGTTGCACAGGGACCACTGTCTTTTTAAATAAATAAAAATTACAAATACAAACAAGCAGACGGTATTTTGCCCCTTCTAGGGCAACAGTGATTCACTCGACCTTTATAAGTATAATGGTACAAAAATGTGTCTGCCAGGTTAAGAATACTAATTTTGCATTTGCGAGTTTCATGGCTTTTTCAGCAAGAGATTCTCATTACATGTAAATTGATGAGTGATGTGGAAAATGCAATGTATTAGGAATGCCTAGTGCTTAATTTCATGGGCCACAGATTATAATTCCAACTGTGAGTGATGCTACAGCACAGGGCTTGAAACATATTCACCTAGGTAAAACCTACGGTGGTCGAGAAAGCCCAACGCACTGCAAGTTAAAAACGCGCTGCAAAGTCTCAAAACACAAGCATCAAAATGGCACGACTTGCACAACATTAGCCAAATGCGCTGCAAGATCTGAAAACACAAGCATCAAAATG
>CM067480.1:12360358-12464625 GCA_034552555.1 Semaprochilodus insignis | reverse complement strand
TATTAGGTCAAAGTAATGACAAATTACTTCAACAAAACACATAATTACTTTAGGAAAACAAGATACTATTTTGACAAGTAATTATTTTGACCTTCTGTTTGTAAACACGTTTGCCTGGTGGTTTGAGTGCATTTAGAATTAGTGTGAAATTGTGAAATTGTGAAATCCTGCTCGATTGGAACTTGTGGTCAGTGTGTCCTCTTAATGTGTACAGTGCATCAAAACCATGACTGTCTCTGTAATGTCTCTCTAACAGAAGCCACAGCATGAATAAAGTAATGTGTAGCCTTAGTAATGCAGGGACTGCAGAATTTCACAATGACTTAAATACTCCACAGTTTTAGGAAATACCAGTTTAAAATACTGTTGTAAGGAACCTTCATCACATTAATAATGAAATATCGCTCTCATATGTCCATTTTGAGGTATATTTAACCTTTTCCCCTAGTGGCCATCGTGCTGCTGGAATGGAAGATATTTTTAATTGATATAATCAAATAAAATAAGCTCAAAAAAATTGTCACCTTCCTTTAAGGTGGTAATAACTTCAGACTCCTGTGCAGTGAATGTTTGTGTTGAAAGTGGGTCCCAAAGCAGATTTTAGTGATTGCATTTGGGCGTGCTAAAGGCCATAGTGTGAAGGAAGTAGCTGAATTTGCAGGTGTGTGGAAGCGTGCAGTCATATGGATCTACCAGCAGTGGGAAAAATCCCAGTCTACAGGAAATTCTACTCAGAATTGTGCCAGAGAAGGAATCCACCAAATCTGGCCCAGCTGAGCAATTCTTGCCAGAGTGGCTGAACATTGATGTGGCCTACATCCAGAAAGTCTATGAACTGCGTCAAACCACAGCTGTTAGTGGTGCTTGTGGAGGTATTACACACTACTAGGTACTATTCAGTTACAGCTTTTTTTGTCCGGTGAGTTTCTTTCATTTCTTTCTATAAATTTGTCATTAGTATAATTCGGACACTGTTGGCTCTGTTTGTGTGAAAAGTTGCACTGAGCTGCTAGCGAGCAATGAGGGGCAATAATGCTTGCTACCCCCCACCCCCCCCCACCCTGCAGTGAATTCAATTCAGCTCAACACATCTCCATGTCTGCAGCTTTCTTGGTATCAAATAACACCGTATAGTGGCCCCAAAAACAGCATTTAAACAATACTTTGACTTATTTGCTCACCTACAGAGACAAAAATCCAAATTGCTTCTGGTTTTGTAAATTATGCACATTTCCATCAAAATATATTCCATCAATGTTTTTGAAGTAAATAAAATGCATAGGCCAAAACTGAGGGTCCTCCAAAACGGGGAGGACTCATGTTTTATTGCTGCTGTAAAAAGGGGTTATGAGAAAAATCATCCCTTCAGTTCGCTGAGTAGGAGTTTGTCCTCAAGTTACCTCCTTAGTTTTATGCATAATATGTCCTTAGTGTTGTGAGTCCTTCAGACATTCCTGCTTCAGACAGTTCAGACAGTTCATAGAATAGAAGTTGAGCCATCACCTTTGTAGTTAAAATAGTACAAATATGCCTCAGACAGACTGACTGCTGTATTGTGTCTGTCTCAGATCTTCGATTTCCCCATGTCTCTGTGTTCTCTCCACCTTTTGGCAACCAGTGAGAAAGAGCAGCCTTTATTTCAGTTTGTTAGGCACTGCTGAGACGACTATCCAGCAGAAGCTGGTTTTGAGGAGAGGAAGCTCGTAAAAGGTCGGAGTGACTGTCTGGCTCTCTCAATTCCCCGCATCTCTTCTCACTTCTCGTTCCAGGGAACGGCGTGTGCAACTGTGGAACTTGCGAGTGCTGGGACGGCTGGACAGGAAACGCCTGCGAAATTTGGGTGGGAGAGGAAAACTAGCATGGACAGACACTTTCTAAAGACTGTTTTTATCAAGACTGCTGCAACAAGACCATCTGTGGGCATGTGAATGTTACAACAGAAGAGAAGCACTCTGAACCTGGGATATATTTCTTTGCTTCACTTATATAACAGAATTCATTATGCTGGTTACAAATTCCTTTATTAAAACATTGCTGTTGTTGTTTTCCCTTTTTGTATGCAAGTAAAAACAATCACGAGAGCAAGGTACATGTTGGGTTTTAGACACAAAATCTGGTGATCCTTTATATGCTTCTAATACAGCTATATGTACGAAAAGTGTTTATAGGTAGGCTTACATAGTTCGCAGAGCGGCATAAAGAAGATGCAGGTACATGGGCAGGATCCACAGAATAGTAGACAAAGCAGAACTGTTGAGGTTCTTATCTGTCAGATAATTATTGCCTGAGTGCAATGATGTTTGACCCTGTTATTTCTGACAAGCTATTTAGTCATAAATATTTAATGTCTAGAAACCAAAGTTAAACCCGGCACTCAGGTGAGTGGTAGCACAAGATTTTATTCCCTTTTGATGGAGTCGAAATGTTTGGTGTGACTTGAAATCATGGAAAACCATATGTCACTATGATATGTAACTTTCCTAAAATAATTCTATGAAATTAGAATGAGAGACATTTTTTTTTTGCAAATGTATAATGCTTTACAATAAACCACCTGACATACATTGCCTTGATTCTGTTTTGATTGATATATCCATATCCAGGGTTTATCTTTTTTTCAAGAGGACTGATTTTTCAAAACATCTACATATTTAAATTATTAAAATGTAAGCATTCAGATCATTCTGTCAAAACACAAAGTATGTGAATCCTTTAAAATGACGTGTTTATGTATAAGTCGTCTTACAATATGGTCTGATCATCAAAGTTATAATAAAGAACAAACACAATCTGTTTAAACTAATAACACAAACAATAATGTATTGCTCACGTCCGTGTGTGGATGCTTAGGCTAAAGGCCTTAACAAAAGCTGGAGTCAGGAGGCAGCAAACCTGGAGCCAGTCAATGAAATGAGGTTGAAGGTGTGGCTTAGAACTACTTTGACTTTTAAAAACCATTCAGACATTTTTAGCTTGCCTTTCACAAGAAGCATCTGCTGACAAAATGATATCTCAGACGGCCTACAATCAATAACTGTTGATTTACAGTTAGACAGTTTGACAAACGACCTATAAATGGAGATGACTTAGTACAGTCTGTAATCTATCTAGAAGGAAGATTACCCCAAAGGCACACAGGGTTGGGTAGTAACAGAATACATGTTACTGCTTTACGTAATCAGGATATGGAAAAAAACCTTGTTAATGCGATTTCTTTCCTTATCACCATTTTTCTATGATGGAAGGAAAATGTTGATATGTGTAAATTATCATTATTTGTAACTAAAGTCCTAGTTGAGTGGGATTAGTATTACCTGCGGAGGGTGTAATTTGCGTGATTACCAACGAATGTGATTTTAATCCAGTACAAATCTGCCATGTACATATTTTACATAATCTACTAAATAATAATTCCAGATTAAACCACCTCCTATAATTCACCAGTCCTGCTCGAATCCACATATCAGTAATGTAGTGAACAAAAAACAGGTAAAAGGAAACAGATGAGGCTTAAGTTGCTTCATAATGAGAGTGTTCGAATTTTCTCATTCCACCTAAAATATGGCAGCAGTTAAATTCTGGGGCCTGAGCTGCTGTCCGCTTTAAGGTGTAGTGAGAAAATTTGAACAAAAACTCAGCGACTGTGGAACTGGCTTCTTTTTGTGACGTAAAAAAATTCAGAGCATTTTTGGTGATGGCTGAATTACAAAGAGAAGAAAAATTAAATATCTGGAAAGTGCCTGTCACAAAGCAGTGCATATTTTGTCTTGTTGTGCAACAACATTTACAAAATTTTGGCTGCTCAGGAGTAACTCAAACTCAAAAAGGTATCATCTTAATGTTAGAAATATTTCCACCTATTGCTCCACTTAGATTTAGCCATTTCACTAAATGTGAGATCAGTGACTGTTGGTTTGAGACACAACACAAACTGCTCTACACTTCTTTAGATCGCCAATCAAGGATATTTTTTCTTCTTGAAAAAATCTTCTTGGAATGTTTTTTTTTCTTTTGTCTTTGTTTAATCATATTACTTTAATCCATAAGTAGTGGAAAATAATCAGATTACATTAATTTGGTAACCTTCTGGATTAGGTTACAATTCTATTTTTTAACAAGTATTCAGTAATCTGTAATGGAATGCATTTTTAAGAAACTCAGAATGTATAATACACAGAATGTATAATAAAGAAAAAGGAGCCTAGAGTAACATCTAAAGGATCAATGGAATCATGGGAGCTGGTTAACGTCTGGATATCATCAGAGATGTTGTGGAACAAACTCAAGAGAACTGTTCTCACCATACATCCGAAGAATATGCCTGACCTGCAGCAGCCGTGTTAAGTAGAATGTTCCTTAAAAACTCTGTGCGGAGTGATCTGCAGCTAGCAGATGCGCTTGCCTGGGGTAATTACCTGCCCAAGGAGGTTCAACCAGTTACCTATTAAATCCAAGGGTTACTTACTTTTTCCGCCAGCACTGTGAATGTATAATTGGTGTGTACAATAAAGAGACGACCGATTCTAACTGTTTGGGGGTTATTACCTTTAGCATATTATGTTTGTGATATAAGGAGCAGGTCATATTTTACGACCAATTCATGCAAAAGACTAAGTCATTGTAGGTCATTAATTTTTTTGCATTTAGGTCATTCTAGAACAATGTACAAAGCTTAAAACCTTCCTTTCTTTCTTTCTTTCTTTCTTTCTTTCTTTGTTTATTAACTTAGAACTTAGATATATATACGGATTCACTAGACACTTTGAATAGGAAATAAAATGGCTATGTTTGTGAGAAATTGCGACCCTGGGTTCCTACCCTAACCACTGTAAAAAACACCTGAGCCATAAATTTCTCTAGAGCATGGCTTTTCACATTAAAACTGTTCTCTGAATTTCAACAACTGAATTACGCAGAAATGAACAGTAACTTCCAATGTGGGACAAATGTCTATGTTTAAATGTCTTTGCTTGGATGCCAATGTCTTTAAAGAATACAGCTGAAGAGAAGGGCCAGAAAGCCCATGCTGTTCTGTAGTAGCCACTGGGTGCAGTAATATACTGCACTTAGTATTGCATTGAGTTTCTTACTGACATTACAGTACACCTTTATATAAATATTTTATTCAATATGTTGTATCTGTGTATACAACAAACACAAACTGTACAGTGCAGACAAACTCTTTGCATATATGTATGTAAAATCAGCAGTACATACCAACATTTCTTGATACACATAGCCTACAACATGCAGTTCTTAAATGCCATCCTCTTCCCATGCAACAGATGTAACAATGGTCAAATTCAGAACCAAATACAAAGATGATGAGGACTCTGCGATGAAAAAATAACCACAAGGAAAAGAAAACAACAGGTTGTTTAGTGATATCTCCTGTCGACAAATAGACTACATCACGCACGACCTGCATGGAACAGGAAGAACTTAGAACCCAAAAACAAAGACAGACAGACAGACAGATGTACATTTACTCACCAGTCATTTACAAAAATAAATTCAACCTTCATATAACCAGTCAACTGGTTCGCAGGGCACGTTAGCCCAGCATGTAGAGTTCATTGGAGAGAATGATTAGTGTAGTGTAGTAGTGGGACACCAGCCCTCAACTGGATTCAAATGGTTTAAGCTCCTTTTGTGTGTAGTACTGCATGTCATTCTAGCTTTAAAGTAGCATTATACAGACAAATATGCAAATATGTAAGACTAACTAATGTGCTTTAACACGTCCTAATAAGAAACTAGCTCATAATTCCAATAAATTCCAGAAAAGACAGGCCTTCAAAGGAAGCCTTGAATATATTTGCAATTTAGCAGCCCAGCTTCAGTCTACATAATAACATTCTAAATCTTATTCATTAAAACTATGAAAATTGGTAAAGCAAGACAGGCTCGGTATCAAATCCGATGATAGATTCGGATAATCCTTGATAATACACTAAAAGTCACGAGTAGATGATGACTCAGAACCGAAAGTGCTGTGATTCCAATGCAGAGAAAGTATGAGAGAACCTTACAGTATCATGCCCATTCAATGCTGGTCTAAACAGACTAATCATCCATTCTACCGTTCTCATACTTTGGTCTTTAATGAAAAGCATGCAGGTGATTAATTTATAGGTACCCTTAGTCTTTTTGTTTGTGTTTGCTTGCGTTTGCTTTGTGTTAAAAGAACAGTATACTCTAATGTCTCACCCATCCAAGATTTACTAAACAAGGCAAAGAGGATCAGTTCTGTTATGAGGATGAATGTTATGAATATTAGTCACAGTGAGCAAAAAAACCAAACTGGACAGAGTGGGCGAGTGTTTTAGTGCTGCCCACTGCATTAAACTGGAATTGGTGGTTCTGGAATCTTGGAAACTTTGGTAAAATTCAGGATCAACCTCAGTGGAACAAGAATGTGAACTGAGAAGAGTGTGTATGCACTGTGTAAGCTACTGTGTGTGTGTGTGTGTGTGTGTGTGTGTGTGTGTATGTGTGTGTGCGTGTATGTGTGTGTGTGCATGTTCGTGTACGTGTGTGTTTCTCTGGGGCATGAGGCACCTTTAACCCAGCACAGACTGGGTACATGTTTTTGCATGCTGGGTTAGAGGTCATCACAGGCACACGATAGGCCAATATGAGCAGTACTGGACTCTGCATGCTGAGCTAGGAAGAAAAGTCTCCTTATATAATTGTAATATCTAGTCGTTAAAAATCTATTTTTTAAAGCTTTTTTCGTTTTTTTATACAGTGAAAACATTTGTTTAAGCCATCTCTTGCTTTGCATCGCACTGCAAGAACAGAACACAATACTAACCTTGCCCATGCTGTTGCCGAACGGAAAGGGGATGCAGCCAATAGGAATGGCGCCTACTTAAAATCAGCCATTTTAACGCACTGCCTCCTTATCTCCTCGTTCGGTGGGTCACCAGAAATAGCCCCGTAGTTCACTAAGAGTTGGCGCATGAAGGACCTGAGGCCTACAAGGCCTATAGATGTTCCTAGAGCCTGCGCTCTAAACTAAAGAGTAAAGAAAAATAGAATTCGGGTTCCTCTCTTATTTTGGAGGGGGTGGGGTTGGGGGTGGGCCTGACTCACTGCCCTGATGGAAATGCAATATCGATATGTATACGCCGTTCGTCAGATGCGTTCGTGCACTGATGGCAGGAGGGCGCAGCCAAACGCTGGTAAAAATCACCTAAGTGCTTGGCCAGCCTCTGGCGCGTCTCTTTCTAGACAGTAAAATAAGAAAGAGAGAGAGAGAAAAAGCCAGCGCCGAGCCTGAGACATGGCCACTTCTGCTTTCCACAGTCTCTGTGGTGACAGCGTTGGCCCACCTCCTGAATGATTCCCTGCAAAATCAAGCCACCACCGGCATCAGTCCTACACGTGTAACATATGTGGCGTGTGGGTGGGTGGGTGTGCACAGGCGGGACAGCTTTGATGTGTGCACACGAAATGTATGTGAAAGTAGTAGAAAAACAAAATCACACATAGCCCCTGTAGTACTAAACAGAAGAGAAGGAGTGTGTGTGAGAGAGAGAGAGAGAGAGAGAGAGAGAGAGAGAGAGAGAGAGAAAATGAGAGCAGGAAACACAGGAACAGACTCTATTAAAAAAATGAGAGGACGACAGTCCTGTTTTTCTTGCAGTTTCTCAAGTCAGTCTGTAGCGAATGATTTCTCCAGAGCATAGCTGGTGTTCACTGTGTATAGAAAATAGATCTGAAATAGACAAAGCCGTTACAGGGCTCAACACAAAGAAAAAGAGACGTCATCAAACGGTGCACCCGCAGCTGCTCTTTCCTCTTTACGCTTTTCACGGATTGTCACAGTCACAGGAAAAGAGGATGGGTGTTATTGTGTTTGGGGATGGGAAGTGGGGATAAAGAAAGGCATTCCGTATCAGGTAGGGCATTCCATGGTGCGGGTTGAGCTGCTTCGTCCAGTCGGATCCTCCTCAGCGATACTCTTGGCCACAGCTTCTGCGATCGATCAGCCAAGTCGATGGGAAAGAGTCAGAGGAGGGGAGGAGAGGAGGAGAAGAGAAGGAGAGGGGCTCGTCTGGACTGGATCCACAGACGGGACAGGGAGAGTCTAGCTCTCTCTCTGGGGGCGGGGGGGTCTGGCGTGGTCGCTCCGAGGCTGGGCTATGTGCTGGGCTTGCTGGCGGGCTTGCTGACCGGTTTGCCTCCGTTCATCACGGCTGGCTCGCTTGTGCTTTTGCTTGGAGGCACGGCGGCCTTGGGCACCGTCTCCCCCACATCGTGCAACGATGGCTCTCGGTACATTGCAACTGCAAGGGTACAACAGAGGAGAGAAGAAACAGGATGTTTGGAACCCATTATCATACATACAGTCAGGGGTATATAAATATAACATATTACACATAATTAATATGACTACTAGTATCAGTACTGACACCTTTTACATTTTAACCTTGGAGCTGAGTATGTGGTTACAAATCTCTATCAAAGACAAGAAAACAGAGACAGGTAAATTAATCCAGGAAATATCACATTACCTGGAACAGACAAGATCTGTGATATTAATCCAATTGCGAGTCTGTAACATCTGTAGTTTATTAGTCTTATTTAAGTAGTATCGCACCATATCGTTATTGGCACCATTACTGGCACTTAAACACAGTACTGGTATTGTTGTTGGGAATTCTGATACCTATGACCAACACCATGAAGCAATTTCTGATGCACACACATGCTGATGCGTGCATGCACGTCAGTACACAGAACTTAACAACTTGCGTGTCCACCAGCTCCACCCGTGGTGTACCTCTGTCAACGGTATCACCCAGCAGTGTGCTCTCGCCAGCCCATGTTTCAACCAAGTCATTTTTGCAGAACCAGAGAAGCTGCCGGCTGCTTACACACTATAGTTTCTATATATACTTTTCAGTTCTGTTTTTGACACACTAAAGATATTTCACATTTACTTAAGTTGTTGAACATGGATCTGATTACTAATTATATAGTAGTAAATACTAAATATATAAGGTAAATAAACAAAAAAGGTTTTCTCAGGCAACATAAATAATCTGGCATGCCTAATGCCGTTCAGTCAAGCTAAGTATGTTTTATTAGTGACACAGATCAAATATTTTAACAAAACATTAGCATATAAATATTAGGACTTAGGTTAGTTCGGCCAGAGTTAGTATTGGTATTGTTACCTAGTATCAGCCTGTATTTGTGGATGAGGTATCAGTATCTGTGCATGTTTACTGATAAGTAATAATTCCAGAGTAATTGATCTTCTGTAACTTTAAAACTGTAAAAGTAGTCTTGTTGAATTTGACCCCAAAGTAATGTCATAACAAAACCCACCAATAGATAGGGAAATGTGTTGTTATTATTATTTAGTGTTGCAGTTATTGTGTAATGCTTACATTTTTAATTTGAGGAAATTATACCAATACTTTATGCCTTACAAACTAAAGTGACCCTGATAACCACAAACAGTGTCACGCCTGCCATCTCCATATCCAAACTTGAAACTTTGCTTGGGTGAGATGATAACGTTCATTAGGCCAGCTCTGACAGAGCCTGTGTGAGTTTGTCAAAGTTCAGACAGGCTGTCAGAGAGGCTGCGGCTTATGCTAAGTTTCTGTAAAGGAAGGGGGCCTGTTCTTCAGGGACACATTTGGCTGCTTATGTAACCGAAACTCAGCTTCACCATGTGCCAAAAAACCTCTGTTCTTAGCTGAGCTGTTGCAGAGCTCCATTCTCCCTGTTATTGCTGGCCCCACTGAAGGCCTTACTGCATTTGTGGCTATATAATGAACACAAATCAGCAGCAGAAAAAGAGGCCTGTGATGCGAGCTGTGATAAAGCATGGATGTTTCTCACACACAGACAGGACTGTCCTGTTGGCTCCCTCACAAACCTCGGCTGTAAATTATAAAAGTCACCCATCATTACAAACTGCACATAAAACAGGACATAAAGATTCACATGGCAGCCCGAGCTTGAGGAATGATCGGGACAACAGGACATCCATATTGATGCTGTGAATTGGACCAGGGCTAAAAGCACAATGTTTAATGATGTTTGCAGACAAAATACTACTATGTAATACATGACTGCACCTTCTGGAGAAATTGTGCTAGGTAAAAGCATGCTAATGGCAAGACCTGCCTGGCTGTAATTTCTCAGTACTTCATAGGCCTGTCACAATCAAGAAATTTCAGCTGATCATGAATTGCCATTGTAATAACCATATTTGTCTTTTTTTTCCTTCAGTGTATGTAGTATTTAACATAAGAGCCTAAAGTGGCCAGATCGACTGACTAGCTATCTTGCTTCCTAGTTAGCTTCCTGCCTAGTAGCTCTCAACTGACAACAGCAACAGCCTGAGCTCAAATAAACAAACATTACTCACCATTTCCGGTAAACATGTTATAGCATTTTCTAATCATTTCTATTAATTTACTTATTAATCTGAGCTTTAAAATGGAAAAGGAATTCACTGAACATAAACAATAAAAAGATGAATCTAAAAAAGATTAGGGTTTAAAAAAAGATGCCATAATATATAGATGACCATATAAACAAGCATATTCACAAAATGGTAACTTTGCAAGAGCAGGCAAAAAAAAAGTTAATGTAAAGGGGTTTAATTCTAAGCAACAGTGGAGCATTTCTATTAGCATATTCATCATGCTTTTTTCACACCATGTAATAAGAGTGAAATCATGTAGAAAAAAGAAAAAAATTAAGACCTTGGGGTTTTTTTTTGGACAGCAATGAAATTTATCATCATCGTCCAAAAGCCAGTTAATCACTGCTGGTAAATTTTAATCAATGATTTTTAATCTAGTATTCGATTTTAATTAGGCTATTGTGAGAGCCCAAAAACTTTTCTATAAAACTCACTCTGAATATGAAACAACACCTGAGCTGAATCCAAACTGCCTGACCTTTGCTTCATCCGCTGAAATCATCTCCATTGTTTAAAGAACATTAAGTAAAAGTATCGCCTCCTCTGAGCTAATGCGCCTCATTATGATTCCACAGTGTATGAGTGAACTGGAATCAAACCCTCCCCTGAGGTCAGCCGAGGACTCAGAGCAGCCATTACCTTCTAATGGCTTGGGCAGGAAGTGAGCAGCTGGTTTGGTTTTCTTCACACGGTTGCCCTTCATGGCCTGGCCCTCCTTATTGAGGCCCAGAAACCAGGCTCTCCCTGACTCCTGCTGTCTGTACAACATGGACGAGTAGATCACGTAGTAGTTCTCGAATACCGACTCTTTGAACTTGCATTCCGCCGTAAAGAGTTCCTGAAAAGGGATAAAAAGAGAGAAAACAGTGGTCATTAAGATTTGCGGCTGAGGTAAAGGAAGACGTGTTAAGTTGATTCAAAACATGCTTACAATAGAAAACACTCTATAACAAGTGTGTTTTAAGTCAACCGGGATACCGTATTTTACAGGGAAACAAGGCAAAATGACTATCTGGGTTAATAAACTGTATGATACAGATTAGAGCTTTAATCAGGTCTGAAATTGGTCCCAATTGGATGAAGCCCAAAAACTTTCTGTCCAGACCACAACAACGATGACAGCTAATCATCAATGAACAAACTTACATTACATTTTTTTGGTTATCTTACATTTACAGCATTTAGCTGACGCTCTTATCCAGAGCGACTTACAAGGTTAATCATATTACAGGTAGGCCAATGTAGTGTTAGGAGTCTTGCCAAGGACTCTTATTGGTGTAGCACAGCATAGTCACCCAGACCAGGATTCGAACCCCAATCTCCCACATGTGGTGGCTCCCTGGTGGGTAGTGGTGTTACCCGCTGAGCTACACCAACCACTTAAAAACGTAGGGAAGAAAAATAAATAAGAACAATAAAACAAAGCAGAGGTTAATACAGACCAAAATCTGTCAGAGATTTTGCATATATATATATATAAATTTGTTTTTGGTTAGTTAGTTTTGCCGCTTATTGCATATACACTCATTGTCAAAAAATAGTTTACACTCATAGTTGCACAAATAGTTGCACCCAGAAGGAATCTTCCAACAGAAATGAAACCTGGTGGGTAGGTGAGACATGCGAATGATTCCATGATTGGTCGCATATGTGACGTAAACAAGGAAGGGCTGAATCGCTGTACCTGGCTGACCCAGCGAGCAGTGATGCCGTTTATGAGTCATCTTGTTAGTGCCAGCACCATTGGCTGTACAACACAGGACTACATGAACACAGACTGCTATGATGACTTAACACCAGTGCTCTTAACACCAAGTCAACATCGCCAATGGTGTCGTGCCAGACTATCATGGAGTGACTCAGAATGTCAGCGGGTCATCTTCAGTGAACAGTCCCGCTTTTGTCCTGGTGGAGACGACCAACGAATCCATGTGAGGAGGCGCTGTGTTCAGCACCAAGATGAATGGTTAGCTGTCGTGTCACACGTCCAGAAGGCCTGGTGTCACTCCACCTCCACCCCTACTGCAAAATCTGCAGGAACTGTGTGAGAATATTCAAGCTGCGTGGGATGGATTATCACAGGACACCATTAGGGACCTCTACAACTCTATGCTGAGACGTCTGACATGTTGTGTTATCAAACATGGCGGCCTGACGCCATACTGAGAGACACTACTTCTGTATGTGTAGCTCAATAAATATCAGTCTAAATTTATCATCATGTATTGTTCCTGGTAACCTTTATCTTCCTTCCTAATAGCTTTGAAATCTGACACTTCCTTCTGGGTGCCACTATTTTTTGAGGATGAGTGTAATTAAGTCACTAAAATCTAAGGAGTCATTCAGAGGGGTTTGATTTAAAACAGTTAATTGTAGAGAAACCTACAACTTCCGATTACTTTACAGTAGTGGTGATGGGAACCAGGGGCCGCAATGTCTACTACGTAAATATAGCCATTTTATTTACCATCTGACACCAGCTTTTATATGTAACACTGAGGTATCATTTTCTTTTGCCATTATTTTGTCTCCATCCACTCCAATGAAAGTCCTTTTTAGCGATATATTTTGCAATATAATTTTACCAAGATCTTTGTCTCAAAACTATCGTAACACAATTTTACAGGCAGCATATTCATAACTATTTTGAGTAATCATTTCCAGTGAGGAAGCTTCTAGAGGGATTAAACTCTTCATGCGCTTGGTTCCCATCACCACCACTACGAACAACTGTGACACCGCAAGTTTCTGTAGAACAACTTTGTTTGCAACTGAATCATTTCATAATTCAGACATTTTAAAAAATCTGATATGATTTTCATATGAGGGTGTGGAGGCTTTCTAAAGAGTCTTAGGTTTTACATATGGGTTGTACACCCAAAAGCTACCTGATCATGGCTACAGATGGCAGAGTGTTTGACTTCACGCAAAACTTAACTGCCCCTGACTGTTTCATCCCTTGAAGGACGAACGCTGTGCAGTCAGGCTAATATAGAGGCAGACACTCGCACTCAGTCTAATGATGTCTGATTTGAGCAGGTGACATAACCAGGTCTTTAGAGATAATGTGATATCCACTCACAACAAACTCTTCTCTCCTCCTTCACCTTGACTCGCTGTGCTGACTGGAGTTTACACAGCATAAGTAGATTTAGTGGTGCAAATACCCAAATCTAATTGTGTATCTCCGGTTCACTTATACACAAGGACATTCTCAACTTTTCTATTTCGGATATGCACTTTTGCATTTGGGTAATATTTTCAGTGCAAGGTTAAGAAAACTTCCTGTAGCAATTTAAATTAAAACATCAAATGTTCAGCGCATCAAACCTAACAATGTGTCTGCAATATGTTCAAAGACTAGGGATATACCCATAATGCAACTGAGCGCTAATACAGAAACTAACTCTATCTAACCTAACTAGCACATTGCCAGCCAGAGCTGAACAATGCATGGATAAACCTATGCTAGGTACACGTAAGCCCGCAGCAGCTTCTCTGGCTCAGCACTGATGCCTCAATGTCTGAAAGCACTTTGTCTTATACATGCATCTCGTTCACTTGTACTACATCTTGGGAGTATCAGACTCTGCTGTAGTTCAGTGAATATTACAGTTAATCACACTATTAGAAGCTGTTATTTTCTTCTGCTTTGTTAGCTTGATTACAGCACAAGGCCATGTGACCATGCTGCTGTGTTATGCCCCTACCTGACAAAGGTACTCCACAGACGGGGCCAGTGGAGACGCTGGCCTGGCTAGCTAAAGGCTATCATTTCCCAAGAGATGGGTGGGTCCTTTGATATGTCCCTCCAGCCTTCACACCCTCAATAGCCTGGACTAACATGACCTCATTCAGATAAGGAGCTACTCTTGCTGTGTTATGCACTGTTTAACCTGCTTATTTGTGGCATAATGCTGAAATTAATACCTTAGGAGGAATTCCAACTGGTCTAACACCCACTACCATTGCCTTCCCATGAATTACTGCCGCTTTTAACTGCTGCTTGCCAACCCACACGACCGGCATGTTATTGAGTAGCACACGTTCATGGTATTGGTATCCCTGTGATGTATTTGCACCCTTATGGCTATCTGTGTAGATGGACATTGGAGGGCATTAATCCCCCTATGGTTCCTGGTCACGATTGTTCTCTTTTAATAAAGCCGAGTAGGAATAATGGTCCAGTCTCTGCATTGCTCTCTTGTTGTGGATATCTCTCGATCTATAGTTGTAAGTTGTGTTGTGAAGCACTGTATGATAAATTAACTGCTGCAGATGTAACAATCGCCATTACAGATATTGACTCGTTCAGATCTACTGAGTAGCTGGGCCACATGCTTTCTCATCTTGAGTGTAGTATAATGTACCGCATGCAGAATTTCCTATTAGAAATATTCTTCTTGTAATCACAGACATCATATAATCTTAAGAATTCCCACCAATCCATCAAAATCCCTAAACTTTGAAAAAACTGATGACATCATATGCAAAACTTTAAACATGTAAAGGTGTGAACATGGGAGTCCATCAAACAGATGTGGCAGGTTAGAAGGCTTTTCTAAAGTTGCATCATTTTTTAATTGTCGGTATCGTGCCCATATTAGGAAGTCTGGGTATGAAGTGGCTTTCAACAATTTAGTCCTACAGCCAAGAAGTTTTGCCGTACATTTTTCCTCTCAATGTTGCCTGGTCCTCTGAATTATGGGGTCGTCTTTGTAGAATTTACATGTTTCTGCTCAGTTTTTCCAAGTTATTTTCACACTTGAGATAAGTTATTAGTTAAGTTATTTATATCACAACACAATGAATGATTTTTATGCTGTTATCACAACATAACAAATATTACCTCAATAAAACAACGTTCACTAAGTTGTGATAATGACATAAACAACTCAATATAAAATTAAACCTTGAGAAAACAGCATTTCTTGTGTCACGATAATGACATTCATAGTATAACAAAAATTACTGTCATTTGATTTTTGGAGACCTAATTTGCAGTGAAAAAAACAACAACATGCAAATTCATGACCCTTTATGGCTTCGGTATTTTCAGCCAACACATTTTCACATTTCTTTCAAATATTTCAAAGTAATGAAAGTTAAAAAGCTTATATTCAAGTGACGGTCAACAGTATTATGATTGTTTCTGCAATATTTCACAATGCGCTTTTCTGCTAAAAGACCACTGACTAACTCCATGTTTCATTACAAAGACAGCCCTGTTTAATTGGATTTACTGTAGTGCAGTATGTGAAATGATAAACACATTTCGATTGTACTCATATATACTGGAAATTGAAATGGAATATTCTGATATGTATTGAGTATTATGAAAGTATAATGACATACATGCCATATCATCCACCCCTGTACACAAGCAGCCTTATTTAAAATGCTCAAGTAAAAGTACCTTTGATTGACCTTTCTGTGGACAGCTCCGGCTTGCCTGTTTTATTGGCCTGTTAGAGCTGTGGCTGTCAACATACTAATCCTAAGTTCTTACATAACAAAGTGCAATCCCAATGTCATCATTCTCTTATGATCGCTGCGCTATGAAATAAGGCTAACAAAGTGATTTGTTTTCAGTGCTGGATCATCTCTCTTTATTTGTTGTTGTCTGTAAATGCTGTGCGTCCTGTGTATTGCATTACCCTGCAATTTATTGCATTGATTAAAGTTTGTTGGCTCCCTCTGTCAATTCAATAACTCTGCCACTTCATAAATCCAGGAAGCACTACGCTGTGCTTGTTGCCAGCATTGAAACGAGTGCCTGCTTACTTACACATGCTATTAAAACCCGGAGCGTTATATAATATGAGGCAATAACAGACCTCTTAGATTAAACCCCGATCTATCAGGATGTGACAAGCAATGAATGCTGTAAAGCAAGTCCTAAGTGTGCTGAACTAATCTGCTGTAAGCGAGGAAGATTTAACATTGCTAATGCTGTATCTCTGCACAGTTAAAACAGCGCCGATATCTCATTTGCAGTCTCTAACTGATCTATTAAAATTTGGTCTACTAAAACAACGGCTACTAAAATTCTTTAAACCTTAAAGGGTCTGTATTAGGTAAAACAGATTTTTCGATTTAAACCTTAGACCTGCCAGTCTGTGCAGTCCAGATATCAAAACTAAATGACAAAAAAACAATTCAAGTCACAAAAACCAAACACTCATCATCAAAACACTCATCATCAAAACAACAGTTGCACAAATAGTTGCACCCAGAAGGAACCAACCGACTGGAATGAAACTTGGTGAGTAGGTTTGACATTGTGAGACACGTGAGTGATTCAGGTTTCACGTTCAGTTGAGCATGCGACGAAAGCAAGGATGGGCCTTATGGCTGTGCCTGACTGACCCAACAGCCAAGATTGCGGACATCCAGCGAGTAGTGATGCCCTTCATGAGTCATCCTGTAAGTGCCAGCACAACCTGCAGGAACTGTGTGTTAATATTCAAGCTGCATGGGATGGATTATCACAGGACACCATTAGGAGCCTCTACAACTCCACGTCGAGATGTCTAGCATGTTGCATTAGCAAACATGGCGGCCTGACGCCATACTGAGAAACACCACTTCTGCCCATATCAGTCTAAATTTATCATCATGTATTGTTCCTGGTAACCTTTATCTTCCTTCCCAATAGCATCACAAATCAGACACTTCCTTCTGGGTGCAACTATTCTTGTTGATGATATGGTTTAGTTCTTAGGTGGAGCCTTATTTTAGCCACAGTCCTCCATTTTAAGGCAGAAAGTGAGACAGCTGTTAGATGCCTAATTAGTTTCCAATGTTTTAAACTAAATGTGCACAAAGTCTGAAAACTAGGGGGGGAGCAATAACAACAGTCACTACCAAAATGAAGTAAATGTTTTTGTGTTTTAGTGAAAATCATTTTATGTGTGCTAGTCATTTACTAACTAGTGTTTCACCAGAATGATCCTGAAATAAGGCTGGTGGAGAACCGGATGTATAAAAATGAATTCTGATTGTTTTAGTACATAAAGTCAAAAAATATTGACATGTCATCAGGGAAAACTATAAAACACATTACAAATGTAGGATATAAGTCATTTAAGGTGTTCCCAACACAATCCTACATTGCATAGTGCTGTCTTAACAAGCAAGTCTTTTACTCTGTAAATTCTATTTTTATCTTTGTTTCAAGCTCAGTCAGTCCCACAGTGCTCTCTGCTATTATGGCTTGTTAAATTGCTCCCTGTCAGCTTCAGACAACCTGTAGCTATTGGGTTAGAGGAGGAGGAAGAGACAGGAACTAAGTGGCACGTTGGGGAGATGTGATGGCTGACTAAATGGGATGAAATTGCATTATGTAAGGGAGTTGAACTCGGATGTGTTTTGGAGGGCTCTCCAGTCCCCTTGATTAAACACGAAAGGGAGGCTTCATTGACTGCATGCTAACTGTGAGCTTCAGGCCAGACGGTGAAGCAAAAGGCTTTGTGCATCCTGCAGTAGGATGTAGTGCTTGTCGACTTCCTGTCAAAACCCCCTTTAGCTTGATGCCCTCCAACAAGTCCCGTGTCAGTGTTCCTCTTTAAGTTGAAGCTGTACTACATGCATTAAAAAATAAAACAGTAAGCGGAAGACAAAACATACTAGAGGTACTCTTTACAGCTTAACTGTCTAATAGCAAAGGCCGGGATCTGCTGGAGTTTTTTGGAATCTTGATGGACTGACATCTTGGGGTCAAAAGAAGGACTGGAAGGTCTTGTTATATAAATGTGGTCCTCCACAAGTTGACTACATGTGCATATTTGCACTAGAGTGCTTTCCTACAGAGATAGAAAAAGTAAATAAAAATAAATAAGAAAACAGTACTTAAATGAAAGTATGGGTGTCAAACTCAGTTAAAAGTGTATTGTTCCTGAGATGCACAACCATCTAATGCCAGGATGAAGCTACAGCGTTTCACATGTCATATAAGCCACTGTGACATAAATTTGTGCCATGTCTTGGTCAGGAAGTACATAGGTCACCAGGGAGGAGAGTCAAGAAACATTGCTGTTGTCGTTGCTGGTGGTGTTCCAAAAAAAAAAAAAAAACTTTGTAGACCTGCTCCTGACAGGTCCATCTTTCAAAGTAAACATTTCAAGCGTCAGCTAGAGGGCTATGAAGACCTCCAGCTTTATTCTTTAAAGCAATGGAAGTTCACTGGAGTAATGGAGCTCCGTCCAATACCTTTATAATGAGTGGGATGAGCTGGAGTGGCATTTGTGATCTAGAACTAATCATCCACAAATATTGCCTCAGTAATGCTTGTGAATCCTGAATGCAATTAAATTTCACCGCAATGTTCCAACACCTAGTGTGAAGCCTTTTTAGCAGAGTTTAGGCAAACTACTTTTAGTACTGATTTTAGAAGATACACTGAATCAGCAGAAGTGTGTGTGTGTGTGTGTGTGTAAATATACTGTACATATTGTTTTAAAAACAAAGTACAATGTGAGGGAAGTCTGCCAAGAGAAAAAAATCAAAAAAGACTATACACTTTTTAGACTATACACTAAAAACTATACAATTTTGTTTTCAAGGAAATGTAACCTAAAACAAGTTCAGTTATTCACTTTCGATAATACCTGAGTAAAGTACAAATCTTTAAAGGAGCAATATGTAAAATTAAAAAATTAATTAATCTTATCCAGTAAATGTGAAGAAATAACCATTTTGACGTTATATCCACCAGCTAGCTAAGTGGTTGGTGTGGTGCAACAGGTAACACCACTGCCTGCTAGTGAGCTACCACCCCATGTGGGAGACTGGAGTTTGTTTCCCAGTCTGGGTGACTGTGTTGTGCTACACTGATAAGAGTCCTTGGGCAAGACTCCTAACATTACATTGGCCTACCTGTAATATGATCAACATTGTAAGTTGCTCTGGAGAAGAGTGTCAGCTAAATGCTGTTAATGTAATGTAGCCCTGCCTTCTCATATCTCTTAATACAGCTTAGTACTTCAAGAGGTGATAGTGAGTCATTGTAGTGTTGCCTTCCATCAGTCCAATGGCCAAAAGCGTTTTCTAATCTCTTGTCAGTCATGTTGAAGGTTCTGCTCCCAGGTTAGATCATTTAAGGACAGATAGCCAATGAAAGGAAGAGTAAACACCACGGTGGATAAAGCTCTTGGCAACCGACCATTATAACAACTGCCACTTGCTTCTGTCAATAAACCATCTTTTGAAGCAAAGAAATGAAGGGATATGAACAAAAGCAGAAAAAGATTTAACAATGGGGCATTTCTTACAATAGGTGTGGACAGCACCCCTTTCAGGTGATTTGTTGCCCCCTATTGTCTGGAAAATGAATTCATCAGGTCAACTTACACATTGCTCCTTTAATACCATTTAAACCACTTACTGAGTGCTGCATTCACTTCTTACTTCTATTGATGCTTCTATTCACCCACATGATTTCTACAAGGGTTTCTCCTCAAGTATGCAGCTGGCAAGTATTTCAGTTTCCAGTGCAGACAACAAAGCTTCTACTCTAGCATCTAAATCAACTGCATGCTCACCTTGGATCTGGGAGAATCTTTATGGCTCCAGTTTTGGATACTATTAACTGGACTCTGAATAAATCCAACTAACTGAGACTTGAGAGAAATATTGCTCTTTTAATTAACACATGATAATAAGATTACACTTTACTTACAGAAAACTGTTTAACAAGAACATGGAATGGAGGCCATACTAGACAGAGCTGTACGTCAAGGTTACTGCTTCAGGCTCACTGCCTTAGTTCTAAGGCTGTTACTGCTTAAGACAACTGCCTAAATGACACTGAAGGCAGATGCAGGCAACAGTTTTACCTCCATGGCTGTCTGCGTCACATCAATGAGGTAATTAATTAAGGATTCAGCTCGTCAGGTGAGGCATATTGCTGGATGGCTGGTTATGGTAATTAGTTAGATAGCTTTGGAGAGAGCACGCTCAACACTGGTTTCCAAATCACTGCAAGGCACCAGATTTTCAGCTAGACACAGAGCCAGCAATTAAAAGTAATTACAGTGTTTTACGTAGCAGACATTCAGCTGAACAACGTGAGAGACATTGTTAATGCTGGAATTCTGCAAATGGCTTCCATTATATTTTTCTGGGAAGTAAACAGAGACGTGGCGATTATACATTCTCCATAGAATACAATGTTGCAAAATGTTGTTTTTTTAAATCAAATTTTCTTTTTGATTCCAGATTATCGGAAGATGAAGACTGCACAGATGATGTTGAGCGACATGCCCAAAAATTTCTTGATGCTTATGTCAAAGCGTGGCACTCAACCGTCATTTTGACAGAACAGGAAAAGCTCTGTGCCGGCAAAAAAGGGGGTACGGTTCAGAGGCACAGTAAATGAAAGAGCAGAAAACATCTATCACAACCAAAAATAAGAGCCAGAGCTGACAGCTGTGAGTTGCCCAATCGAGACCTCTATGCTAACAAAGAGTATATAATTCACTCATGCTCCTTGATCACAACACTCCTTTGTATTCGTTCACCTCCTCTGAAGGATGACGTCCGAGACTTGGAGAAAAATAGCATGGTGTTCATCCCATTTCACTGACGTGCCGAAGACAGACAGCTAGGCTACACTGAGTGCTGGCCCCATGGAGGAATGCGAGGTTCGCTGGGGTTCAAATCTGATCAGAATCTTTATTAACTGCAGACAATTTTGGGTTGTATTATTTACAGCAGACTTGTATCTCTTGAATGGGGGGCAGCAAAAGACAAATTACAGCTTCAAAAACGTTTGAAAATGCTGATAAAATCTGACTAAAACCTCATAGTTAGTAGTGTTTGGCTCTGTAACACACAGAAACTGTATTTTTTTAGATTCCTCTGGGTACCGTACTTCTGAAGATCTTCACAATGAGGGGGGCTCCCTGTGATGTGGATAGTGACAAGGAGGCAGGATGCAAGTGCGAGTTTGACTGATTTAATAAGAACCAAAACAAACCAGAAACAAAAGCAATTCACTAAAGTAACAAAATAAGAGAGAACATGTAACATGTAACAGCAAAAAACGACTAAGAAACAAAACACCACTAAGAACAAGTACCAGAGTAACAGAACAACCAACAGGGAGACAAAACACCAAGCAAACACAAAGGGACCAAATGCACAAAGGGTCTAAATGCACAAGGACTAACAAGGAACACCTGTTACACCTGCACAGGTAAGGGGCATGAACAGAGGGCGTAGACAAAATGATTTATAACCAAAACAAGCAGAAGCACATAGGACAGGACAACAAAAAGCACATGAAAGTGAAGAAGAAGAGAAGAGAAACAGAAACATAAACAGAGAAACCCAGAGACAAACAGGGGCAAGACAAGACAGGATGTGACACTCTCCTCTAGCACCACAATATCATCAACCCCAGAGATCGACCCTTACCTGTTTGTGACATAACCAGGAGGCTGGATGGATGTTTCTTGAAGAACAGGACTTTTTGGCATTTTAGAACCCATACAAGCTAAGAAAGCCATTCACAGGAAAACTGTGCATCCGAGACAGTGGTGCAGAGGCAGGTTGTAAATTGAGGAGTGCGTTAATTTGTGTGTAAAAGTTCACCCTGAGTTTAACTAGATTTTAAAGATTAGCTTGATGCAAAACCTTGCTAAATTTATTCGCCTCTGTGACGCAGGACTGTACTGAAATGTCAATTTGCTGACAGATGAAAGTGTGAGCAGACGTGTAAGCTGAAATTTTCGAAGTGTCATGTCTAGAATTCATGTCGAGTCATGAGTCAGTCAGCATGTGAGTCAAGTTCGAGTCTCCATCTCTGTGTGAAGGCTCTCATTTCCTTGTGCGAAGGATGTGATGTGTACACCTCCTACACTTCACACCACTGAGTGCGCGAGCAGTTGCCAGAGGTGGCGATAGTGCGACATTGCAGGAAGCAGTTGGTCAAAAGCAGCAGCTCACTGGAAGCCTCTGTTTCATTCTTGCATTCTTGCTGACAAATTAGACTGGTGACGTGTGTCACGCCTGTCTTGGCTTTGATCTCCGCCTTAGAAACTTTATTAGGCAGAAGCTTCTGACTGCCTTCCACTGATGCTCTCCTCCTGACAGCCCTTCATTTCCACAGTCTCCTATTAAAACACCACCTACCTTGCCACTGGGTTACCATGGTAACACTTGGGGTCCTGGAAGGCAATTAATTTGTTTTTTCCACTCTTTGCCGAAGACAGACATGAATTGTTCATGCATTTAAACACATAGTTGGGACCTATCGTCTGTATTTCCAAGGTCATGGTACGAGGCAATCGCATGAGCTCTCCTTGCAAGCACAGAGCAAGATAATTACACCAGTATTTAAGTAGCTACAAGATGCCAGTGCCATGAATATAGAACCTCTGTCACTGCATCAGTGCTGGCATGGTGCAACCACAAGCAGCTCCCTATTCGCCAAGCTTCTCACCCACTAAGTATTCTACAGCGATGCGCCGTTGCGTTCCAATAAAGTCGGCCTAGGTGCGCTGAACAAAGATGGCAGCTAGATTGTGTGTTTGGGGGGGTGGAGGGGAGGATAGGACGGAGAAAATCAAATCGTTTCGGGGAGACAGGGCAGTTCATTTCCTCTCAGCCCTATCCCGCTGCCCTCCTATATCAGGGTTTCGCTCCAAAGATTCGCTCCACTTTGAATGTGTGGTCATAATTGACCTTGGCCAGCGCCAGAGAGGGGCAGCCTGCTTTAGACACACATAATCAGTCCATCCTGCTGAGAGAGGCGGAGAAAAACACAGAGAGAGAGAGAGAGAGAGAGGGAGGGAGGGGGGAGGATAAGAAAAATAAAGAAGGATGAGAAAGAGCTAGAGTGAGAAAGAAAGAAAGAGTGAGAGAGCAAGGGATAAGAAAGTAAGAGAGACAAACAGGCAGACAGAGATAGAGAGGGAACGGGAAATGAAAGAGAGACTTTAAGACAGACAGAGAAAGAAAGAGAGAGAGGGGGGAAAGGGATTAGAAAAAGGGAGAGGCAGACAGAGACAGATGGGAAAAGATAGGGAATATACAATAGAGACGGAAGAGAAAGAAAGACAAATAGAGGAAAGGACAAGCATGCAGAGAGAAAAAGGAAGGGACGAGGAGAGATAAAGAGAGAAACAGAGAATGCACTGAGTAAAGAAAGACAAGATGAGGGGGAAAGAGAAAGAGATCGGGAGAGAAAGAATGAAAGGTGGAGAGGAGAAGAACAGAGTTGACCCAGTAGGAAAGCTGAAGGGGTGGGTAAGCACAGTTGAAAAATGGAGCAGTATAGCGATGAGGGGTAACGACATACAACAAACAGTGCAGGAATAACAGAAAGACGGAGAGCTGGAGAGAAAACCAGATGAAAGAAAACAAGTGAGAGGGAAAAAGGGAGGGAGCGCCAATCTGAACAGGGTTTTAACCAACACGTGTGGCTTTGTTTGCAGACGGTTGCTGAAAGTAGGTGAGAGGTGGGTGGGGAGGGCTGTTTCTCCAGTCAGGCATTAGCATGCAGAGCGCTGCCTTCTGAGCATGGAGAAACCCACCCAATTGTTTATTAATGCTGTCGGCATAAAGCCTATTAATCCATGGAAAAAGGTCAATCTTTAGAAGGCTTGTCGCAGACCTGTGCTCACACAGGGACATGAAGACACATCAACATGAGAGCAGCTAACACGACCTCTCTTCTTCTGACAGACAGCCAAAGCACAAAACAAAGAGCTAAGCTGCTAAATCCGATAATATAGAAATATGGAAAGCTTCCACATGTTAATGTAATCTTTATGGATATTAAGGGGTGTGCTATATAAAAACAAACAGACGGGAGGAGGACTGCTGCAGTCTTTACTAGGACCTGACTGTATTGACTAGATAGTAATACTGGCCTACACTCAAGACTGACCAATAGCACTAATAAAGCACTGGATAGTCTTTACTCCAAAGACAGTCAGAAAATGGCTCACATTTTAACAGTGTCTCACTTATGAGCCAGTCTCTATCACACAAATACAGGTTGGACTGGTACATTTGAACACGATACACTACACTGTGTTACAAATGTGTATATTTTTCTTGTTCCCAGGTATTAATAGTGCTTCCTTAGTACCTTAAGCCTGAATGTACAGTTATTATGGTTATTGGTCCCCATAAACTTTGCTTTGCAGGACAATGATGTTTTGAAACGTTCTCTATTTTCCAGAACATCTGCGCTACATTCAGTGCTGTGTAAACTTTAAATAGCTTCTGGAACTGTGAGAACTCTTGAGAAGTTTACAGAACTGTCCGGAATTTTCTAGAACTTTTGATAATTGTTTAGAACTCTCTAGAACTGTCTGGGACTGTCCAGCAGTATAGCAATATAAATACAGGACCGTTAAAACAGCCATTTCCATTTATGTTCCAGCTGAGTAAGTGGCTAGTAGATACACAGCTACATTTAATTTAGATGGCATCAAGAGGTCGCTGCATCCAGGAGACGCATTCTGCTACGTCTGAGACCAATTTTTCAAGACAAGAGAGAAAAAGTATTCTGTGAAAGCATCTACTAAGGTGTGTAAGGCCTGCAAAGCATACTTCAGCATGGCTGCTGGGGATCCAGACAAACCGTGGGCACCTCATTTCACATGTCAGCACTACTAGAAAACTCTTGAAGGTACAGTGGACACTTGCTGCTCGCGTATATAGCATAATTTTATTTTGTAGAGTTCTGATGATTCACTGAAGTTTTAAAAGTGCCGTTATTAAGAAATCTGTCACAATTTTCAAAATTCCACCAAAATACCTTCCACATCAAAAAAACAATTGCACCCAGAAGGAAGCAACTAACAGGAATGAAACTTGGTGGGTAGGTTTGACATCATGAGACATGCGAAGTTTCACCCTCAGCCACACATGTAACATAAGCAAGGATGGGCTTTATTGCTGTACCTGACTGACCATATAAGGACATCCTGTTGTGCGTGCTTTCTGTTCTGAAATGTGCTGTTGTGTTGGTAGCATCCTTTGCAAGCAAAGAATGCCTCGGAGAAGCGTTCATAAACCATGCAATTAGTTGGGCTCCGGGAAGTGTGATGGTCTTATCGGCATATTGCACGCTATTGGTGGCAGTGGATGGAAGGCATGCACCAGCAACATGATGTATCTGGGAGACCTTTACCAACCACAGAGAGGGAGATCCGATGGATTGTCCGACACGCAAAATGACCCAACACACCCACATGCACGCAGAAGTTTACAACGACTGCCCTCAACACCAGGTCAATGTTCGCCATAGAGTGCAATGGTGTCGTGCCAGACTGTAATGAAGTGATTTAAAACAGCAGCGGGTCATCTTCAGTGATGAGGCCTGTTTTTTGGTGGAGATGACCAAGGCAGCAATGACCAGCGCCAAGATGAATGGTTTGTTGTCACACGTCCAGAAGGCCTGGTGTCACCTCCACCCCACCGCAAAATCTGCAGGAACTGTGTGAGAATATTCAAGCTGCATGGGGTGGATTAGCGCAGGACACCATTAGGAACCTCTACAACTTCATGCTTAGACATATGCATGTTGCATTAGTAAACATGGCAGCCCAACTCCATACTGAGAGACACTACTTCTGTATGTGTAGCTCAATAAATATTGCCCATATCAGTCTAAATTCATCATCATTTATTGTTCCTGGTAACCTTTATCTTCCTTCCCAATAGCACTGCAATCCGACACTTCCTTCTGGGTGCAACAATGAGTGTATAATTGATCATCAGAATTTTTAACAAGGCTGGAAAAACAAAGCACATCTCAGCTGTCTGTGATTTCTCAGGATGCAGCTGGAAGTCGGATATTCCGACATGCTAGGCTGAGGTTTATATAAGTGAATCAGCTCTGCAGAAAGAAATACAGGTTAAATGAATCACTGACTTGTTAAGACTTGGGGCATGGTAAATCTGTCTAACCCGACCTGCGGGGGGCACCTCACGTCTCACATTTGTGGTACTTAACTCATAAAATATTTGAGATCTTTTTCAAACAAGGCAGAAGGGGGCGAAAAGCTGCGCTGCTAAAATGGGCCAGAATTAAATGTAGGGCCATTTTTCCACATCAGGAAATATGGAGGTTAATGTTTGTCCTAACACAAGATAACGTTCAGTCAAGCAAGAATGTGCAAATCAGTCTTCATCATTCAGCTGCCTCCATTTCACACTCGGACCGAGTTGTTTAAGGGACTGTCGACTAAGAGCACTTTAGCTTTCAAAGAGCAGGGCGAGCAAAAACACTTCAGCTCTCGCTAAAGCTCTCCCTGAGGAATGTGACCCTTCAGCTACATTTAAAGGTGTCTTTTTCCTTTTTTTAACACTGGTGCTGAGAAAAGGTTAAATCTCCAGACACATGAATGTTCTTTAAATGGCACTGGTCCATCTCTCCTGTCCATTCACACAGACAAAAAGCATGCAATCCCACCTTCACTGCAGGCCTGGGGTCAAGATGGGGGGAGAGAGAGAGCAGAAGTAGGGCGTACAGAGTTTAGGCTGCTGTGCAGCTTTTTTATTTAATGTATGCCAAATCTGTTCCATGGTTTCCATGAATTAGATGGTTACGTGAATGTTGTTAAAACAAAAACAACATATCCGAGCCTAATAACATTAATAGGCTTCAATAACTGTAGCCTGCTGACTAGCTTAGCACAGGTTTAAGATGGACAGACTGTATTGAAACAGGTTGACCATAATGGAAGAATGAAAGTGGTTCTATGCCCCACACTCTTGCTACTGAGGCTACTATCATCAACTTCATCCATCAATGTATCATCAACACATGTGTGTTTATTTCCACACCTGTTCCAACATTACCCACCTGATTCCTACACTGTAGGTGGCAGTGTTCCACACCAGATGCCAAATGGCGCCACAGAATCTGGAACCACTGGTTATTTCCCACAGGGCGTATTGCATTGTACTTTCACATAATACAAACATCTGTATTGTCCGATTATTGCTTAAATAAACTTTATGTAGACAAAATAAAATCAGCAACAAAAACCTGTCTTGCTGCTGTCACTGTTGCTAGTTTTCTAACCATGTGATGCGCAGACAGCAAAGTCCTTTGGCATTTGCAAAGAATGTAAGTTTAAATTAAGATGCTCAGGTAATACCACAAACTTGTCACTCAGCTGAAAAGGCTACATGGTGTTGGAGTTGTTGGCTCAATTGTGTGGAATAATTGGAAATAATCTGATTGTTGGTTAAAATAATAAATGTACCATCAAATTGTGATGAAACTTAAAATATACACCCCTATTTGGGAGGTTGGTGCAGGTGCGGTGGGGGTGGGGGTTCAGTTGGCCAACGGTAGACTGAACATATCTTGTATGGACAAACCTTTAAGAAGTTCAAATAAGCTTCTACATAGCTGATAGCAATTTGCTTCGATCTTTAAAAAAAGGTGTCAATTTCTAACTGTTTCCCAATTACTCTGGCATTTATTTTATAACATTCTACATACCATAGCATTAATGGCTTCATTCAGCAGTAGAAATAGCTGTTTTAATATTTAATTAGTTTCATTCAGGAAGAGGCAAAGCCAGCAGCTTTCAGCAGAAAGTGAGCTCAGAGTTCTACACTGTAAGAGCTCCCAGTAGATGAAGTGCTCATGGTCCAGCAGTGACCACCAAACAGCCACTGATCTTTAAATTGAGGCCAGCCTGGTGTTAAAAGACGGTGACTCTGAGCAATCCAGCAGGCATTACTGAACCACCAGGAGAGCTCCGGGTTTCCTAACAAGCTGACAAGCACCACTCCAGCAGGTCTATAGGCCACAGCAATCACAGAGCGCACAATGCCCCAGCCAGGAACCTGAGAGAGACGGAGCACGGCACACAGTTCTTAAGGAGCCGCATGGGAATGAAACTGCTGAAGGATCTTCAGCTATAAGACCTCAGGCTGAATTATGGCAATGACCTGTAAAATAGACCAAATACACTACTGTTTAAATGTTCAGAATCATCATCTAAAAGTTTTCAGTAACAAAATACTGCTTTTTTGAAGATGAGTATACAAAGGTTCTAATGTGATTCTAATGTGATCTTACCACATTTTCAAATCAGGTAGTAGTGTTCAATGCCATTCTACAGTACTTTACATACGGCTACTCACAGCGATCAAATTCTATATTGTGTTATTATATTACTAGTATTATTAGTATGGAGGACTGTGCATACGGATAAAGGGGACCAGGCAGCAGCTTGTCTATGAAGTAAACAACCCAAAACAGTACTGAACATATTCTAGGAAAGAAACCAGCTTTGTTTAAATTCATCTCTTAACATTGAAATTAAGAGGAGCAGATAGCTTCCCAGGTAGAAGTTGACTCTATTAATGCTCATTCTTTACTGTATTTACTGAAGTAAACCAGTATACCAAGGTAAGGAATTCTTGAGTATCTTACAAGCTTCAAATGTTTGTATTATTTGTTAAATACAGTGTTGGAAAACTAATTTAGCACAGCAAAAAGAACTACTTACAAGGAGAAGGTTTCTGCGATAATATGGGTCCCTAATTTTATGAGGGAAAAATGAGGGGAAAAAGCGCATGAAATGACTGCAATACACAATAAAGGGTCACTTAGATTTCTGTCCTTGTTCAGTGGTTCGGCAGCCTACTCTTAACATGGAGGAAATTCTTCCCCAGGGCAAAAAAGCAGTGCAGTAATATTTAACATTTGGGGCGTGCCCCTCCTGCCCACCAACTGCTGGTGAAACATCACATCTAACATTATACATTCATCGTCAAAAGGATAGTTTCACAAAATAATCACCCAGAAGGAATCAGCTGACAGGAATGAAACTTGGTGGGTAGGTTTGACATCGTGAGACATGCAAATGATTCAAGTTTGGCCGTGCATGTGACGTAAGCAAAGACGGGCCTTGTCTCTGTACCTGACTGACCCAAAAGCCATGACTGACGGCGTTCAGTGAATTTAGTGCATTCAGGGCATTTAGTGCCAGCACCATTGGCGGATGGCTGCACGACGCAGGACTACATGCATGCAGACCGTTATGATGACTGCCCTTAACAACACGTCACTCCACCTCCACCCCTAATGCATAATCTGCAGGAACTGCATCAGATGGATTATCGCAGGACACCATTAGGAACCTCTACAACTCCATGCCGAGACGTCTGGCATGTTGCATTAGCAAACATGGCGGCCTGATTCCATACAGACAGACACTACTTCTGTATGAATAAGGCAATAAATGCCCATATCAGTCTAAATGTATCATCATTTTTTGTTCCTGGTAACCTTTATCTTCCTTCCCAATAGCATTGCAATCAGACACTTCATTCTGGGTACAACTACTCTTTTGATGATGAGTGTATAAAACATGATCTTTATGTTAAGCTTGTTGATTGATCTGGTAAAATGTTTGCTTGTTCATGTGTTCAGTGCAAGACAATTGAAGATTTCTGAAGATTTCTAATTTTGATCATGTGTTCATTTATGGAATGGATTAACAATTAAAAAAGGAAAGGAAATATGTCAAGGTCTGGCCAAGTGAGAAAACCAAGCAGAAACCAAACAACAGAAAAATCCTGCCAAAAAATAGGAGCAGAACCATAAGTATTGCATTTATATTTGTGTTCTTTACAGTTACATATATAATTTCATATTCAGTGCAAGTCAATGTAAAACGTTTCTTTTTTTTTTGCTCCTATGGAATTCACTTATGATGGATGAATGGTTAAAAGTCTCTTTTTCAAATATGACTTTATCAGTTGTTTTGTGGAATGAAACAAGCCTTAGAATGTGAGTGGGCAGGGCTAAACTGCTGTAGGCAAAAAAGGTGGATATATGTAAATAAGTTGGTTCCAGTGACATCATGGGAAATTATTTTTTTTCATGACATGGGCCCAACAACTTATTGTTGCTCTCAAAACCTGAAATGTAGAATAGAACAGTGCCTAGTACTTCATTCTATGCTGTAATTTTTCAAATGTCATTGATTCCAGAGCTTTTGAATCGTACTGTATATGGTGAGTTATGGTAATTGAGTGTATATGATGTGCGTTATGGTAATTCAGTGGAATGACAATGCGATTACTTTCATAGAGTCTAAATATAAACAAGGCTTGGTTAGGGGTGTGAGAGAGTGTGTCTTTGACAGGATTCTTTTCCAGCAGGGAATCCTCTCAGCAGGCGACCCTGGTGAGTCACCTTCCTCTTTGCGCTCACGGCTTGTGTCAGTGTGTGGGGGAATGTGTGAGTTTAACCATGTGCATGTGTGTATCTGTGTGTAAAAGTGCAGGAATTGTTCTTTGTACTCCCACCCTCACAAAATCAATCTTGTTTTCTGGCATGTTTAATGAAGCACGCTATTTTTAGCTTTCCCTTTGATTAAGTTATTATAATGCGTAATATGAAGGAAAGGTATGAACAGTAAACATCAAATGACAGCTATTATCCTGTTACCTGAGGAACTCTCAGGTAACATGGGGGTTCATGGTAACCAGATTAGATCTTGTTAACATAAAAATATGGCTGATAGCCAGAGAGAAATAAATTAGGATTTCCACCATGACATCGTTTTCAGTAAAGATAACAATGTTTCTTAAAATATTTAGAAAGCTCAGTTTCAGTTTTAAGTAGAATCTCACCAAAAACAAAAAAAAGCAATGCATGAATATTAAACTGTTTAACTGCAGTTGGCATGCAGAACCTGGACAAAAATGAAGGCTGGCACTGGAAAAAAAGATTATGTAGATTATAGAGATACAGCAATATGTGAACTGTACACTAATGCCAATATCTGATGATGCTCATACTGATGGGACTACATCCAACTGGATTAGCATTAGCGGGTTACGGATGAAGTAAAAGGAGTAAAATGCAGATTTTAGCCCAGTATGCAGGGGCGCCACTAGGCCATCATTAATCTAAAAAATCAAAGCACCAAAATACCCAGAAGGCCGTGGAAAATAGCTGTGGTGAATGACAGAAGAATTCTTTCCCATGTGAAGAAAAACCCTTCACAACAGTTGGCCAGATCAAGAACACCCTCCAGGGTGTCAGACTATCTGTGTCAAAATCAACATTCAAGAGAAGTATAAACCAAAGTAAATACAGAGGGCTTAGCACACAGTGTAAACTGCAATGTTCATGGTAACCAGATTAGATCTTGCCAAAAACATACAAAAAAAACTATACAGTCCTGAAACAGCACATTATGGCCCAAATAATATTTAACCCATTAACTCCCTGCTCAACTTTTTGGTAGAGCAAACAATTTAAATCACTATATTGTAATAAAGAAGGTGTGGAACTTAACTCAACCTGACAGTGCCATCTTTACTAATCGGTAGAGGTGTTTTAGCCAAAAAAGAAATAGAGGTCACTAAGTCTTTCAATAGATTCTCATTCGTTGTTTCATCTATAGAGAAAGGATTTTCGAAGGAAGGTTTATTTTGCCAGCAAATTATAGTTTCAGGGCTTTTGATGAACATGATGTAACTTTATACACCAAAAATATTTGTAATAAAAAATTTTCAATAAAACATGTGTTACCAAATGGTGTAATTGTTTTTTTTTTATGCTAAACGTGTCTATGCTAAGCTAACATAATTAAAATTGACTATTATGTGGTTTATTATTATTGCCCCAAACAAACAAACAAAAAAATCTTTTTTTTTTTCTTGGTGAAGACACTAAAGGCCATCCCAAAAATCTCAAATCATCTGATCCTAATCAAATTTAGCATATCTTTAATTTACTGAAGGCAGAAAACCCCAACAACAAGCAGGGACTGAAGAGAGCTTCACTAAAAGCAGCATCATCAGGGAAGAATCCCAGCATCTGGTTATGTCTGTGTGCTCCAGACTTTAGGCAGTAATTTACTGTACAGGATTAGGGGGCTTACCTAGCTATCTATCTGTCATGATAGCTATATAGCTAGTCAATCTGGTGGGAGTTACATTTTCACTGACTAAGCCCTGACTGCTACTATTACAACATGGCTTGAATATGTGTAAAAATCTATCATCTTGTTAAGCAAGTCATAATTTTCAGCCAGGGCCTAAGCTACAACAAGGCCTCCCAACTCCCTAGCTCTCTGTATGCTCAAACGAAAATGTCAAAAGCCAAAGAAAATGTACTTATGAACAAGCTAAACCTCTAGATGCTACGTTCTTTGGTCCTCATACTTTTATATCTATCTTAAACAAATGATAGTGACCACCAAAGCCCTCCCTGAGTTATTACATAATGCTTGGTGACTGATAAAACTGTGGCATATGCATACAAGGCTCCACAATGCTACTGGTTGCATGACAGTGCATTTTTAAACCAGCTCTGCAATAAGGCATGCTTTGTACCCACACCATTACTCTGCATGTGCACTTCTGTAGATTATTGGAACTTAGTTGAACTGTGCTTGTGTTAACACTGGTGACTGTCTACCTAGCTACAGTGATCTAGTAAAATTGACCATAGTAAAGTAAATTATTGTCTTTGAGCAGCTTTTCAGCTTGGAATTCTACACTTAATTCTATAAAAGGCAGCACCAAACAGAGAGCATGTGATCTTTTGCACCATCAAACTTCATTGTGATCGCAACAGTGAGTAACAGTGGTGTTAAATAATCTATGCTTGGTTAGGTTAATCAGTGTTGGTAAACTTAAGTTACATAAGCCTTGTAACGACTTGTTGTTCTCTTAACTGCAAACATTGTTTAACTTAACTGCAAGAGATCTTTATTCCTAAAGTCAACACTCAACACTCAAAAATGACAAAGGGCAAAATAGCAGAATTCATCCTTCACCTATGAGAACATGATTATTAACACTTTATTAATTAACACTCTATGAGCGCGACTGTCCTCTGCACAATGAGAGATGATATGTCAACAGTATGTTGACGGTAACAAGTATCAATGAAATACTATCTTTACCTGCTGTGGTATGCAGTCAGTTCTTACAATAACAAGACTGTTAAATGTGGGGTCAGCGATCTGATGCCGTGTTCAGCATTTCATTGTATTTTTCTGTTCCATTATAGAAGCTACAGTGTAGCCTCAAATACAATTTTCACTGCATCATTGTTTCCAGTCAGTCCTTTGTTGTCCTTTATCTAGAAAAAAAAAAAAACGTGCCAAAATCCTGACTGCTTGTGCCAGCACGATTTTTTGGACAACAGTGGAGACACCCGAGTAACCTGACTAATCTCCAGTCAGCGGCTGAAAGGAAGCCTTATATTGCTTTGTTGTTTCATACCGGGCTGTTGTGCGATCTCGAGGAGGCTGTCGCAGGTTTTCAGCAGTCTGACGAGCACTCAGAGAGGACAACTGCCGAGCGCAGCGGGGAGGGAATTTCAGCCATCCGTCTGCAGCAGAAGCAGTGGGTCTGAGAGCGGGCCTGCCTGCCAAACGTCTGCAATTACTGAAGCACAGTCAGTGTGACATCTCTGCAAAGTCTTTGAAATATAAAGGCTCTTGTGGGCCGTGGCAGAAGCACGAGAGGGACTAACGCTCGCTATGCTGATGACTTACTGGACCAGAGCAGAGGGGGGAAAAAAGCTGGTTTCTATGTAAATGCAGGGCTGGCATGGCTTTATTCGACCTTGTCTGTTAGCATACTTTGTTTAACATTTGGTGATACGGTGGCTTCTGATGAATTAAGGGGACTATTTGTGAAGCTTTCACATAGTTTTGAGCTCATAGACAGGAGGCGCTTAACTGCTGTCCAGGGGGAGCTTATACTCATGTGAATCAGTGTAATTAAAAGCATGCATTAACCTTAACTAGGGCTTTACCGTGTGACCTACAGTGGGATAAAGCCTTTCTCTAAAAGGCAATGGGCTTTTGAATCTGAGCCATATCCAGGGGCTCCCGTTAATGAAATGCAACGTAAATGTAAAGCAGCGGCTCACAAAGCAAACACTGGAGAAGGCTGTATGTGTCGGGGTTATCACAAGGTTATCACTTTGTAATGATCCTCAGTCAGGAACTGCTTTAAAGGGACATATCATGTAGAACTGTTTTTGTTTTTTGGGTTTTATGTACTATGTACACATTGCTTATAATCCATTCACTGAGCACCGTTAGGAATTCCCTTTTACCCTGTTTCTCAATGGTCAGGATCCCCACAGGACAACCCTAGGGCAGGTATTATGTAGGTGGTGGATCATTCTCAGTGACACTGATGTGGTGGTGGTGGTGTATTAGTGTGTGTTGTGCTGGTGTGAGTGGATCAGACACAGCAGTGCAGCTGGAGTTTTAAAACAGCTTATTCTCACTACTGGATGGAGAATAGCCTACCAACTAAAACTACACAGTCAACAGTGTCCTGTGGGCATGATCCTGTTTACTGATGAAGGACTAGACCAACACAAACTGTGCAGCAACAAATGTCTACTCTCTTTGACTAGGAATGTCTAATAGAGTGGACAGTGAGTGGACACAGTGTTTAAACACTCCAGCAGCACTGCTGTGTTTGATCCACTCACACCAGCACAACACACACTAACACACCACCACCATGTTAGTGTCACTGCAGTGCTAAGAATGATCCTGCATAATACCTGCTCTGTGGTGGTCCTGTGGGGGTCCTGACCATTGGTAAACAAGGTAAAGGGGGGTTAACAAGGATGGACTACAGTCTGTAATTGTAGAACTACAAAGTACAACTATATGGTAGGTGGAGCTGATAAAATGGACAAAAGGTATTTGATGAGTATACATTTCCGTCCATATATGGACACTAAGATGCAAAATCAGGCCTTTTTTAAATCTTAGTTGTGATGCCACAACCATGAACACATCTACAAATGACTACCCATTCAGCATAAAACAGTTTATTCACTTGTGATGATACTGCACACTTTGTCCCAGTTCACTTTTTGAACAAGGCACAACACAGAGCAGCCAGTGAGAAAGGGCATCTAATGTAAAAACTCTTCAAGTTTCAAAACATACTTATTTATACAGTCCATATATGGAAACTAAGCTGAAAAAGCAGTGTTATGAATTAAATGTTACTGTGATGTAGTGTCATCTTAGAGGAGCGAATATCTGAAATGCCATTAATCAGACTAAAACCAGCTCACCCAACACAAATCTTATAGCCAGCCTTCACAGAACAACCACAAGAACCAATCTCATATCAGCAGAACAGCACAAGCTCTACCCTCCCACACATACAGCACAAGCTGAGCAGACAGAGGCCAGTGTGTGCCTGCAGTGTGTGTGCACCGTGGCCAGCCAAGCTGTGCAGGCCAGGCTGCAGTCCCAGCTGTTTCAGGTACTCAGATTAATGATGCTGCCCATTAAATCAAATGGCGCAGGGGTGCAGGCGGCACATCGGCCTCCTCCTGCTTTTACAAACAGGCTTGTGTGATGAGGCGTAATTGGGATCTATGGTTAACAGTGAAAGAGTGACATATGTAGGAGTTATGGCTCCCTTTGGAGGGCTGCTGCTTTGTTTACTGCCACTCAACAGCAGGTCTGCTTGTTTGACTTGTTTATAAGCATGAGATCATTTTAATGGGACTGCCATCAAACAAGAGTGGAAATTGGCCTTGTTTGTGACTAAGGAAACTATTGATATGCAACGCATGGAAAAATCTCTGGGCCAGATGTATGTACGATGGCAGGCGCAGCACCTTGAATTCAACACACGCTGACATTTAGTTCCACCAAAGAAAGCCTGAAACAGCTTAGGAAATCAGTTCCACAGTGTGTTTCGAAGCAGTTCAACAAAGATATCAGCGACAATTAAAGAGGGGTGCCTGTTACATCTGCAACTGATGAATGGGAAATTCTCATTCTTATTATCCAAAATGAGAATTACAGTTTATAACCAGAACCCCAGAAGTGCTGGCCATTTCTTTTCTATTGAACTTAAATGGATAGCACTGTGGATAATTCACACACTGAAGTTTCGGCAGCCCATCCATATAGGAGCTTCACTGCTATGCCAATAAGAGTGCTTAGGAATAACCAACATTACATTGATTGCAAGTCACTGTAGAAAAGAAATATTAAAAATGATTATGTTTTATATAATTCAAAGTATTTAAATTATGTTTATAATAATCTTCATCATGTCTGATTTTGCTGAATCATGACTATGTGAAATGAGTACACCTTTATGAGTTTATGCTCACTGCACTTCTTATAAGGACAAACTTGTTTTAGATGGAATATGAAATACTGTGAAATACACATCAAATTAATATTTGATTAATTGAAATATAATTTTGTGGAGATTTGCATTTTGTTGCCAAATGGCAACACTGCGTGGCAATGGAACAGCAATGCATACAATGGAAGTAAATCAGTACATTTCCATAGGGCATAGCCACATTCATCATCTAAAAGGGGTGGCACTGTGATATAGAAATGCTAAACTGTGAAACGGGTATTGTGGAGATGAATATTGATTCCAAAGTATATTGGAGAAAGGACAGTCTACTTATTATGCGTTTTGATGCAAATGCTTTATATGAACACTCATCCTTAATCAGAATCCTGAATTTCTGCATGAGTGTTGTTAGTAAATTGTGCCACAGCACGGTTATTGTCATTACTTCCTTCTTCTCACAAATTCTGTTTATTTTATGTGAATACTGAACGGTGAACCGAATTCTGTGAAGTAATCTTTTGAAGTCTATCATTACACACCTACACATTCAATGCAGATAGATATATTCAAATAATTAGACTGACAAAAACAATGTAAAATCTAAAAAAAAAGAAAAAGGTATGGAATTTGCAGTGCGTGCACAGTGTGTCCTGAGGCAGTACCTTTTATTCCCATTGTATATTAAAGTTCCACAGTTCCAAACTGTAGCCATGTGGCAACAAATATATTTTATCATGGTATATAAAACCTAGAGCATCTGAAAAACAACTGTAACTTCCCACAGATTATGTTTCAATGTTTAAGCTCAAAAACATCACATTTAAGAGCGCTTCAGGGGCCTGACATCATATGATGCATGGAAAGAAGAGGTACAAAATGTAATAAGAAGGCATGTGGTCAGAAATAAGAATATGCTGTTTGGTTTATAAATGAGGCCTTCAGTTTACTTCAGGAATCTAAAAAAGTGAACTTGAACTGTAGTTGGGCAACACATGTAAAAAGAACGTAACTGTTGCCATATGGCAACACCATGCAGTAAAGAGCTAATTTAATGGCTGTTGATATTGTTACTGTCCAAACAGGGCACACAATATCAGTTTTTGCTCATCTCATTCTGAACTAGCTGAGGAGAGCTGATGCATATTTTTTTGCTTTTTGGGTCAGGCTGTGAAAGGACATTCCATGAGGTCCATCTATGTTGCAGAAGAGAGTACAGAGACTTAAAGATCATCTATCAGTATGGGGAGGCACACACATTTATGTCACACATTTCTCTGGGTTACACACACACTAGTTCTGACAGCTCTGACAGCCTCGTTGTGTTGGGGCTTGGAGTGTGCGTGTGTATGTGTGTGTGAGAAAGACGACAGCAGTGGAATCCCAAGCAGTTGCTAGTCTCTCCCTGTCTGCCGGAGTGGATGAAACATGGCATGAATGCAGTGTTCATGGCCTGGCGTCTGTGCCGCTCAGCTGTGGAGGAGCTCCACGTTTCTGCACACAGCCATCTGGACCTCAGAGATATGCCGCCATCACCATCACAGCAAGTCCTCTGATAAACGACTGCAGCTGATAGCATATCTCACCTTTCATCTCACCGAGGGTGCATGCAGAAGCGCAGTCACCTCGCCGCACCACTGTATCAGACAAACACATCTAGATATGTCACTAGCTCCATTTACGCACTTCGGTGTGACATGTAGACTTTCATTCAGCGGTTTGGAATCACCGTTCAGTCGATGTGGAATTCAAGACTATGCAAGGTATTTGGGACAGGGGGACGTCATCCCACTCTCTTAGAAATAAAAAGATTTATTTGAGGGGCCACATGGTGATTGCTGACATATTTTTGTATGATTTATCCATAAATCTCCCACACCCACATTATTGCACTGTCATGAAAACAGAGTATTTGTGGGAATGCAGACGATTTGCATGCACACAGAGCTGTAGGAAAAACCAAGGCTGGTTTTACACAGCAAAACTTTGCATTTTGTGTGTTGACTCCAACAATTACACAAAGCATTTCAAAAACAGCAAAGTTGCATGCACACTAGTTAGCCAAACTAGCAACTCATATTTTTGATAAATCATATTTTTGCTATAATGTCAAATGCAAGGTTAAATCTTCCAGTATTTCTTACCATCTTCGTATATTCATTCCAGCTGTTCATTGGCTGCATTCCCAGTAAAACTCAGTTTCATCAAATTTGTGCTACATATTTTTATGTACATTAAAAGCAACAGAATGCAGAAATGAAGACTTGACCTCCCATGCTTTTATAAATGCAACTGGTTATAACACTTACGTACTATACTATACTGTATTATAACAATGAATCAGATCATACAAATGATTTATTTCAGTTTATTTAAGTGACAAACAATGGATAGTACATCAGGCCTGGCATCAGGACTAAATCATGCGTAGGGCATTGGAAAACCATGGCAGGGTGAAGAAAGGGGTTTGCAGCTTACCAATGATCAAAAAAACCCTTAACCCTAGTCCTGAAAGGCTACTGTCCTGCACATTTTAATGTTTTCCTGGCATCAGTACACCCACTTCAACTCAGTAAGGGTGTTAATGAGCTGATTAGTTGGATCAGGTGTGTTGGGAGCATGGAAAGTAGAGCAATATGCAGAGCAGTGGGCCTCCAGGAAAAGGGTTGTATTATTTTTCCCATGACTGCAGGCCTGTGCAACATGATGACTTTAGCCTCCTTGCATTCACCACTCCATTTTACACCCCTGGTTTTCAATAACATAACACCTGGATGTGCATAAATTTGTATTATTAGATTATTAGATTAGATGGAACATTGATGGTAAAGGGTATCAGTATTTGGCTGACATCAGTAGGAACTGCTGGATTGGATATCTGATCTAATCCTATGACAAGTCTACCCTGAAATACCACACTCACATTGTGTGATATAACGCTCTTGGCTGTGAAGTTCATCAGAGTAGTAAAGTGTAGATGGCCTTATTTTATGTGCTTCAATTAAAAAGAGCTTATTTTAATAGAGGAAATATCAGATCAGTGTTGCAAAAGAAAATAGTTGCATGATGGCTTGTCTGTTGATTACACACATAGATGAATGTACTGTAGCCTTTTCCTTTATAAAATATTCCAGTCATGTGCAGGCCCAGGTGTCAAGTAACAGCTGCAGGTTTTAGATGATGAACTGAGCTCTACAGAGAATGCTGCATAATAACGAGAGTGATGTTCTAACAATATAAACATGCAGAATGTCTCATATTTTATAAACAGTAATCAAGTCTGAAGGCAAGAAATAACTACACATATAATTACGGGTATCATTTCAGTTAATAACTTCTTGTTGTTCCCAAAAACTGATTGAATACAACATCTAAAATTCCTTGCCTAGTTTAAAGTATTCCGATGTGCAATGCACAAGTTATTACTGAATGAAATAACATCTATTAACACTACAAGTGATTCCATGTGTACATATTGCCCGAACAACATTTGATAGAATATCCTCCAAAAACACACTTGCAGTACATTTTCTGCTATTCTGTCGCAAAACAAAAACCATAGCAACGAAACTGGCTGCTTTGGGAAGCGTGTAAGGGGAAGCACGGCGTGGAGGTCAGCGTTTTGAGTGAGTGTCTGTGGTTTAGAAGAGATGAGAGAAGAGGAGAGGAGAGGAAGGGACGTGTTCTACATTAGCCACTGATGACTGTGACCCGCTTTACCCATAATGTGATTAAACTGTCGTCTGCTTTTATATGGGAGCTATGAAAAACGTAACCTTGTCTTTCTGAATCAGCACCTCGCTGCCCTGCCAGCTTGTTCCCTGGCCTGCCAGCTTGGCCTCTCCAAACTTCTCCCTATTACACCAACAGATGTTGTTTTCCGTTGTGGTGTACATGAGTGCGCATGTGTGTTGCATGAAAAGTTGCATGTCTGCATGTGTCAGGGCTCAGAAACAAAATAAAAACACATATCGGTATGCAAATAACTATATTTTACCCCTTTTGTTCTTGAATTCCAATAAAACAAATAGGTTACATGTTCTCAAAGACCCAGGATATAGAATTTAATAGTTTGTGACCAAGTAGATTCAAAATATAGCACCCATATCAGCCCATAACTGTATTTACCAGAGGTTGTCAAGATATCTATGGCATCATGATGACTAACAAACCACAAACAGGTCTGGTTATCATTCTAATACATATTTCAGCATGATGAAATTTCTGCTGAGAAGCTCTGTTTAGAGTACAGTACCGTTATCCTTCCTTTATTTAATGTCCTGTCAAAACGGCCATCAGGTACAAATGATTCCTTTTCAGTGGATATTTCTAAAGGCTTACATAAGAGATAAGATAACATAATCCAGACAAAAAATCTAAAAACCAAGCCTTAAATAAATATATATTAAAGAATAAAAAGAAACATGACTCTTAACAACCATGTAAGACCTGGGAGACCACTGTCACTATCACATAAACTGTGGTTAAAGCTTCCATCTTTAAGAGACAAGCTCCACTCTTGCTTCAGATCTGAAAAAAATCCACAGGTGTTTTCTGTCCATCCTTCCATTGTGCAAAGACAATGCAACACTGTGGGTGTGAGAGAATGTGTAGCAAATATCTTAGCAAAGATATTTGTAGCAAAGATGTATATGTAGATGTATAAACAATGTAGTGAACAAATATCTTTAGAAAAGCAAGTCTCCTGGAAAGAATGGAATCTGGTAAAGAGCAAACACATTAAATACCGCCAATTGTAATATTACATTCAGTTATTTAAGCTAATGTGTATTATGATGCTAAAAAGAATGGCTTGTCATTGTGACCAGGAGATCTCTCTGATTTGACACAGTACTGCACCTTCATCCTTGAATTGTGTAGTGACGGTGGTCAAAAAAGCTATAACACCTCTAACAGTCAGCTCTGACAGTCAGCTCTCTAGATGCTGCACAGGGTGTATATAGTGATTCCTTGAATGAAAGTGCTCAGGACATTCTATGATTCTAAGACATCTGGGAGTTCGGAAAGCCTGGCAGGTTATAAATAATAGCTGGTTAAATTTGATTGTGGACTAAAAAAACCAACAAAAATTACAGTACAGTTAAGTACCATTCTGTTTGTTAGTATTTGTTCCCAGCAAAATACCATTCCTGTCTGCCGTTTGTACATGTTCTCTGAACCGGTTTGAAGTCTTGGGCTGTGTGTCTATGTGTCATGTTACACTCCACCCATCTTGTTTGCCAAAGTTGTCCTACAAAAAGCAAGTCTCAAATGATTAAAACATGCTAGAAGGATGGAGGAGGCATTCCCTCCCGGCAGAGCTGTCTCATGGCATCGTGCCAGTCGTGTCTGACTACCCTCACGTGGTATTACAGCAGAGATGAGTGCAACGCAAAAGTGTGACAGTCATGAATAAATGCAGTGTTTTCTTCCCTTTACGGTCCCTGTGCTTCCTTGCTCTAATTTCCTACTACACCCCTGAAATGATTTACACAAATTTACTACAAGAGCAATGACGGCATACAGCAGGAGTCAGGACTGAAATGTGACTGCAGCGGGCCCTGCACTGGCCGCTCTGTAGAGTGGGAGGGTAGGTGGGGTGATGGCTGTTAAAGTATGGCTAGGACGAATGAATTTTCAAACAAACTTTTTTGGCCACAGCTTTGGTTCACTGTTGGAAAAGTGGCTACAGAGACACAGCAAACCTGATAAATAGCAGATGTACGTTTTCTCAGAGTTCACCATTCACACCGTGGTTTGTCCTTTCCTAGCAAGCCTCCTCTGCAACTCTGAACCCGTGATAACTGCGCTCACTCTCTTTTCATATCACTAAGTCCCTAACTGAGATCAAACCAGGGGGTTGTTTCAGCCAGTTAACACAGTTTTCCTTTCTCACAATACCTGATCACTTTTTACCGGTTTACATTGCCATATATTGTACACCTAATCTGCTGCAGACTACAGGTTAAATTGGGCATTAAGAACAGCAAAAGTTATTTGACCAATCAGGTACAACCTTCTTGGATCCACCTTTTTTCCACTTAGTCACCTTTTTGTTGAACAGATCTTTGCACAAACAGCTGAAAGCATTGAGCAATAGAACTGAACACCATGTCCAGCTCCAACTGTCAGCCAGAGGGGTATAAATCCCCCAGCGCTGGGTTTGTGGAGCAGCAGAGTGATGGAACTCCATCCAATACCAATGAGATGAGTTGGAGTGGAGTTTCTCATCTAGAACTTTCTCGTTTTATCATCCAACATCAGTACCTACTAATACTCTCATGGCTGAATGCATCTAAACCCTTACAGCAATGTTCCTACATCTAGCCTTCTCAAAATACTAGCAACTGCAGCAAAATAAACTGAGGGAAAAGCTGCCTATTCATATTTACAGACTTTTAGACATATAGTACAGAAGAGGGGTGCACAACTCCAGTCCTGAAGGGCCGTCTTCCGGCTCCCCTGCTCAAACACACCCACTAAACCTGGCAATCAACTGATGAGTATAATCAGGTGTGCTTGAGCAGGTAAATTACTGCTGGACACCGGCCCTCCAGGACCAGAACTGTGCACCCGGTGTGGAATTTCAGCATGTGTTTCCTCCTCTTGCATGAGTTTAAACTCACAATCTTCTGACAATGGGGCAAACGCTGAGGCACCTGTGCTCCATCAGGAGGCCCTGAAGGTACTTAAATTACTGTTGGGAAATGAGATTTCTGTAAAGAACGATTTGCTGTTTTCACTTTATAAAGTAAGATGGCTAATGTAAAAGTGCAGGTTCTTTAAACATCAGATGATAAGTTCACAGAAAAGAATCACTCACTATTACATCACTCACAAAACATTTAAACACAGTTAACAATAAACTGCACATTTTGTACACCGTACATTTATTGCAGATATCTGTTCTATCTGTTCCTGACACTGAGGAAGATAAACATTTAAACCCAACATTTTCCAAATGCTCACTTAAGAAAAAAATGTTATAGGCAAAAATATTTAGCCTGCATTTTTATATGGTATATTATGGCAAAAAGAAACACTTAACATAGTATGAGTGAAGACAATGTGTATCTAGTGTAGTTATTATAATTAATAATTGCTTTATCTTCTTCATATTTACATATCATGATTTCTTGTTCCTGCAGAAAAGCAAACTACTTGACTCCAGGAGCCACTCCTATGTGCATATGTACAGGAAACTAAACCTGGGTTAAAAGCCATTATGAAACAAGTTACCCACAGTTGCATTTGTTAGCTGTCGTGTAGCTGAAGTCAGTAACCATATAGGTAAAACTGCTTTGTGAGACACGCCGGAGGAACATTGGAAATCCTGGGGAGCAAAAACTGCACAGGTTAGCATGCATCCCATGCTGGTCTTAGCTGGTTTATGCAAGACTTTTGCTGGTTTAGCTGGTCAATCAACAAGGTCATGCTGGTTGAACACCATACCAGTATTCCAAATACGGCATATGGCTGCTTTTGCTGGTGATCAGATATTCTGGTCTATGCTGTTTTTTTCTAGCAAGGAAGCCAAGCAAATGCCCTCGGCTCTGTTGACAGGATTCAAAACATGGTTTTATAAGAATGGTGGGAGAGAGAACCTGCGAGAAGTAAAGGTGAAGGACAAAGAAATATGATGTGGATATGTGGATGCTTTTACTTCCAGTGAACAAAGAAAGTTGATACATAAAATGATGATCTCTTAGCTCCTGGAGGTGAAACCGTACAAGAGCATTCACAAAGTACAGAATGCAGAAGCAGCTGAGCAGAACAACCACGGCCTAATAATCGCTCTGTGCATGACTAAGCGAGCGCAGATAAGACCAGCGGACAGCAAACAACAGTAGCTGCAGCAGCGGTTTCTTTTCAGTAGCCAAAGGGAGATTATTCCAATAAAATGTTCCACTGTTTTTACAAAACACATCAAAATGAATTATTAAAACAATGCGGTACTCGCTCACAACATGCCTCAAATTAATTAGCATGTTTGCTGGGTGCTTGACAGCAGCAGACACTGTTCATCGCTGTAACCAAATGACGCTGTTTGTAGCACTTTATAGACTTTTTGTTCACACTCAAACACACACACAGACAAGCACGCATGCACACAAACAATACAATCTGATCAAATAGAGAGTGGGCTTTCTAAACCTGCAACTCACCACACATACCGCCTACTTACCACCAACACCCCTTCACAGGAAAAAGAAAAAAACAGATGTTAAGCTAATTACAGGTCCAGCAAGTCCAGTGCGACAGTTAATAAGCCTGCACACAAATTAGTGTCATCAGAATGTTCTGGTAAGATTCCACTAATTACATCTTATCACGTTATATGGCGGCCAGTGTTTCAACTGCAGGGCCTCCTGAAACACTTAGCTGGTTTCCATTCTACCTCACACAACACTTTATAACAGCAACATTACAACACTACAAAGCCTGGCATATTTCTTCGAGAGCTCTTCTCTCCTCTGCGGGAAAATTGTTTCAGGGCTTCATTGGATGAGTAGAATATGTACCGAGGGTTTCACTGAAGACAATGGCCATTGTGCACAATGTATCCTGGGAGTTTGGGAACAGCATAGGCACTGACAGAGTTACAACACATATGATATAAAGTTAGATACACAGAGCTACACCATGTCCCAGTGCTGCATCTGACTTGACTGCACAAGATATATGGAAGTCTTAGCAGGAACCTTTCATGGCTGGCATATAACCACACTGCAGGGCCCTGTTAGCCAGCATGACCTTCACCGGCCCAGTACTCAGTGAACTTGGCCAGGAACCAAGAGGTCATTGGTTTGATCGCAGCTGTTGCTGACATTATGCCCTTGAGCTAAACACTTCCTGCAGAACTGCTCCAATTAAAATCTGAAGGTCAATTTGGGCAAGCTAAACGATTAAGAACTGCACACACTGGAAGTGGACATACGAGTGCAGGCAATGTGCAAAATGTGCCTTGGTGCCATTGCAATATGCACACACATCTCTCAAATTAGTGATGATGAGTGCCAATCTCAAACACTTCAGCTCCTTTAGGCGACTGAAAACTGTTCAGCATAATAGTACATTTTCACTGTACAGCGTTCTACTGTAAAATTTAGTATACTGTAGTAAAGAAATGGGAACTAGAATTAGATATCACTGAAGACAGTGCCAAATAACCATGCATTATAATACTGATCATTATAAAAATAACAAATAAATACACACACTAACAACAACAACAAAAACAACAACAATAATAATAATAATCAGACTTACTAGAGCTGGTCATTCCAGCTCTACCTCAAATGCACTTTCCAGAGGAAAACAAGGGTATTTTGCATTTTCCCATAAATGTGGGTCATAAGCTGCACATTTAGGCTCATGTACCTGTACCGACTGCACACAAGAGAATACAATCGATTTGCACCAGAAGCTGACACAAAAGGCTCGGCGTTCAACTTTCAAAGTCTTGGGCACATGCTAACAGCAGGCGAAAGTCATCCACTATGACACAATCCTGTTTGAAATGCTAGTCCTCTCCCCACTCGCACATTGCACAAGCAAGGCAGCTGCTCCACCGTCATGACCAGAAGACAAATTAAAACCGTTCGTTCCTGTGCCAGTTGCACTCACCTGTGCAAGCTGCACGCACTCAACACAACAAGACACAAATGTTATCACCATCAACAGCCCAGAGGTGTCTGGAGTCAGTGGTAAAACAATAAAAGGACTTAACGACCTCTGATGTTTAAGCACTGACAGCAAGTCAATGCAGCTCTTGCTAAAATGGAACCTATTGGAAAAAGTGATTGGTAGCGCCTTATGCAAATGAGGATGTGCTCCTTCAAAAAGTAGTCACAGGAGATGAAAGGACTGATAATCAATCAGATTGTGCGCTGGTGGGCACCAGCAGCCATGCCGATGAATCGGTCACATCTGGGGATCAGTACCATTATGTAGTGTTGGTCCTGAAGCTTCCGCAAGGGTATCACTTGTGGATAAGGTTAGGTGCCTTTTGCACACAAACGGCCTTCTAGCCAAAATGGGGGGTTTAAAGACTGCTACAGCAGTTGTAATCATGTATACTTTGGTGCCACAGTGGTGCCACAGTGGTGCTACAGTAGTCTCAGTAGATTTTCTTACTTTAAACGCAGAAAGATATCAGGTAGCTAACATTACTGCAACAAAGCTGGATGTGACATCTGTATTTATTAGCCTCAACATCATGGGTACGTCAGTGGATTTCTTTACTGCAGTGTGGGGGGGGATTTCCCAGTTGTATGCAGGATTTCCATAATGCATACTGGGTATTGCAGTGGCAGAACATTGATGGATGAAACCTTAAAAAGGAAACAAAATCATCACTCAACCAGATGAGGCTGAGGTATGCATTGTTGCACTACAGGATATTACATAACGTAACATACAGCGGGGTCCAATATTACAATATATATTATGAGAATACTAACTTGAGTGAAAAGTAAAATCTTTGAAACATTCACAGAGTTTCAGTATTTCTTAGTATTAGTATTTTTTAGTATATCGTTGCTGTCCAATGAAAAACATGCATCTCCATTTTTGTCCATTTTTACTTGTATCATTTGAACACAGCAGCTGCCATTTACACTATGTGAGAATCTTATGATGAATGGATCAACAGAAATGGCCCAAAAGTGCTTGGAAGGATATCTGGATCCACTGACATTAAAATTCAATGGATTTTGCCATCTCATGTAAAGTGGCCATGTTAGAGATACTTGTTTTTCTTTGGACAGAGATATGGTATGTCCCTCTTTTGCTGTAAAAATAGTTGAACAATAGTTGCTTAACTTAAACAAGCACTATTTATGATAGAAAAACACTGTAAATTATGGTGTATAATCCCTAAAATAATATCTAAAAGCCAGAGACATTGGGTGGGATTTCGATGGAGTTTTTTAGATCATGTCACATGCCTTTACATGCTCACATCACATGGACAGGCTCAAAAGGAAAAATCCGCCTCAATTTTTATATCTCTAAATAGTATAATAATGATGATGACAGTAGTAGATAATTCACTGCCAGTCAACACATCACCACATCAAGTTTTGAATGAATTCTTTTTTAATTTGCCTTAAACTCACTTGCATTCAACAGATTCACTGACAGATCTAACGTACAAAATGTATATATATTTTTTTACATCTAGGTTAGCTTAAAACAAGCCTCTAATGAGTAGATCACTTCCATTTGAGGTAATCTGCATGTTTTAGTGAGGTTAGGCTTTAACAGAAATTTGACCTTTCTTGTACAAAGACCTTAATATCACCAATCTGCTTAAATTCAAACAGTAACCTGGAAATACTGCATCTTTCTTCCTTTTCACATTATCATCATGCTAAAACATTCAGTTTATTTCCAGGATTACGTTTTTTTTTTTAATTCCAGATTTTCAAGGTCTTAAACCTAAGGACCACACTGTATTAAAAGCTAGGTTTCGACTGGAATGTGGTTTTATCTGAAACTGAGAATATTTAAGATGGTAGCTGTAGCTCCATTTGGCTCAACCACAGGAGCCTAGCATTTAGATAATTCCTAATAAACATGGAGTCTAGTAGTCAAACATAAATTCTGTCAATAGCTTGCTTAGAGGGCATGAGTACTATAATTAGTCCCTGCTGGAATTCAGAAGTTCCTTCCTGCAGCTGCTCCCCCAGAATCCTAGGCAGTCTCTTTGTTTCATCATCCAGTCCAACTCAGAGCACGTAGTGGAAATATGAAGGTCATTCCAGCCTGGGAGAAAGTATTAGGCCAAAGCTGCTTGTGGATCACACTGTAACAGCCCGCTGACACATGCTGGGGTTTTCCCTCCAGCAGCACCAGGGGATCCTCTAGCGCATACCATTCTTTCTTGTATTCTAATCGATAACTTGGTCTTTCCACTTCCTTGCTCTCTGATTATCTGTCAGGTGCACACAGTTCATAGATCCGGAGATGCTTCTCCCATTCTCTGCACTGAACACCCCTTCGCTGGTACATCGTTTGATCTACGAAGATACGGGCAGGACTTTTACTGTCAAGTGATATGCCTGCACCACTTCTCTGCGGAACTGCTTCTTTCAGCTGTAGCTACCATCCTGGGCAAGAACTTACTTGTTCCAATGTCCATGAGTGGACATAAATGCCGGGTCTTTGCAGTATTTAAGATGGCATGTGGCCCTCTATGTGCAGTATTTAAGCTAGGGGGCTGCTCTCTCCCCTGGCACACAAAGGACGTTACGATGTGCACAATGTTTTATGGTCATAAACAAGTAGTGACTCATAAAGGAGCTGCCCATGTGCGTGCTCAAGAGGTAATTGCCTTAAATAAACATGGGGATATGTATGATATGAGAAAGATGAGAAATTAATAGGCATGGACCTACTGACCCAGACAGGGCTGGTGAAGGGAAATCAACAAATATGCCGTTTTTCAAATACTCCTTTGAGAAACGTCAGCTTTGTAGTTCTGCCTACACTGCTGAGCAGGAGCTGCCATGGGAACAGTTTTCAGTAGAGAACAAAAAGCAAGTCGTAACGCTTAAACATGATACAGTGCTGCGGAATCATGTAGGGAAGGCTCCAAGTGATTCACGCTTCTGTTGAGTGTGGCCTTAAGCTATAGAATAGAAACATGTTTGTTAGCTAGTGGTCAGCCTATGCAGAAGGAATCAACCTACAGGAATAAAACTTGGTGGGTAGGTTTGACATCATGAAATGTGCAAATGATTAAACTTTCATGCTTGGGCGTGCATGCGACGTAAGCAAGGATGGGCCTTATCGCTGTACCTAACTGATTATATAAGGTTGTCTTGTTCAGCATGCTTTCTATTCTGACTCAAGCTGTTGTGTTGGTAGCGTCCTTCGCAAGCAAAGTATGCCTCAGAGAAGAGCTTGAAAGCAATCTGAGCTCTTGGAAGAGTGTCAGAAGGGTCTGAGACGTCTGGCATGTTGCATTAACAAACATGGCGGCCTGACGCCATAGTGAGAGACACTACATCTGTGCACGTAGCTCAAAAAATATTGCCCATATCATTTATTGTTACTGGTAACCTTTATCTGTACTTCCCAATGGCATTGCAATCCAACACTTTATTCTGCAACAATTCTTTTGATGATGAGTGTATGCTTGCTAATAATATGTGGTAAATGTAAGCAAGTTGACAGCATTACATTACTGCCATATCTGTTATGTTAGGCTGTGTTATTTTCTTTCCATAAAACCGAAAGCCTTGTTTATATTAAGTGCAGTGATGTGTTTGATAAATCATGTCTATGGTTCTCTATTTGTAGGTTAACGATTAATGTTTGTCCAATAATGGTGATAACTGATAGCACCAGAGAGGTTAATAAAGGGATACAGCAGACACTAAACACTCATAAACATTTTACTGCATTATTGCAATTAGCATATTTAGAGATATGACATAGTGCTAAGGTGCCTATGGCAGGCTATAACTGACTAGAATTTTTAGAATGCAAAGTTGCATCTGTTGAGTGTAGCCTTAAACTATAGCCTACAAATGTGTTTGTTAGCTAGCAGCTAGCTTTTGGTAGGTCACATGGTTGGTCACTTATTTTTAACCTGTAGTACCAGAGCAGTTGATAAAGACATATAGCGGATATTAAACCATCCTAAATGTAGTTTACAGGACAGTTGCAAGTATCCTACATTGCATTACTCTCAAAAGCCTTGTTCATATACAACAGTGCTGAGTTTGATGTTTTCATGGGTCATGTCCTTGATTTAAGCTAAATTCACATCCCTGCTCAAAATAGTGGGAAAGTGTTGATGTACATTTTAAACATGCTCGAACTAGCCAAGCACTGTGTCCAGACTACCAAACAAAGTCCGAGTTACGGAGCGCAGGGTTCCATTTAGCGGTTGCCTGACAGTGAAATTGCTTTTGCTTCCATTAGTAGCCCTGACCTTGTTTTCCCTATGTATTTCAAACCAAGACCTCTACCTCCATACATGCTGGCACTGGCAGACTTTATCAGGCAGCCCAAGTCCATCTCACCGGTGGGGCTCCATTTACTCTGAAATTGGGCTTCCACTGGATCCCCCCTCTGCCCAGCACTGCGGTAGCTTTTAAATGATTGCTACGCTCCTGGATGAAGGGGCGCCAGCAGCATATGATTTTATATCCATTTGCGAGCGCTGGCTTTGTGCTGTTGGCTCACATGGATAGCTTAAGTGCCCTTGGAGTCAGATTTTACTCCTAATGAGGTCCACAGAACACTATTAAGATAATGAGGTAGTTGGACCTTACGTGGATTGGACAGGCCCCTTTTCAGCTTGGAACAATAGGAGCCGACAGGCCAATGATGCAACAGCTCTAACAGATCGATGTTCATTTTTGTATAATAACGGGTATTTCTAGCCTGCTTACAGAAAAGAACGCAGCCATGTAATGACGCATTAGGTTTTATAATATCATCTTTGGGAAAACACTTCATATGACCTAGTCTCTGCATCTATTGCTAATGACTTAATACAAAAACAAGGCCAAACATTAATTGTGCCATGATGCAGCTGAAAAGAACAAGCCTATTTATAGACGACTCGTCTCCCTCTGCCATCCGCCAAGCCAGACCTGACGAGGAGCTTCGACCTTGTTGTTCATTAATGCATGAAGCAGTTCTCCCAGTGGTCCTCTGAAGTACAATCCATGGTGACAGTGGTTTCACATTAGAGAGACATGTGAGGGCTCTCAGGATAATGAAGCTTATCTAACAGGTCAGTGCCCTCTTCTATATGTCTGACTAATTACGTGGAAAATTATGATGCATGGACAATAATGACGGCTGACATCTATTCTCTAAAAGACAATGAATTGTGCTCCATTTGTTGGAGTAGAGGGTGGTCTGTGGTGGATTTCCTTTCAAAAAATATGAATTATTAACTGTATTGTCATATAACGTGCGATAGAACAGCATGCCAAGGTTAAACACATTTAGAATACTTGTTCTTTTTCAACAGTTTTCCACTGTGGCCGCCTTCCCTGCCAGGTTTGTTTTGTTTTTTTCGAGGGATTTTGGAAGGCTTTCGCAGGACTGAATATGTGTAGGCAGATTTTGGACAAGATTTTTTAATAGGAGCACAATCAACACCATGAAAACGCTTTCACACTCAGCCATCTGCTCAAACTGTGGCATCAGACTGTAAAGAGATAGTGTCACCTTTCACTAGACCTTCCCTTTCTTCCCTTTTTATCTAGAACTGAATGTGTGATTTTTTTATCAGCTATCCTGAAATCAAGAGGAAATTACTTGGATGCCTTCCAAGTGATCTCATTTCTGAAATCCTACAGAAGCAGTGCTCTGATAACTGTGCTCTGTAACAAAGCCAAGCATAGGCAGGAATGGGCATGTGCTCTGTCCTATCATAAGTACCACTGCTTCCATTTCCAGCAGCGCCACAATCATCCGAGTCTATCAGAGCACAACTGCTCCCAGAGTTCCTTTCTGTTGATGCTGTTGATGAGGGTGATGCCAGTCAAATCTGAGTGTTTGTTATGTCATGTATACAGAATCGGGAAGTTAACACCTCCAAGTAGATTACGTTTTCGTACGTTACTGTGGGCGCTGAGAGAGAAAACTGGCTAGAGAGATACGAACACGGTGTTTGATCAAATGTCTTCATATTGTGCTCTGACAATATCAGACAAAATATCGTAATATATAATTTTAGAGATGAGCATGAATGTGTTAACACAAAGTAACATAAAAACGTAAATATACACAAAGTGTAACTGGTTTTGGTCTGGACTGATACTAATAAAGCCCTTTCTGCATGTGCACCATGCCAGTTCCTTACTATTGTTACAGTACACCTGATAAATTGTTTATAGGATAAAACTGACTGTATGTTATTCAGTATAAATGACCTCATAGCTCCCAAATAGAGAAAACATACAGTAATAGGTTTTTCCTAACACCTCAGAAAGGAAGAATTACAAACTCTTACGTTACATAATAGGATTTACTGTGTATGCAGGTAACTTAAAACTTAGTAAGGGTTTAATAAATAGTTAACAAGGCTACAATTCGTGCTTTGTGCCTTGTGGTTTGAGATCATTCCCTGTTGAACACAACTTGAGTTTAAGATCCTATATCCAGACTCTTATATAGTGGTGACTTGCTTGCGTATATTTCCCATCATCTAAAACTGATTACATTTTAACCCCATGCCTTATTTTATAATGCTGCTTGTCAACCATGTCAGCCGATGTCCATCAGAATTGCTAAAGAAATGAGGATCTAAATTTAGTACTCTTTATAAAGCTGTTCTAGCCTCTCTGACTGCTTAGTTATTGCAATGTTTTTTTTTCTAACATTTCCTTTTTTCTGCCATGTGCCATGTTTTTTGATATCTTGCATTATTTTAAGATGCATTTATATGCTATGTGGGTCAAGACCACGAATCATATGGTATTTCCTTGCCAAAGGAGGAGTTCTAAACACAAGCCTATAAAACCCTGTGCATTCAGTCTAGCTAAATTCAGACAGAACCAGCTGACTTGTTCTGCTGCCCATACCAACAATACAAGCAGTGTGCTCCATTCAGAAATAATGATGCCTGCGCTGTGCAAAGGCTCCTTACTTAAAGGCAAGGTGCAGGTGTGAAAAATAATTTGGAACACACTTCAAAGGCATTTTGTTGTACTATACTTTCGTAAATATTTGTCACTACTTAATAATATCAACAGATACACAAACAGGAAAAACTCTGCTGTCTGCATCAGTATCATTTCTTTTAGGCTTACTCTTTATATAGCCCCAACCTTGCAATTGGGCTAGCTTTAATTACAAATAGTACCTACAGTAGAAGGAATTTAGAATTTAACTTGTTGGGGAGAGTGCAGCACAACCTAACATAGTTTGTTTTGGCTTTATAATTTAAAAAATAATTTGACCACAAAGAATCAATGCTGTATACAAGCAACCTCACTGGTACAAGTGCAAATGTTACAGCAGTGCATAAGCAGAGTTAACTAAGAGTTAGACTAAGGGGCTGCAATCCCAAGTGAGGTTGCTTGATTTACAAATGTAGTCAACAGTCTCTCCGTTTTGGTTTTACACTATTTTAAAATGTCGTTGGGAAATATTGGGAGTCATGTTCCAACAGGCCACATTTAAAACAAGAGTGTAGATGTTGCTTGCGGTGATCTTATGCACATATATTTGTCTGAGAAATTGTCGGAAGTGCTCAGGTCTACAGTTACAGTTGGCAAGCTATGATTGGACAGTCAGTCAATGAATGTGTACTAAAATTAGATGAATTTATTAGTGTGCATCATATACTCTATCATATTTCTACATTTAAAAAAATCTTTTCTTACATCACTGCACTATGTAATAGAAAATAGTGCAATAAAAATAGTGAAATAAAAGTACCCCTGTAAAGTTCCTGTGGAAAGTCTTTTGGCAGCCATCTTTGCAACCTCGCTGGGCTGTTATTTTCAGTCATACAAAACCAGGCTTCTATCTATCTGAATAGAGAGAGGCCTTAATACTTAAAACTAAAGGCCAAATTACTGTTTATTATACATATCTCAGCCTGTTCTGGCAAATGCAGTAGTGCAGATCACAACAATGGGGGGTTTTCACTGCTCATGGTGTAACCAGCAAGACAAATAATTGTATTATCATATAATGAAAAGGGCCAGTCCTGAAAACAACTGTATGTAACCGCCATACCTAGTTTTGTAAAAGTTTTTATATATATAACCCTGCCAGTTACACTCACATGACTCACTGGGACATCACAAAGCCAACAGCCAACAAAAACAAGTGGGAATATACAAAAGGGTATGAACAAGATAAACAGAAATAAAAGAAAAGATGCTAAAGAACCAGGGGAGTAATCATTATAGTTTTGTTATAGTATTGTTATTGTTATCTACAATTCTATTATCTATTTATTTATGCTTTAGAGTGAGTCTGCTTTCCCCACCTTAGCACTAAAGTATGTTTTATATCCTTGGTAAATACTGAGTACTGAGTACAGAGGTACTTAGGAACAGTAAATAGGTGCAAATGACATTTATGTCCAAAAACAAAAAAAACCCTCTCTTCTAAGTGCTTAATTTAGAGCCACTTTTAAGTTATAACCCCTCAAAGCCGTTCCCTTTTTATCCATCTGTCATACTGTTAAATCCAATACTAAATTACGTACCACAAATAATCAAATCACACAGCATTAGTTCAAGTGTGCCTTGCACGATAAAGATAATCTGTCTACAGGTTATCAAGCTAAATACTTTACATTAGCTGTTTTCATTGAGCTGTAAAAAAAAGCTTAATGCCTAATAAAACCAGATTTGCTCCACAGATTCAATTTAGTCTGGAGGGTAAACATAGCATGCAATGCTACAAACTGCACAGACTGCAGAAAAGGCTCTCTCGAGCAGTGCAGTGCTACAGTGCCTGCCTATTGATGTGGAGAGTCAATTTGACACTCATGAAAGCTAGCGCTAACAAGTGTGGTAAGCGATAAAGCCAGCCGTGCCACACACGCCACCCCAGAGAGGAGTGCAAGCCCCTTTGAAGGGGACCGGCAGGCCATGAAGAACCTGAGCATTCAACACAAGAGACTATGACACTGTACAAGCCAGATAAACACCATGACTACATAAGCAGTAGTAGAACTAAACACATGGCACATCGTTTCTGTCATAAGAAATACTACAGAATAAACATTACAGCAAATGGTAAGTAGGGCTGGGCAATAATTTAAATATATATCATTATCATGATAAATGATCAGAATTACAATACAGTATGCATTCCTGAACGTGTATATAATCAGTACTTGTAGAATACTGACCAACTGACCATCTAAATTGGTGCTGTCTCACTTGATTTAGTGCAACTAAACTGTATGCACAGTTTTTGATAGTATTTTTCGAAAGTAGCACTGCTTGTTCTTTTTTCTCAGTGTCAACTGATCAGATCAAATATGGTGACATTTCTTGTGAAATGTCTTGATTTAAAATTTTTGCCAAATAGCCACCTATATGTCCAAGGTACATTTTCTATTGTTCCATCCATGCAATTGTTCAATGTAAATGGCAACTGATATTTTCAAATAATGTACAGTAATGTGCAAAATCTGAGAACATTTCTTTTAAATGTATGTTTTTTTGTTTTTAATGAAAATGAACGGCTGTTTTGACTAGAGCACTGCAAAAAAACATCTTGGCAACAGAAAATATCTTAAATCTAGCTGATATGTCTAATATTTCTTATTTTTAGATTTTTGTATGAAAATGATTAGATTATTCAAAATATTTCTGGAATTTTTTTTGCATGTATTATTTCTAAGTTGTTGAGTATTTCCTCAAGTGAAATCGCAGTATGCTGCCAGAAATATTACATGCAGTGACTATATTTAAGATTTAATTTGCCAAGAAATCATGTTTGAAAGGGCAGTCTCTGACTTTTGGACAGTTACATAAAGTGTTTGGATTGAAGGGGTGGGTGATATGGCAATGATGATATTGTTATGATGATAAATTATGTCATATGAGTACAGTTTTCGTAAGTACAAGTTCAAATCACAACAAAGCCAGGAGTCCAAGAGAGCATAATGTCGCTGTCCAAAGAAAATCTCCAAAATGGCATCTTTACAGGAAAACGTAATGTAACTGTAATGTAAGTAATTGGATATGTTCTGTTCTAAAATGTTATAAAAAGGTACGAATGCTTTTATCTGGGAAAAACTGTAAGACCACTATTGTACTATTGCGGGTACATCTGCATCGTCTGAACCTTAATGATGGAAAAAACGTACTTGTATAGTGCCCTTATTTCTGAGAGTGTACTAGGACACTGTATCTGTTCCAACTTATCAAAAGAGAAAAAACAAAATATCTTAATTTTCACATATTGTGAAAATGTCTTCAATTGACGGTCTATTAATATCTGGTCATATTGCGTATGTTTATTGGACAGAACCACTAAGAGGACCTTACTGCATTTGTCATAGCACATGAGCGAGACTGCATTTGCTGAGCTCTCAAAGTTCCAAGCTCTGCATGTCATTTGTATATATGCATGTAATTTGTATAATTACACGACTGTCACACCTGCAGTCATCCAGAAAACGACCTTGATTATTATTCCAGTGGGTGAATCATCCTATGAGCATCACTGAGAGAAAATGAGACCGTAGCTTATGGCCTTTGAACAAAAGCCTGGACCGAACTCTTCCATTCTCTGGCGTCAGTCCATTGTTCAAAGTCTCACCGTCATTTTTGATCTCATCGGGTCACTCGTAGTGCCGCACTGAAAAAAAGGCCTTGCAGACAAAAGAAGGGAAGGCTAAGCAGAGCGTTTTAATGGAATTCTGTACTCTATTCTACGGGACCATCACCCACTCTCACACATGCCTGAGTGAAAGAAAGGAGTCCCACAAATCAAAGTAGGACATTCGACTGGCTTCATTTGTGTTTGACTGATTATGGCTAGGGAACAACAATTGATCCTACATTATCAAATGCCATTAATTTTATGGCTGAATAAAACAGAGAAGAAGTGACAGAATTTGGAGTGAATTTGCTCCCAGTTCAATCACAGTCTTAACAGACTGGTGGGTTTCCAGCCATCTCTTTGAATATTAATGAACTGAGGGCTAGACCAATTTAATACAAGAATCATACCGGCATGGGTCAATGTAGAGTCGCTGCCAGCTTATTCTGGTAAGTTGTTTATGCTTTTAGCATTAAGCTTCTGTACTGTATACGGAATAATGCTTAACATGTCAATTGAGAGAGTTAGGTGGGTCTGCTGTGCCATCAGCGTTACAATTGTCACTCTGTTAAATGCAAATTTACCTCCGTAATCCGCTATCTTACATAGATAGGTCAAAGGTCGTTTGAGAAATGGGTCTGCACAATGCGCTCCCAGAATTGTCCTGTGTTCCCAGATGCAAAGTTGACTTGTTATTTGAAATTCCTGTTTTGGAAATTCAATTCAATGTAATTCAAATAAGTAGCCAATGTTAACTTCGTCAAGGTGGATAACATCAGGGGGCCATGCATATTTCAGCCCTCATTAATTGGGCCACAGGTTCACCCTGCCCAGCATCTCTGGGCTGCAAACAACACATCCATAAAAGGATGGCTTTCTGCTTGAAGCTTTTATGAGTTACATCTCTCCATCTCACTTGATTTGATGCGATCCTAATCATGGTAGCCTATGTCATCTAAAAAAAAGTATATTACCATAGTGGACGAATATATGACTTTTGGCATTTCTTTTTGCATACATTTTATAAATGCACATAATATTTGTGAAACATTGAAAGGATACTCGACTACTGTTGATCACTAAGTGGTCTGAAACATTTCTTCATAATAATTAGACATTTTATCAAGCAGCATTATCTCATAGAGTTGGCAGATTATTGCACCCGAGGCGGTATTTCTTAAAACAAGAAAAATTATATAGCACAGATTTAACTAAGTTATTGTAATGCATCTAAAAGTAGGATGCAGTATGTAATAATATCAATACAACCATCATACAATGAAAAATAGACATAATGCTTTTTTGCAGTGTATTAAGTACTAAAAACCTGAAATACATGCTTCTGGGGACGTATTTGAAGAGCTATATATTTAAGAGTGTATCTCTGCCTTCAGTTTCATGCAGAAATATATGTGAATATGTGGAAAATGTCTGGATTAAAGGGCTGAATTCATATTTGACATGATGGCACCTGAAAATATGCCAGACGCAGTGAGCATTTTGCTGGGTAAGTGCACTGAAATTGCTTATAATGAGTGATGGGCACCTAATGGATGTTGGGATCAAATGAAAGCAGCACATTCTTGGAGGAAAAAGGGACAATGACAGACACTGCAAACTGAGTCCAGAGCGAGGAATAAAGGAGGTGAGAATTCTCAGCCATTACTTGACTCATTCACACAGCAGGGAACGGAGAGAAGGAGGGAGAAACAGAGAGAGAGAGGGAGACAGAGAGAGAGAGAGAGAGAGTGAAAGCAGGCAACAGACAAAGAGTTAGAGAGAGTTCAAGACAGAGAAAGCAAGCGAAAGAGAGGGAGAGAAAGTGCGGGGGCACATCTTTAGCCCTTGCGATCTGAGAGACAGAGACAGTCATAGTGTAGACTTGGAAACATGTCGGGTAATTCTAGGTAAAGACAAAACTGGACGCAATGTTTACAAATTTTTTTTCAATTTTTATACAAAAATTAGGATAATATAGTTTTCCTCAATATGGGTCATTTAAATTATTATAATTAATGTAATAAACAACATAACATTTCCTTCAGGATGAATGCAGTTCATCTATCTGTCTATCTATCTATCTATCTATCTATCTATCTATCTATCTATCTATCTATCTATCTATCTATCTATCTATCCATCCATCTATCTATCTAACCTTTGCTGCAGAAACAGCCACTGCTCCTCTGAGAAAGCTATCCACTAGAAGTTTACATTGCTGTGAGGATTTAATTGTATTCAGCCACAAACGCATTAGTGAGATCAGATAAGGATGTGGTATGATTAGTTAGGGGACTCCCACTTATCACAAAGGTGTTAGATGGAGCTCCATCTCTCCAGAGAACACAGTTGCACTGCTTTACAACCCAGTACTGGGGGGCTTTATAGCACTCACCAGTTTACCAGTTTACACCACTCACCACTTACAACCACTCAACCGCACACACACAGCTTATATAATCTCCACAGAAAAGCAACACAGTTATTGCATAACTGCATAAATAAATTGTTGATGTAAACAAAGACATTCAAAATGGTTTATTGTGAAATTCCACTGAAACATTGAGTCAGAAAGGTTCACAGTGGCACTGATACAAGGCAGATGTCTGAATAATTTAATACTTCTAAAAGTTCTCTCACTGAAAGCCACTGCATGCAAATATGCTGTTTGACTTTATGATAGGTCCACTGGTGTTTTGGGTAGTAAATAAAATAACTACACTGGTGTTGTAGACATTGTGACCCTGCTGCCCATCACCACCATTGTATCATTACTGAGTCATTAGGTTTCTCTACAATAACCCACTACACATCAAACCACTCTGAATGAATTGTGTTAAAAGTTAAATAAACTGTGGAATGCTTCAACCATGCCTCTGACTGATGCTGAGGCATTTGAGAAAGCGTGAATGTGATTCAACACTTCATATCACACATTCATGGGGCTTCATGAATTAAAAAGGAAACAGGTTTCTTATTTCTGACCAAACCTGAGACACAAAAAGCTCAAAACAAAGAAAGCAAACACGCGCATTGATAGCACACGCGTTGTGATTCCGATGTTGACCTTAGCCAGAGAGCATGCTGCTTTTGTGATGTTTATGGGTACTCACTGATGTGTACAGATGGCCTTCTCCATTCATGGCGATGTATAACCCTGTCTTCACGGACTGAATAGCAACAACTCGGAGACCCACAGGGATGAGATTGAACAATGCTGCAGGGAAACAACAGTGAGCAAAATCATTATGTGGATAGTGTCTGTTACCTGGTTAAAGCACACAACCATGAAGTTTGACGGGTGTAATCACTAAGGCTTGCAGTCCCCACAATAAGCTTATATTAGCTCAGTGTGACTCCCTGGTATTCAGGCGGTCCCATGTTGCCTTGCTACTCTAGCATTGGCTGACTGCTAACTAACTAACCATAGCAGTGTTTCAAAGACAGCAAAATGTTTGGATTAACAGTCCTTCTTCTGGGAATGGTCCATTCTAGTAGGTCTGCCACACATTCATCGAGTTCCTACATATCTCATCTCCTGTCTACGGTTTAAGAAATGAGTAAGAATACTGCAGATGGCAGAGGTTTCCTGGGCATAGCTACAGTTGCTAGGCTATGAAGAACACAAGTTGCTACACAGCCCCCCTAAGGCAGGCCAGTGGTGCAGCTCTAGTCTAACAATACTACAGACATGAGATTAGCTGATTGTGGATGAAATGGCCTCGTGCTATGAGAAGTGCTCATTATTAACATCAGCAAAATAGGCATATAACACAGGCAGGGCAAGCAGGAAAGTTCCAGGGGCGTGCGTAGTCCTGACCAGCACGAGTGCCGCGGGGCTATCGCTCCTTGACGATGGGACTGCATCCTTGGTGCCACGACTCCTCCAGAGCATAGCAGGACTTCTCTCAGCCACCCTGTGATTTTCCCACCATCCATGTCACCATTGATGCTGGCGAGGGTTCCGCTCATGCACACTGGAGACTCGACTTTCTGCTTTGGCTCTGGCTGCTAGTGACTGACCTGAGCGATGGTCACTTTCCAGCCGTCTGATAAGCCCTTTTCAGTGTGTGCAAGAACACTTGGTCTTAACAGTGATATCAACAAGCCTGTGCAATAAGCCACCTGCTGTTTATGCTGCACTTGACCCGAGTACCCAGAGGCCGCCACCACTTTATGCTACATTATTCTTTGGGCTCTCTCTCTGGCTTCTGAAGCACTAACTGATAGGAGCGCATATAATTCCTGATAATATCATTTTTGCTGGCCGAATCCGAGAAATATAAGGCCTGGGTTCATTAACCACCATATTGTGTTGTGATAAGTATTGTAAAGTTTTGTAAAGTATTCCAAATTTGCTGCCAACAGCATGCTCTATTTCTGAGGGTTGCTCATACATGAATTTCAGGCTAACAATTAAATGTGTTATACTGTAATACATGTAAAGTTTAAATACAAGCATAATTCTACTCAACTTCTATTCTACTCAAAAATGAACACAAAATTCTAGGCATGCATTTTTTTGTTTCCAGAAATGATCAGGCCCTCTGTAAAAGCCTAGAAGGTCCTGAGGTTTCCCCTCTGCTCATACATCACCAAACCAAAGTCTGTCAAACAATCGCTTAAACTGACCTGCCATCTTAGTCACACTTAATACATCATATCCCTCAATGTTTTCAACCCACAAATCAATACTCATGTTGAGAAAATCATAAGACTCGTAGCATTTGACACAGCACCATAATTATTCATTAGTTATTTTACCAACCCCCTCTTTTTACACATGCTGGCATTCCACTGCCGGCCATTCACTTATCCATATCACTACAGCTCGACTGAACTGTCGGCCATGCCTCAGACACCAAAGCACTCTAAACGTGTAATGCTGCACAATGCTGACTCACTGGCTTGATTCCCCAGTGGGCAGCTCCGGTAGCCCTATGTATCCTGGAGCAGTAAGGCAGCGGGTGGGCTGCTACAAGGAGGTAATTGGAGAAAGAAGTGGCGCATGGCAGATTTAAAGGATCTTTTGTTGGTGGAGCGTGCTCTCCGGGCCTGTTAGGTAACGGCTATTGTTTGTGCAGCTAAAGAATGGCAGGCCTGGCGGCAAGAGTAAGCACATCTATACGGCTTATTCAAACCTGCAGCAAACTGAACTCACAGGTAATTGCTATCAGCTCCCAGTTCACAAGACGGACTGATGTCAGGAAAGCCCAGGCAGGAACACCATGTTGCAATGCAAGTGGCATAGCTGGGGGTGTTTTGACTGACGGCAAGAAGAAATTCCGAACTGTGGTTATACAGTAGGGCTGTATTCATTCCCTAGGTTACTTTGAGTTGCATAAAGATAATACATATTTAACATTCTACTACTGCTTTCTCTTCCTCTAGGCTTGATGGAAACAGTCTTTCATTCATCATCTAAACCGCATATCTTCCCGGGTCACAGGGGTGCTGGAGCCTATCCCAGCAATCACAGACCGTCAGTGCATCACAGGGCAGACACACAGACATACACATTCACACCTAGGGGCAATTTCATTTCTCCAACTCACCTGCCTGCATGTCTTGGTACTGGGGGAGGAAACCAGAGCACATAAAGGAAACCCACACAGACACAGGGAGAACATGCAAATTTCACATAGAACGGGCCCTGGTCACCCCACTGGGGAAACCCAGGCCCTTCTTGCTGTGAGGTGACAGTGCTACCCACTGACCACATAAACTTCACAATTCCAGATAGTAATGAATTCCTTGACTCTCCAAACCTTGTACCTAGCGTACATAATTTATCATACAATAATTGGGAATCCCCCTACAGCAACAAAGAAATCCTGACTGCTAGCATAGCCACTGATATAGAGACTAATAAATACAGATGTAATGGAAGTTAGATAGCTAAGCTTCCTAGCTATAACCTTGGCTATCTGGCTTACTAGCCAAGTCACTCTAGAGGCTGCTGCTGCATGGCTATAGGAGGCAAGTAGGGATGTTTCTAACAGATGTAAAAATGTTTACAGTGTCTCTATAAGTCTTTTTAAAGGTGTCCCCAGTTATCTGTTCATTATTCCAGTGATGGGCTATACAGGCTTATTATTTCCATATGAAAGAAAAAACCTAAAATGACCTCCTTGATATCTCTTTAGTGGCTTCTAGACAACAGTGAGATCTAATGTAAAGACAAAAGAGACTTCTCCAGCTATCAGATGATTCTCCTGAGCAAAAGACTCCAATAATCTCACACGTGTCCTCCATTGAATCATAGTAGAGCTCTCAGTAAAGCCACATGTGCTCTGATTTGCCAAAAAAGTTCAACATTTAAAGAACCAAGGTTATTTTATGTTGTTTAGTAAAGGCAATTTAGATTGTTGGGCTAAAAAAAATATTTACTTTGGGTTGTTTCATATATGAAAAGGCTCTAATATACACTATACTGCCAAAAGTATTCACTCACCCATCAAATCATTGTATTCAGGTGATCCAATCACTTCCATTGTCAGGTCTCCGTCTGACAACCCGATAGACGAGCCTGGGTTTGCAGGCTGCAGGCTTGTCTGACTGCATTGTGTCAAGTGTAAAGTTTGGTGGAGGGGGGATTATGGTGTGGGGTTATTTTTCAGGAGTTGAGCTCGGCTGCTGAATTTCAGCGAAAGGAATTCTTAATGCTTCAGCGTACCAAGAGATTTTGGACAATTTCATGCTCTCAACTTTGTAGGAACGGTTTGGGGATGGCCAAGGTCCATAAAGACATGCATGAGCGGGTTTGGTGTGGAAGAACTTGACTGTCCTGACCTCAACCCGACAGAAAACCTTTTCATCCAGGCCTTTTCATCCAACATCAGTGTCTGACCTTACAAATGTGCTTCTGGAAGAATGGTCAAAAATCCCATAAACACATTCCTAAAACTTGTGGAAAGCTGTTATAGCTGCAAAGGGTGGGCAGACATTATATTAAACCCTATGGATTAAGAATGGGATGTCACTCAAATTCATATGCGAGTGAAAGCAGAAGAGGGAATACTTTTGGCAATATAGTGTATATTAGGGGTATAAAGCAGAAGCCACAGTTTCACATTTTTACTCTAATAGCACACCCCATGCAATTGTTCATTTAATTATCAAGACTTTCACAATAAGCCATCTATACATGCTGAGATGAACTGCACACATTCATGCATGTGTGATGCTGTATGTCTTTGTTTGACTCGTACAGCCTTGTATGTCACGCTTTCTGAAATAAACTGAAATCAAATTAGGCAGCTAGCCTTAAGCAGCAAAAAAGCAGACTCTGTACATGCTAATAATACTCCACTCCTTCCTGTGCCACTTCCTTTCATACACACACACACACACACGCATACTTCTCCTCAGGGATGATCTTACTATCATTTCATCAACTACAGTCAGTTATTGAATAATGCTAGTACAGTCAATGGAGGACTTCTTATATGTATGGGTAAAATTGGCCCTTATAAATTCAAAGGAATGGTTTCGCGATTTTGTGGTGGTTAATTAGCTGAGACATGTTTGGTGTCCAAATTTTCCTTATTTGGTTTAGTGCTGGAGCTTAAAGGCTAACAACACTGGTAGCAACACTGGTAAATGAAACTGGTAAATAATTATCCATTTTTTTACACAAATATATTTCCAAAAACTTTTAACTCTCTCAGACTCCATCTAGGTCTTCATTATATTGATTGTCTATATTGATTTATAAAAATGAACATAATAACATTTTTGAGAACAGGTGTTGTGCTGTGTTCAGACAGGTCATGCCAGCATATAGATGCCACAGATTCCATGCATGATTTCTGTTTTTTTTTTTTTGTGTGAAAAAAAGTTGTGAAATAAAACACTGGAGTAGTGTTTCTGTTTGTTTCTGTTTCCAGCAAGAGCAACAGTTTCTTAAGTACAACCGTTCTGACATATGAAACTGATAAAAATCATGATTTGCTCATGATTCATTTAATTAGCAAACAGACTGTAAGCAGAGGTTTTAAGTGCAACGAAGAGAAAATTTGAGAACATAGTAACTACTTCATTTAAAAAGCCCGTCTTTTATTTACTGACCCTATTTATAATACTGATCTTATGCTACAATTTAATACAAGAAGGTTTTCAGGGGAGATTTTCATTATTCATAATAATTTTAATGCACACCTATGCATGCACTCATATTGCTTTGTAAATGATTAATGAGGACTCATATGTCCATGTACGCTGTGAATATTGTGAAAGCGCATAATTTTTGTGTATATAATAATTCCTCTACCAATCAATAATGTCTGCAGCAAGTCTTGAAATATTAGAATGTTTATTACAGGCATGATAAAACTTTCTGTTTCGGGGATTCAAAGTATAATATTTGTGGTGGGGGGTAGACAGCCAGCTATTCTGTTAGTCTTGCAGTTTCACGCATTATCAACACATGTGTAATGTTTTGTGAAATGTAAGCATTTTCATATGAAGCAGAATGATTTGTCTTTAAATCCAGTGTGCCCAAATCTCATCTTGATAAGTCTTTGTTCAATTATTTGCTAACAAATAAATATTTGCTAATATATGTGTTCGAAATTAAATATAATAAAATATATTTACAATGACATGCAAATTATATCTTTTTTGTTAAGTTTCTAAGTCAAAATAAGTGAACACACCTTCTACAGAGAACACATTTAACCCATTTAAGTACAATTCCTGTTATTTGCTGAATTTTACATATCGTAACATAAAATATAAAATTTGGCCCGTGAAACAGTATCCAGTTCTGAAAACTTCAGAACTGGAAAAAAACATGTATGAAACTTGAAATGAAATTTAAAACTGACACACCCCTCTGTATCTTTCTGAGGGTCTCTCAGGGTACGGCAGGCATCAGAAATGTGTTTTTTTGAGAATCACTCAATATGTAATATGCAATATGTAATTAAAGCTCTGTAAAATCAAAACATTTTAACCCATAACATATTCCATAATATAATATCCCATAATACAGAACCTTGATCTTAGAACTGAAAATCAAATCAACCTAAAAATATCTGTATTGTTACACCCCTAATTTAGAATGTACACAATAAAATGAACAAAATCAACTTACAAGAATTACTGCTGTCATCCTTGGTCCCATCAAGAGATCCATCTGGGTTCATTTGCAAGTAGTATCCCTGCCTGCAATATAACCTGGTCACTATACCCTTGAGCTGGGGATCTGTTAAGAGAGAGAGAAACAAGACAGAAGGAAAAGAAAGACAGTTAATCTCTGCTACTATTAGGCAAGACTTTTTCTAAAATGTGGAAAACAAAAACGACATGTAGAGCATACAGGAACACAGGTAAGCAGGGTGGACTTTAATCATCTTACAGGGTCAAAGATTTCTGCACGTTCAGACCCCAAACATTTACCATTTATTATTATGTTTAAGTCTGTATCCTAACGCATTTCACCTGTATGCAGAGAGACTCAGTAGCGCCATCTCTAGGCCTTTCTCATTAAAGGTGCACATATGTAGAGATTGAACTTTACTAATACAAAACTTTATTAATACAATCACGGGTAATGAAATATGTCTGGGTGAATGGAAGAGGATATAGATTATAGCTAGATTATAGCAATCTCATCCCTCAGCAAAAGCCGAGTCCAACATAATATCTCTGCTTACATGTCCTGGCCCTCTGAGTACTGGGCTCAGGGAGATGCAATAACTATAATAAGGCTCATATTAAGGTCGTGAGATGGTCCTTATGCAGGATTTCTACTGCCCACTCTACTGAGAGGTCATACAATGAAGTCATTCAGAGAAACAAGTAGGCCTATTTAACACTAGGCCAGCACCATTGGAATTATCATCATTGATGTCTGCAGGGTATTAAGGTATGAATAAGAACTCATATATAGGCATCAGTCTTCCATTAACACAGGAAAAACCAGAGAACATACAAGTAATATCATACAAAACCTGTAAAATACAGCTTTGCATCTGAAAAGAACCTTCCGGTCTTAAACAGTTACTCAACTGGAGCTGTGATGATGATCACTTTTGTACAGCTGGTTGCATACTGTGGTCATCAAACCCCTTAAACTACAAATAGACATAACTTCCATATAAACAACATACAAGAAAAGATGTCCTGATTCCTGCTGATCTAGACTGTGCTTCTACTATATTAGATTAATAAATCAATATTAAATGTACCATATAGCAGTCAATTTATGAAAGTAGGCCAAAAAGCAAAATATATCAGACCAGAACGTCTCACTATGCACATACTAAAAATGTGCACAGTGATTTTAACATTAGCAAGTAGCATAGTCACTGTCAATTAGCATAGTCACTGTCCAACGAAAACCATGTATCTCCATTTTTGTTTATTTTTACCTTTATCTGTCATTTGAACACAGCAGCTGATATTTACTTTTTTATTCGGACAGTGATGATATTTAACCTACATTTTGTGGCTCCACTGTGCTGTTTGTTTGGACTGTAGGTTTTTACAACAGTTCAGATGATGATAACTGATGTTGCGCTGAAGCTGAATGAAAAAAAAATGCTGACGTTCATAAAACCGTACAAACATCTGTTTTTTTTTTTTTTAAAGCATTCAAAGTAGAGATATGCACAGGTGTTCAACTACTTGCTTAACTGTTCAAGAGGCTGGTGTTCCAATACTAACATCACTTGTGCTTGTTTCATTGCATGAAGACTGAGAAAATATACAGACCAACAATTCAACTAAATCTGACAGGTTTGCTCACAATTGTAAGTAAGTATATTATACGTTGCTACTCCAAAACATGACTGATGGAGTGTAAGCATGATGCCCAGGAGGCTGCAAAGGCAGAGATAGTGCAGATGTATCATCAACTAGCCTAACTACTCTCTGTGATATTAGCAATGGAAATACATTTCTCTGACAAATCATCCAAAGAGGAGAAAATATCTGTTGTAGAAGATGACAAGTCCTCACCAGCATCCAGGTGACAGTGCTTAGCTCTGCTGGCTCATTAGCTCACTAAAGAGGCAGTCACTCATCCTACACGAAAACCTACTCAGGCTGATTTAGAATAATAAAGCATATTGTTCTGCATGCTGCTTTTTGTGCAACACCACTGATGTCACCTAAAAAGGTAAGCCTACAGCTCTACATCATCTTAGGCCAAAGCCAAAGGTTTTCTTTCCTCTCGTTCTCCTCCTCTTGCGGATACTCGCCTATGAAAATTGGTCTGAAGGTGCATCCCCAGTTATGTTTTCCACAGCTACTGTGAGTGTATAGCAGAGTTTGAGGGGTAAAGTAAAAATGACATAGAAATAGAAACATATACATTGTCTGTGTGTGTGTGTGTGTGTGTGTGTGTGTGTGTGTGTGTGTGTCAGTTTGTGAGCATGAGTGTGTCTGTGTGTGTGTGTGTGTGTGTGTGTGTGTGTGTGTGTGTGTGTGTGTTGCTGGAGGGCAGTGCAACTCACAGGTTGTTTTATTAGATAGAGAAGGCCAGAAGGCTTGCATGGTAAGGAAGAGTCTGTCAGGCAGGGGTAGCATGTGGCAGTGCACTGACCTTTACTCCAACACACACACACACACACACACACACACACACACACACACAGTGTATCTTGTGAGCATGCTACAGAATGTGTAGGCTCACAGGCAAGACTGGAGAAAATGTCAGCTGTGTATGGACGTCACCCCACTGTGCTTATTCAATAAAGCAGTGCGGAACAGCTCGCTCAGTGGGAGACTATGTAAATACCGCAGGACTAAATACCGCAGGACTGACATGCAGGAGCTTTTATAGGTCAGCATGCACTTTAAAGACTATTCCACTATATTTAGGTCTTCAATCCCAAACATTCCATTGTGTTTTCTGTGGGGACAGACAGTTTTCTGGGCGACCTGTGTAATTTAAAGGGTGGTTCTAGTAGGAGTGTCATAGATTTGTCCAGAGGTTCCCAGTCTTTCTAACAGTACAAACTACAGCCCAGTTCTGAGAAAGCGGTTTGGGAGCTTGAGGGAAATGCCAGGATGCACAAGATGTTTTGCTATGGTTGATGTGCAAAGGCATATTGTGTCATCAGCTGAAAACAGCCAATAGCAAACTACATGCATGTTCAAGGTGATGAGAAAATAAGATAAAAGCCAACGGTTTATGGCAATAATTACATAAGGTCTATACATTAAAAAAAATCATACAATTAATTACAAAAAAATAAAAAAGTGCAGTTCAGCAATGTGTGTGCAACAAAACAAAACAAAAAAATATTCAAAAACCGCATGACATCAAATCAGAAAAGTCAAAAGCATTGCTATGGAACATTAGTGTGCTGTTGTAGTAGCTCACAAAAAGACGGTTGCATTTAGACCGAATCATATCTCACGAGTAAAGGAACTAAATAAATGAGGGAAAGTTTGGTTCTAAGCTTCTACTGTATTTCTGCTACGTATTTGTGTTTTCACTGCTGAGTGCTTTGGAGTGATATGTTTGTTTTCATAGACTGGCCTACTGCCCTTTAGAAAGCACAAGGCATCATGACAGCACTGTCGAAATGGACACATCAAAGGCTGACAGTGGAGTACTCCAGAAGAGGGTGAGGGAGAGAGGGAGACAGAGAGGGGGAGAGGGAGACAGAGAGGGGGAGAGGGGGAGAGAGAGGGAGAGAGGGAGAGAGAGGGGGGGAGAGAGAGAGAGAGAGAGAGATGGGGGGGGGGGCATGCTAATAACAGGAGCACTTTCTAACATCTGCCTTCAACTCTACAGCTGCCTCTACAGCTCTGCTGAGACAGCACCTCAAGGCTCATAAAAACTCTGCTCCACAGGGAAGAGCTGAGCTTTAGCCTGTATTACATACGCCAGGACTTCTGCAAAAGAAACATTTGGCTGAAATATAATGAGTGCTAATATTTACCATATCTTACCTAAAGCTTTGTTGGTAATTAGTTCAGAGCCTTTTTAAAAAGAGACTGTTTAAGAAAGATCAGGAAGAAACACAAACATCTGGTAAAATCAGAATCAGAAGTACATGTCATGATGGTACGATTATACAATTAGCTACTTGCAGTTTATAGTTACTATATGCTGGCTGTTGTTGTCATTTACAGGATGTTTTGTGATCAATGATGTTTTTCAGTGTTTCTGAAACACTAATCATACCCACAACATAAGGAAAACATATAGAGACATAATTTCTACATGGTACTGTGCTTCCTATAACTAATCTACACACAAAACTGCCTTTGTACTTACAAGATGGCATGCAGATCCTTAATGGCTCATTGATTTGATTCATCCGAGCAATAATAAAAGGCAACCTGACATGTAAAGCTGGAACTTTTGTCTGACAATAATTTAAAGCAAACGAGCAGCATATGTATGAATAATAGCAGTATTACAATATAAGCAGAAAGCAGAAATTTGGTTGAGGAACACAAAGGCACAGATTAAAATACTATGTAACTATATAACACGTGGCTCAGAGCCGGCAGTGACGTATTTCTACAGTGCTGCACAAAACTCATAGACCACTCTTTATTTATTCAACTTTTAATGAAATGGCAATTTATCTGTTTGCATAAGAAAGGTTTCCAAAAAAGTCATTACCAAAACCTTAGAAGAGAAAATGAGACTTCCAACAGCAATGCAAGATCTGGTAGACCACCAAAACTTTTATTATTTCTCGCAGACCACCAAAACTTTTATTTTAAGCTTTCATCTTTAGGGGATAAGACAAAATTAAGTTCCACTCTTGGTTCAGATCTGAAAATATCCACAGGTATTTCTGTCCATCCTTCCACTGTGAGAAGACAACTCAGCCCTATGGGTCTGAAACGATGTGTAGCTGACAAAAAAAAAAAACTTATTAAGAAAAGAAAATAGACAAAAAGAAGAATATCTGTAAATAAAACAAAGAAGCTACTGGTGTTCCCAGAACAGTGGACTGACCATCCCAGGGTCCAGACCTCAGCATCAGAGAATGTGTTTGGGATTCCTTGGATTGTGAGAAGCAGAAAATGCAACATTGGGAGATGTGGAAAAATATCCCTGCAAATTTCTTTAAAACACTGTAAGTAAGCCTCCTGAATGAATAGAAGCTATAATTAGGAAATAAAGCCGACACACTAAACTCATATTTATTGGTTGAGGCTTCTGGGTAATGTTCCGTAGATTATGTTTCACACTTTTTCCTAACACTAGAACATGAATAATTTGTATTTAACAACCGTTTTGGAATATAGTTGAAATTAAACAAATGAATGGGGGTGTTTGACTCTGACTACACAGTGCCGTATACATTTATTTGTTGGTTCAAAAGGATAAAATACATGTGGTTTGCACTGAACAGCATTGAGAAGCCACATTATTAAATTCTCTGTACAGCAAACACAGACTCGGCATTAAAGGGTTAAAACCATTTTATTGAGCAGGTCACATCCTAAGTTGCAGAGAAGGGGTGTTCACACTGTGCACAAAGCTACGTGTGTGTATGTAGGCGAGTGTGATGCGTGAGCGGTGAGACAGGCGGGGGCGGAAAGAGGAACACACATACACAAACACACACATTCTTGCAACTTACACACCCACACAGAGAGGAGACAGCGTATCATTAGAGGTTTGTTTCCGCCTTAAAAAGTACACAGAGGAGGACACTTTCAGCCTGAACAGCGAGCTCTGCTCTACAATGCAATCAAGGCCAGCATCCCCATAAGCACAGTGATCACAGTGTACCATGGTAGAGCAAGAACACTGAACACTCCCTCCAGCATCTGACATCATTCAGCAGCATGTACATAACCACTAATAGAGCTGAAGCTAAAATATCGGCTAACTCTGTTTATCTGTGATATTCTATTGGCTATTTATGTAACTGTGATAAAAGATATGACTGTAGAGGAAACATCAAAAGCAATCATATGACAGAAACCATCATTCTTGCAAACACACACACTTACGATTAAAAAAAATAGCTGTACCCTGAAGGAAGTGTCGGATTGCAATGCTCTTGGTAAGGAAGATAAAGGTTACCAGGAACAATAAATTATGATACATTTAAATTTAATAAATTTAGACTGACATCTGCAATATTTATTGAGCTACACATACAGAAGTAGTGTCTCTCAGTATGGCATTGGGCCACCATGTTTGCTAATACAACATGCCAGATGTCTCGGCATGGAGTTGTAGAGGTTCCTAATGGTGTCCTGTGATAATCCATCCCATGTAGCTTGAATATTCTCACACAGTTCCTGCAGATTTTGTGGTAGGGGTGGAGGTGGAGTGACACCAGGCCTTCTGGATGAGTGACTACAAACTGTTCATTTTGGCGCTAACCACAGTGCATTCATACAGGGATTTGTTGGTCGTTTCCACCAAGATAAAAGCGAGACCCGTCACTGAAGACGACCCGCTGCCATTCTGAGTCACTCCGTGACAGTATTGCACGACACCACTCCAGAACTTGGCAACATGGTGTTAAGGGCAGTCGTTGTAATGGTCTGTGTGCATGTAGTGCTGCGTCATGCAGCTGTCTACCAATGGTGCTGGCATCAATCGTAGTTGTCAGGTTAATCCCTGCATGTCAGACAGTTTTTGGGTTCTTTCTCAGTGGTTCGTGTAGGTGTCCCAGATCCTTCATGTCACTGGTTTATGCCTACTTCTATCCAGTGCCACCAACAGTGTGCTATGGTAGTATTTGCAGGACCGGTATGGCACGTGATATGTCAATAAGACCAACCCATTTCCCAGAGTCCAACGATGCAATCCCTCTCCAACTCTTCCACCCGGTCGAATTGCTTTCAGATTCTTCTCTGAGGCATACTTGCTACCAACATGCTACCAACACAGCAACACAAGTCAGAATGGAAAGCACATGCAACAGGACGACCTTATATTAGTCAGGTACAGCGATAAGGCCTGTCACATCAGCGGCCGAGTGTGAAACTTGAATTCCTTCTGAGCACAACTATTTTTTCAGTGATGAGTGTATATATACAAACGAAGACAGAAAGTGCGTGAGAGAAAGAGAGAGAGAGAGAGAGAGAGAGAGAGAGATCAAATGTCAACCTTGAATCAAAAGTCAAGGCACTGATGTAAACCATTCTTAAGTGTGTGGCTGATTACGGGTGGAGGAGAAAATGAGTGGAGGAGAAAATGAAGATATAAGATCTCACTAGCCTATGACAAGTCTCACAGTGTAGAGTGATAGGAGTACGTAACTGAATAGGGTGTGATTGCAAATCAGCACTAAGTGTTTTGACAATCTAGGCACAATCCTTACAATCCTCTTTCACTTTACTCCTGAAATTCAGAGCGATATCATGAGAGGAGAGAAGAGAAGAGAAGAGAAGAGAAGAGAAGAGAAGAGAAGAGAAAAAACAAGAGCAGCAGACAAGAGAAATTAAGAAGCGAGAATAAATGTCAATAGAGAACAGAGCAGATGAAAAAGCTGTGAGGAGTTGAGAAGAGATGACAGAAGAAGACACAAGAAGAGATAGAAGAGGTGAGATGAGGAGGGTGCTGAAGAAACAAGAGAGAAGAAAAAATCAGAATAGTAAATAAGAAAAGATAAGAGACAATAATTAAAGAGAAGAGAATAGAAGGGATCAGAGACAGGGAGAGAGAGAGAGAGAGAGAGAGAGAGAGAGAGAGAGATAAAACATGAAGGGAGAAAAGAGGCAGAGAGATATTTTAGAGAGGGCAGACAGAGATATAGAGGAGTGAAGAGAGAAATAGTGAGAGGTAGAGAGAAAGAAGAGGAAAGAGAAAGTAAAGTAAGAGAAAGTGGTAGAGTGAAAGATATGTGAGAGATAGGGAGGTAGAGAGAGAGGCAGAGAGAGAGATTTAGATAGAGGCTAAGGTAGAGTGATAAAAAGAGAGGTAGACAGAGAGAAAGGTGAGAGATGTAGACAGGTAGAGAGAGGTAGAGAGAGAGGTAGGGAGAGGTACAAAGAGAGGTAGGGAGAGTTAGAGAGGTAGTTTTAAAGAGGTAGGGGGAGGCAGAGAGATATAGGGAGGGAGGGTTAGAGAAGTAGTATGAGACAGGAAGAGAGAGGCAGAGAGAGATAGAGAGGTAGTAAGAGAGAGGCAGAGAGATGTAGGGAGAGTTAGAGAGGTAGTAAGAGAGGCAGGGGGATGTATGGAGAGTTAGAGAGGTAGTAAGAGAGACAGGGAGAAGCAGGGAGAGTTAGAGAGGTAGTGTGAGAGAGGTAGGGGAGTCAAAGAAGTAGTAAGAGAGAGACAGAGGGAGAGTTAAAGAGGTAGTATTAGAGAGGTAGGGAGAGGTAGAGAAGTAGTATGAGAGAGGGAGAGAGATGTAGAGAAAAGTAGAGAGGCAGTAAGAGAGAGGTAGAAAGAGAGGCAGGGAGCGCTAAAGTGGTAGTAAGAGAGAGGCAGAGAGCTATAGGGAGCGGTAGAGAGGTATAAAGAGAGAGTTAGGAAGAGGTAGAGAGGTAGTTAGAGAGAGGTAGAGGGAGAGGCAGGAAGAGGTAGAGAGGTAGTAAGAGACAGGCAGAGAGATATAGGGAAAAGTACAGAGGTAGAAAGAGAGAGGTAGAGAGAGAGGTAGAGGAGGAGAAGGTAGCCATCATCAGAGAGAAGGGGGACATGCTCTGCTGCACACAGCAGCAACTGCACAATCAGAAGATGTGACTGACCCACTTTAAATGCTCCTTTGAAAGAAGAGGGGCTTTTCCAGCCTACACAGACACAACAGAATATTGCTGTTGTCATGGTAAAGCATCAAGAAGCATAGACACAGTTTGGATATCATGTTCCTGCTCCTCAGTTTAATCAGAAACACCCTCCCTTCACCCCAGACCGTGGAGATGTTCATAACAGCACACGGCCATGCAACAGACAGGATTCCTTGCATTTGAAGAAACTGGATTTTTGCCGTTTTGCAGCAAGTGGAATCTAATCTGTTTGCTTTAAATGAAAAAGCCATATGGAAATGTATTTGTCCCTGTAATGAGGCAAAATGAAAGCTGATCTAATGCAGCTCAGGCTTCATCCCTCCCAGTTACATGGCATGACACTATCTGATCAATGGAGCCCATCAATAGCTGAAAGCAGAGATATGACTCTAGAGGAAACATCAATTAGTTTCAACACGAGAGCAGTACTTCATTTAGCTAACTCTGAACACCAAAACGTGCCCAGCCATTACTTCACACTGAAGAGCAGAGGCAGCACAAAGACACGGCACTTCCAAATCGAGCGTAATGGAGTGAATTCAGGAGACATCTAACATATTAATGAGACATGGCATGGAGAGAGATTAAAAGCTAATCTCCTGTGGTGGTCTTCCATCCCATTGAACGTTATAATTGGACGCAACACGTACCAACCAGAAGCTGTGTCAAACTGAGTCATTATGAAGGCACCCTTAAGGAACAGCTTGTCACGTTTTTGTCTGCTGTTTATCAGCGTAACAGCGTTGACGTCAAAGGGATGTGATTGCGGAAGTATTTGGTATATCCCAGCGCATGTTCCTCTTAAGTTTCTGTACTCAGCCGAAGGTCACAAAGTACTACCAGCCATCAACGCTAAACAAAGAGAGAACCTGACTCCAAAGACGCTGCTCTCAACCTCTCCATTCCGACTAACTCCAATGGCACTTTTAAAGACTCTGGCACTATGATGGCTTCCATGCTGGAATATGCAGCAAGACTGAGCATTTTGCTAGTTTTCCTGAGCAGGTGTTTGTTCAACAGAGTTTCCACAAGCACACAAGCAGCACATACGCCTTTTACCGACAATCCGGAGCTTATTTCTCTTTCAGATAGACTTCATATTCAGCACTAACCACCTGATCTTGTTTTCATGAGCCTGAGGATTGGTATATCCTACTGACAAAAAAAGAGCAGGAACAAAGTGTACCACGGTACAGCGCTGAGAGGCAATCAAAGGAATATCCCTCCTTTAATCTGCAGAGCAGAAGTGAATAGGTGCACAAAAGAGACGTTAAATAAATGAAAGCCGTGCTCGGTTACGCTGGCCTGCAGAGGCCTTTCATGTCCGAAGCCATTCGCTAGTGTGTTCCAAGGGTTCTCGAAGGCATTAGCATACAGCACGGCCCCCTGCCTTTCTTCAGATCCATGTCAATTACAGTGTAAGGAAAGGCAAGTCGTGAGCCACAGACACAGCATCTGTGTCTAAAACTGGGCTGAGTTAACAGGAACTTCCACAGACGTTTTAAGTATTTCTGCATTATTAACTCATTAAACTCTAAACAATGCCCTTCCGAGTGGTATGGCGTGAAGTGCTTTATCCCAGAGAAGCTTCCTGAGAATTTACTTACTTGGAGAATTTGCTGTAGAGTTTTCTTCGAGCAGTCAGTGTGGTGGACTGTGAGAGAAATTCCCAGTTACTGCCATCAACCATGGCCCAAAGTAGGTTTTCAGAATTGTGACTGGAAAGGGTTGGGCTTTTCGAATCGCAAGATTTTTAATTATAGCTTATGAGTTTTATGTAGGGATTTTTTACCAACTTAGACGGAGCTTGTGAACTGCCTGAAGATGAATTAGACCAATCAAAAGTAACTTAACACCCACATAACCATCTGGCAGTTTAGTGTTCAAATCTGCAGACAGGCAAAATGAATATGCTGATCGTCTAGCATATCCTACATTACAATTCAGATGTTGGTTCCAGTAAACTAACAATAGTGTTTTGCTAGCTAGCTTGTTTTGCCGGTGTAATCAGTGGTACTCCAAATGTTAAAACAGCATGGGCAATAGGAATTTTGGGGGTGGGTTTTAGGGGGTTTTGTTCATGGTAGATTTTGCTGCAATCCAGCACGTAATGTCTGGGGGCTGCACAAACAGTATAGGAAATAAATAATGTGGTCTTGGGGAACTGTGGCATATGGGAAGAATACTTATCTTTATAATACATAAAAGTGGTCTGGGTAAGTACTGGCTTGAAAATCATGCTATGTTTGGGAGTGAATTAAGACAATATGTAGTCCCATTCTGTGCATAATGTCTATAGTGGGAGCTTTTCCAAATCTGCCTGTAGAAGAGTGGGGTAAGGAGGGGCCCATGCTGACACTCTCTCAATGCACATAGAGCTATACATGCTATTTTTAGCAAATTGATTCTGCAAATATTGCTATTGAGACATTGAGAAATGCTTGTCTTATGCCCAAATTACACTCTTAAATGGTTCCACTTTAAGCAATGCCATAGAAGACCCACTTCTGGTTCCCTAACAAACCATGTTTTAAAAAAAACAGATTTTTGTAAGGACCTTCAATCATGCAAAGGTTTCAGACTGATGTAAGTCTCTTCCTTGAACCTTTACATTAAGTGGAGGTTCTTTAGCCCTCTTATAGGCTATTCAAGCATCTTATTCACCAAAACAGTTATCTCACGAACCATCTACTAAAAGTTTTCTAGGGTACCAAAAGTGTGTTTTCTTTCATCTTTTCTATCATCTGTCATTCTTCTATCATTGTGCAAAGAACTGTATTTTTAAGAGAGATTTAGTTCTCCGGACATGAAATTAAACTCAAGCTCTCAGCAAAAGAGGTTTTACAGAGCAACAAAAAGATATTCCCAGCGCCATGTACTGAGTGGTATGTACTGTGTGCTCACCCACAACTGCATCACCAAACATCACAGCGATACCATCATCAAGTTTCCTGATGACATTACAGCAGTACGACTCATCTTCAACCACAATAAAAGCAGCCTAGAGAGTGGAAGTGAGGCAACTGAAGCTCTAGTGCAAGGACAGCATTCCAACAATCTCTCTCTGAATGTGGCCACAACAAGAGAGATCACTGTAGGCTTCAGAAGTGCACAGCTTCAAGTTCCTGGGATTGCACATTACTGACAATCTCTCCTGGTCCTTAAACGCCTCCCCCTTAGTGATGAAGCACAACAGCACTTATGTTTCCTAAGGAGACTGAAGAGTCCTGGCCTGTGTACAACCAATCGCCACATTGTCTATAAATGCATCACAGAGAGCGTCATGAGCTGTAGAATCACTGCCTGGTATGGAAATTGCCCCATCTCAGACTTGCGGGTTCACTTGCGGGCAGTAAAGACTGCCCAGTCCATAATGGGGCCAAGTCCGTGCTAATGAATAGTTTCTGTTTTCTGCTGCTGTTCTTTGTTAAATGCAGCACACTGTCCTGGAGAAACTACATTTTCTACACATCTGTGATGGGAAGGAATGAAAATAAACCTGACTGTGGCTTTAAGAACACAAACTGAGTATTCAGATGCTGCATTTAACTATGTATATGTAAATATTACCCAGACATAGTTATAGTATAATTTACGTTTTGTGTAACCTGGTGATATCAATTTTTAAAAAGACAAGGTGCCACTAGCTAAAAAGACACGAACTTGTAATCGTAGTGAAGATAAAGGAGAACCCTAAAGTTCTCAGGGACAACTTTTTGAAAAAACACCACAGAGACCTTGGAAACTTGTAAACATGTCAGCACAAATGGTTTGATAATATGCAAGTAGAACCAAAACTGATCATCCCCAGACAGATGCACCACACAAGATTCCACAATGGACTCTCACACTGATAACAAGAAAGTTAATAGAGAAGCCAGCAGTTACTTTAGAGCTGCAGGACAACCTGATATCAAGAGGAACAACTGTTACAGAGAAAAATAAGCAAAGAACTGCACCTCCATTCCTTTATACACCTCACATAAAACTCCTCTGCTACATTTAGACAAATCAGAACTCTCTTGGAATATATACGCTAATATTTGGCAATAATTCACCTAATCGACTTCGGAGAATAAGGGTTGGGTTTATGTTCCCAAGTACACCATACTCACAGTGAAGTACGAGTGGGAGCATCATGATATGTGGCTACTTCTCTGCCAATAGCACTGGGGCATAAGTCATTGAAGGATACATTAATGGAATGATGGAGTACACACCAGGATGTTTAAGGACAATTTAACCCCACTGGCCAAGAAAGCTGTGAAAATAGACATTTTAACAAGACCAAAACTTAAAACATGCAGCCAAAATATCTCTGGCGTTTGCATAGCCTTAACAAACTACTGACTTCAGTCCTGCTAAAAAAAGTACTAGAGGATTTTGAATTTGTCTGTCAGAAAGACCTTTGTAGCATTGGGGAATTAAACATGGTTTGCCAAGAGGAGTGGGCCAAAACTGAACCACAATGCAGTACTGTGACTCTAGAGTAAAGTGAATTACTTATCTTAATTATGATAAGCTAATTACTTGTCTTAGAGGTATAACTGCCAACAACAGCTTTGAAAACAAGTACTAATGTTATTGATTTGGTCTAAATATTTTTTTCCCACATTATAAGGCTTTTTTAAATAAATCTTTATTTATGTTTATGAACACAAACCTTTGCTTCATATTTATACATACAAGTCACAATACAAGTTATACATATAAGTCAAAAGACATCATATGTGTACATTTCAACCTAAATTGAAGTTGTATTTCCAATATGATAATACATTTCCCTGTTTCCCCGCATTGTAATTATTTGCATTGCTCCTCTCTATGATCAAAACCTGTTGTGTCTGGATCTTTAAAGAACCCCTGTAACAGTGCTCTATAGAGCATCAAAAATAGTTATATTCTTCTTCTTTTTCTTACTCTTCTATTTGTTCTCATCCTGCAGTGTTTTGAGATATCAGCACTGTTCCAACTCTGGAATGTTCGATTTGATCGGGAACGGTGTGTTTGCGTACAGCTTTTCTGATCTGACATACAACTTTCATACAATCTTTGTTAAGTAAAGAATTTTTGCCTTAAGAATGAATGAAGTGGAAAAGATACCCATATACTATATTTCTGCTTGACCAAATAGCATAATTTCATATACACCCAGGACAGACCCATGAGTATGATTTCAGTGTAGTTCTGACCCGCACTCATCTGTTGTCACTTTTTTCATCCTATTCATTTTTGCCCCCACACAAGCCCTACTGTTTCCTTTATCCTACCACCACAAATTGCCTATACTCACTCAGTGCAGATCCACTGTTTTGCTGACCTCCACTCCTCTAATCCACAGACATACTAACACTCGCTCCTGTATTTGTCTAATCCACAGTCATATTGACTGTCACTCCTGTACGTGTCTATTCCACAGTTGAACTGAACTGCACTCCTCTATGTGTCTAATCCACAGTCATACTGACCCATACTACTCTATGTTGCTAATCATAAAGACTATAGAGATATAGAGGTTCTACATTTACATCTCTACATTTTAATTAGGAAATGCACTTTTCTCACATAATAATATTATAAATAATTATACACAATATATTCATTGGTTATAATAAAAAATAATATTACATAATAAAAACAAAAAGTGTCTTGGTAGTTGAGTTCTCTCATTATACTTATATGCGCAAAGCAGTCTTAAAGTTACAGTTGTATATTGTCATTGTCAGAACACAATCTTGTATCTGCACTTTGTTGGAGCTGCTGTTTATAAATTGTGTCAGAATTTCAAAAGAAATGGAACAACAGAAACGATTCGAAATGATTTAGAACTAAATTTAGTTACATTAACTTGCAATTCAAGTTGAAATGTATTCTCTTCTATTTCACTGCCAAGAATTAAATAGAAATTATTTTTAGTGTAGGCTAAGGCTTAATCAACATCTGAAAAACAGGCCAACGTTTTTCTTCATGCTTTCTCCTGACAATCCCTGTAGGAATGTAACGTCATGTTCATGTCCTGGGGTTTTGACATTGTCATTCAGACCGAGTTCTACACGCTCAAGGCAAAATAGCTCTCTCCACAGTCTCCACACGCTTTGCCCACGCTCCAGGGGGGACCCCATTTCCCAGCTGCATTCAGGCCGAAAATGAAGACGGCAGCGTCTTAGGGCTTCTTATGATGGGTGGCCGTGCTCAGGTTTATTTGCTGGAAATGTCCTTCCTGTGGCAGCAATTGAATTAAGCTCCACCAAACAAACCATTAGTCTTCCTTAGTGCACGGACTACATGTGAGGCAGAGACACAGAGCGAGAGAAACAGAGAAGAGGAGGGAAAAGACCAGCTCTCTCTAAGCAGCCCCCAGTGAGCCCTCATGGCTGAGCTCACAAAACTGCTCACTAAAGATTTTCCAAATCTCGCAGCAATGGGAAATTAATGAGGTAACTCCCAGAGGGTCCTCCATCACAAATAATGCAGCCAAGGACGCGACTAGACTCAGAAGTGCCTCTCTCTCCAGCCATCAGCCGCAAAAAACAAGACAAATCAGCCATTTTGGTGGAGGTTCCTCACAGGGGCTTCTCATGTGAGTTGCTCATGAGGCATGGGTGGGTTTGGTTTGGCTTAATGGCGCAGCATCTCAACATGCTGCAAGTCAAAATTCAGAGCGAACAGGGCGGCCATGAGGCACTGGCCAGCTGTAATAAAATGGCCGTCACAGGTGCAAGGAAGTCGAGACGTTCTGGGGATAATTCATCATTCGCAACATCTCCCAGCAACAACTGCATCCTTTACCCACTATGTATTTGGGCAAAATTCCCCTTCGTACATCAGTGACAGGCACCAAGATATACCACACACCAACCTGTGGCCTCTATTGCAGTTTTATCAGTCATCTACTGCCTAGCCTGAACGCCTTTCTTTTAACCATGCCAATGCTAACTTACACAACATGCAAAATACTAGCAGATGTGTAATTTAGCACACATGGCCACACATACACATGCACACATGCTTTCTACAGTATTGTCTTTTCATGGTAAGTTCTTCATTTTATAGTATATTTTATGGCATATAGTATATTTTCATTATATTTACAATTCATTTTTACATCTCCATTGTCCAACCTCTGTCTATTCCTTAGAATTCAACAGGCTTTATTTGTTACTGTGCCTTTGACACATGCCCTGTATTGCACTGAAAAAGTCCAGCAGCCGGGGTGCCAGACAAAAACCCTTAATTAACTGCTAATTAGCACTAAAGTTACAGCTATTTTATTTCTTAGAGCAACTGTGTTTTACAGCAACTAAAGTATTTACGGCATAAATACTTTATCATAATGATAATTGAAGGAAATGCATGTGAAATAAAAAGGAGGTCATTTGTTTGTGAATTTACATTAGATTTCTTTCAACAGCATTTACAAACATGTCTGTACATTTACATACATTGCTTTACATACATTTAACCTTCTTCTAAGAAATGAATGCTGTCCATTAAATTTTAGTGCATTCTGACAATGAAATGAATGTACATTTCATTTAAAAAGCAGTCTGGGCTGAGACACTCCTTATAACTTCACTGTGAATCGGTGGAGCTTAACATGTGTAACTGAATAGGCTGGTATATGTAAAAGTGTTTCTGTGTCATCACAACACAGAACAGGCTTAATTTGCATATGGGCAGTTCATGGTACATTTTGAAACTGTACCAATGCTTTAATTGAATAAAATGAAGGTAATTTGGTTTTCCATTATATGAGCCATTTTACATTATTGCACTGCCTTTTAACAAAGGATCCAAACCTGTAATGCTCACATTTGTTTTCACAATGTGACACCCATTATTTTAAAATTCCTTACCCAGTACATTGTCCAATTCCAAATACCCCTAGCGGTAGTTATGAATATGTTCTTATTCTATGCATGGATCCCTAGAAAGGTAGTGAAACACAACAAGATGCCACAAACACAGGGAAGTGAGGTGAACTAAAAGGAGAAGCTGATGTTACTAAAGTGTATCTGAAGGCTGATAATCCTAAATTTTAGCTTGCGTATATCCTTAATAGTAAATCTGGCTACACCTACAGGGACCTGGATGTATTGAGAGGAATGACAATAAGGCCTGACTTGATGCTAATGTACAAAAACTGTGCTAAATGGACACGTCATTTCTTGACATTTCGATTAAAGTTGCCATTTTACTAAAAGCTGTCAGCTTGCTCCCGCTCTGAGATCTTCACAGCAACAAGTTGAACACCTGCTGCTTAGCTCGCACTGCACTGAGACCACTGATTCTTCATTAATGACTCATAGGACACAGTAATAACACAAATTTTAAAAAAGGGTTTATTTAAGGCCAAATCTACACATTTGACTGGCAAGAGAAACCTCTCACGGGCCTAATGCACGCAGAGAAGAATGCGCGTGGCCTTCATGGAGATGCGAGCCTCCCAGATGCAATATTGACATTTTAGGTTGTGTGGGAGTAAATTTCGCTCGACAGGCTACTGATGAGTATGCACTTGAACGCATGAGCTTAATACTACTCAAACCGCTTCTGCCAAGACACTGTGACAGTTCTGCATGCTGTCGGAAACATCACAAGGAACTTCTCTGGACACTGTCAGTTACGGTAAATTTCAGACACAGCAGACACAGCCCAGTTCCCTGTTTCAGCTCGAAAAGATGAGCCTGTGAGTGCCTTTTCCATCCATACATGACACCATGAACGGACGGATGCAGGTTCGTCATACAATGCAACATCTTTAGTACTGAATTACCACCTATAGTTCTGTATTAGTACCTATAGTGTTCATGAAGAGTTCACTGCACATGGAATGAGTTGGTGGAGTATAAGGCACATGCATACGCACACACACAAACACAGACACTACTGAACTAGTCACACTGGTGGCTAGTGAACTTCTCGCACCTTGTCTCCGTAGTCTTCTCTTCCTGAGGCCGAAGATTCGCACTTTGGAGAAGATGTCGACAAGATTGCCGTTGCAAAGCCCTTTGTTCTTGTTGGGGCTTTTCCTCCGCCTGTTTGTGGAGGGTCTGTCTAAATGCTGCTCCCGTGCCTGCCTCTTTTGCCGGATCAAACCGCTGGCAATCGCCGCCGCCATGTCTCCAAAATCAAAAAGAGGAAAGAAAAGAAAAAAAAGGAGCCGAACTGTTTTAACTCTGCACGCCGCCAAGCACCGACGACAACCTCCCTCACCCTCGGTCACTGTCCCATTTTTACGTCTGTCTGCTCTGCCCTTGCTCCGTCTGCTGTATCTCAACTTGATGATGCTCAAGAACAGCGTCCAGAGATTACAAGTGATGATATAAGACACTGGATGGACATAATTAACGGCTCAGGAGGTTTAGAGATGCATGCTGTCCTCGGGGCTCAGCCCGCTTCCAAAAACATCTGCTCTGTAACTGAAACGGTTGACTTGTCATACCTGCATGGCGGTAAATCCCTTACAGGATTAACAGCGGCGGCAGTTCAGTGTGTCCAGCGGCTCCAGCCACAGTACGTGGTCTCTGATGTATCCGGAACTTTCTCTCTTTGCGCCGCCGCTTGTTGTTTCAGCACCACGTACAGCGACGCGCTGGCGGTTTCAGCACCGCGGACAGCGACAAGCGTCCACAGCGCTCTCTTCCTCTTTTTCTTATTCCGCGGAGAGAAACGGGGAAAAACCGTCCACCTTCGCTCAGGTGGAGCCTCGCCACGTCTGCCACGTCTCTCTCTCCTTTACATATTTCACACCAAGTTCAGCGGCACCGAGCTCCTCTCGTAAGAAACCCCCCGTCACTCATCCCTGAGCACATCCAGCGCTCGGCGTTGATGATGATGAATGGTGATGAACGATGATCGCCGAGATAAGTTTGAAGGAAGCAGCTGCGCTCTCTTCTTCTGCTGGGTGTCCAGTCACTTCTTCTCCTTCTTCTCGCGTCTCTTCAAACGATCCTCCGTCAGCCTGCATGATTTGACTCAGCCGGAGTTTCAGCCACGACCTGCATTATTTTCCTCCCCTTTCCGCCACTGCCGTGTCAGATGGGTGGGTGGGGGGGTGGTCGAGTGAGGGGGTGAGGGGTAAGCAACACTGCCCGAGAGGTAGTGATAGAAAACGCCGCCGCCTCGTGTTAATACACACATACACAAACTCAGAAACGCGGTTTCACGGGCGTCTTTCTCCTCCAAACCAGTTAAAACACACAGCAGATAAACGCTCCGGAGGCGTCTCGCTGTCACCTCCAACGCGAGAACTACTCTGCATCTGTAACTCGCGCGCTCAGAGGAGGCGGGGGGCTACTGGGGCGGGGGTGTTAAGTGTGTCTGGGTGGGTGGTTGGGGTAAAAAGGCATGAGCTTCTCCGTTTCAACCCCACAGATCAATTCATCTCCGCCATCAACAAGTCTCTACCACCAACTCCTTCTTTCCGACGGAGAGAGAGGGAGACAGAGAAAGAGATGGGAGAGAGAGAGAGATGGAGGGAGATGGAGAGAGAAAGAATGAAAGAGAACGAAAAAAGAGAGAAAGAACGAGAGAGGCAATAAGAGAGTGGAGCGCAAGAACGAGAGAGAACATGAGAGGAGAGAATGAAAGAGACAGAGAGAGAGACAGAAAGAGAGATGGAGAGAGAAAGAGGGAAAAAGAGACAGAGAGAGCGAGAGAGAGAGAGAGAGAGAGAGAGAGAGAGAGACCAAAAGAGAAGGGGGGGGAGAGAAGAGAAAGAGGGGAGGGGAGCTTATAGGAAGTGGGCTCTGCTTTCTTCCAGCAGGCTGATAATGAGATTCAGCACTTGCACAGCTGTCTGTTTCTCAGTAGCGGCTCTCTCGCACGAGCCACGTGTCAAATGTCCAGACGCTGAGAACAGTCAGTGAGGGACGCCTATCAAAGCGATTCACTGCTTTAAAGTTGCATTTACATTTCAGAATTAGCCGCATTAGGAAACACGATACAGTCACCGAGCACTTCCAACAGCACTGAAGCTCGTGTTGTATTAACGCTGACCCCTGCGCTGCGATGTTAAAGCGAAACTCCAGGGCGGTCTCACATACATACATTACATCAACACATCACGATGTAAACAAAGTTAACTGGGGCAGGTTTGGTGTGAAACGCTCTGTTCTAGAGAAACGTACATAGTCAGAACTGTTCACAGTGGTGGAGATAGGAACCAGACGTCTGAAGAGTTCAATGCCACTGAAAGCTTCATTATGGAAAAGGCTAAGTGCCCAAAATGGTTATGGACACGCCGCAAGAGATTACATTATTTTACTGTAGTGTAAAGGCGAGTTTTTAGCACGGAAGCTGCCAAATCTGATTTTTTGGACGTGTCATTCTCATCACGCCTTACATGTAACAACTATACACGTAGTTTATATATAGTACATAAAATGGCTATATATGAGTCATGGTTCCTATCACCGCCACTGTAAAGAAGTCCGAATCGTTACAATTCCACTCTCATTGAACTGCCTTAAAAGACTTTATTTGCATCTCAACACCTAAACCATGTAGACATTGAAAAAAAATCGGTGGCACTTCCCTTTTAGCACTTACTTCATTTAAAAACTCGGGAAAAACTCAGCACTGGAGACTCTGATGGGCAGCTTCTAATAGAACAATTCAGTTCTGAATGAGGTGAAGAACAAGGAAAGAAAGAAAGAGATCTCGATATGTGGATCCCTTGTAGAAGAGCCGGAGCTCATCACATGTTGCTACCTATGAAATCCTGCCAGGCCGGGTTTGTGTTTGATCACTGGACTTAATAGCGAGAGCTTTATGGTGAAGCAGCAGCAGCTCCGCTCGCCTGGCAGAGAGACTGGAGATACATTCAGTAAGACCCCACAGACACCCCCTCCCGCAACCCAGACTGAGACTGAGCGGCACAGAAACACCATCGTGTAACAAGCTAGCCGTGCCGTTCACACAGAATCAGGGCACCTTTCCCGCTAATATGTTTACAGCACGCGCTCGCACACCTGATGCGAGGCACGTTAGTTAAACGCCGCGCTAATGAACGAGGAGACGAGAGCGGAAGCGCTAAGTTAATATCGCGGCTGTTCCTTCATTTAGATCAATATCAGCGGAGAAAGCCAATCACCGGCAGAGCAATAAAAACTCAAGAGAGCCATCTGCTGTTTGTCGCAGTAATGAAATATGCGCTCCAACGTTTTTTGGGGACCGCGGCATCAAACACGCGCGCGAGCCTCCCTCTTTTCCCCCGTGCCGTTGGTTTATGTCACATGACGTGGTGTTTTTACTACCGCGAGGCCTTACATAAGTTGACAGGCAACTTTAGCGTGCTCTGTATAGTTAGAACAGGTTTCTAAAATCACGCGGATCGTCTTACATGGTCTAAAATAGGGACACCCGCGTGCCTGTGTTTGTGCATGCGTGATCAGGCGTCAGGTAAGTTTTATCTGCCTGAGAACAGAAAAACACCTTGAACAGCCTCCTAAGCACAGCTAATCCCGAGGCTCCGGTTACGGCGATCACCTCTGAGGCGAAAACAACCAAAACAGCAACTTCTCCTGCTCCAGCACGCGACGCGCTCACTATACATTCACGCGCAGGTCTATGAGCCAAGCTGCTCTGCCTCTCAACTCTTTTCTCTCGCGCGGATGACTAACGGGCTAAACCGGGCACGAGCGTGCTTTCTGCTTAATGGTTATGTTAGGATTGCGGGGGCGCGCGGGAAGCACTGCAGTTTGCGCTCCTGCCAGCAGCGGACACTGTCAGCTCACCAATGGCTCTTCATCCACCGGATCAGAGAAATGAGCACAGAGTCACAGTGCGGCAGGAAACTCACTCTTCAGGCATCTCTGCTGCCCCACGGTTTACATATCCTATATACATTTCACCCACAAATCATCATAATTCATTACTGCCTGACTTTTTTTCCGGCCTCTGTTTCCCCTTAGTGTTAAAGAGGATGCTTTTGTTGCTTCAGTGTGAACGGGCGGGGGAAGCTGAATGGTTGAATAGGAGGATATACTGTATGTAAATGTATATCCTCCTATACATCACAGAAACAATGAATTCAGGTTTGATCATTTAAGGGCAGGTAGACAATGAAAGGAGTAATGAAAGTAAATGGAACAAAGTTGAAACTCCACCACTGCCAGTTCTCGGTAACAAACCATGCTCAGCAGCAAACAGAAGAAGTGATATATCTAGAGCAAAACAGGAGTTACCATTGGTGCTGCTTCCCACTGCTGGAGATGCTCCTGGTGAGTAAGGGGATGAAGCTAGATTCTGAACTTGCCATGTTTCTTCTAGACTGGTAAGGAGGGAGGAAGGAGAAGGAGGGACTGTGCAGTTCCATGTTTCTTATAATAAGAGAGGACATCACAACTTTCTTGTCATCTGTTGTACCCTGCTGTTTGCAGTATGCATTCATCAGGTTGCATCATCTTACACATTGCTTCTTTAATTTAAAAAGAGAGGATGATATGTGCCCTTTAAAAACTCTCTTTGTGCATTGTACATGTATTCAAGCATCACAACATTCATTATTTCAACATACAACTGACGTTTTGCCAAAGGGAGAACACAACATTTCCTCCCTGAATCACTTAAAATCCTAACAGGGTTTTTCAAAAACTAAACCTGAGCCCAAAATATACCTCTAAAAATAAGGCTCTGTATGAAACATTTACTGTTAAAGGGGAATTCCACCCAAAATTTAAAAGTCAGGCGTAATTACATTTTGATGGCGGAAACAAATTCATCCATAGCAGTATGATGCGAAATGCCTTCTCCAAGAAAAATGTACCAAGTCAGAATTGTTCACAGTGGTGGTGATAGAAAGCAGACATCTGAAGGATTTAATTCCTCTAAAAGCTAAATCACATGTACACTGATTACAAATCCATTACCTCAAACTGTTATTCAAAGATCCATTCAGAGCTAAGATCCTGTTTAAGAGTGGAGCTAAATATGAACAGGCAGTATATACTTAGAACTGACTGACTTAGAGTAGTTGTACTGTTCGAAATATGAGTCAGGGTTTACAGTGAATTTACAGTGTTAAATAAAGTAACCAGTGTTTTGTCTCAGAAATTCCTAGAAGTCATTGTAACTACATCCTAAACACCCCGAAACAAAATCACAATCACTTCTCATTCATATGGCTAGCATCATGCTCATGTATCTCATGATATCATCATTAGCAATTATACAACAGGAGTCAGAAGCAGAGTCACTAGCAGCCATGAACAATAAAATAGTGATCCCAAGGAGGATCAAACCAGCAGAGCATTCCAGATGAACACCAGGTATGTCATAGCATTGAAGTATATAAGCTCCATTTAACTATAAGGCTGTAATGACAGCGACTAAGATATAAAGCCAAGCTGCCTATACCAAAACGCAGGACACTGAGTCATCAGAAAACACAGCCTTTCCACAATACCCACGCTTGTAACGACAAAAAAATGACATTAATGATGCAGACATCCAGGAATACAATTCAAAGCCCTCTGCTTCCTAAACACTGCAGCAGACACAATCACTATTATTAATGGACTGTTTATGGAGCAAACAAAATACACTGGAAATCTTTTAGGGAATATGAGAACGGGTCTGTACCTTCGTGTTTTTTCTTCCTGAAACTGTGAGCCTCCATAGCAAACCCATTGCAAATTCAGCAGAGGTAACAGAGCTTTTCCAAGCCTGACAGCCAGTGGCACATCCCCATTTATAGGGGTCTACGTTTAGAGATAACATCGTTAGTGAGAGCTGACAGTCCGCCCCAAATCATTCAAACAAATCTTCCCAAGATCTTTCCAACACGTCCAAAGCGTTAGCTGTGAAGTGCAGCGTAAAAGGAGAACAATGATTCAAATCACCCTCCTGTGCAAGTACACTGAAATGAAGTATATAGGTTCATATATCATCACTGGCATATGACGTAGCTGTAGTAGAATGTAGTTATTTTCTCTCTGTAAACGAAACACCAGCTGCCCTGTAGATTGTGTGAACACTTCAAAATGAAGGAACTAACAGAACCGGCACAAAATCACTGAGCTGAATATGACATCATATATTTATAAACCTATATGTAAAATATGTAACATGTTTTATTGATTTTCTAAGTGTAAATAAGTGAACATACCACACAAACATTTAATTATTAAATTTAACAATATTTATATAATAACATAAAAAAATATGTTATTAAATATTAAATAATACACTGTTAATGTATTTCAGTATCTATTTATTTATATTACTATCTATTTACATGTTTGTCATCTGCCCTGGCATTTGATATCCACTTCTGAAATATGGTGAACTCTGGATATGAATTGTATTGCAGTCATTCTGGCTGTTCTACAGCTCCCTCAGTCATTTTATAATCTTCTAAACCTCTGTTCATCATTTTGGACACATCTAGAAAACCTAGTGTCCTATAATGTGTACAGGACAAGTATTACTAGAATCACTGTAATATGCACTGTTTTATCTGCAACAACATTGCTTTTATATTATTATCTATATATAAATCATCTTCATTAGAAAATGCTTAGGAAACGGCTTTAACAGAAGCAAACCTCTTAATGGTATCAGATTGAAAGCCACTGCAGGGAAAATCACAGCAATGGAGATCCTACTTCGCTGCTTTAAGGGGCCAGAGAAAGAGCAGATGCTGTGATTAATGCAGATACTGTGTGCTCTCTGGAAGATCACATACCAGCGGCTAGAAGGAAAAGCATGCAGATGAAAGGGCAGAGGGAGAAAAGCATCCAGCTCTACCAAGGGTCAGCAAGCAAATCAGATCAGCTGAATTACATTTTCTCTTCAGAAATGTCGCTCTCCCGGGGGACACCAAATGCCAGCTGGGGGGATGTGCATAAACAACCTTGTGGATTAGTTCTGTGGCTTTAGGCCATTTTAAGTCCTCCTTGCTTTAATTAGCCATGATGGAGGCAGCAACAGTAAACGAGGAACACGCTTTTCAGAACCTCGCCTGTGTAAGGCAGGAGAAAAGAGGGAGATTTAGCGCTTGGCTTGCTTAAATCACATTATAAGGTCAGCGAGAGTGGCCCCTAATTCAATTGATGGGCGAGTAATGATTTTGGTCTGCATTCATTTTATCTGGAAAACGTTGGGGTTTAATCTGCCTCTTGGAAATGTCAGTGTTGCATCCTGACCTACACTCTTTAAAAAATACCAGCCTGGATGTACAGTTCTAGGAAAATAACATATAATTGGTGCAGAACCTTTACATTAAGTGGGTTTTTTTAAGGGCCTTCACATTTGCTCATTTACCTGCACACATCTTATGTACAGTGATTCTTTAAAGAGGAATTCCACCGATAAACCAATAAACCTGATAAACCAAAACCTCTGTATAATGCAATACAGACAACATTCATACTGACCTTTTCTTTGCAGCAGTGGTGATAGGAACCACATTATGTAATTTTGCCCTAAAACACCCTGCATTTACCTCTCCACCATGACTGGATTAACTCTGTAAATAGCTGGGACTTGCTAGCAGGTTTACTACATGCTTTGATAACCTAAGAATATCTCAGTTGTTTGCACTATAGTCTGTTTAGTAACTAAATAACAAGCCATGGATTTTAAGGGGTTTAAACACCTAAAACCTATTGCAAAACAACGTTTGAAGCATCAGGCAATGTATTCATAACCATTTAAAATATTAGCTTCCCATGAAGTCACTTTTAGAAGCATTGAGTCTGGTGTCTGATTCCTATCACTACTCAGTAGACTTCTTTATAATGGAGTGCATAATGGAGTTTACATCAAACCACCCTGAATGGCTATGTTTACATCATAGCACCTTAATTATCCTCCATATTATTTAAGCAATGAATAATAGCTGTTTGGAATTTCTTTTAAAACCCACTGACATTTTCTTTAAAGAACCCAAAGTACTTCTTCTGTATCATCACTCCACTGAACTCTTTTTGGTATAGTCATTTTCAACATTGGATGGACGCATGACGAGTGCTTAAAGCCACTATAAGACACAGAAAGACCTTGAAGCTCCTGCAGTCAAAACACCTCCATCTACAGTAATAGATTAAGCTAATAAGGCTGACTAGATTTATCAGCTCTACATTACAGGCTTAAGAGGGGAAGGTGAATTTGGCGTTCTGCTTAAGCACAGCTGAAGTGGCTCGCTCATATGCAGAGTGAGTTATCAGGTAAGATATTAAAGGGGAGAGATAATGGAACTGATCAGCACTCATTTTCTGTTGAGCACTCTGCTCAGGGAGGACATTCAGACTGCCAGTAGGACTCGTTTAAAATACTATGAAAGCTTTGTAATTGCAACAGTTCTGAAAAATGATGTATTGCAAATTATGCATCATAAATTTTAGTGCTGCACATTAAAATAATTTGAACAGAAATGAGAACCACTGCCACTAAGGACCAGGCAATCACAGGACATTACAGCTAAAAAAGAGAAGTACTCCTACAGTTGTGAGTTTGGTGCTCATGTTATGCTGATTTTCTAAGTGAACCAATGGTTTGAACAGGGGGGTGATCAAACTTTTACTACTACAATTTGTATCTTCAATGCTTCTTCCGAAGACTATTAATTGTGAGTGTGTTACTCAGTAGTGCAGTAACAGCCTCTAGATGTTAAACATTGTTGTGAGGATTTGGCAGCAGCCACAAGAGCATTAGTGAGGTCAGGTACTGTTTTTGAATGATTACTTACGAATCATAAACACCAACCCAGCTCATTCCAAAGGTATTGGATGGAGCTTCATCACAGTTCTACTGCTCCAAAGATCAATGTTGGGGGATTTATACCACTATAGCCATTTTTTCCATTGGACATATTGAAAGTATAGTTTATTTGCAAGAAAAACATTTGTTTGATTCCCTGCTCCTATCTAGCTCCACCCCTTTATCATCTGTCTGTAGCCATGCTGTTTAAGTATTCCCGGGTGTATCTCGGTATTTATAGCCCTTGGTTGTCTTGTGTCTTTTGTTGTGTCTGTTAAAGGGAACCTATTGTTTTCAATTTCAGTGTTAATTTTATTTTTGGGGTCTACTAGAATACATTTGCAAGCTTTGGTTTTCCCAAAACACAATAAATCTGTGTCTGAAGTGCAGTGTTAGTCTGAAAGTCTGAAATGCGCTGTTAGACCTCCTGTGTCCTTAAGTCCCACCTCCCAATGAGCATGATGAGCTCTGATTGGTCAGCTCGCTCACTGTATTCTGATCAGTCAACTGCCAAAACAGTTACTTGTTCCTGCTACAAGTTCTGCTCCCACACTGCTGTGTCTGTTCTTACATTGGCGTTGGTTCTGTTGTATCAGTCGGAGCCTGAAAGTCAGGTAGAAAGTCTTGGTAGACTTGATCTGTGTGCTGTATGATGGCATGTCAAGCTTCCTGGTAAGCAGGCAAGAAGGATTGTGTTACACAATCACGTCGCCTTCAGCTGGAATCCAACAAGGCATTTCAGGCAGCTCAAACGTAAATTTGCAAACTCTTTACATGCACAAAAATCTACATATTAGACTAAAGGAAAGGGAAAAACCAGAAAAACATTATAGGTTCCCTTATTTTTGTCTCCTGTTTTAGTTGTTTTGGTTCTGTGGATTTCTCTGCTCAGCATAACTTGCTCCTTTCTCGATGTTACAATCATATAAGCACACCAACATCCCTTCACACTGCATGAACATTTCATTGATGAAAACCATAGCTGAACAATGTCAGTAAAAATGTGATCACATGTAGAGAAGCCACTAAACCTTGCCTAGTCACAGCAAACACGTAAAGATAAAAAAATGCAGTGACCTGTTTCTTTAAGCCGGCAATGCTTCGTTGTCTGTGTCCGTGATTTAATGAAACTGAGAGAGCTAATCAATAGGTGGATCAACCTGGAGGGCTTTGCCATTTCACCTGACATTTAAATATCAACATGTTTTATTACAGAGGTGAAGATAGCAAATTTGTCCTAATGGAAGCTAATGAAAGAAAACATCTTCTCTAAAGCAAGCAGACAGCACTAGACCAAATCATCTGTTTGCAGATTACAGCTTATTTACAACAAAGCACTAAGGAGCACTGCCCAATTAGTATCCTAAAGGGAACAACAGCTATGAGAGCTCAACAGGTTTAATATGAAACCACACACACATACAGCTAGAGCATGATTATGCAAGTAAACAGAGCACTGTTAGGCGGTCCAGATCCACGGGAGGTCATTGTTTGTTGGTATCCTTAAGCTACAAAGCAAAATTCTGCAATGGCAGATGGACGGTCCAGCTGAACTCATTGCATATCAGTTTGCAGTCAGACAGAGAGAGGTAGTAAACGAGAAAAAGAAAAAGAGACAGGGGGAAGGAAAGAGAACATTGGAGAGGACGACTGGGGGAGAGAGAGAGAGAGAGAGAGAGAGAGAGAGAATGAGAAAGAGAGAGTGAGAGACAGAAAGAAAGACAGAGAGGAAGAAAAATAGTCTTTCTGCCTATAAACTCAGCCGTGGGAGACTGAAGGACATTAGGAATTCAGCATGCGTCACTTCCACGCTTTGATCCTATTTTAAGTATGCAACATCCAAAAGTGTCCCGTCAGCACTGGAGCAAAAAGATCCTCATCTAAAAAGCCCTAAGCGAACTCTGTGAATATCAACTAGCTGATCTTCCTCATGGCAAAGCCCCCTTTGCTTCACTGAAAGAGAGAGACAGAGAGACAGAGACAGAAAGAGAGAGAAGGAGGCGGAGAGGACTCTAATCTCTGCGTGAAGCCCAAGGGACTTCCCAGCACTGAGCCAAAAAAGAGTCCAGCCTGGAATAGGAATGAAGTTGATGCCAGTTCTGTTTGAGTGGCAGAGCCGCTGGTGAGAATGTGTGCAGATTTTAAAGCTCATCAGAACCTGCTCATGGCCATGCAGAAGAGCCACATAATGTCATGCATCCCCATGAAAGTCTCTAATTCAAAAATAAGCAGATAATTCACTACAGCAGTTTTCACAGAACTTCCAGAGACGCCTGGAGAACAAAACATGCATAGGGTGTTGAGTGTTATTTCTCTTTAAACTCTGAATACCAAAACAAACAGTTCAAACAGAAAGCTGACTTTATCTCAGCTCTGCTACTTATCAGCTGGGTTTAAAAGAACCCTCACTTCAATGAGCAGAACATAAATAACATAAATGTATGCTTCCTAGCATTCCTCAGCAACTTCCCTAATGGACCGTTACACTGAATAAGTTCAAACTGAGGCCCCCCCCCCAAAAAAAAAACACTGCAAGTAAATATTTAGGACGTATTGTTGTATGTTGTATGTCTGACCTTGAACCAGTTTGGTAGAACGAGCCATACAGAACAGAGGAGAGCTCCTAAAGATGTATACCACTGAAATCAAACAGCAGAATTATTTGTGTGGCATATGATCATCACCTAAATTTCTGACAGTCAACCCAAAGGCAAACTTTCCTCTGTAAGGACACTAAAACCTTATGGTATCACATTTACATGGGGTCCGGGGATAACTTTCTCTTATACAGGTGCTCCTCGGGAATCTCTGTCCAGGTTGAATTTGTTGAATGTGTGTTTTTTTCCTTCTTTTCTGAGACAATTACATGTTAAATTACTTGCTGTTTTGATCTGATACATTTAGTCCAGTCTAGACAGAAATCTTTCAGGCAGATGTCATATCACACTAGAAAAAAAAGACTTTTTGACAGCTGCAAGGAACCGTGTTTCTCTTCAGGGGTTGTATCCATATGAAACATTTTCCAAAAATGAATAAATTATTCTTTTTATATTTTAAATAGAAACAATTCATGGAACATGTCTTATTAGAATAAAATAGAGCTCAGGAAAAGCTTTAGTCTGCACTAGAAAATAGTCAGTAAGTTGGCTTAATAAGCTGCAGCAGCTTTGACTGATAACTGATAATAAAGCAATGCCATTTTACACTGTAACGTATTTCTGAAACACTTAACAATGTAGGTCTAACAACATCATAAATGTGGACTCTGAGACAACGGATATAGGACAGATCTACTAATGATTTGTGCCCCTATTCTGCCATTGAAAATGATTTACCCATTTTTACCCATTTACTTGGTCTGAGTCGTATACATTTGCTGTCATCCTCTCTGCACCGAGAGACCATTAGCAGAAGGAGAAACGAAAAGTCAAACATAGAAGTGAGATGTCACAAGCTGATAAAAGCGATGAGGGGATCATTTTTTTACAGCCGGCCCCCGGTAAACTAATCCAGTCCAAACAAGACTTAAGACTGGAAAACCACATTACCAAGAAAATAAGCATCATGGAAGCCTGAACCAGCACTTAGAAGCTCTGTCAAGGACAAGTACATACATCCAATGACATTCACATGTGTGATTATAAATAAGACTTTTTGCTGTGTTTTCATCATGTTTTATTTTAAATCAAGTACAGACCCAAACTAGCTAATACACAATGTAAATCAAAAGTCAATGTAATTCAATTACTACTATATTAGTTAATTATGTTATTTCACAATTAAATCAATGAAATCATTATGCAATTCATACTAAATGTTTGGCAAAGCAACAATAATATTTCTTGGCTTATAGGGTATAGAATGTGTTCTCTTCGTGATGCCATTCTGCCAGAGGCTAAACAGACTCTACTTCCCAGCACTGAAATTGTATTATATCACTTTTATGAAGTCCGGTGCTTTCTGACCGTTACTACACGCCACAGGAGCAGAGTAATATGCACTCAGTGTCCAGGCTTCAGCAGAGAGAGCAGTTCGGCTGTCTGTAAGCCCCCTGAGGTACTGCTACAGAACACCAGAGGCCTGTGAGGGTGCTGAGGGGGAACAGGTTATGCACAACCTTGTGTCGTCCGGTAGGTAAACGGCTAGTCTTCATAAATGAATGTATTTGACAGCCAATAATTGTTATCATCTTTACAATCTGTCAGCAGAATGATACTAGTATAAAAGTATAGTGAAAACTGCTGGTAACAGATATATACATTTCTTTAATGGAAGATGATGGTGTCTGAACAGTTTTATTCACCATCACCATCAGACATGTTTTACTGTCTGTTAAGCATTTATAGACTTTGGACTTTGCTCAGCCCATTTCCACCAGGTAGGAAATGCAATTGATGTTTATAATGACAGTAAAGTGTCTTTTCAATATTTTGGCATAATTATTGTTAAGAATTCAAAATTGATTTTGACAACATACTAGTCTCACAAACGAGACAAAGAAGTGCCAGCGAAAAGAGCTCCTTTTCAGTTAGACAGGCATCTCTCAACATTTGCAGGTTGTTGACAGGGCTCAAATGTATTATGGCGGAGAGTCTGAGCCAGCGTGAGAGAGAGCATGCTTGCCTCGCAGCCACATGCGGGCTGGAGAGGGAGAAAGAAAAGTAAGAGAATGAAGGCTAAGAAAAGCCAGTTTTGTGTGGTTCTACGTAAGATGTGTGAATAAAGCACTCTGGTTTAGTTGAGCTGGTTGTCTTTGTGTGTGTGTGTGTGTGTATGTGTCTGGACGTCTCATCAGGGTTTCCCAGTCAATGTGCATGGCCCCTCCCCTGGCCGTGCCACAGTATATGCAGAGAGGCAAAATAACAGTGACCGCATCTTTTATCTGACAGCTGCACTTAAATAGTAAACAGTAACTTTTTAATGGCGGACTAGGGCTCACAGGGGCACAAATCATTAGTAGATAAGTCCTATATCCGTTGCCTCAGAGTCCACATTGATGCTGTTAGGTCTACTCTGGTATATGTTTCAGAAATACGTTACAGTGCAACATGACATATTGCTTTATTATCAGTTATAAGTCAAAGCTGCTACAGACAAAGTTAGTGACTGTTTTCTAGTGAAGGCTAAAGCTTTTCCTGATCTCTATCTTCTCCTTAGGAGGCATGTTCCATGAATCGTTTCTATTTAAAATATATAAAAAATAAATTATTAATTTTTGGAAAAAGGTACCTAAAAAATGATAAATTCATTTTTGTGTGACAGGCATGTATTTGAGAGCCACTGTGCTGTATGATGATGAGGACAGACGTTTGCCTGTCCTCTTCTATTGGATTAGCCGCCACACATGACCCACACTGTGAAATGCAGCCTGCGTCCTGCGTCAAACAGCACCAACACTGCAGCACTCACACAACCAATCACGCAAACCGCAAACACATCATCACATTAAATCAGAACACCTTAACACGCCACAGACAATATGCAGGATGGACAGAGAGAGAGAGAGAGAGAGAGAGAGAGAGAGATGCAGTCTCTAAACACCACTGCACGCTACTGTCTGAGATAAGGGCGACTGCCATTAGGTTCTGCCATTTAATGCTAATACCACCCAAAAAGCTGCTTAGTTTGATGTTTATTCCTAAGCTGCTGGACTGAATTGTATTAAACAGAATCCCCTTTTTTGAGGACATATGTTTCATATGAAACCTGTACAAAATATCCCTTCTAGTCTTCCTAGTTTCCTATTTTGGCCTTTCTGTCCCAGTATGTTCAGATCATAATGGATTACTTCATTCTCTCTGTCCCCCACAGATACGACCCTGTTTCTTAACTAAACCTCAAGCTTTCAAAACACCATTTCATTTCATTCATGCGCTACACGACTGCTACAGAATATGAACGTGATCCAAACTGAAATTTGATAGGCGTATATACAGTATTCTAAGCATTCTAAGATAAACATTGGAAAATGAGGAAACCAAGCCTGCGGTCAATGATGCACCCGGAAGAGATGAGTGTGTCGTGCATGGGTGGAAATTCTAGTGGAGCTGTTTCTCAGTGCTTATTAAAAGTTAATGAGGTGAGGGGGACAAAACTGATTACAGCTGACCCTATTAACTCTGAGCAAGCTTTGACCAGCAGCCCTATGGACTGCGGTGGAGAAGATGGGGAAGAAATTGTGTGTGTGTGTGTGTGTGTGTGTGTGTGTGTGTGTGTGTGTGCGCGTGTGTGTGTGTGTGTGTGTGTGTGTGTTTATTTATTTTTCATATCTTCTCAGGGCAAAAATATCACAACTTTGTTATAAAACCAGATAAAAAGAGGACCGTCAGAATGATCCAGACTTTATTGCAAACCTTAAAACTGAAAAAGCAGACACACTTTTTTAGTTACTGAGATCAAGACTATGGCTAGAAATGAGATATTACATACAGATATTCATTAAACAATAATTTTGGGACATATAATCATTGTTCTATATCAGATCGAAACCGTATATATAAAAATTGTAACTTTGCAGGAGAAACCATTCATAATGGTTGTTAATCTAATACTGAACCAGTAATGTAATTCTGGACCAGGTCTACGCGTCTGTTTAGCTTGCACTTTTAACACAACGTAAAGGGGACCTGGACTTCAAATGATGCAAGAAGCAGCAACAATGCTGATAGAATTTTATAAAAAAATAAATAGCTTAATGATAATCTAATAGCTTGTTTATATTTATTCAACAGTTAAATTTGTGGAAAAAATCCCACCATTTAAATTATTAATAATTAATTATTAACTTTGAAAAATAATCATAGGAAATAATCAATAATTATTTTTAATTATAGAAATCTAATGATTAATTATAGTAGTTAAATTTGCCTCTTTCACACTTGTTCCTAATTAAATTATTTAGTGATGAATATGTACTTTTTCAAACATTAATGAACATTTACTGGATCCCATTACTAAGCAAAACTTTTAATGCATAAGCAGCATTACTTACACAAATATGTATTTACGTATTTATTTATTTATTTATTATGTATTTACTAATACTTAATAATGCTAACAGTTGCATTTATTAATATGTATTATCTAGTAGTTTGTTGGCATCTCTGGTCCACAACATTTGCAGGTGGTTACATTGACATATTCTATTTGACATGTTCTGTGATGCCAGTTCAGTCTGTATTGCTCAGATATATTTAAACAAGGGGTGTCTCATATTGGATCACTGGTTCGGACACCTCATTCATGCTTCATGCTAGGTCATAACATGCTGCAACCTAATAAATGTACTTATTATCGGTGCTTTATCAGCAACATCTTTACAGATACTGATAAACCTACATTATCAGCAAATCGATATATCAGCTGGGCGCTAATGTACGTATGACTGCAAGTCCTGTCATTGCAGAGAAAACACCGTTAATGTCTTCAGAGAGTGTGAGCCAGAAGCAGTCTGAGGTGGTTATCAGAGATAAGCTGCTTTCCACAAATCTGGCGCATGCATTCAAAATCAATACAACCTCAACAATGACTCCCTGACATAAGAGCGTGCACAAATCTATGAGGGTTTAGTTCCATGCTGTGAAATTCTCAAGGATCTCATTTCCCTGGAGAAAACGCAATCTCAGTCTTTAGGGAGGAAGTCATTGGTGCTATCAGCAGCAAAGTATGCAGCCAAGATTCAGACAGGTGCAAAATCCTAATCTCTCATTACATGGACATGGACAGGGGTAGGGGTGAAAATGCAGGGTATGCAAAGAAAAAAGACAAAGAAAGAAGAAATAGAAGTGGAAAGAAAAGTGCTGACTTGTGTGAAACTAAGTGTACAGGGTTTCAGATCTCCTCCCCGCCAGACTCATCCACATCACTCTGACACATCAACCCACTAAGCATTTTCAACACAGCTCCAGTGTCCTGGCAAAGGAAGGGGGTCTAAGAGCAATTCAAGGGAAAAAACGGTCAGCCTAATCTGATCCAAACGAAGTACCCTTATGCTGAGCATCAGAAGATACTGATCAAATCTGAGTTTTGCATTTTCATGAATAATTCAGTCACACAGTTTAGCTAAGATAAGCTATTCCGCTTATTAATACCGCAGTAATGTCTTTTTATATGCAAAAATTCAAAAATGAAAATGTCAAATTCTCAACTAACTTTGGCCTGTTTGCTTTAAACGACCATTTTATAATGTTTAACAACAATTACGAAGCAGTTTTATTGATCTTATGAAATGAGGCTGCCATTTAGTTTACTATTCTCAAGTTCAAGTTTAATATTCTGCAGGGAAATCACTTAATTATTGATATGTGGATAATAGTGCAAGGTCTACACTTGAAAGATACTAAAAGGTTCTTCAACTCCTTATGTGAAATAACTATTTACTATATAGTGTCATTATAGTGTGAATATACAATGAATCCATATTTCAGTACACAGCTTATTTCTCAGTTTGGATATGATCACTGTCCAAAATTAGTTTTTATGGGGTTGTTTTTTTGTGTGATCATTTGAGCTCAGCAGCTGTCCTTCTACATTGTGTGAAATGTTTAAATGATAAACGGAAATATAGAAATGCTCCAAAATTACATGAACTAACATTAAAATTAGAAAAGTGAAGAATATGCAGAGTGACTCTGCAGTTTAAGCTTGTTGCTAGCTTAACAAGCCATGAATAAACCACACATAGTGCAGTGTGGATCAGTACAGCTGTGGACTAGAGTTTGGGGATCTAGGGGTTTAGTGGCTGTTGGGTAAAGGCAACAATATGGTTCTAGTGGGGATGAAAATGAATGGGACTTCATGGGTGAAAAGAGGGATGACAAAAAATGACAGAAAGATGAGTGCGGGTCAGACCGCAATTGAATTTGTGTGTGGGGCTCTGCCCCGAGAATGTGTATGTAAAACGGCGTTTGTTGGTCGAGCAGAAGTACAATAGATGGATGTGCAGTGTTTTCACCCCATTCATTCTTAATAAAAACGTTTTACAAAACTGTATGTCGAATCAAAAAGCTGTATTCAAGCACACCATTCCCAGAATCAGAATGAACACTGCAAGGTTGGAAGGTGTTGAAATCTTGAAAACTGCGTGGCTAGTTAGAAGGAGAATAAGAATAATAAGAAAAAGAATATAAATTGGATATAGAGCTATAGAGCTGCACAATCATTAAATAAAAGTTTTTCCTGTAAAGTTACCATTTTGGAAATGTGAATTTTTGAAAAGTTTTCTTTGGACAGTGACAAAAACCTGTCAGACAATGATTTTAACCAGAAGCAGCATTATAAAGCAGAGTGCTTGCAAAATAGTCTCATTTTTAATCACTCACATTTGAAAAAACTTTTAAATGTTTACTATATGGTTCTGGTTTTGCATTATTCATGATACACGAGGTGCACTTGATGCTTAATAGTCTTGCACTCATAAACTTGCAGTTATCGGTTTAATTTTTAAAATACAGACCTCCAAATCACAGCTCTTTATATATATAAATATACAGACCTCTAAAAGACTAACACACCAGCATGACCTTGAAAAAGTACCACAAGAAACCACCAGTAAGCCTCAAAAACAGAGTGATCAAGTTACAATTTGCTACAATGCGCATTTAAAATACTGTAGAGTTGAACAGCTCAGCAGAAGAGACAGAAACCCAATCCACACCCAGCAAAGAAGAGCCACGCAGGCCAGCACACAGGAGATTAGCCTGGCTGGCGGAAGGCAGATGCACTGATAACACCATTAGCCAGTGTTAGCACAGGTGTGAATCAGGACACATACACACACAGACACAGAGAACCAACACTGCTACTCTCTCAACACATCCACAATTACTCCTGCTAGCAGTGCTTGTGGCCAAACCACAGTCAGATAAACCCACTGCCTAATGGGTGCTTCTGATGACTGGTGGACTGGTGGACTGGTGACCTGCCACAGAAGAATTTTTCAATTACGTCATAGAGTCATATAGTCAGTTCTTGTTCTGACTATATAAGCATCCATTGAAAGTTTCTTCAGGGAACCAAAACCAAAAGACGGTCTTCAATAGCAGAGGTTCCTAATGTTTTTAAGGGGGAAATCTTCATTTTTCTGACCTACATGTATGAACAAAGCTACACAGAGACATGATATGAGTCTGCTATGTTTAAAATGATTAATATGTTTGAAATACAAAGTTCTATTGTAACATTAATTACATGAAATACCACTAATAATAAAATACTTAATTTCAGCATGCAGACTAACTCCCCTGCTTACTGCCTCATATTGTTGCGTACTGGTCCACTCTTCTATTTTACCTAATTGCTCCAAAAAACTTTTAGTCACTGAGGCATCTTTGGAGATAACTGAGAGGTTCGGAAGGAATGCAAATGCCTAGAGTAAAGGAAGAATGAGAAGGACAAAGACAAAGAAAGATTCCTATGTGCACCACCAGTGTTTCTTTTGGACATGTCCATTCATACCTTAAACAGGAATGGAATGGAGTGGAGGCGGAGGGCGGGGCGGGGGTTATGTATGTAACCCTCTTAAGCACCTCTCACACTTCCCATTCCTGCCTGCAGGGCCTTCTGGGGTGAACAAGTATAAAACACGTCCTCTCCAGGTTAGGCACTGATAGAGCTGCTTTATGAGTGCTGTAGCTTCTGCATGTTTAACACTGGCAGGTTTCAGACGCTTCTGACAGAACAGGGCACAGACACTGATGATACTTCCACAGGGCACAGGCTGCAGGGGAGGAATATAATGTCTGCCGAGAGACTGGAGACAGAGAGAGAGAGTGCTGGAATAGACATGACAGATGCTGCCATCAGAGTACCACAGAGTAAGTGATGCACTAAACTTATTTAATTCAAATGTGTACATATAAACATTGTGATTATTGCCATAAGTCATATATCATTGTAGAAGGAGCATAATGCCCAATAATCCTGCGAAGTCTGAAGTTGGTTATACTTAATTTTGACAAGTTATGGCGCTCTAACATTTATCTGGCTCTCCGGATCTCTCCCATGGGCAAGTGTCTTGGCAAGGTCACCTAGGGTGCACCTAACTTGAATACAAATGTTTGAGATTCCGGTGTCCGTATCTCCGGTTCCCTGAAAGCTAGTATTGGAGTCCAGGGCTTGTTGGAAAGGGGACATGACACTCTACTCACACTGTGGATTAGTCGACTTTCATCACGTCACTGTTTGCCACAATAAATTATTAATGTAGGACATCACGTCACTCAACATGATCAAAAGTTCAGTTAGGTTCATGTGTGGGAATATGGCTGTTGGTCTAGGGCTTCCATGAAATTAATCATTTGACAAACAAGGAGTTTTTACCATTGGTGGGTATAGACCTAATCATATGAAGAAATCATTTGTGGCAGCAGCAAAGAGAGATAAACTTAAGAAAACCATGCTCATAAAAGATGAACAACAAGCAAAAAGCAGTGTGGACTTTCCGCGAAGCACAACATCGATACAAAAAAGAAATGAAGGCACCACAGCTCCAACACATCTGTTCCCACATACTGCAAGTGCTTGTAACACTTCAGCAGTTGTGTTTGCTGTCTATTGCTTGCTTTTGGCACCCCCCCCCCCACACCTTTATAGCTGACCTCCTTCTCCCATATATGTGTGTCTGTTCACTGAGATCGTCTGGCTCTGGTCTCCTGGTGGTCCCTCCATTCAAACTTTCTGTCTATCACTGTGTATACTTGATATTTATGTTATATATTTTTGTCTTTGTTTCAATAATATTTCTGTTAGTATTTTATTATGTAGTATTTTTCTTCTGCTTTGTTTTCTTGTATAATTATTGGTTGTGTGAAAACAGCTCTAAATAAAATATTATTATCATAAATACAACAGCAACAAAAAAACAGCAAAGTAAATAGTAATGTAAACCATAAAATAACAGCAATTTAAGCAAATGCAAATTTATGGGTATGTGAAATTTGGCCATCCCAAATTGTGTAATACATAGTGTAATGCACAACTACTGTTAATTTGATTAATTATATATATATATATATATATATATATATATATATATATATATATATATATATATATA
>CM067480.1:12243283-12360112 GCA_034552555.1 Semaprochilodus insignis | reverse complement strand
CACGTTACAGATTACAGAAGTGACTGTTAGTTGATGTAACATATTTGATTAATATAGAAATTATATACAAATTTGAATACAGTAAATCAAATTTGTGCATTACTTAATTCACACACACATGCACACACACATGCACACACACACACACACACACACATGTACCCTCCCACACACACACACTGTGACTGGACCAGCACTGCCCGTCATAATCAAAATGGGAGAGCAGAGGTCTGAGTGTGTGGAGCGAGGCCAGCATGGCAGGGCAAATGCACAAATTACATAAAGGGTTTAAATCGTAGGCTTTACAGGGCATAATCACTGGCTAAGAGATGACAATGATTTGCGGCTATTAAGGGCTTTTGCAGTCCAGGATTAGAACAGCAGGTAACGCAGCACACTGTTTTCCTGCCCTCTGTTTTCTACATAACTGGCTGTAAAAGCATCAGTATTACAGCAAGTTGGTGATTCTGGTCAGTTTTACCAGCGCCACAATGCACTGGTCTGAGACACTGCGCCTGATGCATTAATATCTCCTACATGTTTTTCTTAAATTTGTTCTTGCTAAAGGTATTAAGAAAAAGTCTATATCAGATTCATGCTGTGTTCCAAAATGAGAACACACTGATTCACACTGGTGAATCAACGTCAGGATCTTCATAAAAAATGATTTATGTGGCTTGTTAAAAAGAAATGTCTTTTTAAGAACTGGTGGTGAATGAGACCCAATGTGAGCAACTAGTAAGGCTCCACTGTAGAGGGAAAGGACAAGGACCTAATGAAATGGAAATGTAGAGAAATATGGGCATTTAACTGCATAATCAGCTCATTCTGAATTCACTGTTTGGTGACCACAGATCACAGAAATCAACGCATTTATATAGTGCTGAGTTTTAGACACCAGAAACAAAATGAAAAATGTATGTGGTCTATAACTGCTTATTTGCTCCGAAAACCACAAATATTAGAATAATACTGCTTTATTTTAATACATACATCAGTGTGTTCATTTTACCATTTCCAGATCTCACCTTGTGCCAGTCCATTATCATTTGTAGTTACATCTGGTTTGGCCAACCAATACTTAATTATGTTACTTTATGTGTCAATGATGGAATTTAACAAATTATCAAAGATCCAAAAAAAGGATCATATTCTTATTATTATTATGTTATCTTTAAACCATGTGATAATTTCATGATAAATGGACTAACAGAATCTAAACCAGAATCTTTTTAGGTTAACTATTTCCTTTACTCATATAAAGTTACCATTTTGGAGATTGTTTTGCTTGTTTTGTTTGTTTGTTTGTTTGTTTTTAACAGAGATGAAATTCATATGATGGCTGGGGAAGATCAGGAGATATCTGGAACCATGCAATATTTCCACCAAACTCCAAACTTCTTGTTTGTTCTTACTGTGATTATGTTTATTAGCATCTATTTTAAAGTTATATGGTGTTTTTACAAGCACAAAAACACCACATTGCTAAGAAGGTCTTAAACAGACTTTTGTACAGTACTGCATATCCACCTACACAGACTACCTGTTCATTCACCCTGGAATTAAAAGTCGTTCAGTCCGGACTGCTTTTTGAATAAGCCACAGGAAGTAAATTACACATCAGCCTTAAAGGCACTGCAACAAAAAGAGTTTGCTTAACTGTTAAAGACAGGATGGACAATGTAAAAAAAAAGATTAACTCTTTTATGATCATAAGTAGATTACAAAATTAAACACAAGACACATGTAAGTAAGGGCCCTTCTAAAGTCCTTGTATTAAAGCTGTATGTGAATATATGAAGGTAGTTACATAAAAGCTCATTATCAGAAACTGCTGAATCAGGACTACCCCAGGACTCTTCCTGACCAGAACAGATGGCATAGTAAACTGAATAGATGATAATGCCTAATTTCAGTGCAGTATTTTAACATTTTGAGTATACTACTGATTGCATTGTTGCCCTTCCAAAACAGTAGGCTGCCAAACGCAGAGAATTTGAATCAAGTCAAACTTAAGCAGAAAGCCAGTGTCAATTACTTACATAAATAACATACATAAATAAAGCCCTCGAGCCGTTTCTGTATCTCTATATTTACTCACTTGTAGTGTACTTTGTGCTACTGAGTGACATTCAATCAAGGGCACTCTGAGCATGCAAGTATTCTGATTACAAAACAGCCTTGCACATTAATGATGTGGTTTATGCTGCTTTACTGCAACATAACCACAAGAGGGAGATCAAGAGCACAACTGAGTATGTGTCTTGTTTCCTTGTGCTCAAGAAACGTGGCATAGGGCTGCGATGCACAAGCAGCACCTCTTTATTTCTCCTGGTGTCAGAATGGTGACTGTACTTGTAGAGGACTGCTAAATCACACACAAACCCTGGAACAGCCTTCAATGGGCAACCAGCAGAAACACTATATCCTGAAAGCACCTGCAGGTTTCAAAAGAACTATTTTGTGAATCTGGTGATTGTTTAGTCCATACACTTTATGGTCTTTTCTATGCCTGCATGAACTGGATACTTGTTGCAGTTCAGCTGTGTTTGATGTAGGGATTACAGAGCCCTGAGAAGCATAAAAGATTGAGGTTAAATAAACACCTGTCAGACCTTGAAGAAATGGTGCAGCTTTTGCTTAGGACAACAAAGATGCCCTCAAGTGGTCGCACCAGGCTACTTCATGCTACAACTAGAAGAAAGAGAGAAGGAAAGAAGAAAACGAGCGAGGATGCTGCACTACAGAGATACTGGCACACAAATACATAACACACCATACAAGAATCTGCACATACACATTCACATTCTCATTTCTGCATAGAGGACTGCAGACAAGCAAATGTGCACCCCACATTTTTACATGGCTAGTCCAACCTACCAAATGTGCAGGTAATTAATTTATCAGTGTCAGGATAAGCAGAAAACAGATACAACAGACATCTCAACACCTAAATACCACATTATTAAGCATGTACCATGTCCATCCTTTGCCTTTCCTACAGCTTTTCAGGAAACTTGCGTTCGGTTTTTCAAAGAAATCCACAGGGATGTTCAGTAAGTTCAGCCTTACAAGTTGGTTGAATTTTCTGCTTCTGAGTGACATCCAGTGATGTTGAGGTCCGGACCCTGTGGTGGTCAGTCCACTGCTCTGAGAACACATTTTCCCTTTCTCAGTAAGGGTTTCTTTACAGCTTTTTACAGCTTTACAGATTTTGAAGAATGTGATTCTGAAGAATGTGAAGCTTGATTTTCTCTCACAAAAAAAAATGTTTTAAATACTGTTTATCTGATGGGGACAGTTTCGGTGGTCCGTTTGTAAGGAGACCCATATAGTGTTTTTTTGTTTTTTTTTTTAATTACAGTTTTATTTTCCTCCCTCACTGACTTTCTCCCTCATTATGCAAGTGGATCATCTAATATCTAATCAGAACTATTTTATGAAAAACAAATAAATTGAGCTTTTTGACTGTTTGACTTCAAATAAATGAAGGGCAGTCTCTGACTTTTGCACAGTCCTGTAGACATCAACCCATGTACCTTACAGTCCCTTCTTTCTGAGACATTCAGCATTAAATAACATTCAGATATCTGCCGTTTCAGACATCAGACTTCCTTCAAACCTTTCAAACAGGCGCTCAGCTGCGACCCAGAGCCATTAGATAACTGTACAAGCCCCTGTCTAATGGAGCGACGTGTTGTAAAACAGAGATTGATCCAGTGTCCTGTGGTGACCTCACTATGGCATTATTAACTGTGGATCTTTCAAAGCGGGACGCAGGGAGCATTGAGGGTGGGGGGTGTTGGGTCGTTCCTTTCTGAGTGTTACGTAACTGCTCTCTCTGCATGCTGGTACTGTATCCCACCGCATGGATTACAGCCCGAGGCTGCAGCTCTCCAATAGCAGAATGCATGCAAGAGTGTGTATGTGTGTGTGTGAGTGAGTGTGTAGCATCTGGCCCAGCCCTAATTATCACACACTTGCTGTACAGTCAGGGGTCCATAATTGTGCAAAAGGACTGAATACTTCATTAGATATCAAGGTGAGTGCGACAGCTTGGCTCTCTTATGCGCTAATCAGTCACACACTGCGGGAGTAGCAGAGAACTGTCCAGTCCGAGCTATCATCCCTTAAAGGGCCCATAAGCTGAAAATCTCATTTTCCTTGCTTTCTTCAAGTAAGAGTTGGATGTAGTATCAAAACATGTACATAATGTTAGTTCAGTCACTTGACCGTTCAGTGCATATAAGGAATTTCAGTTACCCATTTTCATATTTATTGTTTTTGTGATGTCACAAAACAATCCTCATTTTTTAAAAAGATCTTTTTAGACGTTGAACAATTTAGATAAAACATGGGTTACATTATTACATTAAAAAGTTTATTTAAAAAATGTTATGAGTTTTGGTCCAAAGGCAGAGGCATATTTTAGCCACACCCCTACATTTTATAGCAGGAAGTGAGACTGCATTCCTGTCCCTCATGGCCGGGCATTAAAAGTGGTTTTAGACCTGACAGACCTGACAGACCACAAAAAACTGTCCCCTTCAGATAAACGTTACCTAAAACTTTCATCTTTGCTAGAAAATCAAGCTTCATTTTTCTTGAGATCTGAAAATCTAGGGTTTTTCTAGCTGTCCTTCAACTGCCCAAGACATCTCAACACTGTGGAACACTCTGAAAGGACGTGTAGCCGTAAAGGAGCCCTCACTGAGAAAAGGAAAAAAGTGTTCTCAGAGCAGTGGACTGACCACCACAGGGTCCAGACCTCAACATCACTGGATGTATTCGAGAAATGGAAAATGCAACCAACTTGTAAGGATGAACTTACTGATCATCCCTTTGGTCTTTGAAAAACTGAAAGCAAGCCTCCCGAAAAGAACGGAAGCTGTAGGAAAGGTTTTAACGTGCGTACAAATGTTTGAAGCTATGGCTGGCGTTTTTGAGTTATACTTAAAATTAATTAACACTATTACTACTGAAACATTTCCTGCAGTTTCGGTAGTGTTATAATTGCTAGTGGTAAAGTGGAATGTCTTTAATTTAATGAAATAAACATGAGTAAGTAAGTTTATTAAATAAGATAAGTTATTGCTTGCGAATTTATCTGAAATATTCAATACCTCGCCCAGCCCTACGACAAGAGAATACAGCATGCTGGGTTTAGGGTGGGTTAGGGAGAGATGCGAGTATACATGTCATATTACATTCTTCCAAATACACACTTCAAACTTACAATTAAAGCAAGTTCATTATTGATGCCCATTTTGTTGTATTCTAGTTGTTCCCAAACGTTTCATGTACAATGTACTAACATATCTGAACACAAATCACTTCCACTGTGTCGTGGTGCAGCTCTAGGGCTACACTCACCTGAGCAACGAGTGGATAACAATGCGCAAATTAAAGTGCTCCCACTCCTCCTCTACCTCCCCTGCCCACAACATTCATTAAACTCTATGCAAATCAGCACACTGCCGCCACATAATTATACACAGGATTACCTTATTAATACCAAAATGTGTCTTTGAGAAGCACTTACTCCAAATGAACCTCTCAGCACATAGTTATCTTTAAAAAACGGCCAGTCTCAATATTACATTTGCTCACTGTAAAACAAAAGTGGAGTGATTAAATATGAATCGGCACACTGTAATCTAACTGCATATCATGAGTGATTAAGTTGGGTTTCACTGGTACACATCAAGACATGACAATAAAATACTAGAGGTATTACTGCACATATAAACTACCGGATGAAAATGAATACTAGGTCTGTTACTATCAGTTACATTAGTAATCAGGTAATCTACAGATTATTTAGAATTGTCCCTCACCATAGCAATGTCTCTGGACCTGCTTTCTAGCTATTAATCTATAACCAGGTCACCCTAAAATGAAAGTCTGGCTATGCCACTGGTAGAAGGAATCCACTTCTAGATAACTCAACTAACCATGTTAATCAATGTCAAAGTTTTGCCTAATCATAATCGTAACAGTGAGCATTGCTTAGAAGACGCTTAGTTAATAATAAGCAGACACTATTTCAGCACAAAGACAATGCAGGAACAACGCTGGTATTTTACTGCAGTTACCGAACCAGCATCACACAAGTTCATCTGTAGGAGGTAATGGAAGAGTCTTGTGATGCAACTTTCCTTTAGGGACTCCACTTGGCTCTGATTTGATAGCACACAGTGTCTCTTACACACACACACACACAATGCTTTGTGAACCAGCAGCCAAATAAGGATGCTACATGACAAAGAAGCTGATGAATAAATGCAATGATAGATGTGCCAGTACTTTCTGCTAAAGCCCTCTAAATCTTTTAAAATTACAAATTTCAGATTTATGTCTTATCAACAGCTTATCAACATTACATATAAAAGGTTAGCGTAGGTCAACGGGTCATTTTTGTTACGTTTAAGCTGTAGATTTTGCTACCCCTGGTTCCTATCACCACCGCTGTAAAGGAATCAGAGTCGGTACATTTCACTCTGAATGACTTTACATCTTGTGCACTGTAATTAAACTTTTTGCCTTACACTATTGTGCATATTATCTTCAATAATAGATGAACGAAATACACTTTAGGCCAAAATTTAGTTTCAAAACTACTGGAAAATAACACTTTCAGTCAGCAGTTTGTACTGTTTACAGCCACAGCATCTATAGTATGTTAAACAGACTAAACTAGCTAACGCTACCTGAAATGTAACATTAGGTTTCACACACTCAGTTCACCAAAATCACCAGTAAAAAACTATTATGCTATCTTGGTTATGGTTTCTTTACCGCCTGTTAACATAGAATATATTTGCTGGGTTTTGTTGGCCAGCCAGCTAGTTAAGATCATATTAATCAAATTAGCTGGATGGGGATATTGGCATTGGTTGGCAGATTTTGGTCAGTTTATGTCCATATATCCTAACTAAAGTGTAGTGACCTACAAAGTTAACACACTTGTGTAGCTTCAAACAACTTGGCACCCAAAATTCAAATTCCACTCTCCCTTCTCTGAAAGCTACGCTGTTGTTACACATGTGCATCTACCCTTTTTTGTTGGGGTACAAATAGCTGTAGCTGTATGTGGGAGCGAATGGACACTCTGTAACTCCTACATTTTATGTAGCAGCTTTTCTGTGAGGGAGCTTTAACAGACGTAAAGCTCTTTGGACGTCTGGTTCCCATCACCACCACTGTGAGCAGTTCTGACTTGGTAAGTTTTTCAGGAAGCCTCTATGAATGACCTTGTTTACATCTTAATGACTGAATTACACAGAAGTTTAGAAATATCTTTGAAATTACCCTTTAAGACTACCGTAACTCATACTGGCTTCCTGACAGCTTTACGGAGCTCCTCTCCTGTAGAACAGTGCAGCACCTGCTTCAGATAAAGCTCAAGCTCAGACATCCTAAAAGTTCAATTTAGAGATTGGCAAACATCATTCAGCAAGATGTAATAGGATGTGACAGGATGCATCTATATTACCCTGAGAGAGAGGAGAGAAAGAGAGAGAGAGAGAGAGAGAGAGAGAGAGAGAGAGAGAGAGGCAGAGAGAGAGAATGTAAAAGACAATGGAAATGAAAAAGAATGGACAGAGAGAGAGATGATAGATGATAGAGGAAGAGAATAAAAGAATGAGAGTCTAAAAGTGGTAGAAGGAAAGATGGAAAGAAAGAAAGAACTAAAGAGAAATAGAATGAGATAAAAAGAGTGAGGGAGAAAATGAAAGAAAAACAAATTACAAGAGAGGATTGCTTCATTGGCGGAGAGAGAGAGGGAAAGAGCATCTAAGAAAAGAAGATCGATACAAAAAAGCGACAAAAAAAGAATAAAAGAGAGAAAGTAAGAGACGATGAAAGCAGGAGGAATACAGAGTATGCAATAGGGAGTGAGAAAATGAAAGCAAGAGTACGAAAATGAAAGCAACAAGAAAGAGAACTAAAGAGTGAATGCAGGAGAGAAAGAAAGTGAGCTTGAAAGAGAAAGTGAGAATGAAACAGAAAGACAGAGAGGAGGAGAGAATGCAAGAAAGAGAGAATGTGAGAAAGAAAAAGCATAGAGGAGGGAGAATAAAAGAGAGAGAAGGAAATAAGGAGAGTCTGAAAAAGAATGGAGAGAATGATCAACAGAAATAGAGAATGAACGATAAAGAGAACGATGGAGAAAGTGAGGGAGAGAATGAAAGAGAAGGAAGCGAGAAAGAATGAGAGAGACAGGGTGACAAAACAAACTACATGAAAGAGAGGGCATGCAAAACAGAGTGAATGAAAGATTAAGAATGAAAGAGAGTGAGGAGAGATAGCCTAAAGAGACAGAGAGAGAGCATGAAAGAGAGAGGGAGAGAGAGTAGTGTTAGTGTTTTCTGTCCTGTATGGGAAATGACCTTTCAGCACCGGCTATAAATAGCCTTGGAGTGAGGGAGAGGAGGGAAAAAGAGAAAGGAGTAAGGGCTAGTGTTACATGCGCTCTCTGGCTTTCTCACCATCAGGCCGCACTGACACTCGCTCAATACCTGTGCAAGGAATCACCCGTCTATCGACAGGCCTAAATGAGATTGCCTGCACTCATCTGTCTTATGCAGAGAGCCCCGCTCCCTTCTACTCCTCAGCAGCAGCCACTGACCGCTCCCGTGATGAAGAGTAGCCCATGTCTTTACACCACACATCTGTTCTGCGCCTCCGTGTCACAGCCATGCGCAAAATATACCGTCACCATTACAGGCTTGTTCATTCATCTACACGGTGACCTGATAACATGCAGACTCTCCTACTGCTTCAGGGACCTGAGCACATACAGGGTGAATTAACCCTCCACATTCAGCTCCACTGAAAAAGGCTTGATTTGAGGAACATGCAGTGTGACTGATCTGTTATAAGGGGAACTGCCTTCTCCATGCTCCGTCCACAAACGTGTGCTCTCTTAGCTACTGCTGGACAAGCTTTATGGCATACTGGTAATAAACCCCCTGGGTTATTCTCAGGAACTTGACCCAAAAAAATGAAATGATTAAACTTGATGTTTTCTCAACGACTGAACTGACTGGATAATTAAGAATAAACCTGAATGATTTATTTGATTTTATTTTCACTTTAGAAACATAACTGAATAAACTCTTATTGCTGCAACACCAAGTTCTAACATATATGTATAAATAATGTTTTTTTTTCTGTATGCTGTTGTCAAAGTAAGTAGTTTTTATTAGATAATTATTAAAATATATATGCAATGCAAAAATAGTGGTTTGTCTCACTACTACAACAAAGCCTTTTGGGGCTTTTGTTTTTTTTAAGCCAAAGAAAGTTTTGTTGTTCTGGCAAACATTCAAATAAAGACATTGTTGAACAGACTAATTTTTATACTTCTGATTTTTTTAAATACTAAATATTGCTAAGTAGAGGGACATAGCCACGCTGGGTTAATGATAATTAGGGAAGAAAATGGCAAGAATGAAAATAGGAAAATGAAATTTGCTGTATCATATAAAGCTCATATTTAGTAAGGAACATGGGAGCAAGCGTTTTGCAGTTTGTGCACAGTTTTTTTTAAAACCATTCTTCCATTTAACAATTCCTCATGCATCTTTTAATCGTGTAACTCCTTTCTTTTATTTGTGGACACGATTTCTTAATTCATTATCATGATTAACAATTCCTTTGTTTTCCTCTAATCATGCACTTGTTCTCTTTCTAAATGTGCTCATTCTGTGTACTAGCAGGCTAACAGTTCCCTGAAAGTGTGTTTAGATGTGTGTGATGATGTAAAGAGATGCTCATTAGAGTTTATATAGATCTGGGTTTGTGTTATGAGTGTCATGAGTACATTATAGCTAGCTGCTCGTGCACATTGAGGCATCACAGCCAGTAAATATCATGTAAATTCATTACTGCAGCTGCTGCTTCCATAACCTACAACCTCAACCTTCACTAAACTGCACTTTTCAATGAATGTATTTAACTGAGATGAAGCCACAGCGCAGCCTCCTATCATTGTTTCTGCTCACGCGTCCAGCTGCAGTGCTGGGGACCATCACACAATTACCTGGAGAAATATTCAGTGTTAATGTTTTTAACATAGTCAAATGAAACACAAATAGAAACATTCTTGTGGCCTTTATTATTAATTTTACCCATTTCCATGATTTTATGAAATTACATAGTTACCTATTACTCTTTTCTTTACAGCTAATATAGATAAATGAACATTTTTTTCACATACCAATTCATCTAGTAGTCCATATAAATATTTTTTTTCATGCATAATGACAGTAAAATATTTATAAGCATATTTGAGGGATTTTTTAAGTATTACACCTTTAAAGTATTACTGACGTTAAGTTCTATTTATTTTCTAGGCAGTATATGCAGTATATGCTACACGTAGCTCATTATGGCAGATCTGTCCTAGTAGTGTGACCTTCCAATCGCATACACAATAAGTGCAGTAGTGTTGTCAGGACAGATGGGCATACAGTGCTTTATAATGGATCCCAAATCAAATACCATTTTTAATAAAACATTTTCTTACATGAATGAGCTTAAGAAAATACACTACACATGCATTTACATGTAGTGATTTCAAGTGTATATATTATAACAGTTATATACTGTTATATATTAATCATTATCAGTTGTCAGAACCAGCTGTATGTTTGTTCTTATTGCTTGACTTAATTCCTACACTCCTTCCACAGTTTAGCTCAGGGCAGCCCAAAGTGTGGGTTGTGAGGATGTTTAATTTGACCCTCCAGTTACGCTAACCCGAACCCCTGTCTTTCACTGAAGCCCCTCCAAGAAGAATACCCTCTCAGGCAGAGATGGAATCCTCTGGTTAGATGATTTATGGCATATCCCCCTGCCCAAATCTCTCTTTTTCTCCTTCTCTCTCACTGTTTATGTATCTCTCTCTCCCCCTTAATTGATAAAGCTGAAAGAGTCCTGCTGCTGTAACCTGTGGTTGCTAGGTAACGGCCAGCCAGCTCCTTCTAGGAACCTTCGGAAAGTTCACTGGTACGTCATGCTCTGGCTGCCTCCACAGGTGCCCTGGCACGCGGACACACACACACACAGAACCACTGGACCCCTGCTCCAGACTGTCTGGTAAACGGTGTATATCTCATGAGGTCCCAGCTGTCTAATGTTCTTTATAACACCTTTCACATACTGCACTGCGTTGAATCAAATTAACCAGGCCTGATTATGTCCTCTTTGCTATTAAACACGCAGTTGGTCAGTGATCTTTAAGTACTGAGAATATAGTCAGTCTGCTTAAAAAACATATTGTGACATAGTGTGATTGAATGTGATTGAGTGATATAAATTTGAACAATATCCATAAACATTTGCCAGGCTGACTACAGAAACTACTGCAATGATTAGTTCAATCAACACAGTAAAGTAATGGTAAATTATCTAAAAAACGGGATTATTATTAGACGTGGTTCACTTATGTTCATGTAGTTCACTGATTATATCACAATATACTACGATGGTGACTCCTATTGTACTGTAAATACCAATAACATACAGAACGATGGCATGAAATGCAGAAGACTCAAATATGGAAAACAAGTTTGATTCAGTTAGATTGATTTGATTTGATTTAGTTGATTAATCAGCTAATAACCAATAACTGGTTATAAAAATCATTAGTTGTAGTTGTAGCACATACTGATTTTTATTACACCCTGACGTAAAAAGTCAAGACATGTCAAGATCAGTCAGTGTGACTCAAGACAGTGTGGGTCAAAGATCAAAGAAGAAAGGTCAAAGAAGTCAAGGTGGATCAAAAGAAGTGACAATCAGTCCAGATGAGCCAAGACAGGTCAAGGCAAAATTAACCAAACTAGTTCAAGAAAGGTCAAGGTAAGTCAAGATGGATCAAGGTAAATCTAGATGTTTCAAGTAAAGTCACGATTGGTTAAAGTATGTTGAGATGGATCAAAGTCAGTCACAGTGGCTCAAGGTAAGCCAAGACGGGTCAAGGGAGTTGCTTTCCTTAAACCGTCCAGTTGCAGAGGATGAAATCTATCCCACTTGCAGTGAAATTTACGCAGGGCCATATTCATAAAACATGAATCTGGTCTCTGCTGAATTATTTGGCTGCCCCGAGTGCTGGCTTATTGGACAGGCCGCTGAAGGGTGCCTGTCGCCAGCCTAAATCAAAGTCGACATTGAAAATACTGTACGAGAACACACACAAACACAGGGACTGCCGGCTAAGCCTGCAAGCCTGGAGAGACTGACAGAGAGCGACCGCTGATCCAAGTGTGTATGCATGTGTGTCAGTCACTCACACCAGACGGGACACAGCTCTATCCACTGAACCACTAGGTAGACCATCAGGTTCAGCACTACCCTGCAAACGAAAGCTAACAGTCTGAAGTGCATAGTAGAGGTACTACTGTTCGCTTTTAAGGTGTCCGGTAGGACTGATCACACAGTGTAAGAAACATAAGCAAGTCTGTTTAAGTCATAACTTCATACGTTTTAAGGATTCTCACAGTAGTTGAATACATACGAATAATACAAATAAAAGTTTAACTGTCAAAAACTAATTCTGGTTTATTTGATTGGCCAGTAGACAAATGACTTCTACATATTTCTCCAACTCCAGCCCAATAGAACTGCTCTAAAAGAGGTGTAAAACACCCTTAAAAATTAAGGAGCCCAAACAGGTTATTTGAAGTAAAGCCACGGAAGAACTACTTTTGAACGTAGTGTTGCTTAAAGCAACATTATCCAAGATTCTGCATTTTTTGCTCTTGGGGTCCGCAAATACTTCCAGAGTGTATTACACCTTGGCTTAAAATATAAATTGCACTTTGAGCGCCCCTCACGTGAACCTGTGTCACACAGGTATATGGACACAGATTACACTTGATTGTTTCTTTGAGTCAGTAACTAAAATTGTGAGTGCAAACTGTGGCATCCACATGCCTGCATGATACCTGTGCACATGAGGGGGAGTCGATTTATGCCAGGAAGTCGGCACAACACCTGCTAAAAGAACAACAGAGTAGAAAGAACCATGTTGGAAATACTATATTATATTAAATACATAAATATAAAACTTTCAAGGATTATTTTGAGCAAGGCAAGTTTGATAAACTGACCAAACCTTCTGGTGTGAAATGAATTAAATTCTATATAAATATATAAAAGTGCTAACTTACACAGTTACTGGTGTGTGGCATAGTGCAGTAGAGCATTACATAGTTCTCATGCAGACTTACACAGTGCTATAGCAGGTGCCCCAGGCCTGGACCGACAATGACAGAAACACCATTCTCCCTATTTGTAAGTCAGTGTACCCTCAACATGACTTTGAAGCTGTTATTTTATAAAATGCTACAGAATGTTGCCTTAAAAGATATTATCTGTATATGTGATGTCAGATTATGAAGAAGACTAAATAATTCCTCATAATGTAAAGATTATATACAACAATCTGTCCATACATCTAAGCCAAGAACCACTTATAAACCCACAGAGCATGTTAATAAACCAGTCTCATCTCAACTGCACTAACTGCTTTCTTGCATCATACAACATGAGAACTACAAGCGAGTAAAAACAAGAGTGATTGAAAAGCTCTTTGTTCTCTAAACTTGTGTTCACAACAGCTGAGACGTGTGAACAATAGAAATAGCTTGTTATAGAATCAGCAGATAGAATGAGTCAATAGGCTCATGCAGCAGGAGGCTTGAAGTTGATCTGAGTCCATTCACCTCAGCTGCGTGGGAGAGTGTCTAAATGTTCCACCTAGACTCAGCCGAAGGCTCGAAGGGGAGCGCAGTGGCTCCACATGGAGCCATTCAAAAATTGAACACTCTCCAGCTCTATCAACTGGCAAATGTCCTGTGGCCAGTCATTACAGTAATGTGGGCTATACACCAGCTGGACTCCTGGAACTCAAGTATGATTGTATGTGAGTATGTGAGTATGTGTGTGTGTGTGTGTGTGTGTGTGTGTGTGTGTGTGTGTGTGTGCAGTAAAAGTCTTTACAAGCATGAAATTTAAGGCCGAACCCCACAACTTTCAGACCCCGCCCGGCCAGGCTTGACAGGTACTGTTAATTTGAAACCAAAACATGGCATGAACCCATTTGCACTGTTGTGAAATGGGTGTGTCCCTGAAGGGAAGACATACCAGTCTTCTAATAGCAAAATACTTTTACAAGCTCTGTGCTGCACATAACCAGTGAGCTTCAAACCTAATCAGACGACCAGATCATAATGCATTCACAAGGAATGTTAAACAGTACCACTGCTGCATCAAAATCACTCATTTGGAAAACAAACCATAGTCCAGCCCTAGCAGGCCAAAGCAAAAATTTGAGCACACTTGGTCAACCCGTACTGAGAGCACACTTTAAAACAAAGCATAGTTTTACACATTATTACTATTTAGTAGCTGAATTTTTCATAAAATAAAAAAGCCTAAAATATGGCCAATGTAAAAGTTAAGTCATATTTCATGTTTTACTTATTCTAATACGCTAAACTGCAAATAAATAGAAACTGTGACCTAACAAAGCCAATTCTTTGCAATGTAATTTGACAGTTTTTGTATATGACTGTATAGTGTACAGATGTAATTTACATGGAGGACATAATCAATGCACTGCGTATTAACTGAAGTCAAACTAAGTCAATTATTCTGTTAAAAAAGTGATACAATTGAGTTTATAAGAGCTATTAGGTGACAAGTTGTGCATAATATATGAACAGTTAATATTATTTGCTGACATATGGCAAAATTTATTGTTGATTTGATGATGGAATTTCAGTTAGATAATTACAACCAATAATAAAGGGTATGCAAGTGACATTACAGTTGGTGGGGGTCACTGCTGTCACTGCTGAGCTGAAAAGCACCTAAAAACAAAAACATAAGGGGAAAGAAGTGCTGCTGCATGATTGACTGTACAAATAGATTCAGCAATAATTCAGAGCTTTCTTTTTCCAGACTGCCAAAAGCCTAAGAAAAGAACAGAAAATGGATCACTCAAGGCTGAGGTCGAATTTTTCAGTTCACTTCCAGTTCCACTTTAAATGATGCAGCAGTTACATTCTGGCAATTCAAGTCAGCAATTGCTTGACGATTTAAGGTGGAACTGAAAAATTTGAACAAGAAGGTGGCAAATAAGTAGCTGACTCCTACATGATACAGAGAAGAAGCAACCGGAATCTAGGCACCAAAACATAGATTGCCATTGCCTTTTTTTGTGTCTGGATTGCTGGATTTTAGGGTAAAAATATACCATAAGCTATATACAGCTCATGAATTAAATGTTTGGCATATTTTATGTATCTTCTGTAGAACTGTGAAGTTTTTTAACACAATTATGATGTTGAGCCTTTTACAGCCTTTTATTTAGCATTTTACAAAGAGAGGAATGAGTTAACACTTTTAGCTAGCCAAAACAAATCAAGTTTTCCTTACAAGAGGGAAATCTACAAAGCACTTTTTAGACAATTAGTCTCATAACATTGTATATTTGGGAGTTATACCTGCAACAGGGAAACATTCAAGATCGAACAACCATAAGAACTGATGTTTAACTTAAGCAGATAACTGCTTCTTCCATTCTTTCCTGTAATATCCACAGCCTTGCTGAAGACCGAGGGGACGTATTCAGGCAGATGTCAGTGCATACCCTATATGTTTGGCTACTCTGCACAGTAACGTTTGTTCAACTTACTCAAGTAAATATTCCATAGTGGATAACACCATGACATCAGAAACTACATTTCAGAGGTTTAATTCATCAGCGAGGAAGGAACAAAACATCTACAACCAGAAACAGTCCGCTGTGAGTGGCTTCAGATCAGAGTGCTAGACAGACAGACAGATAGATAGATAGCCAGATAGATAGATAGATAGATAGATAGATAGATAGATAGATAGATAGATACTTTATTGATCCCGAAGGAATTTATCTATCTAGATAGTGTTAGATAATGCAAAATGTTTACATAACACGACACAAAGGTTTACAACTACCGTCATTTCTCATTTAGCTTGTTACAGCTATGTTAATGTAATCAATGTTCCATTGTTCTTAAACATGCTTTCCTACACCTGCACTTATACATACAGTATATGGATTATAGTCTGAATTGGTTTTAAAATGCTAAAAATGTGCATCACCACCATGAATCAGAAATCAGAATGCATTTTTTCCATACAGTGACAAGTTTTTGACTGAAATAAGGTATTAGGGAGGCTCACAAGGACCCACTGGTGCACTGTGATAAAAACAAAGAACTGAAGATAAAAACCGAAGGTTGCCCTGCAATGGGCTGCCGACCTGTTCAGGGTGTTTCCTGCTTTCTGCCCGGTTTGAACTCCAGCACCCCCATGTGGATATGTGTGTGTGTCTGTGTACAGGCAGTATTTTCATTTTGAATGAAGATTATGAAAGAACAAGGATGCTATCATTTCATTTATGTAATATGATGAACTGTGCTTCAATAATGACCAGTGACATGACCTAACAAGATAAAGAAATGATTTTGGGTTGACCTAAATGTTACACTAAAACTGTGTCTTGCTGATCATGCAAGTATAGTAATTGTTTTGCCCAGGTTTCCTGCACATTTCACCCAAGTTACACCCAAATGCAGGGGGAAGGCAGGGGGTGATGCTCATACTGCAGGATGCTCATTAATTATCAGCTGCACTGCTGGTCAACACCTCCCAGTTCAGCTGAAGGCCTATTCCACTAAACCCATTCTAATACAAAACGCCTCTTCCCCCGAGCTTATCCCGAACTGAATAACTGCCCAAATTCTGTGAATCAGCAGCTCCTAGATTCAATAATGGCGCTCACATTGCTTAATCAGGACATCCCGAGCTAACGTGCCATTAGATGATTAAACACTATAAACTTCCCCCCCAATACCAAGACACACCAGTGAGGAAACCGCTTTACAATACCACCCGCAGCCCGCTTCAGCCCACAGCATCACAGCACTCGTATACATGCTCTGAGTGATTAAGTGTGTGTAGCGCCAGCATTCTGGCTAACAGCTAAACGAATGAGGGCATCAGATGAACGGATGCGCTCTCTCTGCCAATAAAGGCTAAATTAGCAGCAGAGGCCAGCGGACGTGAAGAGTAATATAATGAACCGGCCTCTCTGCGTCTTTCCCGGTTAAAGTGCACAACCAATTATGGGAATTAAACAAACCGCTGAAAGCCTCACTCACTCAGCACACTGTCGAGGAGAGAGGCTACCAAAAGGCAGAGCCTAAAATGACGCTTCTGCTCATTTATAGTAAAGAGTAGAGAGCATAGTAGAGAGTTTTTGGCTACTGTCCCAGGAAGCTAATTTGGGAAGAAGATAACTAAAGGGCCTGACCACATTATACAGAGTCAGAGATAATACTCACAGCTAGGAGTGCAACACTACAAAGTATTGAATGTCTTTTTTCCGTACAAGCCGCTCAATTCAATATGCAGAAGCATCAACCACTACGTTCAACACAATGTAAAATAATCAGACTAAGACTGATTATATGAAATATAATAAATATTAAACAAGCCAGAACCAGCTTTAAATGATTTGTTCTAAAAACGTTCTGAGAATGCGTAATGTTCCATTAATGTTTACCGTGTGAAGTTTTCTTTTGGTTCCCAGAATGCTCTTTAGGTAGGAGAACATTCTCTAAAAACATTCTGTCATCTCAGGTCTCAATAACATCCATAAAACATTTTCCGAATGTTGCGCTGAGAAAGAATAATTCTTTTGGTATCATATAACATAATCTGTCACCCTGACATTTAACCTTATTGTAACATCATCTGAAATTATAAACGTCATTAAAATGTATATGTTAATATGTCTGTTTCAAGCTTCAAATAACACATGGAATGCTTTTTACAAGTCTAAAATGTCTGCATTTAATCTAGAAGGTCAACGTTCAGGTCAAACATTGTTAGCTTTGTGTTAAGAGTCTTTCTGATCACGTGTTGGCATTTACATCCCAAACTGAAGACCTAGTTAGTCACAGTTCACCACTGATGTACGAAACTGCAGAAACCTCATTCAACGTTTTTGCTATCAGCTATATTAACAGCCATATTAACAGGGAGTTTGAACCATTTTTGCTGCAGCAACCCTCTCTGCTCTTCTAGGAAAGCTTTACACTAGATGCTGGGACATTGCTGTAAGGATTTGATTGCATTCAGCAACAAGAGCAGGTAAGATCAGGTACTGATGGAGAAATGCTTGTCTTTAGACATGGCGATTTTAGATTTATGTGCAGCTACTCCAGAGCACCTTGTTCTGGTATCTAAAATCACTATTAATGAGCAAACCGCAAAATACAGGAACCCCCTCTAATTAACCTCTTGGAGCCCCCAAATATCTCAAAAGCTTCTGTCTTTTGCATTCTTGCCTAACTAAAGCTGCAGCACTGGTCTGTCTTAGGGTGGCACTGCAACAAACTGGTTGTAATTACAGTCGGAATACCTCCGTAGCATAAGTGTAAATTTTAAAACTGTCTAAATTTCCCAAGGGTTTGGTGGAAAGAGTGAATTTTTACTAATTTCTCAAACTTAAGACAGAAGAGGAGGCGAATAAGATCCCAGTTAATGTGTGGAAGAGCATTACCAATCTAGACAAGAGAAGTTCCAGAAGAAGAATTGTAGCTAGCATCAGCACTGGTGAGTGAGCAGACAGTCAATGCTGGAGTAACCAGCCAACATAGGATATCCACCAAGTACCAGGGCCTGGATTCGGACATGCTGCATATACAAATAGATCCTATGTTGTGTCCCAATAAAGCACAAAAACAAACCTGTGTGTCTCTTTATGTGTGTGCAAGTACTGAAACACTCTTTATGTGCAACACGAGTCATAATGTACCTGCGTGTGACAGTAGCCAAGAGCACCTCTGGGGTTTGAGACATGCTTCTCCACTCCTGGAGCTAATTCATCATCCAGCACAAACAGAATTAAACCTTGAGTGTAGAGAGAAGTTAAGAGCAGCTATAAAGCAAATACAATGGTATAAATCAGAAGGACAGATTGAGGGCTTTCACAAGCTTCTTCTTCCTCAAACAGGGCTATCTGTCCCGAAATACCTGCCAGCGCTCCAAATTAACCTTCCGCCCTAAATTACACACAACCTACATTTACCTTATAGAAAATACAGCGTACTTCATCACAGCCGGAGAGGCCTACACTTCACCTGTGTACAACAAGTCAGCTTTAAATAAGCTTTAACTACAGCAGTAATAGCCAGGGGGAAGTTTGAGAAGAGACGCTGGAGAGAGAGAGAGGTGACCTCTCATGAGGGAAGACGAACCAGGTAAGGGTGGATGTGTCTGTACACAAGTGAGAAGGGTTATGTATCATCCATTAGTTCCTTTTAAAGATCAGGGGAAACTTGTCTGATTCTACTTGAACCAAATTTGTTTTCCTTACTCTGACTCTCTGCATGCATGAGTAAAGAAGTCATGCACGCAGACTGTTACGATGACTGCTCTTAATGCCATGTCAGCATCGCCAAAGACTGCAATGTTGTTGTGCCAGACTGTCATGGAGTGACTCAGAATGGCAGCGGGTCATCTTCAGTGACGAGCCCCACTTTTGTCTTGGTGGAGACGACCAACGTCACGTGTGTTGTCACGCGTCACACAGGCCTGGTGTCACTCCACCTCCACCCCAACCGCAAAATCTGCAGGAACTGTGTGAGAATATTCAAGCTGCATGGGATGGATTATCACAGGACACCATTACCTCTACAACTCCATTCTGAAATGTCTGACATGTTCAGTTAGCAAACATAGCAGCCCGACACCATATTGAGAGACACTACTTCTGTATGTGTAGCTCAATAAATAGTGCCCATATCTGTCTAAACTTATCATCATTTATTGTTCCTGGTAACCTTTATCTTCCTTCCTAATAGGATTGCAATCTGACACTTCCTTCAGTGCAGCTATTCTTTTTATGATGAGTGTACATCCAATTACATCCAATTTTCATAAATTGCCCCCCACTATTTTAGGGGATTTAAAAGTAACTGGACAAACGAATATAATCATAAATTGTCACGTTTAATATCTGCTACCTGATGTCTGGAACTCACAGACATCGCCAGACACTGGGGTATCTTCCCTGGTGATGCTCTGCCAAGCCCTCACTGTAGCTGTACTCAGTTCCTGCTTGTTCTTGGAGTGTTTTATCCTCGGTTTAGACTTTATCTTGTGGTAAACCTTTTGTATGTACTCTGCCTGTCTGTCAACACGCCTGCCTCATGGAGGATGTTCCTAATCTGGTCCACTGTTGTGAAGGGGTTTTTCTTTACCATGGAAAGAAATTACCAGTGCATTCTTTCTTTTAATAATGTTTTTGCTGTCCCTCTGATGAGTTTGCTCTGATGACAGCACTTGCTTCACTGGCAGTAAAGCTTTTTGGACTTCATACTGAGAGGTAACAATTAGTAGATTCCAAATTCCACACGTAAAATCAACCACAGATATTTTATCTGCTTACTTGTAAGTGAAATTATGAGGGGTTAAGACACACCTGGCCATACAACAGATGACTGGCTAATTGTCCAGTTAAAAAATGGGGGGCTATGTATGAAAATGGTTGTAATACCCACACTGGGTGTAAAGCTGAATATGAGCACTTCCAGCTAAATAAATAATAAGAAAAAATCTACATTCTTATCCATTTCTTAATAAAGTACCTGTTTTACTCTGGCATTTAGGAAATGGAACCATTTGAAGGAACCATTAATGGTATTAGAATCTGCAAAATTCAGACACCACACGACAATACAAATGAAACACGCATGCAGCAGCGGGCTTTCTCACTAATGATCACATCTGAGCAGGGGCAGGGTTGCGGGTCCCTAGTGGCTGGCGATCAATAAGCCCAGCTCTGCACTTCCTCCCTACACTGAGTATCCATGTGGACATTGGATACATCAAACAGCGCACATGCTGATACAAACACAAACTCAACACATGACCCACACAGTTATGCAAAGACATCATGTTCACAGATATTCACAGTGACATGATCAGAGATGGGAAGAGTATCCTAACCTCATATTCAAATAAAAACACTATTACTCTTTTTCTGGGATCCTTTTGGTCTATAATAAACCACTACAGCTCGGTAGTGAGAGGTGTGAGCAACAGCAAAGCAGTCCAGATGTGAAATGAAACACAATGGGACAGATTTGCTAAAAGAGGTGTTAATTACTGACAGTCTACAGACACATTACGCTGGCGGGGATGGCCAATTTAACGCATTATCTGCAAAGAGTTTCTATGCAGATGAACACAACCATAAGTTCCTAATTAACATACGACCAGTGTGCTGGTATTGGTGTTTTGTATGAAAGCCCATTTCTGCCCAAGAACCACAAGGTTTTTATTCTTCTCTGATTTTTCATCTCTGATTACAACTGTGACTCATTAGGTCAAATAACTGGCAAGTCAAAATAATACTGTGTAGTCCATTACAGTCAGAGTTAGGGATAGTTTTTGAGGGAATGAACATTATCACGGGGTTAGCCTTTATTATAGTCACTGCCAGCTATTAGTTACACAGAAAACAGTTGATGAAATAAAACATTTTAAAATGTTGAATTGTATAAATATCAAGAAGGCATCTATCGGGTAGTAGGGTAGCTTGTATTGGGCAGTGTGCAAAATACCCATGTTGGCTGGCTACTCCAGCACTGGCTGGATAACTCACCTGCCATAGCGGAACTGATACTAGCTTCAATGGCAACAAAATGTTTGGTTTACCAATATTTCCTCTATATATACTCTATATATACCCTAGTTTTTCACACTTTAATATAGATCTTGTACATCTCCTTTTCTATCTTTGATTTGAGGAATGAGTAAAATTTCACCCCTTCCATCAATCTCTTGGTAAATTGGGCAAGTTTTCACAAAATATTCAATCTGAGACATTCAGGGGGTCTAAGAGGTCAATTAGGAGGTCCTGGACACTGTATATTGGACCTTGGTATCGAGTGATATTCAAGGATCAGGTATGGATCCAGTATTGTATAGGAAGGAAAAAAGTGGTATTGGTGCATCCCTGGAAGAAGTAAAACCATTATCATTTGAAAACTCTCTAAGTATATCAAGCACACAATGTCAATGTAAGTAGTTACTACCCACATTTGTACATCATGATCTATCAGAAAACAAACAGACAAAAGCACATCCATACAAACAGAAACACACACACTATCATTCCTCCCTCTATCTTCTGGCTTCACAGTCCTGGCACCATGCCACGCTCTCTGCCTGTAAACAATCAATGGCCGTGTCAGGCCTGTGCCATGCTGCTTTTGGGGAAGGTTATCAGTAGCACACTGTTGTCCCACCCGCTCACACTCCGCACCTTTAATGAGCAGAAGCAGTGGAGTCTCCAATCACAGATTCCTGCTAAACCCGGCTCCTTAATAAGGAGCGCCCAGTGACCAGAGCCGGACAAGCGCCAGGTCAATACAGACTCACAAGAATTTAGCCATTCACAAAACAGCACTGAGACTCGTTTCACTGTAGTGGCTTTATCAGACAACTGGTGTTTACCATCAAAATTTTCCCCAACTATAAAAAAAACCAACTTGAAGTCATTTATTAGGAGGTATTTCTGAGCCACAAGTAAAAATACCAGTGGGGGCCACCAGGGCCTTCAAGGAAGATATAGCAGAATTACCCAATCACGTTTTGATTTCCAATCGACCAATAATGAAAGAGAAGCTGACAGTCTAGGCTATCCGGAAGGTTGTCATAAGTCAGCCTAACTTTCAAACTGACAAACTGAAATCAGCAGCTGTTCTACAGAATAGCTCCTTACTCAAAGAGGCACTGTACAACTGGTCAAATATATATATATATAAATCTTAACTATTATGTTAACGGTGCAAGATTTTATTCTAAGCCCTTTTCAACCACTTCTGTTGGTCCAATTATCACGACATTTTGACAGCATGTAACTAACAACGGATGTAAAAAAGTCAATTAAAAATGAGATCAACAATATGCTTAGGTCTGCTATAAGCTTCAAAAAACATATGGACTGTCTTTTACAAGCTTCCAATGTCCTTGTTTAAGCAACAGCTACCAAAAATGTGGAAGAGCTAAAATAACAAGTCCCAAACAACCACTAGTGATAATCAGCAATAACAGAGTGGTGTTCTTTTCTCAGTTCTTTGCATTGTTTACATCATATTGCATTACACGGCTCGAACTGAAAAACTAGCTGAAGAACAGACTGACACAGAACGATACTGATATTCAGGCGATACAATATTTGTATTCGCAAACAGAAAATATTATTATTATGCTTTGAAGTTACTGTAGTGTGCAATCAAAAGAAATACAATCCTTTACACTTTTTGCTATGGTTTTTCAGTTGTTGACATGAAATTAGAAATATAGACTCAAACCTGTTGCTATAGATTGTAAAGGTAATTCATTATGTAACTGTGCAGGTATGTAATTACGTAATTACATTTCAAGAGTATAGCAGAGTAACAAGCAAAACGACATCAGTTACATTTTCCAAATATTCTTGAGTTATCAACATTATCACTCAAAAAAAAAGACCATGGATCAATGAATTTCACTGGACAGTAAAGGTTAAATATGAATCACATTGCAGGTGTAATCATAATGAGGACTGTACTGTGCAAGACTTTTGGCCATGGCTAATGTTAACAAGTCTGGAGTTTCTGAAAAAATCTGGGGGAGTCGCAATGAGCGAAATGATTCATGAGTAATCCTCTCACTTGCCCGTCCAGTCAGCTTATTTCATATGGAAATGTGAAACCGCTTGACATCCAGACAAAAAGAAATCAATGCAGAGTTGAAGCGGAGATGGCAATAAACAATAAATTAAGTTAGTCTTTATCGAGCTGCCTCAATTATTCACTGACTGCTCTGTTAAGGTCCCAAGGGCCCTGTTAAAGATACAGTAAGAAGATGAAACGACCACTTTGCTCCAAGAAGCAGGCTTCGACTCACATGCAGGCTTCAGCGCAATCGTCAGCTTTTTCTCACAGAGTCTTCGGAGAAGCCACAAGCCCCAGGAGGCTGCAGTTAAGAGACCTGCCTCTTTCTTTTGCAAGCAGGTTGATATATGAGCCTGCAACTGTATCTCCACAGTTAGGCCCGGTACACACTACAGCACAGGGAGGGGGCCCATTTGCCCACAAAGCAGTGACCTATCGTACAGAAAAATACAGCACCTGATCCATGCAGACACAGACTTACTAGACTAACAGAGCTGCTCTCACAATGTGCATGAAAGGGCTCTTAGCATTTAAAAAAAAACTACTATGAAATAAAAATGTTTTATATGCAGTGTAAGTGCTAAGCATGCAGGAAATTGTCAAAAGTGGTATCTTTTGATATCAGTAAGATTCAAGTAGCATTTCAAATAAGTGTAATGCTTATTAAAATGAGGAACAGTGTTTCCTTTTGCTTTCCTGTGCTGGTCAAAACAGGTACATTCAAACAGTTTCAGCAACAGCACATAAGCAGTGAAAATGTTGCCAGAGACAACAGACAAGCAATGTGTAATTACTAATCATGCCAAACAAGAGGAGGTACAACACCCAAGAACATCTCTGCATCAGGTTTGATGCCTCTTGATAACACAACATCATACTCACTATGCAGAACACAGCTAAACAACAAATCCAGAAAGGAAAGGCTTTTTAAAGTGGCCAAACAACAGCACCATAGTGCAAAGACAATAAATAAAAGGAATTCATTGCCTTGGATGACCAGGATGTTGTATTTCTTAGGCATATACTGTATCTTATATGCTGTATCAATTCTATTATGGTTATGTTAACTGCTTCTATATATTGACAGTCATTGTTATTTCCACAGTCAGTTTATTTGGGTTTTCATTAGAAAGGAATTCTTTTTGGATCAAAGTAACCAGTTTTTAATAAATGAAATGTACTCTCATTCATTTGTGTCCATCGTACATAAATCACTGCCAGGAAGACGACACAATTCCATTATTCAATGTCAGTGTATGTTTAGTTTGTAAATCAACACCATGAAAAGCCATTGGAAGGTAAAATAATATATACATATGCATGTGGCTATACATATGCATATACCCACGCACATAAACTACACAAACACATAAACACACCAATACACCCAGACATATCCATGCTTACACATATAGATAAAAGCTTTTGTACATAGTGTGTAATACCTCTATGAGCACAAATAACAGCTGCTATTTGATTTGCCAAGTTTCTGTATGTAGGTGACATCAATGTTCAGCCTCTCTTGCATCAAAGAATTGTGCAGTTTGGCCAGATTTGGTGGATGCCTTCCCTGGCAGAATTCTAAGGAGAATTTCCTGTGGACTGGGATTTTTGCCACTGCTGGTAGACCCGCATGACCAATCACTCCATTTTGCCTTCGCGACCCATTTTCCACACATCAAACCAGACCACCTCTTTTCAACCTATAAATCCTGTCTCACACCCTACAGGTATTTATAGCCCCATCATTCTCGTGCAACGCCATCTGCAGGAGCCCGAAGTTACCACCAGCTTGAACATGCAAGGTTACTAATTTTGTTGTCCAGTGAGTTTATGTATATGTGCATCCATACAGATATTTGCAAATATGCATACACATACTTTTACACATACATACATATATCTCCAAACATTTACATAGAGAATAAAGAAAAGGACAGAGAGTAGACATCGAGAAACAAAAATCAAGTATGTCTTGGTCTAAGATGAATAAAACTGAGATTAAAATGTTACTAAACAAACCAACTGAGGCAAATGCAGCAGAACATATTTTAGGCCCATCTAAACAAATGTAACTATCTAAGCTTATGCCACATAATTGTACTTTTAAATTATAGCACAACCACGGTTAATTCATTATATTGTTAGAGCTATAAGTCAAAGATATCTGTCCAGTCTCTAATTGTTCAAGATTTGATTTTGTTGATTGTAGCTGTTGAACTCCTCAGTAACACCATGTTTTCAAATTCTGTGAACCGCAATCTTCTAAGTAGGCCAGAAGGTTGAAACCATGATTTAAGAATGACTTTCTTGGCAGCTGTTAAGGCTGTATAATTTTCTTGGCTGATTTAGAGTAAGATTAAGATGGTAATCAACATTAAGCAAACAGAGATTAGGTCATTTTACTTACTTTAGGTAAGATTTGTGTCAGTATTATTCATGTGGAATGAATGTGCACATTACTCTCAAAACACTGTCAATAGAATAGGCTGCTCTGGAGCAGTCACACATGAGCCTTGGGTCAACATGCCCGGTGCCAAGCATCCGCTAGAGAAGTCCCACAACACTGGGCTGTGGAGCAGTGAACCATCCAACACCTTTGGGATGAGATGGAGGGGAGTTTGTGATCCAGAACTAAACATTCAACATCAGTACCTGACCTCATCAATGGTAGTGACCGAATCCAACATCTAGCGTAAAGGCAGAATACTAGAGGCTTTTACTGCAGTAAGCAAATGCTATAGGTAGACTTTAGAGGGGAAATGGCAAAACACAAGAAAAATGTTGGCCTTTTAAAGAAATTGCTGCAATCTCACACAAAAAGAGATACAGAAAAGAAAGAGAAGAAAAAAGATAAATAGCAAGATCACAGCATGACCTGCTCCAGTCACCTTAGCTAACCTGCCAGCATGCTCTCCTGAGACCAGGCTTCCTCCTCTCCCTCTGCCTGCCCACCGGCACTGAGGCTGTGTGTACACTGTGAGCTGTAGTGTGCTGGAGGTAGGCAGCAGGTTGGCTAAGTGTTCTGGTGGGTGGCACAACAAGCACTAACCTGGCAGATCCCACACTGATCCAAGCACAGTGCACCTGCAGTAAAGCATGAATACAGGCCACAGCAGGCCAGGACAAGAGCCCCTATATATCTGCCCCTGAGCTCCTTTCCTTCTTGTTTGCATTTAGAAAAGCTTCATTTGAGACTGACTTGAGATCAATTAACCCTATCAAACCTAACATGCTGTTCAGACGCATGATGCTGCCTTTTTAGGTTTGATATACTGCAGATTGTTTTTCACGAACAAGGAGTAGTGCTGGTTCATCCAGTGTCCAGTTCCTCTTCCTCAGTTATAGGTTAAACCAGTACACTATGCATAAGCACTTATAACACAACATACAACCACAATAAAAAAAATCTTTGTAGCTGTAGCTTTTTAATCATGTGTATAAAAAAAGGACAAAAACATAGTAGACCCTCAATCACCTCTCACCTATCTGTCAGCTGCATTTATAGACATTGACACAGTCAGGGCCCTGTGCACAAAACAGGCATGGACCAGCTTCTGCTGAAGCCTCAATGACTGTACTATTTTCCAAATTCCAGCAAATCTCACATCCCATCCAGCAAGGAGGAGGAAAAATGTAGCATTTATGGATGTAAGGCTAGGAGCCAATAACAAAAAGAATCAGTTAGGACTGTTATGATGCATAGTGGCTCCACAAAGTAAACAGGTAATAATTTTACAATCAAGCAACAGTGAGAGTACCATAATATCTACCTGTGTGGAGCTGTGCACCATTTTTTGAATTTGCCAGTTTATGCTGGTTGTGTGATTGTCTTGTTTCTGGTGATCGGCATAATTGCTACCATTGCTGCTGATCAGCATTTCAGCATCCAAAACAATGTATATTTACTGTCAGAATAAAAATTTTATCTTCACAGGACAAGGAATAAATATTCTTTTTTCTGCATAAAGGTAAAAATGACAAAAATGGAGACAACTGGAAGGTGTTAACGTGATGCTAACCATATGCTGGTTTTGCTGGTGACCAGCTATACCTGTCTATGCTTGTTTTTCTAGCAGCATAGTATTAAACTGTTAGCTAGATGCTAATTTACTAGAGGAAAAGTATTGTATTGTCGAGTATAGTGTTAGAGCATAGTATTGTAGTCTATATTGTAGACTTTAACTTTTATGCATCATACACATCAATACAGCAGCTGTTGTTTACATTGTGTGTAAATTTTATGAATGAACCGCTTGGAAAAAGGTCTGGTTTCATTGACTTACACTAGAATTAGGTAAAGTTGCTGTTTTGGAGACACTTGTTTTTCTTCTTATATATATATATATATATATATTTTTTTTTTTTTTTTCCAATACTGTGATAGGAGTGTAATCCCTGATAAATGGTTAGGAAATAATTATGTTGGAAACTTGTATATGGGCACAAGAATAAGAGATTAAACAGCAAGAACGGCTGATTATTGATATACAGATTAAATGATTAATGTGGTTTCGTCCATAATGGTGGTAGACCAGTGTAAAGCTTCTTTCTCCAGTCAGTTCCTGAGAGCATACATAAAGTGTAAAATAAAATGCATTAGAACCGAAGGCTCCCCTTTCTGGGCTCGGAGTAAAGGATTTATTCCAAAGAAAGCACTGGTTGCTGCAATTATTCATACGTTAGAGTTGCCATTAAAAGGTTCGAGTCCTCGCTTCCACTCTCAATTTCATTAAAAATATGCTACACATGGAGTGAATGGAATGTTAAAACTCATCAGTGAGAGAATATCAAAAATAGCTCTGGGCAAGGCATTGTTGGAGACTTTCCACTCAATGGCCAGCACAACCCAAACATTCTGGCAGAGGTTGGTGAAGTGGAATCTATGCCGATCGGGCTGCTGTGGGAGAGCCTCAGGGGGGGTAGGTTAGCACTGAGTAGGATAGCGCTGAGTAGGCTAGAGCAGAGTAGGCTGGCACTGAGTAGGCTAAGAATCAGTAGTAACAATAAGCCTGTGATGTTCTCGGTGATGTTCTCATTGCGTGTTCCACTTCACTCAGCAGGTCAGAAAGGGTTTGCCAGGCACCATCACTCAGCTGGATCAAGTAATCTTAGTGAAGCCTGTACGATTCAGCCCTACACAGTCACTGCAGGCCAGAAGCAAGGAGACCTAAGACACCCTCAAAGAACACTGTTGTGTACAAAATGTGTACAGCACATTTAAAACATATTTAATTGTTATGTTAATTAATGTCAATACATTTATTTAGAGATGTTTTAATGGTGTCAAACTGACCACCAAAATAATAGAAGAATTAAAAAGTCACACTAGAGCCAGGCTATGTACAATACACACAGTGTATCTCCACACACCTGAATGTGGTCTATCCGAACGCAAGACTAAGAGGAAGAGCCAGAGAAAGACGCAGCCAGAGTCATCATAATTGACTCACTGGCAGGGCCACACAGCAGTTGCTCCTCAGGTTCCCTGCTCTGATTCATCAGCGGAAGCCTCTTCCGCATGCACCCCACGTGGCTCTCCGCCAGCGTCAGATAGCATGGCATGACACAGAGAGGGAACAGCGTAATGAGACCTGTGCGCTGGCGGCCTCTCAGGAGAATGATGATCATCTGAGATTCTCATTCATATGGAAGCCCAGCGCAGGCAGAACCGCAAGTAGTGGGGATTTGGATGGACTGGCCTACTGAGCTTTTCAAATAAAAACAGATACAGATGGAAAGACAAGACAAGCATCAATCAGGTTTTAAATGCTTAACCAAACTTATATATACTTATGTATAAGTCCTCAAAATATTTTGCTCAAGTTTGACCCCACCCACAAAACCAAGTTTTGAATCCAGTCCACCACAATCCACCATGTACACTAAGCAGGCCACAAATATTAGGATTTCATCAGCTCCATTTTAAGGTTATATGCTCCAAACAGATGCTTTTCTTTTCTTGTAGCAATTTTTTGAAAATCATCTGACCCTACATGTAAAAACAACAGTCTATGGTTGCATACTGCATGTCGGTCAAATGGCCCCTGCCTGTCAAAGTAGATGACGCTGTATCCTTTGTCTGTAGTTTGAACCTGACCCAGTCCCCACCACCACCACTTGAAACTCCATGAAACTCTACATTTCCAAAGTTAAAGTCTATTAAGCTGCCATGTACCTTTGGCCATGTGGTACATGCTAACAACATTGACTCACATTAGAATTACATTAGAAAGTGACTCCAGCACACCAGACAACCAACCGAATAATAAATGTAGGGAATAAGAATTAAATAGGGGGAAAAACTGAAGCATGGAGAAATGTAGGACAAACTCTGTTAAATGTGTGCGATAAAATTAGGCCTGTTTTACATAACTTTTAAAACCCTAATATACTTCAGAAACAGATTATTCCATACTTAACATCAGTCTTTTACGGATCCTAGTGTATGTATGTTGTAATGGCACATAGAGGCACACACTAGACGATAAGTTGATACCATACACATGATAAGTTTCAACTATGAACAAAAGTGCTCAAAACCCTACATCAACCCTGCTATCACCCTATCAACCCTGCAATACCAACAAAGCTTATTGGACTTGTTCGTACAGTTATCTATACACAAGCACCGAGAAGGCAAACTGGAGAACATGAGGCTGAAAAAAGAAGATATCACAGTAAAAACAAGCAAACTAGTTTGAACAAACCTGAATTACACCCAAACAAACCCAGCCCAAATCCACCCGAATATGGCCCTAACCAAACTAAACCTGACCACACCCTAACCAGAACCCAACTTGCACATGACCAAACGAAACCAACTAAACCCAACTACCTGAAGCTCAACCTGATCAAATTCAGCTTGGACCCAGTGGAACACAACCCGACAGAACCTGGCTTGAACCCAACCAAACCCAACTTGACCGAACCCAACCTGAACTCAACCAAGCCTGACAACCAAGCCTGACTCGACCGGAACCAACCCGAACCTGACCAAACCCAGACAGCTTCAGACAAACATTTCAAATTCTGGAACAGAGTTAGAATCACAGTGAGAGCATGAATGCACCGTGCTACAAGACTTTCACTGATGGGTGGCTGACAGCTAGTCCTGTCATAGCAGCCTCAGGGTGACTATTTGAGTCGAGGCAGCACTGTTGGGCAGAGAAATAGAGACGCTGTCAGACACACACTCGCAGTCTACCGCACCACCTCACACATTCCACATAACAGACACATGCTTCCCACTCGCTGTCAGAAAGTCTTCGGCATTGTGGAGCACATAATACGATTACCCGCGCCTTTTTGATGGGAAGTGTTAGAAAATCTGGTCCTTTTGACAGACTGTGTCTGTGAGCTCATTCACGACTGCTTTCTGCATTTGGAGAGCCAATTCATGCCTAAACACACACACACACACACAGACACAAACATTCTCCCTCTCACTGGACATGGGGCACTTCGCTGAGTGCGTGTAAAGTGTGTCCACCCTGGGAAGCAGTAATTTCCAGGGCAGGGCAGAGAGCATCTCAAAGTGGGCCAGTGTTCTGCTGACCTCTGCACATCTCTCACCTCTCTCGTTCTCTCTCACCCTTTAGTCCAGGGGCACAAAGCTCAGGGGCATTTTTAAGAGCCTGACTGTTTCGCGCTCAGCCCCAGACAGCCTTTTAAACCGAGATATTTAATTCTGGACCTTGAATCCAATTTCCGGTCATGGATTTTGTAATCACTGGTTCATTTATGTCACTGGACAGGGATTCCCAGCCTCCAATTCCCAACACGTCTGCTCTAACTAATGAAGGAGTGGGATATGACACTAAAGTGACATTAACAATTGAAATACCTGTGTTATAAGGGGTCAGCAGCTGGTTGGGTCTCAAACCTCTTACACGTAAGAGGGTCACAAAAGAAGATAGCTGGAGGAACTGGGGGCATTTCAGCAGTCAAAGAAGCAAAAAGGTTTTCTTTGTATGTCAGATAAGTTTGCCCAGTAGGTAGAGAGGTAAGGGACGTTTCTATTAGACAGTCTTTACTTTTATTATTTATTATTATTAAGAAACCCTTATTTGTGAAAAACACCCTTCTGAATAGCAGACCACATGAAAAAAATACCAACAGCAAGATCGAACAGGTCCCAGCAGCACTAGATATACCTGAATGATAAACCAAACAATTACAAAGGACTTTCAGTGGGTTCTGGATGAAGCTCGTAGGTTAGCATTTATACTAATTAACACTGTAAGATCCTACACTGGAAAGAAGCAGGCCAAGATACCAATGGCAATGATATTTTCACAAATGGTGCCTGCACAACCACAACAAGGTCACAGGTTCCAATCCCTTCATACTATACTGCAGAAGCAGGGCTAAATTTCAGAGAACAGCTGTTTCTGATATGCCTGCGCCTCCACTGTATTCTGTAACTACATTCTTGAATAAAGTACACCTCATTCTGTGAAACCATGATATGACAATAGCTTAAACTGAGTCCCAGAGACTTAGCGTTACTATTAATCTAACTTGTAAAACACCTGAAGCAGGGTTCATGCACTATTTAAATGTTGGAATTCCATGTTGTTTCCATAACTTTTATATGACATAAAATTCAATTTCCAGCCAAACATGAGGCATAGTGCTTGGCAATACGTGTTACCTATACGTGTTACTTATATCATCTTTTCTTAATGTCTCTGCAGCAGTAGATGTATGTTGACCTGCCATGATGCAGGTGATTAGTAACACAGGTCTCAGTCTGAAAAGCAGTAGTATTGTGTTTTTTCTCTTTCACCTGGCTTGTTAATTCACTTTCCCCAGTGTCTGAATGTCAAAACATCATCTACAAAGTCAGCAAGGTGCAGATTCTGAACGTTACCTCTTGCTAGCCTACACTGATGTTAAATAACATATGCTAGTAAAAGCCATTCATTAGTATCAGGTCTTGCTGTGTTTTTTTCCATCTAGACTTTTCAGTGCTTCAAATGTGATGAGATGATGCCTTGAGCCTAATGGAAAGGTTCAGAATATTCCATGACTTTCCCAGCAGTTATTATTTTTCAATTACTTTTCCCAGCCTGAAAACTCAAATTTCAACATTCTATAACTTTTCCATGATTTTCATGACTGTGCAAGCCTTGCTGAAGACAGTATTAGTGGAATTAAATGAAGTTTATTTAATTAAGACTGAAATTCAAAAGGATATTCAAGATTGTTTGCATGATGTGGACAAGATGCAAGCATTGTATTTATTCTGCCACATATTGTAATACGCTTTGCAATGTTTCAAATATATATTTAAAATGATACCATTATCAAAATAATTAACTGTTAGTGGACTACAGTTATCAAAACACCCACAGAAACATGGATCTAGAACCGAATGCTTACAGAACACAGTAAAAAAAACCTTTAAGCTATAGTTAAGCATGGTTAAGCTCATGTGCATAATCCACTGTACTGCAAAAGCCAATATCATGATTATGCAAAGAAACCATTTCTGACAACTGGAGTGAACACTATGGCAAAACTGTAAAATTATGCGATATAATAAGACATTTTCATGAATTACAATATGCATCCCGGTATTTCATTTTCTTGAAGTTTGAACTTGGAGCTGATACAAAAGCCCCAGTATTACCCGTTTAAAATTACTTCAGTACTATTATTACAACATTTCACAACGTGTGCTGCATTCAGCCCAATTAAACAGGACTAAACATATTTTCTGTGTAATCAAATCAGATTTTTTATTCCACCTTGAATGGTGCAGCAGGTCCATTCTGTTATCTGCACAGGTGCACCATCAATAGTCATTTGTCTCATAGATATACACACATGCCTCGGCTCATCAGACATTGTTGGAATTCAGAAACGTTGCAGTCATTCACTCTTTAATACTTGCTTGTAGTGCAGTAATGCTTGTAGTGCAGACCAGGCCAGGAGCCCTCAGTGTCAACTGAGCCAGCTCCTCAAGCATCAGGCGTTTTTTCAGAAGGTGTCCATATTAGGCTAACCCCAAAACTCTGGCCATTCTTTCATGCCCGCTGCTATGACAAAAAAAGAACTTTAAATGCAATGGACAAGACAATGGGAGATGAAGGGACTGCTGCGTTTTCATTTTGATGACTGAAACATCCATGGCTTAGCCACCCAGCCAAAAAAGCTAACATTAGTTTGATTTGCACTGTACGTATCCGGTTATCTGGATTTTAGGAAGAATTTCGATTGGTACACTAAGCTAACCTTTATACAGCCCAGTTCCACTGACTAAATTAATGGCATCTACTGTTGACAACATGTACTTTTGATAGGTTGGCTGTATCACTGTTTCACTGGGACTGCTTTTCAGCACCTTGGACAGCTCCATCATCCACCACAAAGGCCACACGCAGTTGCAGAATGATTTCCTATTCAGCTAACAGCTCACCAACACGGATGAATGTATAAAAACACAAAGCATGAGCTTACATAAATCACCATTTCATAAATCACAGATATATAATCCACCACTAAAGCTCTCTTTTTACACTATTTACAGCTCTTGCATGCAAAGTTCCTTTCAAGGGCAGAATTTCTGATCTGTAGTCTATGGGTCTTTAAGCTGGCCCTGCCTCTCACTCTCTGGCTGTTACACACTGTAGTCACAGTATTACTCACCGTGCCTTCTGTCACCAAAAAATGACAAGATTTATAGACTTCATTAAGTTTTGCCAGAGCTAAACAGACTGCCAGAGCCGTCTGAGCTCTCACAGAGAGAAGCAGAAAGAGGAGAAGGAGAAGAAATGAAAAAGAAAGAGAAGCTGCAAAACAGTCTTTATAACAGAGGAATGCTTTCGCATCTTTTAGCATGTAAACAGGCTTCTAGAGGCTTTAGTTCATCAGTCACTTATTCCACTAAGAAACAAAACATCAGTGCTGAGTATTTGAAGATCTTTTTCCTGGTCGGGTGTCAGAAAGAGCGTCTTCTGCTTTAGTTGGAAATGGGGTTTGAGCTGCTTTCCATATGTTGCCATCCATTTGCATATTTAAGCAGGCACTGAGAGCAAGGCTTGTAAATGCCTATTTTAGTCACAGGGCGTGAAATATTAATCAGTGCACAAGTTTTAAAAGCGTGCCACTAAGGGAGTTTAATTGCTTGACTCAAATGAATTGATTTGTAATCAAATCACACCACGAAATACAAACCTGGCAAACAATGGCAAGGACATGTCCAAACACTGGAGACTGAAAGCACAAATATGCACAATGCTATCTATGCACATCCTGGTTCCCTGAAATTGCTGTGGATTGTAATAGACAGACGACTGTCCATTCACACATCACAAATGAATCACTGTAACAGCAAAAGAACCGTGAAATTCTGTGAAGAGCATCATAAAGTGGTATGGGGGTTGGGATACACTCAAAAAATAGCCAACATTAAATGATATGGCTTTTTTAGTCTTGTCAAAAGTTCCTAACTTACATTTTCACTACTGCATTACTGTTAAGTGAACAATACACACTGTTAAAAGAATCAGAAGCCAATCAGAAGAGAGGCCATTTTTGTATAGGTGTTAAAGGCAGGTTAACAAAATATCCTGTTTAAGTAATGAATTCAAAGAGTTGGCAATATATATATATATATACATATATATGGATATTACATGACCAGAAATTGTCAAGTTCATGTAACAACATACAATAACAGGGGGCTAAAATTGTTATCATTGCAGTCACATGTCTGATTAGCTGATCTACATTCTACTGAAGGGCTGCTCTTTATGACACTCCTGATGATGGGATGAGGGCAGTCGGGCAGGGGTGGCATAGGCTGAACCACAGTGGCTGCGCTGAGCTAGTGTTGGAGCTGATTAGGCAGAGGATCGATGAGTTCAGGAGATCAGACAGCCAGAGCCATGGCGCCTCATCAATCAGCAGCCAGTCGCCATGCTGCCACCACTGAGCCACCCAGCGCTAGCTATGACCCCAAGATGGGTCAGAGGGCACTGGAGGGAATCGGCACTCATCAGCAGGCTATGTCCTGATATAACTCCCTTCAGACCACCACTTAGACATCCATTATCTCACCAGGGTTCCAGATACAGGCTGCCGTGCTAGGGTGCAGAAATACAGTGTTCAGGGCTTGACGGTGCATTTGAGATGAAGGATGAGCACAATGGCAAAAAATATAGCATCTCGGTACTTCAGGATGCATTAGTTTTGTGAAATTTAGTTCTTTTGAAATTTTGTGCTTTTCCAGTAATAGCAGTAATGCTTTTAATGAAGGCATATAATGATAGACAATTGAGTTCTGTAGTAATTCATTAATTAGTAATTAATTTGCTCAAAGGTGCCAATTAAATGCAAACTATTGTAACTGGTGGTTTCAGACTTTTTGGATCCCACTGTATGAGCTGATGATCACTGGCCAAAGTCAGTTTTAAAACAAACCATAACTCCATAATTCAAATGGGGTAAATGTCAGAAAAACCCTCTTAAATCATGCTAAAAAAACCCCGCTAAAATCATGCTCTGAATCTGTGTGAAATATCAAATTACAGAAGCCTGATGGCTGTAGGGTCCAAGTTGGCACCGTAAACACATCAGATTTTAGGGTCTACTATCTTCCCCCATAGGATTGGCATGCTCATGCAAGCATTTTCAAATCGTTTTTGCATTCTTTTACGAACGGTCAGAAACTTTTCTGATAATGTTTGTTAAAAATATCCAGATATGTGTGGATGAAGCCTGAGAGAGTGAGACAGAGAGAGAATGCCAAACATGCACGAGTGCGCAAAACTTACTGGCCCGAACCCAGCCCAAAACCCGACGTTTCGCCAGGCACCATTAAAGCTCAGGTTGAGTAGCAGACCTCTATTCCTATTTCAGATCTATCCAGCACGTGGATCATTAAGACAGTTCAGCATCCCTGTTGATTACTAGGTATTGTTCACTATCTAGGAAGCATGTAGAGCACTAGGGAGTAATGAGCCATTAGAGAGCACTGTGGAATGAAGATTAAAAGCAGAGTGAACTGTGACTCATTTACAGCACAGCTTCTGTAACTTCTCAATATCCGTCACCCACCACAACCATGCTCCACACTCCACAGTGTACCCAGCCAGGAGGTTTGAGAGCAAATTAACCTCCAAAGCTGGCTTTTATGCCTTGCTAACACCGTGTGACGCTTATACAACTCGTTCACATGATCGCAATTGAAAGAGGAGGTACAATTAAAGTGATTAAAATCTCGGACAGGACTACTTCTCTCGATGCCCAGCAAGCATAAATCATAACTGGATGCTGGATCTGAGGAGGCAAGTGGTCCTGCTGGTGGCTTTGGCTGCAACTGGGGGATATAACACCATCGCTAATTACACTGCTATTGATATAATACAAAATTAATTAGTGGCAAACTCCTTTAAAGAGAGCCAGTTCAAAGATGTTGAATTTGCAGCAAGCCAAGCAAGGGAGCAGCTCATCCGGAGGAAGCCAGCTATACTGACCTATATTCTGGCCAGTGTATCCAGGTCAGTCCACATAGTCAAATGCTCTGATACTGAAAATGGGTCTTCTTCTGGTCGCACACTATACCCTTTTGGCCATAGGCTTTCTCCATTACTTTGTGGGTGGGTAGCAGGCCCATGGCTCATATGCCCAAGAGTGGAACTTATCTGCGCTTCAGCAAAAGGGGAAACTATTAGCTGGTGGGCACACGCACATGTGTGGGAGTGTGACAAGAGAGAGAAACCAGTCAGACAAAAAGCATTCTCTTCTCTTCATGAACACGTAAGAAGTGCTTCTAAAATAGAATGCTGCTGTTGTGATGGGGGGGGGGGATGTATCAGGGGTAACTGTATGATAAATGATGAATGGAAAATGGATTTATTATTGGTCCGATACTGTAATTATTACTGACCATTACTGTCCTTACATAGAGCTCAAATCCCTGTCCAGTTACATTGAACTATCACTATGGCCAGGATGCAGCTGTGTCAGGGTTTGTGTAAAATTCTGATCTTGACAGTTTGAAATAATGATCTTAACTGTTGTACAATCACTCCAGTCAAATTAAATGTTCTGTTGATTTTCTAACTAAAAAAGTTAATGCATTCTCCACATGGAACAAACCTAAATACGACATTTTTCTCTGCAGGTTTTAGTGCAATTATTTATATTTATTTGCATAGAAAGTGCCAAAACACAGGTCACATTTTGGGTTGTGTTTTTCCCAATATATTCAACTTAAGAAGTTAGTTCAGAAGTAAAATTATAATAACATCCAAAAATCATCATCTTTCATAAGAGGATATGAAATCTCAAGACAAAGAACCTTAAAAACACAATCTAAATAAATCAATGCAGTATGTTATTAACATTTTATTACTTTCTTCTCAGAAATCGGGAATTATGGAATAGAACACCTAAAGTAGCTTTGGTGATTAATTTGTGAGATATAAATGTGTTCAGAGCAGAACAGGTTCCCAATCTCTAACAGAGCTGTACTGACCCTCACTCCTCTATGTGTCTAATCCACAGCTGTACTGACCCTCACTCCTCTATGTGTCTAATCCACAGCCATACTGACCCTCACTCCTCTATGTCTCTAATCCAGTCACACAGACCCTCACTCCTCTGTGTCTAATCCACAGCCGTACTGACCTTCACTCCTCTGTGTCTAATCCATAGTCATACTGACCCTCACTCCTCTATGTGTCTAATCCATAGTCATACTGACCCTCACTGCTCTATGTGTCTAATCTACAGACCTACTGACCCTCACCCCTCTATGTCTCAAATCCACAGCCATACTGACTTTCACTCCTCTATGTGTCTAATCCACAGTCACACTGACTCCAACTCCTCTATGTGTCTAATCTACAGCCATACTGACCGTCACTCCTCTATGTCTCTAATCCACAGTCTTACTTACCCTCACTCCTCTATGTCTCTAATCCACAGTCATACTGACCTTCCCTCATCTGTGTCATTTTTTTTACTACGGTGTTGCTAGGTGGTTGCAACGGTATCCCAGGTGGCTGCTAGGTGGTTGCTATATTGTCATATTGTTTAATGTAGTAAATGATTCCAAGCTTTCAATGTACAGTTTGAACTTAAACATCACCTATCAGAGTTGGACACAACCCGGTGTTTACTGTACTGCAATTCTGTATTCTTACATCCCCACTTACTACACTACCAAAGATGTAAAGTGCATTTTATGGTGGCCTGACACAACATATGATCCAGAGTGAAGATGGTGTGAGCTGAGGGATGGGGATTTTATTGGCCTGTGTGCCGTGTCTGAGGCCGATTTAGAGCTGAACGGGATGGCCACTTGCCCTCTCTCATTTTGTCCCTCAGCAGAGAGCTGAGAATCGTTAATGCACGCAGTCAGTCCCTTCTGCTTTATACTGGCTCAAACTGCACCTTCTCTCTCTCTGCTATGAAGAAGAGCCTCACTGAGAATCTGATATCACACACAGGCCATGCTGCTCCACACAGAATAACAGCCAGCAGCAAACCCTTAACAAACATGAATGTTGCTTCATCCTACACTGTGTACCTCAATTACGTACGTGCTCAACTTTCTGTCCTCTCTATAAAACAGTCTCTTGGTAGATGACTTATGTTTTGTGCATTTTATAGCCATTTCTATTGGAATGTGTGAGACCTGCACCAAGAATATCTCATACTTGGCAAATAAAAGATTCTAATGCTGATTCCAAAAATCAGATCTGTGTGCTTGCAAATGAGTTCCACAGTTCACAGCACTCCTGTGCAGTAGGTGTAAATGTATAAGGTGCTGAGTGCAGTAAGCAAAGTGGTAAACTGAGTAAAACCAAAAGTCCAAAGAGTTGTTTTTTTGTGATGTACACCCCAACAGACCTCATTCAATCACAGCAGTCAATCACAGACATTTTAGTTATTGTATTATTGTATTGTAACAAGAATGCATAAACACAGAATGGTTGGTTATGCTGATATTAATTGTAACTGTTAAGGCACCAACATTTCACCAACTTTTTTGTTGGCACAAAATTCACTGAAATAATTAATTAAAAATTAATCAATATTAATTTAATTCAATACATTATATTAAATTTAAATATAAAATTAACAGGTCTACAACAAAACATCAGCAGCTAACATTACACCTGGTAATGGTAAAATGTTAAAAAAAAGATTTAAAATACTGCTTGTTCATTTCACTAAGCTGTGCTGGTCAGCACATGTGTGTTCAAGCAGATAAACCGTGAAAATGCTGAGCATGTGGAATTACAAGTAATTTATAATCAATATCTGCATTGCGTATCAAGAGACATATAACGATAACTTGCTTTTCATTCAGGTTTCATACCACTTAAACAGTATACTGTTCAATATGCAGAAACAACTAGTAATAAATGGCAATAAAAGTCCCCACTATTAAGAAGACAACATCTACAGATGACAACAATCTTCACAAATGCTAAGGCGCAAAAAAAAGGAAAAACGCCTTGGATGGCCACCCATTCTCTATTATCAAGGATGCTGGATTTTTTATGGCACGTATTGTAGTCTATATTCTGTAGGCATTTAGAAATAAAAATGAAATAATTTAATATTTAATTTGTAATGAAATTTTACAATTTGTAATGAAAAAAAATCAAATTTGTAATAATATAGTCTCTATAATACCCTGTAGTGAGGATATATTATTTATATACACTATATATACACTTCAGCAGCACTGCTGTGTCTGATCCACTCACAACAGCACAACACAAACTAACACATCACCGCCACATCAGTGTCACTGCAGTACTGAGAATGATCCACCACCCACATAATACCTGCTCCGTGGTAGTCCTATGGGGGTCCTGACTATCGAAGAACAGGGTAAACAAGGGGTGTAACAATGTATACAGAGGAACAAATATACTAGAGTCTGTAACTGTAGCACAACAATATTGTTTGCATATCTGTTTATCTGTACAACTATGCCAATCACTACCTACACTGAAACAAACAAATGCTTTTAAGTTCGTTACTGAGTTTTCATTTCCACAAAAAAAAATTACATCAATAAATTTATTGTCAAATTTATGGAAACTGGGAGACAAAGAAGCAAATTCAGTGCATCACTTGTTTCTATGTAGTTCCAGTACCAACCACAACAGTAGAACAATAGAGCTCAGAAGTGGCATGAGACGGCATGGCACCCCGCCTTTCCTGAGCTCAGTACTTCCACAGTGGCGGCAAAAAAGAAATCACCAGTTTAAATGCTTATGTACGCCACCATTTCTGGTGTACCGCCTCTGGCCAGTGTGCATCAGTAGGCCCACTGAATGGAGGTAATGGGTGAGAATGTTGACTTTCTAGGAAGAGGAGGAGGGGTGTAATGATGAAGTCAAACAACTGTCAATCATTCTCAGCACCAGCGTCTGGGAGTGGTGGGGGCTTTTGGAGAAGGGGGCCTGTGTGGTGTGAACGCGCCCGGCGGGGGATCCTTCTCACCTCTGGGAACATGACAAACATGTGCTGCGTCAGGGGAGCACAGGCAAAATAACACCTGCACATTAGACCTCTTTTGGTCACTGAGCTGTAAGCTCTTCCTGCTATTAATAGGGGGGGGGGGGGGGGGAGAAAGAGGGTGAAAGTAGTGAGGAAAATACTGATGGGAGATGGGAGAAGAAGGAGGAAAGAAGGAGAAAGAAGAAAAGGAGAGATGATCGTAGAGCAGTCTATTTCTCCAGCGTTATGTTTGTACCATATCATGACGACCATACAATAGTGTCATTAATGTCATTAACAGGGCATGACTAATACCTGTTTTAAGGGGCTAAAAGTTCCAATATCAAATAATGTGTGTTCACAGATATGCAAATAAACAACATAAACTCTCCACTTGGTCTAGAGCTTACCAGATTTGGTCTCTGCTTTCTGGAATGGGCAAAAATCTACCAACGTAGAAGTGAGAACTCAGGAGTACTGAATCCTCTAGCAGTCAGGTGGCATTATTCCTAGGATAATCTTCAGTGATTTTTAAGATAAGATTTGGGTGCACTTTGGTACACAATAAAATATATGGATAACTGCTGGGCAACTTTTAAGTTAATTGAACTGTTTAGTTAATTATCCAAATATTGTACTTACATTGTTTTCAAATATTGTTTTCAATGCATCTTTGATTTACTTGTATTGTTTACCACACAAACAAATAAAAAGACCATCTTCTTTTAAGACCCTATATCTATTATTAACAAAAGTCCTTCTTAAAAACCTGTGATTTGTGTCTTACTGTTTCCATAAGATACATAGTGCTTGGACCCCAGTGGTTCCCTCTTGTGATATAGACAGTCAAATATGGCTCTCTTTTCACTTCTAAGTGGTCAGTAAGAAATTAAGTACTGTACAATATCTGTGGGTTGATCGGATTATAACCCTGAGCTGGTGCTCTGTTGTGTTTGGGGATGAGGAGGAATTCTCCCTTGGAAATATTTCTTTGGCCCTTTCTAAAATTAAAAACCTCATCAAATCTACACGGTTTACATGAATGGCATATACAGCATTTAAAATGGCAGGTGACATGTAATGGTTTGATCAAATCTCCACTATTTGTATTATTAAAGGTTTGGAGTCAATTCTTTGACTGAAAATTCCTAAAATCCTACATTAAAATCTTTTAAACACTTACATACAATAATAGTAATATAAACACAGCCAACGTGGGACATGCTTTTTTTTTCTTTAATAGTGCATATGTGTAACGATCCGCCCTGCCTAAACCCTCCACAGGTCAATTCAGCTCAATTCAAATCAATTTCAATTCAGCCAGTGAGCTGAGGCTGTTAAATCCATTATTGGCAGTGACCGATATAGTCTGAACAGTTTTCATTTATTTCATTCAATCAGTACACAGTGTTCATCCTGAACATATTAGGCTGACCCCAGTCCTGCACTAAAGCACAACAGGAAACCTTTCCACATTTAACTTGAACGACAGGGATGTTAATCCTTCCTTGGATTGGACATTCAATATGATATCATTCCTGGAGAGATATGATGTCATTCCTGGAGAGTCTTTTCCTTTTGAGGATGAGTCTTACTCAACTTGACCCAAGTGCCAAGAGAAAAAAGAACAAAAAAGATTACTTGAATTAATGCTTTCTCTGAGTAATGGGAGTCCTTCTAAAACAGCATCACACAGCAGCCTACGTGCTGTCTGCCACTTCGCCATCAGTCCCCGTTTAAAACGTTCTGAATAATCATGAATTACATCTGACTCACAGGCTATGCAGAGTCGCTATTGTTGCAAGATGCCATAATCTGTACTAACAAAGAGAGAAAGAATGCTCTCGAGTGCTGGTGCTTTAAAGGAGGTGGCGGTATTACCTGCTGAATGGAGCACACGTAGTTGCCCTGTTCCCCTCTTGCAGCCCTTGCTAAAACAACCTCACCTCACCTCAGTGCTGTTTTTCGTGTTCAGCTGCCATGAATAAGTCATGATGTGTACGCTAACAGGCGTGTAATATCGCCCCAGTCACTTATCATTAGGGAGCTGGAGGATAGTTCTGCACCAGCCTGCAATTAGCCCAGCTCAGCACAGCTAAACACATGTGACAGGCAGCATTTTGTGTCAGGAATGCCGGTGATCATGTATTAACTTATCTTTGAGATGAGAAGGACGCACGTTGAAGCATAACACGCTGCTAAACAAGTCCATCACACCAATGATACCAACAGCACAGACTAGGTTGTAGGCTCTTTAAGACATTTGTTCAGTTAAGACAATGTTAACAAGTACACTTCTAATCTAGTAACAAAGTAAATACATTTGTATGCTTTGCTGAGTTGTTGCGCCGTGGTTCTATTCTATATGGTTAAAAATATGTGGATAAACCTTTATCTGTTGTCAACTGGGGTATAAATCGAACAACCATTCAATTCCCGCACAATGTGGTGATTTCCCTACTCCAGCACACCTGATGCAACTCATGAGACAAATGGCAAGTTGGGTTAATGGGCTAACTTTGCTGGACTCCCTCAATTCCCCACCCCGGCACAGACAAACACTGCCAGTAGAGGAGCTCTGCATGATTTTAAACATGGCACTATCATAGGATACCACTAAATCCATCTGTGAAGTTTCTGCCCTGCTAGATCTGAGTGTTATTATTGGAGAACAGAAGTATCTGTAAACTGGCAGACCATGCAAACTTACAGGTGTCTAAAATATCGCTTTATAGCAGAGGAAGTGATTCAAGCTAAAAACATCATTTCAATAAGAAGTTATCTGTACTCTAATAGGCAGTAGCACAGTGGCAGTAAGGCTGTTGCTTTCTTACTGCAGTGTAAACCCTAACCCTAAGTTAAGTTTACTCGGAAAGCATGAGTGTACATCACACAAACAGTACTGTTCCATAAACTTGACCGCATATAGTGACGTGAACATTGTCGACAACCAATAGGAGAGCTCTTTTCAGCTCTAAACGGGAAGCCGTGAGCCAAGTACAGGAATGTCTGGCGGAGATTCGACATGGAGGGGAGTCTGACGAGGGCTCGGAATCCGCGGTTCTCCTGGACTGTTCAAAAGAAGGAGAAGCTGGTGGAGCTGTGGGGTGAACAAGAGTGCCTCTTTGACGTATCTCCCCAATTCTACCACGACAGAGTGGAAAAGGAAAAAAGGTGGACAGAAATTGCTGAAGCCCTCGAAATCCCCGGGGCTAACGCGAGCCCGAGTCATGGGCCCGAGACGTCACAAACGTAAACACATCCAAGAGTTCATTAATGCGCAGAAATGCGCAGTAAACAGTCCGATTCTAAATCACGCACATTTTAAAGCTATTTTCACGTTATCCTGTCTTGTAATGAAGGGTAGTTATGCTATGCTAAAACTAACTAGCTAGCTAGCTAAAACACTGCCGAACGGGGCTACAGTGTTTACATTTAGCCTACCAGCGAACATGATGGGAAATAAGCTCAAAATCTAGTTGCAGTCTTGTAAATAGTGACTCTGCAAGATTCACAGTCTTTGCAAAATCATACTCTGTGACTAAAAAGTCTGTGACTTGTCTTTAGATGTGAGAGGGGGTCAGTCTATTAAATGTCTTCAGAATCTTTTCAAAGTCTTCTAGTGTATGGTTAGCATAAACTAACTTGCTTAGAATTCTGGGTAACTCCGCCCCATATTCCCTTATTGCTTGTCTTATTGACGCAGAAGTCTACAAAGAAACTGCTCAAATCATAACAATGTGAAAGATGCCAACCATCTTTTAAAAGAATTCTGTGCCAGAATAAAAATGACAATACTGGAATCGTCTACTTGAGATAAATGCTATTTGTTTTGACATTTTGTTTCCAAACACAAGGAATTTAAATCAAGTCCTGCGTCTGTACAGATTTAAATGCATATTCATTCATTTCTAGGCTTTCCAAATGTAGGAAAGCATCCTAGTGCACTGGAACATTCCTAATAGCATTCCACAAAGCATAACATGCTGTAGGCTGTCTGCTATGGGCCTATGTTTGCCAAGGAGTTACCAGTTAGATTACTTTTAAGCCATCAAAGTTGAGTGCGTAGTTTGTTTACATGGGGTGGCACACGTTTTCCAAAAGAGTTCTAGTTAATCTAGTCCCTTTTCAAACCTAACCTGGCCACTCACTTCCATTTTGTAGCAACGAAATAGTCAGAGAATAGTAACCTAGTGGTTTATCTGAGACACACCCTAGACTTTTAGAGACGGCTGTTGCCCTGAGAGGAGCAGACAGCTGAGGAGCCGTGATAATGACATCTGTAATTGGATTCTGCATGCGTTTTAGCCGTGCTCTCAATCTGAAGACCCTTAGTCAGGCAGACAGCATTCCGGACTAAGCTGCGATCAGCTTCCTTTAAAGATGTGAACATCTATGAGAGAGTTAAAAAAAAAAACTTTCAGAGCCTCCTCCCAACCTCCTGAATGGAGATGGGGTGGCATTAGACCTGTGGTGCTGCACTGCTGGCACAGTGTGCGTATTCAGGCCTCAGAAAGCACACTTATTCTCTATAACAGCTCTGGATTAACCATGACAAATGGTTATGATTAACAACATTTTAGGAGATGAACTCTCACTGGAACCTGCAGATCAGGATAACAGAGCACCTGAACACAGCTGTTAAGGAAGACAGATGGCATGGTTATTATCATGAAGTAAGGGTGATCAGTCAGAATAACTTTGGATGGATTTACAGGGACCTAAAGTTGACCCAAACTATGCCAGTAAAATGCCCTGCAGAATAAAACAGAGCCATCACGCCCCATCAGTGTAGCAGTCCAGCATTCAGGCCTGTACTATTCTCTTGGTATAGGTTGCACAACCTTACGATAATATTCTACGTAATAACTGTGTAGTTGTGGAAGGACTGCTCTTGGTGACACAGTCTCATCTTTCACATAAACCTAAACAGGGATCACTTTAGTCACTGTTCCTACTGATACACTAGCTAGCTAGACAGTCTTTGTGACTGCCTATGTATAAAGAAGTATCTTTCAAAGTCTCAAGATCTTTAATTCCTGATATCCAAACTCAAGGTCAGACAGGCTGCTTGGTAGAACATGGTAGGATAATTGCTTAAATGTATAGTGCAGGATACCTGTTGAGAAACCTCTGAACTTGTTAATTAATTCAGGCTTTCAGTCTGTCACCTGTATATACGTACAGGATAGATTTGGCAGTTACACTATGACAGCCTAGCTAAAAGTCTTTCTTCCAAGTTTAAAGAAAGCCTTTAGTGAAGTTGATTGGACAGTGTGAACAGCAGAGAATGAGGATTATTCACACTAGATCCAATGCTATTGCCTCTTACTCAGTACCAGTGGGCCATCTGCGGGGCCTTATCAGGTTGATGGTGACCCGGCTATTCTTAGAGCTTACGTTCGCCTGGAGCAGGATTGAGAGAGAGAGAGAGAGAGAGAGAGAGAGAGAGACACACTGGAGCATCCTGCAGCAGCTCATGAGCCACTGTATACAATCACAGAACTATATGTGCTCATGGAGACCAGTCACCCAAACACACATACACAAGCCAGGATGCTGAAGGATATATACATCGCACTGCAAGTTTAATGCAGGTCATGGTGTCCGGGAATGATTCATTTTGGCTCTATATATAGCCAACCGCATATGGACACTTCTTCTAACAGGTGTATACAATCACATAGACTAGCAGACTCTATAGACAAATAGTAGAATGGGTCATCCTAAAGAGCTTGTGACTTGTAAACATAGCACTGTCTTAGGATGCACCCTTGCATGCAACCATAGGATGCAACATGTTTATGAAGCTTGTGATCTGCTCCAGTCTAGTGTAAGTGCTATTACTGTGAAATGGAAGTATCTAGAAGCAACAACAGCTAACCAAGCAGTAGGTCATGCAAACTCACAATCCTGATGCACCTAGCACCTATGCTCTGTTGTTACACTGCTTACTATAGACTTCCAAACTGCCATAGAAAACAACATCAGCAAAAGAACTCTGATTTTGAAGCTTCATGAAATGGGTTTTACTAAGCAGCTGCACACAAGCCTAAAATCTGCTGAAGTAGGGTAAAGCATGCCATTACTGGACTCTGGAGTGTAAACAAGTTCTCTAGAGAGATGAATCATGTTTCACTGATGAATGAATCTCTGTTTGATGAATCTCAGGAGAAAGCTGTATTACTGGAATGCAAAGTTTGGTGTGGGCCCCTCCATTCCTGTAAAGTTCTGGCTGAAATTGGCTTCTGGTCCACAACAATTTCTTAATCTTAAACAAGGCAAAACAGCTCATTCTAGGACCAGTCATAGGGTGGAAATGGCCAACTCTTTATGAATGCCAATGGCTTTACAATGGAATTTCCAACAAGATCTTATAGGTGCGAAGTACAGGTGTCCTCGTACTTTCGTTGCAATGGTCTCTTTCTCATATACAGTATATCATGTGACATGCAGACACAGGATAATACACACTTTTATATGGACTTTAATAAAATGTACCAGACTTTACGTCCAGCGGAAGTTAAATTCAGCCGTCTTGCAGAGATTTCACCAGCCTGTTTAAACAGTTAAGTGGCTGGGCAGAGGGGTAAAACTACACACTCAGTACTGTATGTGTAGCGAGGTAAATATTTACAGGGTGAACTGAATGAAGTGCATCTTGTTCGTGTTTGTGTGTAACAGCTGGCTGTGGATAAGGTCATGACCTCTTTTCCCCACAGCTCAGTCTCAGCGCCACTGAAGTCACCTGCGCTGCTGCCTCTCTTCACTAGTGAAAGTGATTGAAGCTCTGCCAGAATTATATAAAGCAAGTAAGCATCATTACACTCTTTATCTTACCCTCTCTTTCTGTCATTTCTTTTGTCCTCTTTCTATCTCTGTCTCTATCTTTGTTTTAGTGTTCCTCTCTCTCATTTCCTCTCTCTCCCCCTCTCTCTCTGTTACAGTCTTTTTCCCTCTCTGTACATTTCTTCATCTTTGTATCTTTGTCTTTCACCCTTATTCTCATTTCCTCCTGCTTCTCTCTCTCTCTCTCTCTCTCTTTCTATTTGTTCCCAGACTTTTTGATCCAACCCCCTAAATAAGTTATGTTTTTTCTCCAATATACTGTCTGTGTACTGTGTGTGTGTGTGTGTGTGTGTGTGTGTGTGTGTGTGTGTGTGTGTGTGTGTGTACTGTGTGTATGTGTGTGTGTGTTTGGTAAAACTCACTGAATCTCGTTCTCTCTGTTTACTGAACACACACTGAGGTTTCTCCAGAGGCCCATTCCTGAGTCAGACTCGTCTGAGCTACCCCTCCCTCCATTCACCCTTCACCTGCTCTTCTCCCTGCTATCTCTCCACACAGTCCTCACACCATCCTCTACCAAACCCACAGAGCCTCACTACAGCTACGGTAGTCTCTGCTCAGTTCCATTTCCGTTCTCGCGTTCTTCCGTTCTTCTGATCTTTCTGTCTTGCTTTCAAATTTAAGAGTGACTCATATCCATACATGGGACAAGAAATTCTTGGAAGTATCATAATTCTCTCCTGAGAGATTCTGCATTGATGCACAAGAACTCATCATCTAACTTTTACACAGTCTTATTTAAATTGGATTTTATTCTGAAATAACATAAGTACAATGGGTTAAATAAATAAAATAGGTTTCGGATTAACAAAGACACACTGTATGCTACAATGTGTACAATGTGATGTAAGGAAAAACAAACCAAACCTCTCACTCAAAGCTCAAACAACAAACTGAACATCTCTTATATTGGACATATCTGCAAAAGAACAGCTTCTTTGGAAAAGATCCTGCAGACCCAAACAAAAGAGAGGACATTCTGGGGAAACATTATCCACATGGCCACCGGGAGTCAGAAATGATCTTACTGCACTTAATGATAATTGTTTCTTCAGCTGAATCCTATTAGAAAGCGAGATGTAAAGATGAAGGCCTGAAGACTAACAAGTGTGCCGCATGTAGGTTACACTGAAATTCTTGTGAAGATGGACAAATATGAAATAACACATAATGTATGCTAGGCAATCACAAAGCATAATATACTGTTAAAATCTTTTCAAGGTGAAAGTGAAATCAAACAAGACCCCCACTTCTAATGTCCATCATTTGTGTGAACACAGCTTTGTGCCGAAATTGCCAATATGTGGACATTCTGGAAACAAGTAGCACCACATGAATAATCTTTGAGTCACATAATCAACATTTAAAGCACAAAAAAATCATATTAGCAAGTTTATTGCTGCAGTACCAATGCAGTTAGCCACTGCTAACTAGCAGTAATGAAACACATACAGTAATTTGTTGCTGGTCTTAAGTACTGATTCATATATCTCCCTTTCTGGAGATTTACTACTTATATTCCATTTCAAAGTTTCCACTCAAAATATCCTGTCTAAAATAAATAAATAGCATCTATTATAATAGAAGTCTTAATATGTACAAAATTACATAATTCATCAAACATTGTCATTGGTTGTTCTGTCCACATCATGCATACTTTCCAATCAGACAACAAAAAATGCATGCATATATATATATATATATATATATATATATATATATATATATATATACAAAAAACCACATATGAAAGAGGCTCAGACCTATTCACAAAGTATTGGAGTATCACACGGCTATTGTGTCCTATTGTGATATTCTGGAAAAAAATCTGATTCGAGAAACTTCGACCCAGTAATGTGAACACAGCACACGGCCTGACTCATGCTGCTCCACTTGAGAGTGATGCACATGGACACAGAGAAAATGAGCTGGATTAACTGCAGTGACACAGGCTCCATATGCTGTCTCGGAGCAGGCTGGGTGGATTCACGCTAAAGCATGTTCATCGCAGCAGCAGAGCAAAAAGCTGGAAGCGCGCCATATGTATCAGATATAAGTGTGTTCCTGTCAGCATCATTAATCACACAAACACACACACACACACACACACACACACACACTACACAACAAGAGCTCTGAGCATTCTCTCTGTTTAGCCGGAACAGCCACATGGCTACATACGAGATAAGACTAGGTATGCACTGATATGGAACTTGTGGGATAATAACAATATTGACGGGTCTGGACTGCAGGCAGGCCAGTTTAGCACCCAGACGGTTGTAACATGCGCAGGATATGGTTCACTGGCTGAAATAATCACAGTCTTTCCTAAAAAAGACTTTGTTTGAATGCAGCATTTGTTGCTCTGAAGCCCATATATATAGTTCAGCTTTAATGGAGCGTCACACAAGTGCAAGTCACTCATGCCATGTGCACTAAATGCCCCCCTATATCATCACAGATGCTGGCTTTTGAACTGCATGCTGATAATCTCAGTTCTTCCTAAATGAGCATGGGCCCAGAGAAGGCAGCAGCGTTTCGGGATTTGTTTATAGTTGGTTTCTTCTTTCTTCTTCTATGGCTGTTTCAGCATGTATTTGTGGATGCAACTGCAAACTGTGTTAAGAGATGGCTGTGGGAAGTGTTCCAGAGCCCATGCAGTGATTTCTACTACAGAATTATGTCTGAGGGCCCGAAGACGACAGCCATCTAAAATTAGTTTTCAGCCTTGTCCCTTGTATACAGAGGTTTATCTGGGCAGTACGCATGAGCTAAACCAGACATGACAATTATTTTAAAATTTGACATCATATTTACATCATAATGTGCAAATACTTTACACAAACAGACAAACTTAAGTCACTTACAATGGAAGGTGAGTGTAATGTTAGGAGTCTTGCTCAGATACTCTTAATCGTACTGTAGTAGCATTCCCAACTAGACAAGGACTCAAACCCTGCATAGGACAATTGTGTTACCCATTATGGTATTATTGAGTGTGTTATCAGCTGTAACTATTGGATCTTATTACAATATGGAACTAACTATAATAATTACATTTTCGAAGTGAATGTATTAATATATGTTAACATATTGCAATATATTTTGCACATCTACCTAAGATGATAACACTGAATTACTTTAAAGGAACACATCATAAAAAAAGGAGTGCATCATATTATACACAGAATTCTGTTTGACAGAATGTTGAAAATGTAGCAGAAAGAAATGGGGCAACTTTACCGAAATGTGGTTACTGTACCAGAGTTTAAATGGAATGTAGTGCAGTGGTAATAGTAGAGGTAAGAAAACCAGCCAAAAGTAAAGAATGAAGAGAATGAAACACTCTATCTAGTGCTGCCCTCTGTGATATGCTGCACGAGACACCCTTCTAAAAATGCAGGCCTCAGTGAGTACGGTATGAAGTAGTGCAGATCTCCGGATTGTGCTCTTTCTATCATAGCTGAAGGGCCTCCAGTTCAGACCCATACTGCTCCAACAGAGCTTCAGTGTTCCAGTGCTTAAAATAACTACAACCTGAAACCCAAATGTCTTGTTTTCAACAACATGCATTCTTGTGAACATAGTCTGGCCTAAAATTTAAGTACCTAAGTACTAACTACCTGTGGCGCAATATAATATACAGCCAAGTAGGGCATGTGTTAAAAGTAGCTACACGCAGCCTAATGTTAACCTAAGAACAACAAGCAGCTAGCTAAGGCTTATCATTAAATGTACATGATTTTATTTTAAATATATAAGTATAAGTGTATTAAATGTATAATCATTTAATGGTGCATTCCAACCTTTATTATCAATATATATCCGGTTAACTACAGGTAAGAAAAAGCAAAACATGTTTATATGACGGTACTGTAATTTATCTGTGGCCTGGAGTCACTACCTGTGGGTGGTTAGGAAGACCCCTTCCTCTCCTGCCATCCAACATGCAATAGAATACTGCAGTGTTTGGCAGTATAACCACTCTCCTCAAAGCACATTCAGCTTTAGTGGCAGTTCTCCGTTCAAAAAGATGCAGTGGTGCTTCACATGACTCGGAGCAAGCTTTCACCTATATAAACCGTTCTGTTAAATCTAAAATCAGCATTTCCTTGAATTTGTCGTTGTGAGTGAAGAGTTTTAATAAAAGTAGCTCATTTAAAGTAACACCAGTTCACTATCTGTTCACTATCAGTACCAGCTGGTACCAGAATGACAGAAAACAAAAAGCTGTACTGTGCTATCTCTAGGTGCGTCTGTGAGCCTACATATGTTCATGCACAGATTAGAAATGATTAACTTCCAATTACAATTCCCCCTCCACTCAGCATGCTGCTGTTTTAGTTCCTTCACTGGTCTTGTTTTATGATACTACTGTACTGAATAATTTTATTTGTGAAGAATTTTCCATTTGCTTACTTTTTCATGACATATTTTAATGCTTATCCCAATTTCTTTTATTGAGCTTTTATTTTTAGTGTATCATTTATTTGGCCCCATTTGTTTCAGATTTGTTTTAGTTAATTACAAATTAATTTGCAAATTAAGCAAATTAATTTGGTTGATTCAACCTGAAAAAGGACTCTGAACAAACAATTCTTTTAACCAAAGTCATTTCTGAGTTGAGTAAAACTTAGGAGGAGTATTTTTAGGGTGTACTTTGTGTATAGATGCATTTACATTGTCAAATAAAGTCTTAGACTGCATCCATGGTCTTAAGCATCACTTACGGAACTGTAACTTTTCCAGCAAACACCACAGATCCTTTCTTTAGACTTAAAGGTCAAAGTCATGAGCTATAAACATGTTTCACAGCAGGAAGCCAAAAAAACAAATTGAAAATAGATTCATGTGTTTTCTGAATATGCATGGCTAATTGTTCCTCTGGTCCACAGTCCTTTATCGAGTGGACGGCGTCACACAATCAGTGTTAATATGCAGTGACACTTGAGTGTGAGAGGGCTAAATTGCTTTGATGTGCGGCAGAATCAAAGTGGAGAAAAGCTATCTGGGTCAAATTCTGCTGACACCTTCCTACAGTGGCTAAGCTAACCTGACCTGAGGAGATTTCCGTTCACACAGGTTGGACAGGGACAAAACTGTTCCCTCCAGTACTTTAAGCATTGCAGCAATGAAAATAATGCATTCATTTTGAGAGAGACAGCATACTGAAGATAGCACCCCTAGGCTGGCTTTACATGGTGACATCTTCACACTACTTTAGTCACTTCAAATTTATACATTTCACTTAAAACACCCTGCAGTTCACTTGACACTTATATTAAAACATGGCATGTGATTATGTCAAACAACCTCATTTTAATCAGCTGATTTCAAACAACACACCATGGACAAGAGAATAAAACAGAGGGCGGTCTTATTTTCTGCTACCTCAGGGCTGTTCTGAAATATGTGCATCTCATCAACTATTAAATCTGTAAGCATTCGGTGTTTTATCTTGCTTGGTTCAAGCATCTGGCTTGGACATCACATGCTGATATTACACCTTAAATACTGCAGTCAAGTCAGCCACAGTTCACCAAAACATGGCTACACTAGTGTAAAAAATCCATCGGGTGGAGAAAAGTGAAGTGTACGGCTCATCCTCTAAATCTTATAAAGATAAAACATGGCAAGGCTGTTGGACGTTTCAGCAAGATACGGTGTGTTTTTATCAGGTTTGAGAGACTAACACTGCTTTTAAATGTGCTACGCATATATAAAACGTATAGCCAGCTGTACGAAGCCCACAGCATGTGAACTGAAGCTTAATATTTGACAAATAAAAGATTTGTAATAATGTAGTATAATATGAAATAATAATAGCCTAATGTTAATGTAAGAACAATATGTAGCTAGCTAAGGCTTATACTTATTCTATTTTAAATAGCTAGAATACACAACTGCACTGCAATGAATATTTCTGTACCTTTCTTGCAAACGAGGCTAGCTGAATAATAAAACAGTCATGTTACGGTGCAACTTATTTTATTTACCTATATATCTGCTTAACTACAGGCAAGAAAAAGCAAAACATGTTTATATGACTGTACTGGAACTTATCTGTGGCCTGTAGTCACTCTCTGTGTGAGAGAAGGATGAAATACAGAAGAAAATGGTGTTTTAAAGTTTCATCTTGTAATCTTAAGGACTGTCATTTACAAATAAATCATCTATGTTATCTATGTTGTCATCTATCTGTACTGGTCCGTGTCTTCATGTTTTAAAAAGCGCATCCAGATCCAAAAGTGTCACTCCCATTCTGAGATCAGCCCACATGCCTGCGCCCTCCTTCAGAGAGGGCAATGTTAAGGCACAAATTCTCCTAGCTTTGTCCAGCAAGACAGCAGTGTGCATCTACTCAAAGTCACCAGCAGGCTCTTTGATGGGCAGTCCTGAGGCACTAATCAGCATTCATTTCCACTATGCCTTGTCAGCCACCTTGTAACCTCCTTTGAGTACTGTCGTTAGATCAATAAGCAGATGAGCAGACTGAGTAGATGGATTTCTACAACAAGCTACGTTCTTTCCACATCACTTCAGCTGCCGAGTCTCCACCAGCTCTAGTGCGCTCCCTGATATGTAGCTGCTTTCCACTGCTGGGGTTTTATGAATGTTTTCAAGCAAGTAAAACACAGTAGAGCAAAAATGGTCAACCATGTGACTTCATTCCAAACGCAAGTGAGAAATCTCAAAATGCTCAAAAACTTCCCAGTGAATGCGGTCATGTCTGACAGCCAAGCAGCTCTGAAATTTTCTTCCTTAATTTTCTACTGGAGTTATGAGGCTAACGTAGCTTGCGTGTACTGAAAGCTTTTACTATGAATGCACATTTTAGATCATTATTTATATTCCAGTGTTTACAACAGTTAAAGGATAAAGCAGCAGAAACAACAACAAAAAAGAGTCAAATTAGCATAGGCATGTAGGTTTACCCTTTTACATGATACCCTGATTGCAAGAGGATGGTGGACCACCATTGGCCCACTAATGGCAAAGTTGGCGGTCCACTGGTGTTTTGTTCAGTGTTTTTTGGGCGCCCTGTCAGTGGTTAAGCAGAGCCTTAGACAAAATACCACTTTTTACCGCTTATTTCAAACCTACAGTTCATTTTACTTATTTTTCTTTATTTCTTATGCTCATTATCTATTATAAATTTGTTTAGAAAATAATTTTTAGCAGTAACAGATCCACCAAAATAATTGTATAATAGGACTTTTATTTTCGTCCAAGGCATTTGTAATATTTGTCTTAGTTTATTTTCCAAAGTTAAAGTCTGCCTTTTCTGTCCCATCCTTAACAACATGTTCTCGATAATGCATTCAGCTTGAGGTACTTATGTTTCAATAGGCTGTTATACAGCCTGCTGTGTTTAGACTGCAGGCTACTGTGTGGACAGCGCAGACAGAGACGACTGTCCACACTGTTATTTGTAAGTAATCGGATCAGATCTGCATGAGATGCTGTGCTAACGATCCAGATCACTATATAGTCACTCTAGATTTGACCTTGTTGCTGTTCATCGCGTTGCAAAGGATGCAAAAAACACTTTGAAATCCGGTTTAAGTGGCCAGACTGAGACACATCTAATGATCTGGTTAGAATTCCATTTCAGACCACCTCTAAATGTGCCTCTAACTTCCAAAAATTAGATTTCAGGTGGTTTTTCATTGTCCAGACTACTAAAAATCAGTCTTTAGACTGATCAGTCTTTTTATAGCGAGATGAAACGAACTTGTTCTTGGTGGTAAGCCCAGCTGTTAGCCGCTGAAACATGATCACACACATGATGCTGGCGAAGATGAAACTGAAACTAGGAGTGGACATACATCTGTTAGTAGTCATTGTCTATGTTTGTGTGAGCGTGCCATGTGTAGCATTGTACTTTTGCACATGTGGGTCAGTTTAGGAACGCTGTTGTCAGGCTGTTGTCAGATAATGTGAGCAACCTAACAAAAAAAGAACTTGGTGAGAAAATCAGATTTGGGCCAGTTTTATCTGCTGTGTGAATGTAGTCCTAGAGGCAAATTATAATACACATATTCTCAAAACTGTAAACCTTAAAAATAGATGAAACATGGACAGCTATCGTTCAGGGTACTGCATTGGAATTGAACCATTTTGAACAGTACCTAGCCCTGGCATACATAGTAATGAACTTGGTAATAAGACAACTGTGTAAATTAGATTTCAGTGAATTATTGTTTGATGTGTCCAGGACTTCAATCCTAGAGGCCCATCTTAACTGAACAATTTAGAAATTTATCCTGCTTTAACACACAAATCAGATTCAAGAAACCTGAGCATTAGTTACAGTGCAGGTGGGCTACATGACTGGAGTTGGGAAACACCGGTCCATGTCTAGAAACAAAGGCAATCGCCCTACTTGCCAAACTGCTAACACTTCTGATTCTCACTTTCCGCATCACTAAGCCTGGACTCCGTGCCACTTTGACGGTTTTAAATAAACTAAAGTTCAGCTGTTTTTTCAAGGCCAAACTGACAAGCCTGGACTTGCAAACAAGGTGGAACACAATTACAGAGCCAATTAGCAGTGTGTTAGAGAAGTGTGGGTCGTGCAGCTGGGAGACTAAGGCGGTCTGCATGGTGGGCGGCGGAGGCAGGGATGTAACCACTCACTCAGGAAACCAGCCTGCACACAGAGAAGTGCTCAGCCCCACACACACAACCATCCGTCACTGTCCCACACTTCCACAAGTCAGCAATTCCACCACGGCCACACACACAAGACCATGCTTTGTACACTAGCCACTGACTACAACTGAGAAGGAACAAGAGGAGAGACAGACAGAGAGAATTGAACATGGGGAAAACAAACTTCCCTCATACTACTGGTAGAGATGCTACCCGCCAACTTTCTTTTGCTCCCGATCTTTTAATACTGAGAATTTCAGAGCTGCCAGCTTTTACATTTTTGTAAGAGTGGGATTTCAGCAAGCCAAGTTTGGGTGTTATTGGCAGGGTGGTGGCTGTGAGGTGTGTGTTTGGGGGCGAGAGGGGGATGTTGGGCGAACAGAACGGAATTGTGGATGGTGGATGGTTTTAGGGTTTGGTCTGCAACATCTTATTCATCAGATACTAAAAAATAAAGGTTATATCTTTATATACACTCATCCTCAAAAAAACAGTTGCACAAATAGTTGCACCCAGAAGGAATCAACCGACAATAATGAAACTTGGTGGGTTTGACATTGTAAGACATGTAAAGTTTCAAGTTTCATGCCTGGCCACACATGTGATGTAACCAAGGACAGGCCTTATCGCTGTATCCGACTGGCCCAACAGCCACGATTGTGGATATTCAGCGAGCAGTGACGCCCTCCATGAGTCATCCTGTTAGTGCCAGCACCATTGGTGGACGGCTGCACGATGCAGGACTACATGCACACAAGACCGTTATAACAACTGCCCTTAACACCATGTCAACGTTGCCAAAGACTACAATTGTGTCGTGCCAGACATGGAGTGTCTCAGAATGGCAGCAGGTCATCTTCAGTGACGAGGCCTGCTTTTGTCTTGATGGAGACGACCAACAAATCCCTGTTTGGAGGCACTATGGTCAGCGCCAAGATGAATGCACATGTCCAGAAGGCCTGGTGTCATTCCACCTCCACCCCTACCTCTGCAAGAACTGTGTGAGAATATTCAAGCTGCACAGGGTGGATGATCACAAGAACCTCTAAAACTCCATGCCGAGGCTTCTGGCATGTCTAGCCAACATGGCGGCCCAACACCATACTGACAGAGACTACTTCTGTATGTGTAGCTCAATAAATACTGAACATATCAGTTGTGGCCTCTGCCATATTGCTGGCATATCGCCTGTCAATGCAGTGATGGGAGCAGTGCACATAGAGTCACTGTTATTTAATAAAGCATCCTGACAGTCATATATAGCCATGGTGCAGCAAGGTTCATGGTTGTAGTGACAACAGCAACAAGTCAAACAAAGTCAAAATGGTGTAAGCGTTTTATTGGGTTCTGGCTGTCCAGTGTTGTGAAGGGAGAGAAAAAAAATGGATAGCGAGAATAAACAGGAAAAAAATTCAGCCGCCTCTTCATACCAAAGTCTGCTCACCTGCGTACAACATTTTTCACAGGTATATAGTCTGGTGAAGGGTGAATTCTGCAGTTTAGTCTTTGTGTTAATAATGTTCACTATTAACAACAGACTTCTTAAGCTTTAGCTAGACAACAAAAGCAGTTAACACCAGAACGTTAGCAGGACTCATGTAACCAAAGCTACCATCAAGCTAACACTGATTACCCACCTTCAAACACAGATACATCACTATTCACTTTGTGATTACAACAGTGTTTGATGGTGTAGTTAATTGTAAAGTGAGAATATCACTGACCCTTCCACAGCTCCTGGGATGTGCAGGCAGATGCTGTCAATAGAAGGTGATAATAGATGTCTAGATGTCTGGTAACATCTGCAACTGATTTTTCTTTATATCTTGATTTGCACTTCCATGCACTGACTACTCGTACACACTATACAGTCAGAATGTCAACAATGGCTTCATCCAGGTTTTGAGAATACTATCTGCAAATAAGATTTCATATTGAAGAAACCTTGTTCTGCTTTTGTGGGGTGCACAGAAGCCTGCAATCATTCTCAAATGCTTAAATGTAGTTTTTTTTACTTTCTTATAATGCTTTATAAATTAATAAAACAAAAAAAACAAAAATATTTTTTTTGAAAATATTTAATATATTCAAAATTCCATGTTAGTGTTGACCTCCTTGGCCATAAACATAATCTCGGAAACCCAGCTGCAGTTTTCAGCAGTGATACTGTCATCATTTTAGTGAGGAATGTGTGGGGGGTAGCATAATGTGGATTTTCAGTTCATGCATCTTTATACTGTATATATGTGAAGTTTTTAATAGAACAAAATACTTGAATAAGCAGGTGTTAAATGTGAAAGTTCATGTAAGTTTATTGTCTATATTAAAATGTTTTTTCACTTCTCTTATGTTTATTAATTTCTGGTCCATTTGGCATGTGTTCTAAAGCCAGCAGTGACTGATTGCCGGTCCAGAGCGTGTTTAATCAGTGAAAGCTGAGCAATAGTAGGAAACTTTACAAGCACTCTGCCAATACCTGCCAGTAGTCGTGCTATGGCATTTTTGTAGGATGAACTCTCCCATAAATTGTCCATTAAATAGAGGAATAATTGCCATGTAAACACCTGTATCTGATTACATTCCCAGTCGAAGGTTTCAGTACGTTCTGCACAGTTTATAAAGTATAACATGGCAGGAGCCCAGTTTCTGGCTGTGGATCTGATACGACTTCTTGTCTTACTCTAACAGGCCTTATTTGATGCTTGTTGTGATGGTTGGGTCACTAAGTGCTACTCTATGCATACACATAACTTTGGATCTGTTACTTGTGATGTGCATGTAAACTGAGATTTTAATCAGACTGTTGAGTAGAGTGTGTATATAAACACCTCAACCTTAATCTACAATCAAAACGAATTCAATCAGATTGTGAAAATGCATGTAAGCACAGTCAGTGAATGAAGGCCAGCGACAAATCAAAATAAACTGCAAAACGACTTGTACCCCTTAATAAGCGGTGAAGCACTTCCAGTCCTCGGGTAAAGCCTCCAATCTTTCATCACTTTGTTTTAGCAAATCTTCCCTGCCATGCATTTAAAACATTCACTGTGCCGAACCATGTCTGTCTTATGGTGCAGTTGTCTGCCTGCCTTGAATGGATACACACAGGACACTGCAGGTCTGTACTGCTTTGCCTAAAACACAGCGAATGGAGTCATCTCTTGGAGGTCGACGCTACACAGCTCCGAGGCACCACAGACATAAATGAGTAAACAATAAAGCTCCAACATTCTGAATGACTGACAGCACACAAGGGAAGACATGTCCTTCTTTTCCTGTCAACTGAAAGCTACTGTCAAACCAGAGAAAGCACTAAAGTCTGCTTATAAGTGTGATTCGGTGATGCAGTAAAGCCAGCTAGCATGGAAAATGGGGCACAGCAAAAGAACAGGGACAAAGCACAACAGTCTGAACTCTGGTCAAGCCTGTTCTCAGCTGACTACCGGACACACATGAGTCAGGAATTTCCACAGCATACAAAATATTAATAAATCAAGTCATTTGTGCTACAACAACTCCATCATCAATATTTCAGGGTATTATTTTTAAACATTGCAAAGAGATGAATTGTTAATATCCACCATAACTGTCATTCTACAAAGGGGTTTCATGTCAGGCTGGCTTTTATGCTATGGCATCACATCCCAAATACACAGTTTATGTTTTAGGCAATGGAAAAGTTTGCTAAAATTAGAGCCGGCTGTCTTCTGAACACAAGACACTAACTGCAGTCCTTCTGTCTTACGGCTGATTCTAATAAATAACAATAAACTCTAATAAAGATAGCTGACCTTTAAACAGACAGATGGTCTTTTCTACAGTGGTCTCGTTAATGCGTCAGTGTACAGAATTCAGACATGCACTCTGAAAAAGCCCATGTTAGACACATGCCACATGCCAGGGGTGGATAATATAGCAAAAGAATCACATTACAATACTGTAAGACTTCTACATGATACTCGATACATATGACGACACAACACACTAGTATAGTATCTGTGAGCACAATGGTTTTTATTCAGATTTCATTTCACGTGCCGCACTAAATCCAATTAAAGAGTTATGATCTCTTTCTAATGCACTTGGTCAGTGTTCTTTAAGTACTGATAATATCTACAATGAGAAGCATATTGTATAAAAACTATAATGAAAACGATAATGATTACTGTCATATTGCCCATCTTTAGTTCATGCTATGGCTAGATCACTCTGTGAACTGACTCAAAAATCAAATACACACATTTTTCCCCAAAGCCCAAAAGCTACAAAGGTCATGTACCCTCCGAGTAATGGAAGACTAATTATTAGCCTCCTACAGTGATCTTCTTCCAAAGCTTCTGCAAAAACAAACTGCAGTTTAATGGTAGACTTATTTGATATAAAAAGAACATCTGAACCAATAATTCATATATGGTCACCAGACAAAATGAGTCACCTGTGACTGAAACATACCTAATAGCATGTAATACCTCCACACACACAAATAACAGCTGTGATTCGATTTAACATGGACAGGACAAGTTTCTGGATGTAGGCCACCTCAGTGTTCAGCCACTCCTGCACAAAAGAATTGAGCAGTTAGCCAGATTTGGCGGATGCCTTCTCTGGCACAATTCTCAGGACAGTTTCCTGTAGACTGGGATTTTAGCCACTGGTAGACCCGTGTGACCGTACACTTACATACACCTACAAATTCAGCTACTTCCTCCACACTATGGCCTTTGGCATGCCCAAATGCAATTGATTCTTTGTGCCAATCATTAACACCTGCTTTGGACCCATTTTCAACGCATCAAACAAAACATTCACTGCACTGTACCACCTCTTCTCAATCCCATTACACAACCTGCATGTATTTATAGCCCCATCATCCTCATGCAAGGCCATCTGCAAGAGCCTGACATTGCTAGCACCTTTCAACACGCAAGGTGACTCATTATCTGTCCGGTGAGCTTATTGTTGCTTGTGTCACAAACTACATTTTTAAACAACAGTCTAAATGATTCAGTCCACATTCCTTAGACCAATCATGGACACGCATGTCTGAAGTCACTGCTCTCTAAATTATTTGTTGTGTTTCTATTCTCAAGGCATCACCATTTTGTATTTTGACTTTTCTACATCATTTGAAAATGCCAGTAGAACTGCTCCAGTCTTAGTTGCAATAAAATTTCTTTACACATTCTACATTAACTTTCCCCACTAAATGTTACGAATGTTTTTGGCTTCTCCTGTAAATAATTCTCCTGAATAAAATGCCCCTTTGATTAAAATGATTAAAAGTAGTTGCACAGGAACAAAATGTGCTACATCTACACAATACCTGCCAAAACGAGTAAATTAATGAAATAAATAATTAAATAATGACATGTACATTCATGTTGTAGTAACCACTTGCCACATTTTAATTACGAACCATTTTTAATGCATATAGAGCAGATTTTTTCCAGTGTTTTGTCAGAACCTGGACACATACACAGTCACATATGGCAACAAGAGTTGCCTTAAACACTTGCTAATGTGACCATTTAGTCAGTAAAAACAATAAATGCAGCCATAAAATAAGCCTTAAGCATCTTTAATACAGCACTAGAAACACAGTGGCATATAAAAAGCTCTGATTCTCTGAGCTGATACGCTCCACTCTGTGCTGTGCATGTTCCAAAGTGAACATGTGAGCACCGCAGCTCTTCTGGCGGCAGATTTAAATGAGTTGAAGGAGCCATATTCTCAGAATGGTTCGCTGAGGAGATGCTCAGTTGTGGGCGTGTGTGTGTGTGTGTGTGTGTGGTTTAGTTGCTAATCAGTGAAATCAGCTGGTGATAGATGGTCCTCTGTATGAACACTGGCCTACTTTCATTTTATTTATTAATCTTCAACAACTGATGTAACAACATATAATTAATTAGTAATTCCCAAAATATTAGTGTGAGTCTGCAGTTGCTAATTGTTTCTGATGATGTTGTTGTTCGTCTGGAAAGTGTTTGATGGGGGGGCTGCACTGGTAGATACATAAATAAACAACAGCAAGTGAGTGTGCATTCTCTCTCTCTCGCTCGCTTTCTTTCTCTCTTGCTCTTTCTCTCCCCCTCCCTCTCTCTCCCTCTCTCTCTCTCTCTCTCTCTCTCTCTCTCTCTCTTTCTCGCTCTGTTTCTCTGCTTTATATCTGAATGGAACTGTGCAAAACAGAATGGAGGACTTTTACATTCAGAAAGTGCAGAAAGCGTTACTTTTGCTAACAGATGTTGATGAACAGATGGACAGACTCACAGAGCATGTGTGTTTCTGTGTGTTGTTGTGTAAACATGAACAAATATGTTCACCTGTACCTAACAACAAAATATGTATTAACACTGAATGCTGCCTCTGGTATACTACAGCCACTGCTTCAAACAGAAACAAAGCAGAATAAATGCTGTAAAAACCCAGGGGGTTATATTTATAGTAATGCATTTCTGTTTTATAATTCATAATTCTTACTTCATTATTAATAAAAGACTTACACAACACATATACAGTATTTAAACATTTTGCAAGGAGTTAATGCGCAGGTTGTATTAATGTTGATGTGTGATGTAACTGGCATAATTGCATTCACAGCTTAATAATAATAATAATAATAATAATAATAACAACCAAGTAAATTATTATTATTATTATTATTATTATTATTATTGAGGGTGTTGAAGTATATATATTATACATAAATTACATGTTAATAAGAGAAACATTTAACACCAGTCTTGGTTACTATTACAAAATTTTTCCTTGCGTGACCCTTCAAGCCATCCATAGCACCAACCTAAAGCCCAGCTGCTCACGACTCAGGGACTGTAGTTCTCTCGTTCAAATACAGTTTTTACATTGATTGCTTTTATGAAACAGAAGTTGTTATCTGCGACTGTCATGCTGTGAATTTGTTTATCACTGAAGTACATAATCAATCACAATTTACTACACAAAAGAATATGATTACTCAAGATTCAAAAACATAATAAAATTATTATTGCCTGCCTGTTCTCCCGCAGCGTGAACATATAATCATGTGAAAACAGGGTGAACATACAGGGCTGGGAAAAAGTATTTGCTCCTCACCTGATTTCTTCTATTTTTGTCATGTGTCACATTGAAAGGTTTCGGATCATCCAATTAGTTTAAGTATACAATAAAGACGATAATGAAGATAATGATTTATTTAAATCACCCAAGTGAAAAAAGTACTGGTTCAACTATTCTTGGTAGCAGCAGCTGCAATCAAACATTTGTGATAACTTGCAATGAGTCTTTTACTGTGGAGGAATAATGGCAACTCTTTGGATATACTCATTGAATAATGGTGACTTGTTAGACTTGTTGGAATTGTTTTAATTCAGCTATACTGGAGGGTTTTCCTGCATGAACAGCATCTTCATGGACTTTGACTACAAAACCTTCATTATGTTTCTTGTAGGACGTTCAGAGGTAGACTTGCTTGTGTGCTTCAGATCATTGTCTGCCATGGATGCGAGCAGCCACAATTCCAGACATTCAATAAGCAGTGATGTCCTCCATAAGTCATCCAGCTGCCAGCACCACTACATGCACACAGACCGTTACGACGACTGACCTTAACATCTCGTCAACATTGCCAAAGACTGCAGTCGTGTCATACCAGACTGTCACGGAGTGATGGCAGTGGGTCACCTTCAGTGACGAGCCCCGCTTTTGTGTTAGTGGAGATGACCAACGAATCCGTGTGTGAAGGCACTGTGCTCAGCACCAAAATGAGGGGTTTGTTGTCACGCGTCATACGTCCAGAAGGCCTGGTGTCACTCCACCATCACCCCTACCGCAAAATCTGCAGGAAGTGTGTGAGAATATTCAAGCTGCACGGGATGGATTATCACAGGACACCATTAGGAGGTCTGGGTAAGGTAAGGTAAGGTAAACCTGTTTGTCATTCAAATCACAACCTGAAAGTTATTTCACCAAGCATGTGATTTTATTATTATTTATTATTATTGACAGTTTTACTGTTGATGGATGTAAACTAAATAGAAATGTATTGTTTAACTTATTGTATGGAATTGTTAGAGTTATTGTGTAATTACACTTGGCATAGCAAAAAGTATAGTATGAATGCAACTTTCAACTGCTTACACCTAAATCCTCAACACATCTTATTTGAAGAACACATTTTCCAAAACAAACCAAGCAAAAGAATTCAGCAAATTCAGCATCTTATCCTACAAGTATGTTCCAAAGGCCCTTGCCTCTCCACTGAGCACCCTTTACTTTTTGCACCATCGACACAACTGTCAACTGCTCAGAGAATAATCAAATAAAAAGAGGTCGTTCAAATCACAGAAGGAGCTTTATGACTTTCCCCTGGATCTACCTGTGCAGCCCCGAAATGGCAACACCGCAACTGATAAAGTGGCGCTGCCTCAGCGTTCGTCTGGTCCCAGGAAGCCCCAGCCTGCTCTCTAATCACCAAACAGCAGCACACTCTCGTCGCCTATTATGGCAAATCTACAGCAACAGAGACAAAATGTGGCCTGTGAGGAATTAGTCACGTTGATGGCGTGTTTTTTTTATACCAATCTATACCGATGCGACTCCAGTCTCCGGCAGTCTGAGTCATGAAGTGATGATTCTTTCTTTTTTTGTTTTCTGATTCAGTGCTCTCTGGCACGCCACCAGAGACGCAGCCCCGTTGTCAATGTTCATTCTATTACAATGCCTCTGATCCGCAATATCCACACACACACCCCACCGACATTGATCTAGTGCGTCAGGCACTCCAAACTCTGACTCTCCAGCTTTTTTCTCCGCACAGCTCAAAAGACAGGCGATTTGGTTGGCTGGAAATAACACACACTCTCCCTCCTTCACATCCTTTTGTCGGTGTCATCAGACTATTCAGTTTCTGGAAGATAAGAGGTGTCTTTTTTTTCCTCCTTATTTTTCACTTCCTGCCTGTTCCGAAGGGGACTGAAGGACAGGAAGAGGTCAGCTGGAGGAATCTACAGGAGTTTGGCACACAAAGGAACGGGCCTGTGCTCCCAGAGGAGATCAGGTTCTCCTGACCGTGGCCTTTTCACTCAGGTGCAGTGATCGGAATGCTGCCCTCACAGGGAAAATGGATATGGAGTGGCAAACAGATTTCCCTATCTTTAATGACAGTGGACAATTTCCTCTGTAAACATACCGCAATCTGACAAGGATACGTTTCACCACAAGATTTTTGCATATTTTGCCTTTACATAAAGGTATCAGCTGTCAGTGATGCATGCACATGCATGTGTATAGTGCCTGTTATTCTCTTTTTCTGACTGCTCAGCACAATTTTCCCTCTGTGTAATACAGCAGTCCACACAGTTGGAATCCACACACATGGAGCAGGTTAGCTGCAGGTGCTAATATCATGATCAGCCAAATTTCCCTTATCCTCCTTGATATAACTGAATGTAGTATGTAAACAATGTTTCAAAATGTACCAGAAACATCAGAATCAGAACACTGCACAAACACTGTTTTTTATTGATACACAGGTAAAAAGCCAGTCAAGAAAAGAATACAAGGAATCCACAAAACACAGGAAAGGTAAAATCAATACCTCTCAAAGACTGAATGAACAGCAGGGTATATTCTGTACATCATCCTGAGTGATTGGAGAAAACACAGTTCAGGCATGTGTATGGGCCGGTGATCAGAAGGCTGGGGAAGTGAGAAGCTGCTTTTTTGTACAATCTCATTGTGAACTGACCAATAGAAATGCTCTAAGAAGTTCTTGGAATAAAATCTTTTCATTCATTTACATTTAAAAAGTTGCCTTTTTGTACAGTTGACATTTTGTATTCAATAAAAAAGAAAATATAATATAAAAACTTCATATAAATGAATATAAACTGGTGCAGCACAGTGCAAACCGCCAATTCACTAAATAGGTAAATAGGTAAAATCAATTATTGCTTTAAATGAGTAATCAATTTAATCAAGTAACTGTGAAAGCCCTGATATAACACTGCTCTGCCCACTCTTCCTCACCTAGTGCCTAATCCGAAGCTGCCACAATGGGCCTTGTGAGGCCTTTGAAGACACAGTTCTGTCACAACAGAGGTTATGACTCCTGCTGCCATGTGGAGAACTCACTTTAATCTACAGCTCACACTGAAATGATATTCAGATGTCTATACAACCAAACGTTACACCTCCTTACAGAACACAACTGAAGATCAAATGAGAATGAGCGATGGGCTTTCATGCTCTATAACTTCATCTGTACAAGCCTTTGTGTTAGTTAGCGCTAATTCGCTAATTCCTTGGGTTCCTGTGATGCTGCTCTTGTATCTCCATTTACGAGAGCTTTGAAGGATCAAAGTGAGGCTCAACCCAGATGAGCAGAGAGCGCTCAAACCAGTCTATAGGAGGACAAAGAACATGCCTTGGCTTTTAGGTAAGACTCAGCTGTGTTTGCCTGACTGCTGCATTAGCGTTTGCTTAGTCACACATGCACATGCTAATTCCTTTGCCAGTGTTAACACAGCTACTCCAGCATCTTCACTTGTTCTCTATTAGAAAAGACTGCTGTGTTAGTACAGCGACCACCTCTAAGTGGGCTGTCATTTCCATAGATGAATAATGCATGTAAGCGACGCTGAGCACTTCCCACAGTCGCATGGGACCCAGTGGCCTTCTGTGTGTAAATGAAATCACTGGATTACATTAATAATGATTGATTACCTATAGAGGTCATTTATTAGCCTCTGTCATTTCACAAATGAGCGCTCTCTCACTTTCATTTCGTCACCGCTCAGTGAAGGTTGCGTAAGAGTCTTGGGTTGAGCCCGGATTACTAAACCGAGTCCGTTCTTGGCTGTATCAATGGCCCTTTGCAGCCGCATACACCGAGAGCTATTAGCTCTCTGAGCCGTGAAGATACCTGGAGTCAAAATTTGGCTTTTTGCTTCATTGATCTGAAGGGTTTCAACAAAGCCTGGACTTTCAGGTATCTTCAGCGCTGCGGTTCGTTCCGATTAGTGCTGTAGCTCAACCTTCAACAGCGCTGTCTCTCTCCACTCATATCTCTCTCTCTCTCTCTCTCTCTCTCTCTGTCTGCATCTCTATTTCTTTCTACCTTTCTCATTCTCTCTGTCACTTTCGCTGTCTACATCAGTCTCCCTTATCCTACCTTTTCTCTCTTTACCTCTCTTATCTTTCTCCATTTCTTCTGTTCCTCTTTGTCTCTTTTCCACTACTATCTCTCTCTCCTATCTCTTTACCTCGACTTTTCTCTCACTCTTCTCTCTTTAACCATCTCTCTACCTCTCCTATCCCTCTTTCCACCTTTACTGTCTCTCTCTTTCTCTCTACTTCTACTGTCTCTCTCCCTACCTCTACTATCTCTTCCAGCCTCTACTATATCTCTCTACTATATCTTTCTCCAGCTCTACTTTTTTTCTCTTCTCTATCTCTACCTCCACTATCCCTCTCTCTACCTCAAGTGTGTCTCTACCTTCACTATCTCTATCCTCTCTCTACTTATTTCACTCCCTCTACCTCTACTATCCCTCCCTCTATCCATACTGTCTCTCTATCCTCTCTCTACTATCTCTTTACCACTATCACTCCCTCCTATCACTTTCTCTACTATATCTCTCTACCTTTACTATCTCTATGTCTCCTCTGTTCCTCTATCTCTTGTTACCTCTGTTATCTCTCTACCTCTACCATCTCTCTTTGTCTCCTCTGTATTTCTATCTCTGTTTACCTCTATTATCTCTCTCTACTTCTACTATGTGTCTTTATGTCTTCTCTGTATTTCTACTTCTCTTCACCTCTATCTCTCTACCTCTACTGTCTCTCTCTTATCTCAACCTCTGCCATCCCTCTCTACATCCACCGATTCTCTATCTTTAATCTCTCTATCCCTGCCTCTCTCCCCACCTCTACTGTCTCTCTCCTTCTCCTCTATCTACCTCTACTATCTCTTTACATCTCTCTTTTTATCTGTTTCATTTCTACTATCTCTCTTTACCTCTACTAGGTCTCTCCATCCCCTCTGTTACCTCTACTATCCCTCTTTTTACCCCTACTATCTTTTCTTGTATCTGTCTTCTCTCTTGCTCTATTACCTCTCTCTACCCCTACTATCTCTCCCTCTCTGCTTCTCTCATTCTCTAACTCTATATATAGCTCACCACACTAAGAGATACAGAATGGAGGTGTGTGCGGCCCTTTGCTCTGACTATCAAGTTGTCGTCAGGGTTGTGCTCACAGTGTCCTCAACACTTTCACCTGGGTCAAACTCACCGTGCATCCATCATGCTGCCATTGATCTCAGCGTAAAACACGTTTTGAATATGACAGAATGACTATCAGCAGGTGAAGTCAGATAAATGCATCACCTGTGATGGAATATGTTTACAGACATACAGCTGTACCACTGTTCCAAAGCTTGAAATCACTCGGCATAACAAGCATAACACTATCGTTATCCCACTTAAATTCTTCTTCTTCTTCTTGGCAGAGAGATTTTTGTCTGCAAATTAGTCCCACAGTTTTCAAGATATCGACACCATTACAATTCCGAAATGTTTGCTCAAAATGGGAATGGTGTGCTTTTATCCAACATTTTAATCCGACTTATGGTTTTTGAAAACAAAAAAAAACTTGTTTTTTTATTCCTTTAAGAATCATTGAGTTAGAAAAGTACATACCCATTCCCCTGTACTTCTGCTTGACTGACAGACACCGTTTTACATACACTATGTCAGAGCAGACCCCCAAGCACAAATTCAATGTTGATCTGACTCACATTCGTCTGTTTGTCTTTTTTTCCATCCCTTGATTCTTAGGGTCATAGGGTCCCATTAATTTTTGGCCATACCCAAACCCTATTCTTTCCTTTAACCTACAGCCACCAAACTGCATGTACTCACTCAAGGCATATTCCCAAACTCTAAACCACACACATACTGGCCTATATTCCTCTATGTGTTGTATATTCATCCCCTGTTCCTCCTATAGACTCCCATTGATTTTTAGCAAGACCTATCAACCGGTTAGCAACAAGTTTAAGATGTGCAATCACTTTGCACACAAAGTGTCCTGTAACTCATTTGAAAATCAGCTGCAACAACAGCAAGCCTCTCAACTTCATGGATCAAGTTTCAGGTCAGACAATCAAAACGCCAATACCATATCACACGAGCACTTAGAATGACAATCATTTCAAACAACTAACTTCCACCTATAATACTGCATTTCTGTTACTAGCTGCATTAACCAGCCAGCTAACGCTCACAGCTATTTAAACAGCTGTTGTGCCATGGATCATTCTTTGATAAGTTGCTCTTATCTTGATTTTCTACCTTCTTTTTGTCCTCTCTTGATGCCCCCTAATTTTACATTACAGATGGGAAGAGTAACATGTGCTCTTGTGTTTCTAGGACAGGATTAGTGAGACGTTGAGTACGGATGTAATGTTTACTTAGTTAACATTTGTTTTCAAAGGCTTAACATACAACAGATAAAAGCTTGATATAAAATAACGCAAGGCAGACAGATAAAAGACATATGTAGATATAGAAGAACTGAAAAATATCAGCTGCTTACCTCTCCTTTGAGCAAGTAGCACAATACAAAATTACAAAAGCACCATTAACTACTGTGCACATTCAAAAGAAATGAACTACTAGCAGCTTATTCTAAAAAGGGCTACAAAATAAATATATATTTTACTTCACACAAGTTAATCGTTTATTTATTTCTGCATTTATTTATTTATAAATCTTTAGTTGTTACTTATGTTTGCTACCTCTACTTTCTCGAACACACTTAAAACACAACACTGTGTGTGAGAACAACCCTCATGTTTGATGTGTTTTTACAGGCTTGTAGTTCAGAATGGTGTAGTGTTTGAGCTGTGCATGTGCAGGTTTTGTAATTGGTGGTTTAGCTTATTGATTAAGTTACTTGTGTTCATGGGACAGCAACAGGGTTCAATCCTGAGGAAGGGTTGGTCGTTAGGGTTCTGATGGTTGGTGCCAGCAATGTAATGATATGTGATCTTTTCTGTCATTGCAATTACGATAAAAAACATGATTTGAGATGCAGCCCTACTGCCAAGCTGTACAGAAATTATACTGCATGCAATTCACAGCATGCGACTTATTGCATAAAAGTTTATATGTCAGCCTGAGAATGACTTTGGTTTAATATTACTCAGATCAGATTCTAATCAGTAACACTGAGGGTTTATCCGTATGACTGTGTAAAGATCTTTGTAAAGATCTGGACTGCACTGATAAAATCCAGTATCACAATGTTCCAAATACATCACAATATCACAATATTGCCAATGATCACAAGAATGTTCAAGTTTCTGGAAAGACAGCCTAATATTCCTTCATGCTTGAATGCATTTTGAACTGTTTGTTCAAAACAGTCTCACTCAGCAAATAACAGTTATTGTAGATTTATAAAGACTGTATAATATATCTATTAATACCACTAAAACTAAAGATCGATATAGTTGTGTAACACCAACATCAGTATACCAGCACTACTTCTTAGCAGTAAGTCAGTGTTTTTTTGTTCATGGTTGATGAGTGATAGACAGCACTTTACTATCATGGCCCAAAAGAGGCCGTAATTCAATCTGAAGGTGTTCTGTGACAATGACTCAGGTTATGATTTATAGAGCGTATGCAGCATTACATAAGAGTGACTAACCTGCAAACGTTTGAGCTATCATTCTCCATACAGAATGTGACACGAGTCGGTAGCGAACAGCATCACCAGAGCCACATGCAGAAGTGCTTCTCTCCTCCTCCCTCTCCACACTCATCTGGAACTGTCATGATTGTTCAAATCAAAGCTCAACTGCTAGATTAAAGCTTACCTTCTCAATGAACTGGTGGCCACTACTGCGCTGTTTGCGGTTTTGATCCATATTCTGAAACTGCCTACTGGTCCATCTTACAATAACAAATCCTGACTGATGCACTTGTTTATATGTAATTCTTGCTTTATTTTCGAACATTTTCAATCCTATTATAACCTTTCTAGCCCATCTAGTGAATTATTTTTGAAGATTTAAACGACTGGGAATCATCTGTTATTGTTCTGCTAAATCAGTTTAAATGATTCTTTTTTAGGCCACAGATTACTCAGGTAATCGTCAAAATAACAGGTGGATTTTAAACACAGTGTCCAGTACATGTTTAATTCCATAGAAGAAACACTTTTAGTTTACTTGGGTTCAGGTTTTTAAAAGATAAGTTTTAAGTATATCCACACCACGTAAAGACTCAGTATCAATCCAAGTCCTTTCCTAAAACCGTACATCCAATAACCATTTAGACGTGGGATATTTTGGTGCGAGTTTTAATGCATGGAATCATTCAGCTGTCCAGGCAACTGGGTAAAATTCCGGCCATAGGCTGCTGATGTGAGCTACATAAGAACAACATTTCAATTAAATTAGTGTTATAAATGACTGTTTAAGTATATTTCAACTCAATTAAAAATGTGTAGCATTGGTTTCAGAAAAAAAATGCTTTGACCCGACATCAGGTGTGGTAATTGGACAGCAGGAGAGTGAGGAAACAAAGGAAAGGGTCTGGTCAACCTAATCCTAAACATTCTTCTTCCCTGTTAAATGCTGGACTCTATTTACTTTGTTAATATTGTTGTTATGAGCTCATTATTAATATGAGATAGCAGTTAGTCATTAGATGCTCTGCTATGGCCAATACAGCACGTGTATTATGCAGTGGTGGACGGAAGTACACAAACCATACTTGAGTTAATGTAGACATACCCAAGGTAAAATATTACTCCAGTAAAAGTCCTCCCTTTAGACCGCCACTTGAGTAAAAGTACTAAAGTATTTACCTTCAAATGTATTTAAGTATGGAGAGTAACAGTAGCATGGTTTATTATGGCTCTAATGTCCCATTATCATTTCTGTAACAAGACTCTTAATCAACTCATTTTAGGTGAAGAGACTCTAGTGTCTCTCAGTCCACCAGTCTTTAATAGAAGGTCATTAATTAGTCTGGCACTGATGTCTATTCATAGGATCATAATCACAGAACACTGAATGAGAACAGTTTCCATTAGCTAGAACTATAAAATAACTTTTTGTAAACAAGTAAAGTTTCGGTTTAAGATTAATTTGCAACTTAGTTACAAGTTGAAGTTCAATAAAATTAAACTTAAATAAGTCGAAGTTTAATAAAATGCTTTACTATACTGCATCTGTAGCTCTCTCTTCATAAACATAAACTAGCCAAAACAAATGTATTATAAAAGAAATAGTGTTTGTGTAAATGCAGAAAAGACACTCGCCAGTCACAAGTGCATGTGTACATATTTGTATATTGTGGTCTATTTACCCACAAAGTGTGAAAAAATATGTTTTATCTGTTTACTGTTTAACCCTAACCTGCTTTACCTACCTTCCTCCAGGTGGTCCTTGATGTAGTCCAGGCCAGAAATGGACACTTCGTGGATGCCAAGAATCCAGGAAAAAGCTTGTTACGTTTTTATACACACATAAGCTGAGAGGAACTACAAATTTTGTATAATGTAGTGGAGTAAAAAGTAAGATATTTGAGTTTGAAATGTAGTGGAGTTAAAGTATAAAGTGGTCCAAAATGGAAATACCTCAGCAAAGTACAGATACGTGGGAAAACTACTTAATTTACTTTATTACTGTCCACCACTGGTATTATGTTAGACAGTTATTATGCGTGACTAGAATCCAGACTAGAATTATCCAGACTAGAATTAGGTTTCTCTTGGAAAGTCACACATTCTGCACATTTGATGACCCTAAACTGGGCAAAATACAGTCAGAAGAAATGGCTTCTTCAGAAGAAACAATTTATGTTAGACAAATGCATTCAAGTGAAGGATGCATCTAATGCGCATCTGCGTTTTCGACATTGAACTGCTTTGCCTGCTATTATGGTTTTGCACACTGTGCTAGTTGCAGGAAGACTATATAATAACAGATGCAACCAGATGAAGTTTCTCCTATCAGCCATAAAACACTTTCCCTGGCCAGAGGCAAAAAGCCTTCTAAATAAGATCTGCCAGAGTCAAAAGCCTCAAAAACCTAAAGTTAAAGACAAGTAAGTTTTTTGAAAGGCAAAACTGACCTGAGAAACAGGTTGAAGGGTTTGTTTGGCAGCTTGTCTGCACATTATTCCCCTTCATAATGTTTCTCTACTGACAGGCCATCATTTCCTCTGAAGTTGTTCTTTAGGAAACAGAACCGTATTGTAAGTGAATGAAAGACATACTGTTATTAATATTTGTCTGTAACTGACACACACAGGTACAGCAGCTGTATATTTCAAATGTGTGGGAAAAACACTAAAAGCTTTGTTTGGCTCTACATTTGGTACTCTCAGTACGAAAGTTCAGATGTTTGTGTGAGCGGCATGTGCAACAATATAGTGGATCATTCTGACAGTATAACCAGAGTCAGCAAGTTAACATAGCTGGGAGCTTGCATTTTCAGCAAGAAGACATTCAAGCCTTAATTTATTTATATGACAATTGATCGTCACATTGTGTCAGGCCTATTTGTAACCTGTACAATTAATTGTTACACTTAGTGGTACTTAGAGATCCACTGATCCCAGTTTTTCTCTTTCAATACTGATACATGAACTCTGGGTATCAATCCGATACCAGGGCTTTTTTAATGTTATTTAATTTATGCATATCTGTATACATTACAGTGTATAACATACAATATAATTCCAGTATAATTTTTTCAGTGCAATAAAGTTGTAAAATCTTAAAAAACATTCATAGAAAAAAATAATTACAGTTAAATTTAATAAATCTGTTTATAAAAATACATTTATAAAAAATAGTTAATTAAATTTAAGTGGATCTTTTTTAGGAAGAGTCCTCCTTACTATTCATTTCCTAATTAAGCACATTATTCTAACTAAATAACTATAACATTGTATAAATTAGTTAAACTGATAATACAAAAGTATGAAATACTATTATGATACTAATATGAAAGGAATTTTAGGGCTTGTCTGTGAGCAATAAGCAGGGCAAAAGGCAAATATCAGCTGAATATCCAATATTAACCCAACCTAACTGAGCTCGGCTAAGAGACGGTACTTAATGTGTATCAGACACGTCTGGCTGGTATTTGATTTGTTTAAATCAGTATAGATGCCAATTTGATCAAGAATGTAATCCAGAAGGATGTAATCTCAGTTTCCACTTTATTTAAATGTTTATGTACTGTACTGGCAGATATGTACATGAAAAATTCTGGATATCAGAACTTTAATCAATTTCAGTGCACCCCTAGAAAAATGAGTCATTGTATACCTCTTTGTTTCACACAAGTGTGTTTCTCTGTTTTGCATGTGACTTTATTTTACCGGACAATAGAGTTAAGATTAAGATCGACTGGACTAGTCAAAAACTGGTACCGGCTAATGTAAACTATGTGACAGCCCTAGACTCGTCACATTCATTCTTTAACTGTCACCGTCTAGCAAGTATGACACTCGGAGCAGCTGCTTGGAAACCAGCAGCCCCTCTGTGACTGTGGTCCTACGGGAAGCAGAGTCAGAGCAACAGGCTAAACGTCTGCTCGGGAGCATGTCAAAGATGATAATTACTCAGCTCACAACAGTCTGCAAACGCTTTTGTGGGCGACAGGAGACCTTGAGAAACTTTAGACAAGAGCGAGAGGAGAGGAATGCTTTTGTTTTTTCCACTGCAACACCTTTCCCTGTCAGAGCAACGGGCCCCCCGCAAGGCCACCATGATGTCTCATTAACTGCTGCTGTTCGGTTTAAGAGAGCGCTCTGCCGTAGATGAGACAGCAAAGGTCAAAAGTTATTAAATGTATTCAAATGTTACGACTAAAAGCACTCAGGTTTCTCTACAGGCTCTGCAGGAGGCAGTGGGTGGAGGAGTAGGCAGCACAAATTTCACCAAGAGATTATGTAATGATGGAGAACGGTGCCACATCTGGAGATGTACCTGTGACGACCGGACAACCTGTGACAACTAAACAACACATGTACGCCACTACTGCACTCACATCTCAGTCCAGCAGCTTTACAGCAATGTGACTGACCGATGCTGGGCAGGTTGGGGCGGCCTGAGCTGAGAAAGCTGAGCTTGCAGTCTGACAAGGTGCTAAGGTCAGAACGAGGCCATCACTCTATTTTCTCTGTAAACCCCATTAACCTTGCTATCAGTATGAAGACTGAACCTGAGCTACAGAACGGCAACATCCTTCGAAAGTGAAGTGATTATCATTATCATTATCATTATCGTGATTAAATTATGTCACAGTATGGTTTTCTAAGCATATTGTGGATATCATCAGTACTTAAAGAACATTGACCATCAGCATATTTCATTATAAAGAGAGAACGATAAGGATTGTTTAATTTGAATTACGGCAGAACTATAGAATAACTGTTATTTGAATTCATAGTTGATAGGCTGTTTTACATATGGCACTTCTGGTTGTTTTCTTCTGTCTCAACTCATCAAACTCAAAAACATGAATATTTCTTGATATTAAAATTATTAAACTTCTTTATAGCACGCTTTTGCAATATCGGCCAGCTCTATCTTCATTACGTAAGCACACACATTCAGGATTTATTCACGTGTTCACTTTCACACAAACACGACTCCACACAATTAGACCATATTAGGGCCTGACTGCTGAGGAAAATGAGTTTGATATCAATTTTAGGTTGACTTAAGGACTCTGGACCTGATGACAGTAGCACTTCACTTACAGTGTTTTGTAGATCTGAGCAGATAGCAAAAGAAAAAGAACAATTATGACTGAAAGTAAAGTCTGGGGCATTTTCTTGAAAATGACATATAACATATGCAACATATGCAAGTGAGATTTAGCTGTGCACAGATTATTCATCCTTTTAACACCAAAAAACATGCTGTAAGTGAGTTAACAACAGGTGTCCCTCCATGCTGGTGTTGTGACAAGTCAAACTACTGCTTGAGGAAGCACACTAAGTGATTTGTTACAATAAGCTAAAGCTACAAAAGTCACTAAAAATCATTGTGCTGCTTTATTAATAGAATATTCAAAGTTGTATCAGTTTCTGTAATTAGATTTATTTAACATCTGGTTAATTAGCAAGTCATAATGTAAACACAGTTGTCACGTGAAAACATGACATCGCTTATCCTAGAAACGTATTGTCAAATACACCCACTGGCCACTTTATTCCATGTATCCACACTTGTTTTCCATTTTATCAGCTCCACTTTCCATATAGGTGCAGTCTGTAGGTATAAAATTACAGACTATAGTCTATCTGTTTCTCTGTATACTTTGTTAGCCCTTTTACCCTGCTCTTCAATGGTCAGGACCCCCACAGGACCACTACAGAGCAGGTATTATGTGGGTGGTGGATCATTCTCTGACGTGGTGTGAGTGGATCAATCACAGCAGTGCTGCTGCTTTTTAGATACTGTGGCCACTCACTGCCCACTCTATTAGACACTCCTACCTTGTAGGTCCAGCTTGTAGATGTCAGTCAGAGATAATAGATCATCGGCTGCTGCACAATTTGTGATGGTCAATCCAAATAATACCTGCTCTGTGGGGGTCCTGACCATTGAAGAAAAGGATGAAAGGGGGATAACAATATGCAGATGACCAAATGGGACCATAGTCTGCAATTGTATAAGTACAAAGAGCACCTACATAAATGGACAGTAAGTGTAGATACACTAATGCAGTGGCCGGTGGGTGTATACACAGTTTTAATCTACATATCTATTATTATATCACTTATTAGCTATTGATTATTGATTACTGCAGCTCACAGTTATGGGCAGGCTTAAACAAAAGCATCAAATGTTTTTTCCATGGTGCTAATTTATCTACTTATATGACTTATAGGGTGCATTACTGAAGCTACAGCATTTCTCAGCTGTTGTGGTCTTGTCTCTCTTTGACTTTGGCAGCTTCTGTAACCCTAACACCCACCACGGGTTACCTGAAGGAGCCAGAAGAGATGTGCAGCACTCATCTCCCTGCATCTCTACACCTACTATAGATCACTGCCTCTCTATGATAAATACACAGGCGTTTGAGAAATGTGCAATGCTGGCTGCAGTTGACATGTTGGCATTACAAGAGAAAGAGGCTATAATAACTACATCAAAGAGGTGGAGTGAGTGAGGGAGTGAGTGAGTGAGTGAGGGAGGGAGTAAGCAGTGAATAAGTGAGTGATTCCCTAAGTAAGTGGCTGCCACATAGCTAGATGAACTGATGAAAAGCAAAGACCAATAAACTGCTGACACAGCTATCAGGCTGGATTTGTCCACTATTCCACTGTTAGCCATAAATAATCTAGTCAACACATCATCACATCGTTATGCCTTTTTCTGTTTAACCTCTTTTCAGAGGCCTCCTAATGGTCATTCTACTAGCAGAATGGAACTCAACTAGAATTTCTGAATCATTGCAATCATATCAAATATCTCCATAACTCTGTTATCAGACTAACTAGGACACTGTTGGTTGTGTAAAAGGTCGTGACCCCGTGTTGAGCTACTAGGACCCCCTGCTATGAACCGAGCAACCTACAGAGCTGGCTACAGAGAAAAGGGAGTCCACATGTAGCTCTCACATCAATTGCTCTCTCTCTTGGTATAAATTAAATTATTTCATAGTAACTGCAGACAATAAACAATTAAAAACTTAAATTAAAATGTACATGTAATGTTCAGTGCAGAGCTAAACAATTCAAAGTAAAGAACAAATAGAAAATGATATTTATCTAAGACATGTTCACCTAGACTAACTAAAATATTTATACCAATATTTTCATGTTCCAGATAGATATGGAGATAATACATTTAACACAGTTCCAAAGAGGGCAACCATGTTTCTAGGGGCTCTTTAGCATCTAAACTGGGCCCACTTTACTCTCAGAACAACTATGTCTTATACTGTATATTAGTTTAATAGTACTTAAATAATTACTGGATAATAAATCTTAAGATTAATAGCAGAAGATTAAGCCTACAGTTCGAGGGGTTAATGTGTACTCACTTATTTAATATGCAACCTTATTACATTGGCCCAGTCTAGTTCTTAGTGGATTCCATCATCAACATTAGTAAGGTATAATAGTGGCACTGTCCTGAAACGCTCGCATGAAGTGGAGGATAATTATGACGCTCTAGCTGGGCCCTTGCTCCACTGATATAAATCTCGCATCTGCTAATTGCATTGGAGCTATCTAGGCTCAGTGAGAGCTCACTGCACAAACCTCGTCAATGGAGGAATAGGGCCACGAAAATCGTACTCATTGACGCAGGTGATGAGCACCCATTCGAAAAAAAAGAATTATTTCATAATGCACAATCTCATTCCCAACTTCTCTCCAAGGTTGCTTCCACAGCACCACCATCATTTTGATGCTTCTAAAGAAAAACTGCGCATGCGTCCATTATTTTCTATCTTTTCACATAAGGCTTAAATAAATAAATAAAGCAAAGTAGATGCGAGTCAAGATCGCTCTATTCAAAAGGATTTCAAAAGGCAGCTCTGAAGTTCAGCTTTTCCCATCAGTTGAGCCCAACTCGGTTGCTATGCCAGCTATGGAGGAGCTGACTATATTTAGATGGCCATTATTATGAGGCTTTTCACACATCACCACAGAGATAGATGGAGGAGGTGTAGCCATGACCTGTCTTATGTCTATCACACTGTCAATCGACAGTTACACTGCAAAGTGTCCAAATGATACTCAGAGGCCTTTTCAATGTGGGTCTTGACCTTGAGTGGAAACACACATACACACAAACAATCACACACAAACAAGTACACACAAACATCGTTTCTTCATGACCAAACGTGGCAAAACTTTGAGGACCTGTATAGGTGGCTACAAAACAATACAGCTTCAATGACTGTTGTTCGCATTTAATAGCTAACGGCTAACAGGTGACACTATAATACAAGACCAACAACATCATGCAAAAAACCTTGGTACCTAACAGGGTCTGACTGAAGTATCATTCAACAGAGACTGACAGACATTTTGACATATTGGAAATATTGTATTATTCCACAAATTGAGGACAAAAGTCTGTTCATAATTCATTTAACTGATTTGTAAGGTATGTTTATTAATTAGAACTGATAATACACTTCAAACCTCCGTGATACCATTTTTCATTCAATAACGCAAAGTAAATCACCATAAGCATAAAATACACATTATGATTTCCTGTTAACTTTTTTAAAAAGGCCTTATTTTATGATTATTTCAGTTTAAGGAGTCTGACAATTGAGAATCAACATTAATATCAAACAGTAAAGCACTGTTTTATTTAGGGATGCACCAATATGGGAATTTTGAGCTGATGATAATATCTGATATTTCCTATGCACATATCTGCTGATGCTGATGCAGATATACTGTATAACTATTTGAAACATGGAACTATATCCATTTGGATTAGCATCACAGAGAAACATAACATATATTTCTACCAGGGTATAAATCACCACTGTCCAAAGAAAAACATGTATCTCCATTTTGTTTTAACTTTTTATCATTTGTACACAGCAGCTGCTGTTTACGCTGTATGCAAATCTCACAAGGAATCAACCAGAAGATATGGCCCAAAATCTCTTGGGGAAAAAAGTCTGGTTCCATTGACTTGCATTAGAATTAAAAGAGGTTTTTGCCCTCTCCTGTAAAGTTCCCATTTTAGAGATACCCGTCTTTGGACAGCGACAAAATACACTAAAATAAAGATATTTTAGCACAGTAACCCGAGTCACTAAAATGCTCCGCTCTACCAGGATATAGAGGTGGCCAAAACTGCAAAATATAACAGACAATACTTCAAGAACTTTGCACGATACACAATATGTCATGAATTGGAATTAATAAAAAAAGAACCAGTAGTGTTACAGTTAAAAATTACTGTCAAATACTGAACACAATGAACTCTACACTCTTGCACTAAATCCAATTAAAAGGCTCTAATTTTGCTCGCTTTATAATGAAACATGCAAGTGATTGGCACTGTACTGCTGATACATATGATATGTTTAGAAAAGCACATTGTGTTATATTGTGACATAATTTATCACAATCACAAAATATACTGTCATATTGCCCAACACCATCAGAGTACTATGTATATCAGTTTGAAATATCAGTCAATTCAAATGTGTCCAAAGCCAATACGTTTTAAGCAATTTTCTGCTGATAATGATACGATTTTGATATCATCTTGCCCACGTAGATTATTCAAACTGAAATGTGTTTCATTTTTGATAACTGTGTTTATTCTATAGAATATAATGCCACTCCGTCTTTCTGTCACTCTGTCTCTCACTCTCTCTAAGTACACTCTTGGTCGTGTGAGTCAGATAGAAATCTCTGGTGCTGATTGTGCTGTGGCGTGGTGTGTGGTCTCCTATCTGAAGTTGTAGGGGTCCTGCTGAATGACAGCTAGGCCTCTGGACTCCCATCACACACTGCTGACACTTCAACCCGACAGCCTTCAGCCTGGCCCGCGGACAGACCATGTCACCACCGCCTGCTTATCGAAGTGTTCTCACAATAAGGCCACATGTAAAGGGCAAATGTCAAAGACTGTCCCTCATTTAATTACAGTCAAACTGCTCATTCAGTACAAGTAATTCATTTTCAGCAACAGAAAGGAAACAAATACATACACCTTTCACCCATAGCATTACAACTATCCTTGTATCTCCACTCAGTGTTCATTTTATCTGATAAACCGACCATATAGGAGCACTGTGTAGTTCTGCAACCGCAGACTGTAGTCCTGTAACCTGTTTCTCAGCATCCTGGTGAAGGTGAAGGACTAGAGGATGACCACCACAAATTGTGCAGCAGCAGATGAGCTATCGTCTCTGACTTTACATCTGACTGACATCTACAACAAGGTAGGAGTGTCTAATAGAGTGGACAGTGAGTGGTCACAGTGTTTAAACACTCCAGTAGCACTGTTGTGTCTGATACACACACACCAGCACAACACACACTAACACACCACCACCACATCAGTCTCAGCGCTGGAGTTTTAAACACAGTGTCACTGCTGGACTGAGAAAAGTCCACCAACCAAAACTATCCAGCCAACAGCATCCTGTGACCACTGATGAAGCACTAGAGGATGACTAATTAAATGTGACTGTTGAACAGCACTGGATATGAGTGATGGGATTAAGTGAAAGGAAGTTAGAGAAAGTGACATGAAGTGGGGAGAAAGGAGCCAGAGCCCTAAACTGACCTCTCATGGCATCAGTGTATGTGTGTGTGTGTGTGTGTGTCTGTGTGCATCTGTCCAGAGAGCTGGCAGCCATGCAGCCCTGCAGCACCTGGGCCCGTACCACTCTCTCTCTCTCTCAGTCCCCTTAATTATGGCTCCCCCTCCTCTGCATCATCTCACGCTCAGGACAAACAGCCGGGAGGGGTAAAAAAAACAAAGAAAAACCCACCCTGGACGCAGTGCATGCATAATCAAACCCTTCCCTTTCCAGTGGCAATAAAAAAGAGACTTCAACACAAGCACGCCACAAAAAAATGACCTTCAGGTTTTTATCATCTGCAATGCAGCGATTACTTATATCTGGCACCATTTGCAGAGAATCAAACTGGAGTTACATGCAACTGCGGCTGATTCGCCCTTTGATGCATGCCGTGTTTACAGCACGGCACCATGAGAGTGAAGGGGAAAGGAGACTGATGGCACTCTAATCTAATGTTTCTGCAGGTATCAGCACATCTACAGTGGTCAATGATATTCAGCATCGCATATTTTGCCAACCCATACGGCCACACGTCATGGAGAGGAGCTTCTGTTCCGCTTAACCCCCTCTGAGTTTTCATCTGACTGTTTCAGAGGTTCAAGTCAAAGCTTCCCTCCGCTTCAGGGTGCTGCTTAATACCGTGTACGAGAAGAATTTCAAATAAAATTAATAAAAGAAAAGTTATGAACAGGAACACGTAAATGGTTCATAGTTACTTACCATGTATTTAACCACATTCAACTAGGCATCTATGACAGGGTCTCCAAACCTTTTAGAACTCGAATCAAATGTTTGTTTCACAATAATCAAGCTAGTGTTTAAATTTCACTTGAGCGTATAATCATTTATTCATGATGAATAGAGAAATGTTTTAAATTGACATTGAAAATAGAAACCTAAAATGTCAATTATGCCCCTCATGTGTTTTCCCCAACCAGTCACTGATTTTTAGCAAACCAATTTGGCAAATAATTCTCATGTAACATTTGTCATAATTAGCATATTTAATATATTTAAACTTGTGTTTGGTATATAACTTCTGACCGCCAACAGTCGTCTAGTAGCACTGGTGGGGTCATGGCCCACAGGTTGAAAACCATGGATCTAATAAATTCAATTTAACTTTTTCCTTATGACTTCACTTAAATCTTGATTTTAATCTCAGCCTAAAACCTAAACCTAATCCTAAACTGTCGAAAACAAGAGTTTAATCAGTTTGTTAGCACTTTAAAAGTCTAAAGTTACTACTGTCATTTTATTACAGTTATGAAGTTAGTTTCATAAGGAAATACAGTTCAATTCAATTTCCATTATGTATCAACTTATTTCTTTCCAAAAAACAAAAACTTCTCCATTCATAATTAAATATCTCCCTTTTTAATATTTACAACCACAGATCTGCTATAGGACATGAGTGAGAATAAACTAATGCAAGTTATAATGGAAGATTGTATTCCTGGTAATTTCAGACCATGTCTACTGACAATAATAGCAAATATATGCAGATATTCTGTACGGGCCCAGTGCAACCTTATTCACTAAACAGAAAAGCTCTTTAAACTGATCGTCCATGTTCTGTAAACAGGTATGTTGTTAACCTAAAGGAACACCCAGTAGTGATCACACCAAACCTCACTTACCCTCTCTGTCAGCATTTTTGATGGCGGTGCGTATACGCCGCTCTACAATCTTTACGAAGCCAGAGTGGTCCATTTTCCGACCTTGGTCATGGACACTCCCCGCTAAACTCCACCACTGGACCGGTGCTGGACTGCCAGCTCTCAAAAGCTGGTCACTCTTTAGAAGCTCTTCATGGCCTCTTGAAAAACCCACCTCTTACTGCAGCGCTGGTGCCCTTCGGCAAGCGCCAGTACGCTACTGGATAATGATAGCCTCCCTGAAATGTCAAGTGCTTAAGCACACATTCTGTTGTTGCTGGTTTTGGTGTCGTAGGCCTACACAAACCTGGTCTTTGACCAGCAGCTACAGTCACCAAATGCCATGTGCTGAAACAGGACTATAGAACAGATGTTCAGCAGTGCTGGCAGAAAGCAGAGGCTACATATCTGACATAGAAAAGTAGCATTATTCACAGTGACAGCAGCCCCCCAGTAGTGTATGCAGACTAAAGTGTGCCGTGTCTTTGGACACCTCTCACTGACAGAGCAGAGCTGTTTTTTACATAATCAAATGGAATCGGAAATGTATTTTTATTGGTTAAAATTGCAATCTGTCTACAGGCCTTTACATTAGGGCCTGACTGATATATTGGTACTGACAGCCCACGGTTTTATCGGTATCAGCACAAATATTTCAGAGAACGTGCTGATAACTGATAAAGATTTTTGGTGATTGCATAGCCAGGACTGGAACACATGACCTCCATACTTACCCTTACATTGTGTTGCTATAGGTAAATCAATACAAATCACCCAGTGTAATCATCTCAGACTGACCTGGTAAGTCTGAACATGACATTATAGTTAGAATATCACGTAAAATGTATTCAACCCCAAACTTACAATGTCAATAACATGATATATCACAAAATGTCAGCACAACCATATTTATAGTATTTATTATTACTACAATTTATCTGTATATTATGCTGTTCATATGAGTATGATAATCTATATTTGTTATATCTATGTTGGTTGGCAGAAAGACAAAACATCCTTCATACTCATTTGCTATGAGTATATATGTTTAGCATCTATTAACATCAAAACAAACTGAAAAAAAAAAGTCATAAATGCAGACCCAAACCGGTGGATACAGAATGTAAATGGAAACACAATTACAGTGACCCTAAACTTCAAAGGGGTTAAGGGTGTGAGCCTCTCTTTCTCTCTATATCCCTTTTTCATTCTGCTCCAGTCTCACACTTTCCCTCTCCTCTTTCGTAAACAACATGATTCACACACATATACGATTACTCCTAGGAACAGGAAAGTAAACAGCAACAGCACTCGGAAATAATAGCAATTAAGCATAAACCCACAATTAGCATTGCTGTGGCAATTATGCGCAATGCTATCATTAGCAACTGAAAAAGTGCCCAGGGATCTTACTGCACTATTAACTTGCTTCACTTGCAAGCAGAAATGCAGACTCATAAGGTGAGTAGCCAATAATGGGGAGAAAACAAGAACTTTCCCAAAGGTCAGCATAAAATGTTGACAAAGCTATCTAAGTGTCCGAGTAGAAATGGAAGGCTACAAAGCACTGGGGGGTTGCCAGTGATGATGGATGAATAGGAAACTTGTGGACTAATTCAATTTTTTTTTAAACAAAACTGTCTGGAAGTGGTCCATGGCTCCTGAGGAGCGCTGCAAAAAAGGCAAACATACACTGCGAGAGGCAGCGTTACAATACTGCCTGCTGCACTGCACCAAAAATTTACACAGCATACTGCACAACCTCCAGCAGCTCACATCCCTCAGCAGACTGCAAGAGGGAGAGGGAGAGAGGGAGAGACAGAGGGAGAGAGACTCTTTCACAGGTTTATTTATGCTGTTTACTAAGCAAACAGTCTACAGTGGTCACCGTGGTGTGCTAGCTAGCCAACTCTACTTCTGACATCAGCCACAGGCTAAAGCTCATAAAATACCAAATAAGATTCACATCGAGCCGTTTGCTGTCCAAACACAGGTTGACACCATAAAGCTGTCTCTGGTAGCAAATGGCATATGAGCTCGTGCTAATGAGTGAATAAGAACATTAGGCTGTTAGGCCCCCTCGGGCCTGATGCAATGAAGAGACAATCTAGCTACAGTTAATTAACCCCTTAGGCCCCTTAAGGGTCTACATGTGGACCTGACTTCACTCCCTCTACTGTGATAATAACAAACAGCTGACGAGTGAAAAGAAAAAAACTTAATATATGGCTATATTCGAAATGGCACACTACTATACTGCACACTGCATACTACAGCAGTATGTACTGCATACTGCCCCCTGTGTAGTATGAAGTACAGGAACAGGTTCTGACCTACAGTGCAGTATACCAATATAGTCACATGACCAGTTACCTCACATTTACCTCAGAGCCGTTATTAGAGCTAGCTGCTACTAACTCTGCTCAAGTCACTGTGTTTAGTCTAGCTGTTGGCTACCCTTGGCTATTTCACTCCAAAACTGAACCTCTAAAGCGAGTTCATCTTTTATTAAACTTAAGACCTGTATATTTTAACTCATTCTGATGAAAATACACCCTTCTACAATCACTATACCCACATTTATAATTGGAGTTGGCTGCATTTTGCGCCCCAGTGTTACCTGCCACAATGATGGGATGCAGTACACTATAAAGACAGCTCCCCCTGTATACTAGCAAATCTGACTTGAGTAGTACACCTTCCGGGTATCTTCAGTGCACTACAGATTTTCAATTTGGTTGCATACTGTATAGTTCACACTACTTTCAGTCAGATTTAGTATGCAAATACTATGTATCACACTACTTCAAATACAACCTATAAGTGGAGAAACATAACGAGGGCAGATTAGACTTAGGTGAGAGGCAGTGTAATTGGTTATCATCAATGACTGACAAGTAACTCAATGACGATGCTTTAAAGGCAATAATTGGCATGTTGGGAAACTGACAGAGAATTAGAGTGGACTAATGTACTGTTAAAGCTAGCTAAATATGTCAGGAAATCTGGGTTCACACTCCCTTAAAGGAGCAAATTGGTAAAATGATGCAATGTGTCAAATTCATGCTCCAAATAGCAGGGGGCAACACATCTCTAGTAAAAGCAAAGTCCCATGCCCTACCAGTCTAGAGTTGTTTACAAAAGCATACAAACCAAAAGTAGGTTAAGTAGGGCCGCATGCACGCAATAAGCACAATATCTTCACTAGAAAGTTAATTCATTTATTAATTCATTCGTCTTCTGAGTCGCTTATCCTTCTGGACATGGAGGTTCTGGATCCTATCCCAGTGCTCAATGGGGGGAAGGGAGGAAACTGGACAGGTCCCCAGTCCATCGCAGCTTGACTGGAAAATATCATTCTCATTATTTTTTAGAAATCACGAAAGCCTAGTGTTTCCAGACAGGCGTACTGCATTATACAGTTAAGCACTTAAAATACCATCATGATGCATGTCATGTGTAGAAATGTGTTAAGCAGGCCCAGCCAACCTCGATTTTGAATTAAGAAGGAAGAAGGAAAAGATCAACCGCTGCATTCACATTACCAGCCTAAAGAGGCACAAATCCAATTTCTTGCCTTAATGTTTCAGTGTGTAGACATACAAATCTAGACATACAAATCTGATCCTTTCAATCGGATCTAAGCCACTTGTAGCCCATATGAGGTCCTAGATTATATATACAAATCTTAACTGTTGCCATGTGACCTTAATAAGAATGATCAGACTGGAATTGATGTGTTTTGTTTTCAAGGCACATGTGCCATCTTTCACCGTTAACATGCCAGCAGTTAGTGCCAGCATACAGTGCAAAAGCATCTCTTTTCTGCTTCTCTCAAGACAGAAGAGAGCAAACTATCTTCATTAGGAAGGCTTGTTCTACTGGCTGGTTTGCTTGTCATTCCAGACAATCAGTTAATTAACATGACGTTATTGATTAGGATGTGCGCATGCAGGTAATTTCAGGCCACAGGACTGTTCACATTAACAACAGATTTTAATCATTTAAACTGTACACTACACTGTGGCCGTATACTACACGATCCTGTTATTTGCTGTGAGGATCAAAAAGAAGAAACAACACATACAAAGTTTCGGCTATGAAAAGCATCATTTGGACTCGATTGAAGAAGTATAGCAAAAATGCAAACTGTGGATGAATCTGGGGCTGAAACACAGATATCACAGTGTCAGAGCTGGGGAAATATGTTACTATTAACTGGCTGCTGAAGTGATTATTTGCCTGAAGTCAACAAGCACCTCCTCTGTCTCTGCAGTCTGCTGCTCACACAGCTGCGCGCATGCACGTCTCTCTTCACCATTTTCCTCTTTCCAAGCTGTCTCAAACATATAACCGATGGCATCTGATCACTCCAGAGCACAATCAGTGCGTTAAAGATTGACTCGTTTCTCCTCTCACACTGCGAGATCATCCGCTCCTTCAATCCCTTCCGATCAAGCTCCAAACCTGGAAAATCATTTTAGAGAAAATTTGTCAGAAGGTGCAAATATGGGTGAAAATTAGGCTTAAAACCTTCAGAAATAAAACTGAATTAAGCAGTGAGGCATCTGCGTTTAGATCTGACCATAATGAAAAGATGCAATGAAGAAGATTGTTGTAGCAATGAGGGTAATAATGCCACCCTCTGTGCAGTAGCCTGGGGATCACTGTCCCATACCAATAAGAGTCTTTGGGTAAGACCCATAATTCTGGATTTTCCTACTACTGTAACAGGCTTAAAATGTAGGTTGTTTCAGATAAGAGAATCTGACAAATGCATTAGGGTAGTTTACAGTGTACATTCACTCATCCACTACATTTCTTCAGACATTATGCATCTGAGGGTTCAGTGGTGTGCAAATGACAGACAGTGATCTGTATAAACATGGAAAACAGTGATACGGTCAGATGAGTCATCCTTCACCATATTACCCACAAGTGGGCGAGTGCATGTGTGAGGAACACCAAAGGAGAAGGTGCTCCAGTACAGTTCCAGAGACTTGCAGAAATTTTAGCTTGATTTGTCACCCATCTGTGCATACCTCGCACATTAATGAACTGGATTTAAAATTAAGCGACAGACACAGCACTCTTGGAGGAGGTTCTGTGTGGTGATGTTAACAAATCAACCATTTCCCTTCTTCTCCTCACTCCGCTCTCCACTTCGAGCAGAGAAGCATACAGATAAAATACAGAGCTTTTGGGACACTAAATCTAGGCTCTGATACAGGAAGTAAACAAATAGAATATTACACATTTCTGAGCACTTCGCCTCAATATTATCTTCACTGTATTTCAGGTTGTAATAATTCAAGTAGTTAAGGTTGTAACAGTACACCCAATTTGACAGTATACAGTATAACAGTACATGTCCGGCTTTCACTATCATTAAATTTGTCTTGCAACACTTAAAACACAAGTCTAAAGTGACTAAATCGGCTGATTAGTCACCTTCGCTGATTGCACACTCACACAAATGTCTACAGGTCTACACAGAATTACACCTTTGTAATTACAAGTGTGGAGTTAAGCTAAGCAACATGTTGTTCATGAGAAAAACCTAATTTTGCTGGCATATAATGCTCAAACTTTAACATTAACTACACAGCTAATAAATCAACAATCGCTGCTCGATGCTGCCCTGTAAACCTCCTAGAGCTCCAGCTTAGAAGTTAAACTATTTTTTGTTTCCATAAGCCCCATGACGAGTAAATGAATGCCGTTACTGAAGCATATTATGACTGTGAAATCTAATGACTGTGCAAAATGACTGCTGTCAGCTTAAATAATTACAATCACCTCAAATAATTGTGACTAGGCAATTATGTAATAATTGTGACAGGCCTAGTGATATCACAATGCCATGAAGCAATGTTACATCCTTAATACACTGAGTAATAACTCCCAAGACTAACAACTGAACAGTAAGCCTGTGATGGCACATATCACAGAAAATAGAAAAAATAATAATACAAAAATGTTTAATGTAATATGTAACTTTACTGCTGCTGGAGTGTTTTCACACTGTGTCCACTCTATTAGACGCTCCTACTTTGTTGGCCTGCCTTGTAGATGTAAAGTCAGAGGCGAAAGCTCCTCTGCTGCTGCACAGTTTGTGTTGGTCATCCTCTAGTCCTTCATCAGTGGTCGCAAGACGCTGCCCACAGGACACTGTTGGCTGGATAGTTTTGGTTGGTGGACGATTCTCAGTCCAGCAGTGACACTGATTGCAAAGTGCACTTATATGGTAAGTGGAGCTGATAAAATTGCTGATAAAAAATACAGTGAGTGTAGGAACAAGGATGCGTACTTGAGCCCAATCCCAATTCTTATTTTGGGAAAAAGTGTGTAATTAGTGGCGAGCCATGGCCATTTCAGAGGGCTGAAAGAGTTACTCTTTACATCGGTCCGAAACTTAATAAAGGTGCTAAATAGGGTTCTTTGCAGCAATACTATAGTAGAACCACTTTTGCTTCCCTAAATAATGTTCAAAGATGGTTCTCTAAGGAACCCTTTTTGGTGATCAGACACTCAAGTAAAGAATGTTAGATGTAATGTAAATGTTCATTTAGGCACCACTGTGCCTTCACATGTCTGACTAAGCAACCTGAGTAGAGTCAGGTGTGATAGAGTATACCAAGCTGTGAAGAACCATTAGACTTTTTTCCTGTACAGAAATTCTGCTGCTGGGGATGTGAGGGTGAAGAACGCCCCACAGACCACAGTCCATGCCATCACTCCAGCTCCAAAGTGACAGGCCAGGAAGCCATGCAGAAAGCAACAACGTCTGCAAACACACAGAGAGAAGTACTTTATCATCTATTTATGATCTACAATCCATGAGCTGGTTTTGATAATGTACGTGGAGTCACTGATATTCCAGCACTCCCTGACTCTGTGAGATGAGTTCAGTTAAAAATACAGTATACCTGCTAGTGTGATAATGGCCAAGACTTCTTTAAGGCCTCTTTCTTTTTATTTCAGCGGCCTTGTTATCAGGCCAGCACATCCAAGATCCATCTCAACACTGGCACTGCATCTACAGAATGTGCATATTATTCCTGTGCACTTCTTGCTTCCATGTCCAGGGTATTTCCTGCTTTCTGCCCAAAGAGTGCTGGAATAGGCTCCAGTCCTCTCTGCGACACAGACGGCTAAGGAGGTTAAATGATGAAAATGATGATGATGACCTCTTGCTAATATATTTTGGTGTCCAGCAATGACAGAACAGGCCTGCACACAGCAATAACTGCACGTTTAATTCAAATTCACAAACACAAATGTGGCATTGATTGAGAGTTTACCATCTACACTTTTGACAGAAGTTGCTTCTGTTATCGCTTGCAATGTATAAGGGTTACAGCATTTTAGCCTAGCCTACTACCCAACATCCCTCAGTCAGCGTAGAGTGGAGTGTTGCCATGGAGTAAACATACAGATATTTATAACACAAGCCCAGCGTCCGCTAGAACAAACAGGAGGCAGAACAAAGCGACTGGGCCCATTCCAACATCCACATCCACACCGTCTGTGTCAAGAGAGGAGAGGCTGGTGCTTAGGAATCGCCAGCAAATGGCCCTGGGGCAGGAGCAGAGAGCGGAGATGACTACATAAAGAGAACTCGGGCAGGATGGCGAGGAGCGGGAAACACAGTAAACACTTCTGACAGATAAAAGGAGTCGGCTTGTGCCGAGCAGCTATTAGATCCTAACAGGGTGCAGCAAGAATCCCAATCCAAAGACGTGGAGGTTAAATGAAGGCGGCACGAGCTACGGATACACTCACGTTACCCAAAAAAGGAAAACACAAGTGTATTCTAGATGCTCATACAAAATAGAGGTATTGCAATACACATTTTAATATCTGAGGTATCACGTCGACTGATATGAATTGCTATGTTTAATTAAAATACACTTTATGACGCGGTTCTGTTCATTTTCTAGGTGAAACAGGTTAAAGTAAGTTATCCTCTACAAAAACACATGTATGCACATTTTGGTACTCAATTACTGCTTATGTGCTAAATTTAATAAATTGAAAAAAAAAAAAAACACTGTAAAAGTAAAATATGCAAAACATCTGTAAAAGTAAAATATGCAAAAGTTCTAGCACATTTTTAGTTTAATATTTTTTTTCCCCAGTATATTAAACTTAGGAAATGAACAGAAATTGTACATTAACTATTACAGAAAAATATTTTAAGTTTGTTCTCTGTAGAGCATAAACTTCTTTTAATCTATATAATCTACAATCTTTACAAAAATACATAACATATATGTACAAAATTATTCCTAATATTCCTAAAATAGGCAAATATAAAAATAAGCAGAAATATTTACACAATTTATTTTTCAAATATTATTTGCTTCTGTTAATTATGCCCTTGCTCTAATTTTCACTATACAGCATATCGTCAAATGTATGTGGACATTTGATTATCATACCTACATGAGCTTTTTAGATGCCCTGTTCCAAAACCAAGGGTATTAATATTTAGTCGGCCGCTGTTAGGACTGAAAGATGAATCATTTTTATATCTAAGGCCCAAGAGTTGCGATTATTGTTATAACTTATGTTATCAATTATCTCCCCTTCTCAAAGGTGGAAAGTAATAGCATGGAAGTTGTAAACCAACTATAGATGATTTAGAGCCATTAAAATAACCCATTTGGTGTGGACAAGAACACAACTCTAATTACCGGCAGTCAGTCTGGTGGATTAACTGGCTGTGTTAAAACCTCAAGCCAAAAATAGTGAACACATTAGTCTTTATAGACTAAAAAAGGGCCGGCTTTCAATCTATAGAAAGTTAGCATAATTAACTTCACAATTGTAACATTGATCAGAAAAATCACAATTCGATATTTGCTCATATCGTTGGGCAAGAAGGCCTTCTGGAGTTCCTCCATACCAAACTAGTCAAACCGTGTCTTTATAGACCTCACTAAATTCTGTCTTGATTATGTGCACACTGCACAAATAATTTGCAGAACTGAAGGAACAGTACATCCAAGCTTTCAGAAGCACAGCAGCCAAAGTTTTAGCATGGGAGGTAAATATGATTTAACTTGTGTTACTGGAAACAGTCGGGCTGCACTGAATTCCGATTCAAAGCTGCATTTGCCTGCTGAGACAGGCACTGGATTTTCTTTTTCTTCCCTAGCAGAAGTCATTTGAAAGTATTACCTCTCCAAACAGCAGAGGTCACAAACAAGGAGGTTTTTGACGTTGCTGGGCTGTCAGCAAACATTTACCTCTCTGCAAATATCTCCACCTTTCTAAGAAAGCCAACTCCATTTGTTTCCTCAGCGAAAGGAGAATTACACCTTTGGACTATTTCGGGCAATTCTCCTGCCGAAGTCATCTACGGCTGTAATATAGTGTTTCCTCCATCAGTGGGCTGAAGGCAGCCATCTGCAGAACCAAAGCTGGGCATGATCACAATCACATCAGCGCAGAATCAAGTCCAGCAGGAGCCCATCCTTCATCATTAGGCCGGATTCTCTGTCTATCCTCCGAACGACACAAGGTTACTTTCACTAGAAGTCCATCAGTGCGCATTAATCAGTGTCACCGTACAGTAGGCCTACTGTACGCCAGCAAAAGCTGCTCTGTGTGCAAAAATCAGAGCGCTTTTGTGGCTTCAGAAAATTACTGCGGATCCCGGCTGCGTCATGTGACCAGGGGGCCACAAAGCCTTTGGTGTGTGGACCGAATCCTCGTTAAGCCGCAGTCCGCAGAGTCAAGATGCAGAGCAGTAGAGGAGCTGCTAACGTACTTCTATTAGGAAGGTGGGATCATCTCCAGATGATTTATTGAGGCATTGTGAAATATGCTGCTACAAGCCACAAGAGATTGGTCCACTTTGCTCAGCAGTACGCCAACACATAGGTCTCTGTCTTTTCTACACAGAACGGCGGTGCTGGAGCATGCGTCATGGTATCATCACTGTCAATCTCACATTTGTGAATACAAGATATGATCACTTGGGATGTAAAGGTTTCATGTTTACACACCAGGTCGTAAATTCAAAAATGGACCTTCGTCCTCATTAATGCTCTTTGCTACTTTAGTGAGGCTGGAACCCATTAATGTCGTTGAGAAACAGTCACAGCGCTTAGAACTGTATCATAATAACACTCCTGCATTAAGAGGTGACCTTCCAAATGACAGTCATGGTAGGACACTGTATGCACAGCAAGGCTTAATGCTTTATGTTATTACAGGCTATAATGAATGGTTTACTCTATAAAAGATAAAAATGTCTTTCTACTGCTGCACCAAGTAAGTCATACCCACACGCCAGGACTATACGAATAATGGTTTGTATCAAAATCGCAATTGGAAAGAGAGAATTACTGCCTACATTATCAGCATTGTTTTATGTGATGTACACAACACAATCACAACATACTGGCAGCCTGGCATACAGCATCCAGGCCTTAGGTCAGGAAAGCCATGTGTAGGTTAGTTAGGGTAGGTTATGCTTGATTAGCAGTGGGATGAACCGGTACACCCATGTTCAAGAAGCTTCTTTAGGAATAGGATGCCACAACAAACTGATAGCATATAAACAAGGTGAACAATGGTAACATCAGGGACAGTTCATTCAGGTGTCAATTCAAAATTGAACGCAGCAGACCCTCTATCACCTATCGCTGTCTAGTCTAGTTACATCTGAAGTAGCAGCCGTTACTCTCATACCACCTAAGGAACCACCTCAGCTGGTCAGCTGCATCAGATGCCTTTAAACACAGGGACTTGTCCACACAGCCAGCAGTCATTCTGCTGGCACCTGACAGACAGAAGCATGAGTATACGTATATGTGTATAAATGTGTATAGTGTATGTATGAAGCGAATTACTTCAGAAATTTGACAAAGCTAAGGGTTTCATATTGGAACTTCTTGTACTTTAATTGGTGCTGTAGTTCCATTCACGTGCCTGTACAGCTGGCAGAAGGTATGCTGCTTCATACATACGCTATACACATTTATACTCATGGAAACATTCAAATAAAAAGCTGCTGAGTAATACGTGAACTTCAGCTTTGTAGAAATTATGATATGAAACAACATTTAGCATTATTTGCATTATTTTGTGCAATTTGCACAATATTTTGTTTGTTAAAAATGTTTATAACAACACATGTATATATATATATATATTTGTGTGTGTATACACAGGACATACATACATAAACAAACAATATGCACTTTGTAGTTATACAGTTACTGTCCATCTGTTACTCTTACTCTTTGTTACCCTGTTTCTGAATGAATTCAGTAAATGTGTTTTACATTTAGCCCCATCATTTGATCATAAGAGAAAATTAAAAAGGGTGGGGCAAAAACATATATTACATTTCCCCCAAGTCAATTTGTAACAATTAATAAGAAGACAATATTACGGTTGTTTCATTTTAGGCCACGCTGATTATTGTGTGACTGATTATTTTTGTTTGCTCAAGTTTGTTTTTTATGCTCTTATTAAGAAAGCTCTCTTAAACACACAGAGCTACTGCCACCGTAAGTGAGGAGAGTTCTGACTGCACTGCCTGTAATGCAATCTGTCACTGGCTTGTGCTGGTATTTAACTTCAAAGGCACAGAAACAAGCAGGAACCCCCAAATAAACTTTGAGTGCTTCATTATAATGAATTCCGGAGCGCCGCAGAGTTTGCATTAAAAAGGAAATGCGCCGGGCAAGAACTGTCCACAGCAAAGCCTGTTGTGTTAACAACCAGCCTGATTACAAAGACATGAAAACATGACAATAAGAAACAGAATGAAACAAGAATAGGAGAAATAGGCTGAGATTACAGTACACATGAAGTAGCAGTGTGGAAAATGGGGCATCCCAATTTACATTTCAGTAACACTGAGCATACTGATGATCAAATACAATCAACAGCTCACTCTTCACCAAAAGAATAAAACAAATAGCTGCACCCAGAAGGACTCAACTGACGGGAATAAAACTTGGTGGGTAGGTTTAACATTGTGAGACATGCGAATGATGCACATGTGATTTAAAGAAGGACAGGCCTTATCGCTCTACCTGACTGACCCAAATGCCATGATTGCAGACTTTTAGCGAGCAGTGATGCCCTCCATGAGTCATCCAGTTAGTGCCAGCACCACTGGCAGACGGCTGCATGACGAAGGACTACTTGCACGCAGATCATTACGACGACTGCCCTTAACACCACGTCAACACCAACAAAGACTGCAGTGGTGTCGTGCCAGACTGTCATGGAGTGACTCAGAAGGGCATCAGGTCATCTCAGTGACGAGTCCCGCTTTTGTTTTAATGGAGATCAACGAGTCTGTGTGTGGAGGCACCGTGTTCAGCGTCAAAATGAATTGTTTGTTGTCATACGTCACATGTCCAGAAGGCCAGGCGTCACTCTACCTCCACCCCTACTGCAAAATCTGCAGGAACTATGTGAGAATATTCAAGCTGCATGGGATGGATTATCACAGGGCACCCTTGCAGAGACGCCATGCAGAGAAGTATGTATGTTGCATTAGCAAACATGGCGGCCTGACGCCATACTGAGAGATACTACTTCTGTATGTGTAGCTCAGTAAATATTGCCCATATTAGTCTAAACTTATCATCATTTATTGTTCCTGGTAACCTTTATCTTCCTTCCTAATAGCACTGCAATCAGACACTTCCTTCTGGGTGCAACTATTCTTTTGATGATGAGTGTATGTTTTGATGATGAGTGTATGTTTAACTACACGATCCTAGGTCTTTTGCTCAAATACAAAGGTGCATTCTGGTGACGTCGGTCTTGATAAAGTTAATAAGTTATTAAGTCTGTTTGGGTAAAGTGAATAAGTTATTTCTAGCTGTATTAAGGTTTACTACAAACACTTTAATACCATGCTGGAAACTGCAGGACACTGATTATTAGATGAAGATTTGAGGGACCCTTCGCAAATCAATAATATGAAATGATCTAGTGGAGGCAGCACAACAGTGACTGTAAACTACAGCATTTAGCTTTAATTACAGAAATGATTATAAGATAAGATTTGTACACAGGAGAATATGCACATCTTGTTATGGCTTTTACTACTATATAATACAGTGAAACAACCAAACAGCTGAAAGAACAGTTTATATATGTAAACTGAGCATCTAGTCTATAAAGTGAGGCGCAGCTGCTCTATATTTTCAGCCTGAGTGGTAAGGCACACTGCAGCGACACCATGGTGACATCCCAAGAGTGTTCATACAGACTGCTTTTAACAGCTTACACGGTTTCCACCACTACACCAAAACACACACATACAGAGCCTGCTCATTAAGACCTGTGCTTGAGATAGAAGCCTGTTGAAGTCCATAATCTCCTTCACCATTTCTCTGCTAGTCTCCGGTCTCTGAAGTGCTGGGTGATAGCGGCAGTACAGGGTGCCGTAAGGGACGCCACTCTGTCCTATGAGAAAGTCAAGCCTGACGCCACTCACCGGGGCAGCCAGCCAAGAGCACTCCCGACAGCAGTCCACCACTGAGTGGGGCTGTAGTAAAACAACACTACATGCCTGATAGCAGCTCACTAACCCCAAAAACCCACTAACCCTAATGTGCTGAAGAAGGGTTGGAAAGCGTACTCTCTCTCTCTTTCAGTTCTGCTGCAATGTTTTACTCCATTCATAAACAAGAAGAAGCTGAGACGTACAAGCCTGAAGAGCTATGAGTTTCCTCCTTCTGCGAAGCCAACAGAAACATTCAGAGAAACATAAAGCTGATGAACACCTTATCATAGAAAACAGACTAATCCAAAATGGCATTAATACAAAGTTTCTGTTAAAAGCTTAAAGGTCACTTATTCTAGAAGAAGTCAATCAGCTACAACATGTTTGATGTCCTAATTTTGCATCTTTAGCTTAGAAGTGGAGACATGAAGCTAACACTGCTAGCCGACACTAGAAATCAATAGTCACCCAAATCTTTTCTGTCAATACATCTCCAAAACTTCTCTCAACCCTCTCAAACGGCATCCAGGTCTTCAATAAGATCACACAGGCTTGTAAATGAATAAAACCTCACCAGTATGGGCAGTCATTTCAGACAAAGCCAGGGCTGGTATGTACAAAGCAGGACTTATCTTGAATCAGATCATTTCATGTTTATGATGGTAGGTATGTAACAATCCATTGATCTGTATTGATGCATTGACGCAAACGATCAGTTGATTTATTTCCCCCTGTTCCAATATTATCCGCCTGATTCCTCTCTGTATGCTCCCACACTGTACATAGAAGCATTTCACACCAGATGAGACGTGATGTGAGGGGTAGTGCCCATTACACAGAGCTTGCTGTTTCCCACCGGAGGTGACAAAAGCATGTTGCGAGCATAGACAGGCCACAAAGCAAAACTGGTTGCTGTTTACTGTTTACTGTTTGTGTTGTTTTCACATAATACAAACACCCCTATTGTCCATTTACTGCTTACATAAACTTTATGTAGACATAAAGAGATCAACATTAAAAGCCTGGCCTGCTGCCATGACTGTTGCTGGCTTTTTCACCATGTGATGTACAGCTGTATGAAGAATAAGAGATGCATGTGCGTTCAGAACATCACCTACTCAAAGGATTTTTAACACTTTTTATAGAGTTAGAGCTACATTTTTGATTTGTTTACCTAGGATGATATATAATAGCAGAAACACTGCATTTCTTTATTGTTTCTGACTAGAAACTGCTGGCATGCCATGTGCCAGATAAAGGTCTTCCCTTTGTGTTCATAGTAAAAAGGGCCTAACAATGCAGCTGCAATCTACTAGTGGGTTTTAGGCAAATAACAGACAGACAGATAAGACCTTTGATGTCTGTAAAGAATGGGAGTGTGAATTAAGGTACTCAGGTAATTCCATAATCTGGTCAGCTGACCTAAGGAGGTGACATTGTGTTAGAGCCGATGACTTGATTGTGTGGAATTTTATTATATTGTTTCATATCGACTGCTGACCCCAGTACTGCTTCACATTGTGACAAACTTTGAAGATGAAAATGATCGGATCGTCAGGTAAAGGAACCGATGTAGTACTGCATCGATGAAGCTTGTGATTTACATCCCTTTACGAGAGATGGCACGATATTACTTGTACTTTTCTTTTTGTTTTGATATGAAAACAATGGATATCAGTACATACTGATACTAAGCCCAGAAGTGTTTTAACCATTTGAAGTTTTCATTATTAGTAGTAACCAGCTACTGTTTTAATTTTTTTTACTATTAAATATAACTACGTAGTTACAGAGTAAATTCTCTAAAAGATTTGAGGTTACTTATGTTCTAATTTGAACGACCGTTTAGAATATCATTGCTGTCCAAAAGAAAACAAGTATCTCCAAAATGGTAACTTTACAGGAGAGGCCTAAAACCTCATTTAACTTTAATGTAAGTCAATGGAACCAGGATTTTTTCCAAGCAGTTTAGAGCCATTTCTGTTGGTCCATTCGTCATGATATTTTCACATAGTGTAAACAGCAGCTGCTGTATTCAAATGCATAATGATGCATAAAAGTCAAAATCCACAAAATGGAGATAGATGTTCTTCTTTGGATAGCGACGATATGCTCTTTCGACAGAATGTCTCCTAGCTCTAATGAGTTATAAGTGAGAAACAATTAATATCAAATTCTAAATTCAGCTTTTGTATGTGCTGAAATGGAATCAATTGTTTGTATATACTTTACTGTATTTTCAATGTTTAAAAAAAATATATATATATATAATATTAACGCTAAGGAGTGAATCACATAAAACCTAGACCATGCTTGAAATATGGTTTATTATTACTTATTCATTATTAGTTACTGCCAAGATGACAGGTTAAACCGTGATTAAACTGCCCATCCTGACTAGAAACATCTGTATGAAGAAATAAAAAGCCATTTCTTAAATAGCTGGATGGAAGGGTGGATGTATGGATGGATAGATTTTAAATGTAAATTTCTGTAAATGTAAAACGGTAGCTAACTGTTGATTGTGGTACCAAGTATTTCTGCATATTCAGCTGTTTGAATTGAAATGAAATGAAAATACTGTATAGTACACATACTCTCATTTATGAACAACTAAGCAAAATAAAAAAATGTCAAAGTAGAAGTAAAGTAAATAAATCATTGGTCACCATTTATGCATTTATGCAACTCTGATGAACAAGGGTCAATATTTTATCATATATTCATTGTCTGCTTTTATTCATTCATGGCTTGTTAAAAGTGAATATCTTTCAGTGGAGTGTAAAACAAAACTTCCATTTTAGACCAATACTGCTTCTAATCCTGTTCCTGGGAACCAATAGAAGGCGTGTTTCTGCTAATCTGAACTAATCTAGATTTAACATCTTATCCTGGGGAAAAAGCATTCATTAAAATGATGAGATGTTTTGATAAAGGCTAGAAAACCTATTTTTACACACAGCCTAACCAGAAAATTATGTTTCTTGATACATGTGGTGATCAGCGTATGCCACATCACTGTATGAATGGCTTAAATAAGCCCAGACTGCCTCTATAATAATTCTCCCTACAGCTGTATGATTTGCAAAGTGGAGGGTTTGAGACTTATTACACTGGCAGTGGCTCTGACACCTGCACAAAGGTGAGAAATGTAAAAAGGGAATTCCATCAGTGTCAGCAGTGTTCGGATACTAAAGTGCCCACTGTTTCATTTTTCGTCACCACAAGTGGAAAAGCCGCTCAACATGGGCTCACAGCAAATGCGACAATGCTCTGGTTATGCAAAAGAAAACAATTAACCCTGGTGCACCGCATCCTCAGCAACGCCAAAGCCATCGGCAGAAGCCCAAAGCCAGCTCGGGACAGTGAGCAGATGTGGCAGTGGCAAGCATGTGCTGTTCAGGAGCACACAAAGGCAGCTCCAATTCACCCATCCCAGTGCACTGCTGGCAGTCTAATTCACATTTCATACTTCCATTCAATATTTAAAAAGCATGTGTCATTGACGGAGTGAGCGCACTCATTATCTCTACTGTACACACGGACACAAGCGACCCCACTTCAAGCCCTGCACTATAAAGCAGTGTAAACAGCGGCGGTCAGAGTCCGCACCACCTCTGGCTGCCACTGATTAATCTCACTTTCTTACTGTTAGAAGCAACATGCTGTATACGCTACAGATAGACCTAGTTTGATCAGACCAGAAATATGTGCACACCCTTCATAATTACTTAGGTTTACGTGTTTCAGCCATAGCAATCGCTAATAGATCTCACACATTAAGCACCTAACCATAATATCTCCAAAGACGTAGGCAGTAGAATAGGTCACACTGAAGAGCTCACTGACCTTAAATATGGTGGATGCTACAAGTCAATTCATGAAATTTCTGCCCCGGTCAGCCAGAAGTGCTATTATTGTAAAATGCAACCATCTAGGAGCAACAACAGCTCAGCCGAGGAGCATCAGATAATGAAAACTCACATCGTGACTGATTGATCTGATTTATTATGCGTGTAGCATGCAAATACTGCCTGTAATGTTTGGTAGAGGAAGGATAAAGGTCTGGGGCTCTTTAGGCTTGGTCCCTTAGTACCAATGAAGGTTAATGTTAATGCTGCAGTATACAAAGACACTTTAGGCTATTTTAAGCTTCCAACTTTGTGAAAACAGTTTGGGGAAGGCCCTGTCCTGTTCCTGCATGACTCTGCCCCTTTGCACAAAGCAATGTCCAAAAAGGCATGGGTTGATCAATATGGTGGCCTGCACAGAGCCCTGATCTCAACCCAATTGAACACCTCTGGGATAAACTGGAACATCAAACGTGAACAAGGCCTTCTAGCAGGACATCAGTGCCTGATCTTACAGATGCTCTTTTGAACGAATAAACTCACATTCTCACAAACACCCTCCAAAATCCTGGGGGAAAGTATTCCCAGAAGAGTGAAGGCTGCCTATTAATACCCATGCTTTTGGAACAGGATGTCCTACAAGCTTGTAAAGGTGTTGTGGCCAGGTGTTTGCATGCGTTTGGTGTTTCTTTTAATATTGGTAAGCCTCGATTTTATCAATAGTTGCAAAAACAGATAATAAGCCTCTGGATTTGAACTCACAACCACATGACTACAGGGTGAAACCGTCTCTGTTTAACTATACAACAGCGAAACTGGCTTGAGTAGTAAATTTGAACCAAAACATAAAAAGGTATTCTAACTAGTGCTATATCACCTTTACAGGGCAGTGGTGAGTGAGGTTTCAGTTGCTTCTGTCATCAGTTAACCATGTCATCAGGTACAATCAACAGTTAGGAAGCCAAACGGCGAATTAATTCGGCCACTTTTGGCTTGTACTTTAATAGAGGCATTCAGTGAACAACAAATATATTTATATTGCAATTAACTGTCGGCTAAACATTAAAGAGCAGGACAGACCTAAAGCAAAATCATATCTGCGGCCGTTATTGTTTTTTGGATTTTTTGAAGCCTTTGAGCTTCAATGCAATACAGAAAACATGTCTTGGGGTAATGGGGAAGATTTTCACCAAACTATCGCTATACACACCGACAAGTGTTGAACAAGGGCTAACAACTACATCACTTACATATCTCATAACCTAACATCTTCAGTAGCTGTTAGGTAGTTCACAGTTGGGTCCTTTTCTTTAGAAGATACACATAAACTGGATATGAATATGTAACTCAAGAAGAAACCTTTCACACGTGAACTCACAGGCATTTGAATAAAAGTCTCCACCAGAATTGAAGACTGTGTAAGTGAGGGAAGTGGAAGACTGGAAGTGCCGGCATACTGCATATGCTGACCTTGTGTACAGCATAGTTGTCCGCAGCCACTGTCTATTAGGAAAACCAAGCATTTGGTCTCCTATAGGGTGCTACCACCATGTCTATGGGCCTCTAAACTCGGCCCATGCACAGGCAACAGCGATGCTCAGACTGCGTCTCACACACACAGCAGGGGGCTGTAGCCTGTCGCGCGACACACTTTCAGTTTCTACTGTACTGCACTCAAAATCAAGCAGCTTTCTGTAGAGCCTGAACTTCTTACACCATAAGAACGGCATTCAAATTCAGTATCGCATCATGTAGCGAAGCCTTCAGGACATCTACACTGCAAACGGCAAATGCACATATTAAGTCTAAACATAATAGACTTATCAGACAGCTGTCTTAAAGTCAACCTGAAATCACTTTAAGTGATTTTTAGTCCATGTCTTTGGTCACATTAACCTCCTTTCTTCTTATCACTTCAGTGTCACTGGCTATAAGACCAGTTGTAAAACTGAACACTTATGTATTTTTTCAGTTTATTTACACCGAAAACACAGCTTCATGTTAATCCCAGGGAGGCCGTTCAAATATCCGTCAGTATTTGAGCTGTTTCCTAAAGATTTCCGCCACACTGAGAGGCTGTGAGGCTGTGAGGTGAGTCAGCTGATGATGGAGTGACCTGCCAGACACACATACTGCGCACACTTTGGGTAGTTACAGGCATATACAGGCTTATTTTAGCAATAACCTCAAGTAATAACCTGAAGTCTATATCTCTTGCTTTTGCCAGGAAAGTGAACAAAAAGCTAAAGCTAAAGGATGCTAAAAGCCTAGCCTGCTGACCGACGCTCTGCCTTGTCGATAGCTTGAACAGTAAAAAAAAAAAAAAGTTAAATTAAATTTTCAACCAATAATGAATTGTGTTCTAGAAAGTACAGAAAATACACACTTATTTCAGTTTCACCATATGCCATTTAAAGAAAGAAAAATGCATTCTGATTTCAGGCTGACCTTATTGACAGTGTTGTCTAGCTGTGGTTTAGGGGTACTGATCACATTAAATGACATTATGAAGTAACATACTTTGCTCAAATCCACATATGTAATGTAATAACAAAAACAGGAAACAGAAGACAGACATGTCTTAGGTCATTCTCATTCTCTTGGGTCATTCTCATTCCCTTAGGTCATTCTCATTCTCTTAGGCCATTTTCATTCTCTCTCATTCCACCTTAAATGGTGCAGCAGTTACATTTTGAGGCCTATGGTGTTATAATAACTGCTGCACCATTTAAGGTGGAATGAGAAAGTTCAAACAAGATGTTGGCCAGTTATAAAGTGACTTCACCGTCGTTGAAAATGGTGCCTATTTTTGTGAACTGAAGACGAGGCTATCAGCTAAAATGGACCTTGATTTGACCCATAATCCTCAAGTTTATGACAAAAAATCCACTGCATTTCTGGTGATGGTCAAATTACACAGAGAAGGAAAATGAAATATCTCAAAAGCACCTCTCGAAAGGCAGTGCGCTGCTGTCTGTTTTGTTGTGTGGAGTTTGAACCCACTTTACATGAACCCTCTTTACGAGGCTAATGCTAGTCTAAATGTCAGTTAGCTGTGCATCTTCTTGTTACTGTAGTCAACTGCAACGACGTTACAATTCAGGCTATTTGGGGAAATTTGGTGAAATTACAGGGATCCATTATTCTGTATGAATCAGCCTATTTATACACTCATTTTAAGGAGCATGAAAAGCAGAGGCTACAAATGCACATGGGAAAAAGCCAAACCCTAAAATTACATTAACCCTGCTGTTATACTGAAATCCATCTCTGCATCTTCTATGAGTCATAATAATACAGTAGAGCGACCCACATGGGCTTTAACACAAGCATAGGAGCACAGCTCATAAAGTCCTCTATTCTGCTGCTGTAATTACAGTAAGTATAAGATGATACTGCCGAGGTCTACTCTGAAGGACTACCATTTTAAGAGTGATCTCCGGCTGAGTACAGTAACCAATGAAACGGAAGTGAGGGATAAATACACTGCAAAGTTCAAATGCGTAATCCTATTCACTGAAAGATATTACTGGAAACACTATACAGATACTTGTTGCCCAGATTCTGGTAACTAGGCCCTCTTTGCTATACAGTGTAAGCTACAGTACAGTCGCTTCAGGATGCCTAGCACCACCTGCTACTGCCTAATTGGCCTATGTAATTGAATTAATTATGTCCTCACTCAGACTTACTACACCCTTCTCTAAAGCTTCTAATGTACAGTACAGTACTTCAGTTACTCAAGGTCAGCCTCACTGCTGCACAGCTCCCAGCTCTCTACATGGAACGAGCTTTGATTTAAAGCTCAAAGCACAAAGACTGAGATTCAATCTTATGTAAATTATTAATAACAACTGCTTCTTCTGTCCTTTAAACCGTTCCATTGTACAAATTGTGCAATATCAGAACACCATCACTCCACTTGTTATGACAGGAAAAGAGCTTGATGTGACAAAGCCTGTGGATTTTGGTCAGCAAGTCAAAATAAACTAGGAATCAGTAGTCTGCAATGGTTGATCTGCCACGGGCACCAGACTACTTCAATGTGCGATGTTCTTAAATGTGCAGTAAACAATTTTGATTCAATACACTGTCAAATTCAATCTCTCCACCACTAGCTGTCCATTCTGTGTGTGTGTGCATGTAAGCGCTGTGCAATATTGGAAAAAATGGACATTTCAATTTTGTTCCCTGCAATATATATTCCAATATTAAAAACACATGCAATGTGTTAAACTCTACCCTTTGTCAAGAGAGAAGAGATTGCAGAGAAACAGCCAAAAAAGAGAAGCTCTAAAAAAAAAAGGATCAGGCAAAGCCGAGAAATTTCTGAAAGTTACTTTGGTTGAAGTCGGCTTCCTACTCACCAACTTCTTGCTCCAATTTTCCCAGTCCACCTTAAATTATGCAGCAGTTACGTTCTGGCCCCTCAGGCCTCACATACCAGAAAGTAACTGCTGCATCTTTTAAGGTGGAATGGTAAATTTAAACAAGCAGCTAAGCTTCTAAAAGGGCAGAGAAGGGAGGGCTGTACTTGTTTTGCTGTTGAGTTTAAATAACAACAATCCATCTAGAATCCCTTACTGTGCCTTTAAATTCAGTTATTTCCCGCATAATTTGCTGTAGACTTGTGGGCCTGCATGAATGGGCTACATACTTCTGAAGTTCTCACAGAGAGGACATTATCTGCATGTAGTATACTTTTCTACCTTAATGAAGCACATTTTGAACAGATTACAATTAAGGAAAGTGGCAGCGCTAATCAGAAGAGATGCTAAAAACAACAGCTCATGGCAGTAAGTGGGGAAAAGAGGCTCATTGAAACCAGCAGTTTGCCAAGAAGTGCAAGAACTTGACTTATAGCTTTCCACTATAAAAATTACAACACTATTAGCTCAGAAGCCATCAAACAATGCCAGCAGCCCTGAAGCCTGGATATTCTAGGCCAACGGTTTCTGGAGGCCCCTGACTTGCCAGCTAATTATCAAGCCTTTTCCTGCATTCAAGTGGAGGTGTTAGAGCAGAGAATACACCAACATGTGCAGCATAGGGAGGCAGGACCCGTGTTGACAGCCTCTAATCTAGTTCCAACCACTTGTATGCATGACCATGTAAGCTAAGCAAAATTCAGAATTCAAAATTCAGAATTCGGAACAACATCATTGACACAACAGTTACGCACATTCCAATATTTCACAGTAAGTCATACTGTGTCCTAAAGCACATCAACAAGTTTACACCACCATTTTGAAGAAGGGAAAAGGTTTGAGTGACTTCTAGGGTCAGTTTCCTAGACCCATATCAAGCCTAAATCTAAAGAATTTTTAGTGGCGGTTCACATTTGACACAGTTTAGTCCAAGACTAGACTTAAGCCACAGCCTGTTAACTGGCCATATGAGAGAAAAATCAATGCAGAAATATCTTTAAAAGCTCTTAAAGCTCTGATATTAGGAAACTTACCATCGTTTACCATCGTCTACTGAGCCATGAAAGAGCAACATTTGAGCAATAACATTTTCTCTGGGCGGCCTTTAGTGTGCAGTCTTAAACTTAAAAGGAAACTGCAACAAGTTTTCAAACTCTCTAGGTATGAGCACTGGGTAGGGTTCCCAGGTAGTGCACTTATGCTACATATATATCTGTGTATTATTCTCTCCAGGTGGCAGCACTGGCCCTTGTTCGGGCAGCGTCTGAGCTCAGGCTGAGTTTTTAGACTCCTAACTTACTTTTACTAGCTGGGAAACATTATCCGACAGAACGGCAAGCACGGTTGTAAGTCGCTCTGGATAAGAGCGTCTGCTAAATGCCATAAATGTAAATGTAGATGTAAATGTAAATGTTTGCATATCACCGTCACTGCCATCTCAGTAAATTCATTCAGAGTGGTTTGAAGTGAAGTAGTTCACTGCAGAGAAACCTACACACGTCTTTACAGTGGTGGTGATGGGAACCAGGGGTCACCAAGTCTACAACACAAAGATATCCATTTTATTTACTATGCAAAACCACCAGTGAGCCCACACGTGTCTTCAGAGTTGATATATGTAATGTTGATGATGGTAAAATAGTGGAAAGCCTCAAAAGAAGCTTTCTTTGGGGACTATTTGCAATATAACAAACCTCCATGTACTCCTCTGCCATGAATGAATTAAAACACATGGCTTAACAAGACATTTTAGGCCAACTACAGTAGTTTATAACTGTTTTGTGAAATAAGGTTCTGTGAAGGAGCTTTTACAGGAGGATGTCTGGTTCCTATTCTGACCAAGTTTCTTTACAACAGAGCATTTCACACCAAACCACTGAGAATGACTTAGTTTACATCTTAACCATGTAATTATGTAGACAACTATGTGTAATATGGGTGGAGTTCCTCTTTAAGAATCCAGATTTGGACTCGGCTAATATGTCTCGGCTGTCTGATCTGTAACTGTAATCTGGCTAAAGTGGAAAATTGTGCATCTGTGACTTGTCACCAAACCATTCCTTTAAACCATGACATTGTCCATGACCATACTAGACCGTGTATGTACACTATCTCTGCAGAGTTCTGACAGGTAGGACAAGTTATTATCAGGAAGCAATTTTTCCATTGTGTGACATACCAATGAATCAGCTAATAAACAGCCCCATCTCCAGCTCAGCTGAAAGTGCTCTAAAGAGAGAACCTCTAAAATGTGCAGTTGAGGCTCACAATGCCAACAACGTATCAGGCTGCACATCTTGCCATGAGATTCGAGGGCTTGCTTTGAGAATCAGCATCAGAGCGCACCGTCACAGCGTGAAGGGAAAACAATGCGAGGCACAACTGATGCGCCACCACAGAGACCACAGAGGCTGCAGTGAGGTAGTCGGCCGTGTGCCACTACACACAATGCTGCTCTGCTAAGACTGCATAGGCCTCGGATTGTGCTGAGGCAGGTAGATCTTACAGTGGGAATGCAGACCATCATTGTTGTCAAGAGGAATGATTTGTGATCTGAGTGGAAGCCTGAGTTTCCATAAGCAGCACTCTTTGAAGTATTCCCCTTATAACTCCAGCACAAGCTGTGCAATGAAAAAAAAAACGATCCTGAAACCAGACAGCACATAAAAGCATTTGGAGCCATCTGCGACAGAGAGGACACCATGAAATGCAGCGGTAGGAGTACTGACAGACAGAACAGATGAAACAAGAAAGTTCTGAAAGGTATGTCCTGTCTCATAGAGCAACCTTTCTCAACCACTGGGCTGCAAAGCACCCTCTGGTGGTCCTTAGACCTTCACTGAGAAGGCAAAGTGATCCACAGTGTGCCATCAAATGGCACTGTTTAATAACAATCAATGAACATGGTTTGAAGTGGTATCTAAAAATCAAGTTAAGTTTCAAAATGTACTGTTTACTCTCCAGTCACTCATAACCACCTATATACCCTACAGCAGTTTAGCTCTGGCCATTCATAGGACGGGGGCTCTCAGCCAACAAGAAAAAGATCAGTTAGACCCTCAACCAGCAGCAAACAGATAAACATGTACAGAAAGCACTGTTTCATTCTGTTTGAATGTGTCCATTCAAAGGTGTCCAGTAATGATGATACTGTCGTTGACAATGTTGACATTCAATAATTGTTTCCACTAACCAGTTACTTCAGATGGACGCATCACACTTGACTTGCCTCAAGAACAACTTCCGAGTCCACCTTCCTCTGGGACAAGTCACAAATTCACAGCCTTGTGACCGATACTGGACTGGAGGACCCCAACACTACTATCCAGTGATGAACAGGTGGGTCTTGAGGACGAAAAGGGCTGAGAACCCCTGTCCTACAGGAGCAGATATCTTCAGACACACAGTGGCCAGTTGCAGGGAGACAAAAAGCCAAACCTGTGTTTACCCTGTGTCCAGAGCGTCAGCAAACACAGGCGTTCACGCAGTGGCACTCTCTGCACTGCCAAGTGCAAGACTTTGTCCCTGCCAGGCAAATGGTCGCCAACGCAGGGGCTATCTGGAAGTGCCATCTGCTGGAGCAGAAGGCCTCCAGAAACTCTTAAAAATGTGCTGTCCATAAAAGATGAAGACAAACGAGTGAAATGAGAGGAAGAGGAGAGCACAGAAAAGGTCTGGAGTTGAGAAATGTTATTATATAACGGCAAACAGTAGCGAGAGCTAATGCTAAGGCCTCGGCCACAGCTCTGTAAACTCACGCTCCCCCTCTGCTCCGAGTTATGTTTCTAAAAATACAGGTATGGTGCTGCAGACCACATCCAGCAAGCCCGTGCAGCATTCTACTCACTTCATTAATAACAAGCTGGTAATTGACATGGCAAGCTAATCAAATCACTGTCAGAATAGAGAAGATGATGGTTTTATTTAACTGTGAATGTGTCACTCTGGACAGGACTCTGGGACCACACTTTGTGTGATCTCTTACTGTGACATTTGATACATAGACAGCCTGGAGTCCTAACATCATGGTATACCACTAGTACTTTTGCTCTGGCAGTAGTCTACAGAATGTGTTAACGTAGGCCTTTACACATTATTCCAACTACAATAGAGACGTGAGAACATCTATTGTGCCAAGTATACAATGAGCCCTTGTTTCACATGAATCTGGTGATGAATCACACGTTCGGCCTGCTACTTAAAAACACATATCAGGCGACAAAATACAAGCCTAGCCCCGTTTCTGAGTCTGTTTGCTGAGCTACCACTGTTCTGTTCTGTCTTGGGTTTTCTTCTGTGAGGTGCTCTTTCAATGTGTGCTTTTATGCACTGAAAACAGTCCTTGATCAAACCTATCGATTAGAGTAAAAATGCTAATACATTTGTGTTGAAATATATGTAACTCTAAGAGGGATATCAGTAAATGAGCTCTATTCTGACTGCGAACAAAAAGCAGCTTGGGTTGAAACACTCTTTACAACTTCAGCATGAGCTAAACTGCTGTAGACTGAATCTGTGGATATACAGTACTGTGCAAAAGTCATATGCACCTGAGAGAACTACCTTTAAAAGGCTGTTTATCTGGGCAAAAAGATGTTTTATTAAAATATTAGAATAAAATAAATACATATAATATTAAACATGGGGGGAAAATAATACAGTGTGTTAGTGTGCTTTTTTGTGTAATATCAATATCATATTAATGCAAAGATGCCAAGCATTGATATGTGTTATATGAATTGCAAAGACAAATTCAATTTCTGGGACTAGAATAATAAAGCCAATCGCTTTGAGTAAAGCAGAAACATATTAATTGCATTAATTTGCAATGCACGGATTTCAATGGGAGTAGATTCCTATGTGACTATAACAGTATAATGTGTTTTTTGGGGACAATAACTAGCTTGGCTAATCAATGCTTTGCTAAAGGTAACGTTAACCTTTAGGTTAAATCATGCGTGCTGGTAATGAAACAGATCTTAGCAATGAGAAATCTGGAATCAAACCAAATCTTCTTTGTGAAAAGCTATTTTTACTTTTTCCATCTTAATGCTTGTTGGGGTTACATTACATAGTGTTCTTACAAGCAAAAACACACCTACTTGCAAAATATGCGGTTTTCTTAGCTGTCTAACCGTACGTTCACACTAGCAACCCACAATGCGACAGGTACCCTGTCATTTCCCAGGGAACAACATGATTTGTAGCCGTGACTTAGTGACAAGCAACATAGCTATAAGCGATAAGTCCAACTGAATTTTTCTCACATTTATGTAAATGAACTGTAAGTAAATATCAATACACTTGAGTACCGTAATATTATGTTTTGTGACACTGTATCAGTTCTCAAAAACACACTATAGACTTTTAAATTACTTTAAAGTTTACTTGTAAAGATTGGTGACAGACAGTGGTTCATTTTGTGTTGTGTTTAAACCCAACTGCTAGATAGCAGTGTTCTTCACCATTACACTTCTCCACTCTAATGCTAACAAGTAGCTTATGTTGCGCTGATGGATAACAATATGCATATGGTGGTGTGTTTCTAAAATTACGCTATAAAAATCATAATTTTTTTAAAAATAATATATTGATTAGCTACCCCTGTATCATTATATCTATGGTATCGCCAGGTTCTTGCCAGTACACAACCCTGATAAACTACAATGCAGAATAAAGTGACAACTGAGCTGACTGGCTCCATCAAAATCAGACCAATTATTGATACAGGGGTCTGAGGTCCTCACTCAGCCTCTGCTTTCTGAACTTTGTGTTCCTACTGGTATTTTGTTCCAACACTATTACTCAAAATATGGAAGAGAAACTTGTGGACATACAACAGTGGTTCAAACTTTAAACAGAACAGCAACAAGAGCAGCCTCGAGTCAAACTTGAGACAGCTTTAGTGACTTGTTGCCTGCTAGTGTGAACATACAGGTAGGACTTCTGCACAGTTCTGTATGTAAATGTTCTGGCTTTCGTGACATCAAACAGGCTGCTTTGGAGGTTTAGTTTCCACATATGTGGTGGGAAAGTTGAACGCTACGTTTGTAACCCTTAATGGTATTTACAAGCTACTGTAAATCTCAGCTAGTTATGCAGCATATAGGCCCTTTAAAGGGGAATTCCACCTATCTGTCTAAATTCCCACACAGTCCAATCAATCAGCATGGTTTGATGTGAAATGCTTCATTTGAAGTAAAATTTACAGACTCCGATTGTAGGCAAATGTAGGCATTTTATATACCATCCAAAACCACCACAAGTTTGTTTGTTTTTTTTTTTATAGTGGCACAGCTTTTCTTTGGGAACTATTTTGCCTCTCTCTTAATGTATCTCTCCAACATGAACTGATTCAAATAAACTGATTCAAACATGTTTTAGACCAAAACCTATTACAATGTTACCCACCATGAAACAGTGTCTCAGTGTTTCAGAGGCATTAAACTCCTCGGACTCCTCATGTTTCTCCGGAACAAAGCACTCCATGCCTCTCTGATGTTTAATTAGACGGAAATTGAGAAAAATTGGTGGAGTTCTCCTTTAACTGAAGCCACAGCCTCACTGCTAAGTCAACGTTTCCCTGACGCAACAATTACATTAGTGCCATACTGTACTCTCAGGCCTTTTCCCTTAACCTCTGCCTGCCATGCCCGAAGGATGGGGCCAGTTCTTGAAGTTGCAGCAGCTTTTGTCCAGCAGGTTTTTTCCCCTGTATTCCACGACAGCAAACACTGCAGCTGATGGACTTCTCCTCCAAACATGCCTGCATAATACGAACAAACCCGGGCACCACACGGTCGAGGAAAAAGGCATGAGTGAGGAAGAGAAACAAGGGTCCTGCTATTCGTGCAGTGTCAGCACAGAATGGGGAAAAAACTGCCCTCCTCTACAAACACTGCAGTGCATGTGTGGAAGACGGAGAGCCTGTATGGAGCTGTCAGCCACATCAACTTTTAGCATTATTACTATTATCATTATCATGGGTGTTTCTTTTATGCCCTATCAACAGCTAAGCAGCCTGTAGGAGTATAGAACATAGATGCACAAAGGCTGCTGTTCATAAGGCTCAGGCAGCAGGGGAACTGCAACAGTGCTGCACGCATCACAAAAGTACAACTGCAGGTGAAAAGCAAAAGAAACACAGCTCAGGAGACACAAAGCATGGGGGTAGGGGGGGGTCAACGTTTGGCCTTGTAAGTAAGACTTCAGACAGGAGATCTCACAAGCGAGCCAGAAAGGCTAGTGATGCAGGACTAGAGAAACGCTGCAGTAGTGGCAGCAGCAGCAGCAGCAGACCACCAGACCAGTTCCAAACCCATGTAGCCTGAAAGAGGGATACTTCAGCACCTTCGCTGGCCAGCCTAGCCTAGACTTGCACTTGCAACGCTAACTTGCACTTGTTCTTATTCCAATTCCCCGTTCCACCTTAAACGGTGCAGCAGTTACATCCTCAGGCGCCAGAATGTAACTGCTGCACCGTTTAAGGTGGAACTGGTAAGTGCTGCACCAGAACGTAACTGCTGCACCATTTAAGGTGGAACGGGGAACTGCTGCACCGTTTAAGGTGGAACGGGGAATTTGAATAAGAACAAGTGCAAGTTGCATTGCACCCCCCACCTCTTCCTTGTACATACCAGAGATCTCTCGACTGCGGATTCTGGATGGTGCGACCACCACTGTCTTTTTTTTTCTTCTTTTGCACAGCAGGAGAGAAAAAGAGAGAGAAAGAAAGAGAAAGAAACGCTCGGCTTACCACTTGGGTTCTTGCTTTTCTTGAGACTCTTGCCACAAAGACACTGCAGCATATGCGTTCCTTTGCTGAAGATGTTCCACAGAAACCACATTTGATTCGGGCGAACGGAGAGCGAGCGGCAAGGTCCGGCGGCAGCTTTTCAGACACCCTGCTAGAGGAGGAGAGGAGACCCCCGCGGTTGCATAATAATAGCGGCAGCGGTGACAGCGGTGGCGACGAGACCGGCGCGAGCTGCGGCTCCTCCGGGCTGCGGGCGAGAGTCATAGAAAAGCGCGAAGGCGCGCGCGTCGAGCGAGCCAGCCGAAAACCGTCCGTCCGTCCGCCCGCGTCCTCCTCACGCCGCTCACGTGGCACCCGGGGCTCTGTCTACTCAGCCAGCTTCAGGACGCGCGGAGCGCCGGAGCTTAAAAAAAAGAAAAGAGGGGGAGAAAAAAAGGGTTGCCACGGTCGGTAGTAGTCCGTGTTTGTTGAGGATGTACTCTGAGGAAATTGCATGTGTTGCACGAGGAGGGAGGGGAGGAGGGGGTAGTGGAGAGAGAAAGAGAGACAGAGAGAGAGAGATAGGCGTGCAAGCCGGGAAATGAAGGAGAAGATGCTGCCCTATGAGTTCATCGTCCCTCTCCAGCATGGACGTGCATGACGTGCATCCAGATACCCCCCTCTCGTTTATTCCGGTGCTCCTCCACGTGCAACTTCAGTCCTTCCAAAAGTCTCTCGGCGGCTCGTGCTAGCCTCACTCTCACGATTAGCCCCCAGATCCAGAGCGAGCTTCCTTTAAAGGTATGAGTGGGGAGTGTGTCTGTGTGTTGTGGAGGGAGGGGGGGTTCTGTGCGCCCCCCTCCCGCTGATGCTGGAAGGGATGNCTTGCCCTGTTCGGTCGCTTCACTTCCAGTCAAGCACCCCCCCCCAAAAAAAAAGTGAGGTGCGGAAGACGAGGTGCATGAATTTCCACTTCGCATTGGGTCCCTGTGATCGATGATGATGAGGAGGAGGAGGAGGGAGTACATTGAAACATAGGCTCGCCGTTACGTAAACACGTGGTCCAGCCACCGTCATGACCTCACCCAGGAGAAGTAGGAAAGATTTTCTCACCCCCCTCCACTAATTCTGTAAGGGGGCTGAGGATGAGAGGGGGGGTTGTATGGTTTTCAAACAGGTATCATGAAGCTGCTTTGTGGGACGCGTGGCCACATGCCGCAACGTTGCAGTATGGCTCGCAGCGAGGAGCACAGTGCATTTCAAACACGGCCATCGGGTGAACTTTCTGCTGGGCGTCGGTGAATCGATACAGTAGCATCTATACATACGACCCTGATGTTTCCTTTGGAGAATCGATCCGTGAATTAAAACTAAATCGACAGTTCAGTTTCTGTAAATGGTTAATTTACCAACAGAGTGGTTTGAAGTCAATGTCCCGTTCTATAGACACTTGCAGAGTCAGAATTGTTCACAGTGGTGGTGGGAACCAGATGTCTGAAGCATTTAAATGTGCCAAAAAATGTATTTATTCGCAATTCAGATTGCTCTTTGATGTTCTATATAGAAGGTATCCCAGATAGCAGAAGTGTTGTGGCCCAAATCTATGGGCCCACTTTCCCCATTTTCATCTGTCCGCTCTGCCACATGGGTTGACGGCACTTGGGCGGACCTCTCCCAGTTGCAAGATGTGGGTCAGATACACACCAGATTAGGGCCACACCTCAGCCAGATGTAGGCACCTCTGCTGTATCTGTGCCAGAAGTGGACCAGATCTGTTTTGGGACAGGTGAACTGAATGCTTGTGTTAACTACATTGGCCACCTTTGACTCACTGCAGATTGCCCGTGCCAACAGTGGGCCAGCAGTGCCAGAGCTTTACCAGATTTGGCACACATCCACAGGCTATCAGGGATGTGACTGTGGTCAAGGTGAAAAATTGCACAGGTGTGGTTTTACATGAAGCGAGCCCTTTCCCTATTTTTTGATGAGTCATGAATATTTATATGTGCTCTGCTCTGATTGGCTGGTTTAACATTATCTCCTTGCCTTGAATCTCGACATCAACACAAAGTAAATTAAAGTTGTTCCTCACTTTGAAACTCACAAACAGTGATAAAATCACACAGCATGGCTGCTACCTACAGGTTGTGGTTGGGGTTGGGATGCTAATACAGCTGGAACTGCTCCTCTCTTCCGTCTCTTCAGTCTCAAACACTGAGTGAAGCTGGTCAGTATTGTCCAAGACTTGGGAAACTGTCCAGAGTGGAATGTGCAGAGCAAACTAATCTGCCAGCTTGTTTTCAGATTTTCTGTTCCACCTTAATTAATGGTGCAGATACATACTGGTGCCTGCAGGATTTAAGGTGGAATGGAGCATTCTGTCAAGAAGCTGGTGAATAGGAATCTGATTTTATCCTCATTTAAAGATGAAGATTAGCTATGTACCACTGACAGTTTGGCTCCTTAAGACATGAATGAAAAACGCCAACATCCTCTTCACCTGGAATGGTACATTTCTCCAGATAGTCTGCCCTTTCCTTTTGGACGGTAAATGAAATTGCTATATTTGTGTCATAGACGTCACAACCCCTGGTTCCCATCACCATGACTGTAAAGAACAACAGAGTCTGTAAATTCCGCTACAATTAAGCATTTAACATCAAACGACTCTGAATGAATCTGTTCTCATCTCAAGGACTGAATTATTCAGCAATGTAGGAAGCTTGGTGGAATTCCACTTTAATGCCCCTAAAAGCTCCTTAACAGAAAGTTCTGTGGTACATGGTTATAAATGTGCTGCTATTGTTTGCAGCTTTGAGAAGGTATTTTTAAATATCCATTAATGTCAGAGAGGTGAATGCAGCCATAATAGTCCCCATTTATTTGTTCAGATTTATCACTACTACACTATCACTACATTTAAAACTCAGAAGACACGTGTAGGTTTGATGGTGATTATGAATAGCAAATAAAATGCCTAGATATCCGCTGTAGACAACACAACCTCCCCTTCCCATCACCACCACGTAAAAATGAACTCAATAATGAACTCTACACATTTCACATCAAACCACTCGGAATGACTTTGTTCACATCTCAATAATTGAATTACACAGAAAAACAAAACTCATTATTGTTCCTCCTGAACATGGTGACCTGGTGTTCACTGTAAACAGACTCTGGAGCCATCCCTGACATCTGTCCACTCTCAGTGCTGTGCTTCAAATAAAGTGATGTAGCTGTCCTTGTCATGTTACTTGCTGTTTTCTTCTTCATATTTTCCCCTCAGTAACTACATAATATCCCATATATCTACAAGATTGTTATATTAAACGAATGCTGGGAGCATTGCTCAAAACACATGTCTCGTGACAGCCTACACAACTGCAAATCTGCTGCCAGCTGTTCATCCGTGTTTGGGTATTGGGACCATGAGAACATTGCAGTAAATAGTGGAACGACTCTATTGTCTACCATTTTGCATGAAACATGTGCACATAGGTGATGTATAGAATCAATCCATGGTTCAGATGATAGCCCCCCCCCCCCCCAA